>OX419344.1:15797275-15803554 GCA_948470475.1 Galaxea fascicularis
CTCAAGAAGCACACGTTCCTCAAGTACTCCAGGAACTTAAAGTAGCCCAAGTACCTCAAGTAGTCCAAGCAGTCTTAGTACGTCAAGTAGTAAGTACAAGTACCTCAAGTGGCGCAAGAACCTCAAGTAGTCCAAGAACCCCAAGAAGTCCAAGTACCTCAGTAGTCTAAGTACCTGAAGTAGTCCAAAAACTTCAAGTAGTCCAAGAACCTCACGAAGTCCAAGTACCTCAAGTGGTCCAAGAACCTCAAGAAATACAAGTTCCTCAAGTAGTCCAAGAACCTCAAGAAGTACAAGTACCTCAGGTAGCGCAAGCACCTCAAGTATTCCAAGAACCTCAAGAAGTACAAGTACCTCAAGTAGTGCAAGTACTTACAGTAGTCCATGTACCTCGAGTGGTCCAAGTACCTCGAGTAGTCCAAGTACCTCAAGTAGTCCAAGTACCTCAAGTAGCCCAAGAACCTCATTCAAGTAATCCAAGTTCCTCAAGTTGTAGACCAAGAAGCTCAAGTAGTGCCAGTACCTCAAAAACTTCAAGTACCTCAGGTAGTGCAAATACCTGAAGTTCAAGTCCAAAAACTCCACTTAGCCCAAGTACCTCAAGTACCTCAAGTAGTCCAAGAACCTAAAGTAATACAAGTACCTCATGTAGTGCAAGTACCTAAAGTAGTCCATGTACCTCGAGTAGTCCAAGTACCTTAAGTAGCCGAAGAATCTCATTCCAGTAATGCAAGTTCCTCAAGTTGTAGCCCAAGAAGCTCATTAGTAGTGCCAGTACCTCAGGAACTTCAAGTACCACAAGAACCCCAAGTAGTCCAAGTACCTCAAGTAGTTCAAGTACTTCAAGTAATCCAAGTACCTCAAGTAGTCCAAGAACTTCAAGTAGTCCAAGTACCTCAAGAAGTCTAAGAACCTCAAGAAGTCCAAGAACCTCAAGTAGCCCAAGTACCTCAAGAAGTCCAAGAACCTCAAGTAGTCCAAGTACCTCGAAAGGTCCAAGAACCTCAAGAAGTACTAGTACCTCAAGTAGTCCGAGAACCCCAAGAAGTCCAAGTACCTCAAGTAGTTCAAGTACCTCGATCAACTAGCCCAAGAACCTCAAGTAGTACAAGACCCTCAAGTAGTCTAAGTGCCTCAAGTAGTCCAAGTGCCTCTAGTAGTCCAAGTACCTCAAGTAGTCCAAGAACCTCAACGAGTACAAGTACCTCAAGTGGTCCACCAACCTCAAAAAGTCCAAGAATCTCAAGTAGTCCTAGTACCTCAAGTAGCCCAAGTACCTGAAGTAGTCCAAGAATCTCAAAAAGGCCATAGAAGGGGAGGGAAGTCAAAGTGAGCGCGGGAGGGAGATAGAAGGGATAGCCTGCAAGCACTCTATTGTCTTCTTTGTTTTTTTTTTCCACCAGACAAATCAAATTCGTGCTAAAAGCAAAGTAAAAGAAGGCGATTGAACAGTATTTTGAAAAAAGAATCTTTTAGCCGCATTACATACAGGCTATGGAAAGAGTCTCATTTATCACCTTCTTGTGCTGCTTGCGAAAAGAGCTGGGAATTATGCATCATATGCGAGTCATTAACTGCATCTTTTCAGAATTATGGATGACCAGATTGTGGAAGCTGTGGCCATGATTTTGACTGCCTGAAATTTGACTCAGAAGCTAGTTTATTAGGAAGACATCAAAGGAAGCAAATTTGACATTGTTTATGCATTGGCAGAAAGACGATGTCACAGATAAGTGATTTCTATAATCACTGGAGAAGACATAGCAGTTTAGTGGCTTGATTTGTAGATAAGTTGCATGCAGTTGAAATATGAACTGGCACTGCAGGCCAACTGCGAATTGTTGTAAGAAAGAATCACTGTTATCCTAAAGTTCCTCAGAGATTTCCTGTCGATGGTTTAAATAATATTTACACAAGCTTTCACCACACATTTGCCAAATGTCACTTTTTGATTTATAGTTAATTAGAGGGCGAAATGAAAAAAAACAATACCGTCCTTGCAGGCGTCCCCCATCGCGATCCTCCTGCATCCAATCCTCCCACGCTTCACATGCTCATCTTCCCCTTTCCCTCCCCTTCGGACGCCTGGCACGCAAGTTAAGTGTATTCAAGGGCTTTAAATCATAATTAATTGTTTTACAAATTGCATTTCTCCTGAATGTCATCATTTTTTAGCCTATCAAGCCACTTGAAAGAATGCCAGAAATAGAAAGAGCATATTGAAAAAATTTAATACCAAAATGGCCATGTTTGAGGCCTCTGGTATTAAAGAGTAGGTTTATATGGCAGTTTAAATTTTTAGGAAAATTTAGAGGATTTGTATGGAAAATGTTGTTGAAGAGCAAGGCGTTGCACTGAGAGGGCCGGGCCTCAAACTTGGCCATTTTGATATTTATGACATGCTTTTTCCATTTCTGGCATTTGTTAAGTTATGCACACAATTACTTTTATGAAACGTAGGTCAGGTAATACCGGTAGGTTAGCTGCAAAGGGCCTATGACTTTTATTAAGACAGTGTATTTCTCGCAGATACTGTAAATATTTTTCAAACACTTACCGCCGCTTTGCCAACACCATATGCAACATTAAACAGATAACGCATTCCTCCACCAGATGACACATGGACAATGAGCCCCTGCTTAGCTGGTACCATCATCTTGGCTGCATAACACGCAGCAACATAATTGGACCTTTCAGGAAGAGAAAATAACGTATACTCAGAGCATATAAAACCTAATCAGAATGCATTACTGTACTGTGAAAGGTTAAATATAAGACAATTCAATACTTTCAAAACATTTTTATGGGGCAGACCGGGAATGATACATTACTGCAGCAGTGTTCTCATAAGCAAAGTAACTGTTGTATCTGTTGCACTGTTTCATTACGTACACAGTAAGAGGAAGTGCAGTGGCCTGATGCATCAAGTTAATTAGCATACTGGATTCTGGATCGGGCAGTCTGGACTTGAGCCCTGGCCAGGCTCATTGTGTTGTGTTCTTGGGCAAGACATTTAAATCTGACTGACAGACAAGTGCCTCTCTCCACCCAGGTGGTTTATACCAGAACATTTGCTGGAGGTTAAACCCAGCAATAGAGTGGAATAAGAGGGGGTGGGGGAGTGGAATAGGGGGGATTAGAAATACCCCACTGACCTGATGCAGACTTGACCTAAACCTTTCCACAAAAGGAAGGTATACCCCATCCCCAGCTCTGCTGAGCCAATAATGGTCAGAACAACTATTAGCTTACAAGTGACAAAATCCATATTAAATAAATAAGTTTCTCACCTCAGGCCTACATTATTTATTTCATCCCACATGTTCACAGGCTAACAACAAACAATTTACAGTATCACATTATTAAGACTGACTGTAAATGGAGAGATATATATACTTCCAAGAATGTCTAAGTAGTAGGAATCAACTGAACTTCTTAACCATTGACGATGGGGTTGTTAGGAAGGGGCCATGGCAGGATGCTACGCTAACCTAAGTTTGAGATGTCATTCTCACATTTCAATATGAGCGTTCCTGATGCAATGCTATTCTTCTGGCATGAGTAAAAAAGGCTAACAACAAACAAATTACAGTATCACATTAAGACTGACTGTAAATGGAGAGATAATTTTTATATATGCTTCCAAGAATGTCTAAGTAGTAGGAACGAATCAACTGTCTGTGAACTTCTTAACCATTGACGATGGGGTTGTTAGGAAGGGGCCATGGCAGGATGCTACGCTAACCTAAGTTTGAAATGTCACTCTCACATTTCAATATGAGCATTCCTGATGCAATGCTATTCTTCTGGCATGAGTAAAAAACATTCGAACTTGAAATTTGTAAATTTAGTTCTTTCAAGGTGCTGTGGTCACGTAAAATTTTCAAGCTTTATTTATTAAGACTTAAACTTTCTACCCTGCTACATGTACTGTTCATTTTATAATGAGAAATGCAAAAAAAATGACAGATGCTACTCAGGTAGCCTTCTCTCGCATTTAATTAAAATTATAACCTCTAGGAACTGTCCTTACTTACCAGCTCATAAAATGGTTTTTCCTCAAACTCACATAATGCCTAAGTTGATCAAGAAAAAAGAATAAATTGAAAAAAAGTTAAATTTACTCATACAAGGAATTTCCAATAAATTACTTTTGTTATTACTTGACTGTACATGTACATGCAACAGCTCATAGAACTCTTGAGGAACATTTATTCAGTTGAAAATTGTTCTCTTATATATACCCTATGCAAAAATGGCTACCTTTAAATTATTATTTTGTTCACATTCAAAATCGCCTCACTAACCTCATTCAGGATGAAAATTCTTTACAAGGTTAGTGAGACCAATTTTAATACGAACATATTAAAGAATAATATTAAGGCGGCCATTTTTGCATAGGGTATATGAAGACTTTAAAACATGCAAGTGTAAGAGTGAAGAATTTATGAAAAAATCGAAGTTAATTTTTGCATAGTTACATTATTTCTTGGCACTGAATTGCAAACCGCTTTAATTATTGTTAATATAATTATTACCGAAACTCCTTTGTAGGCATTGTTCACAAGAACATCCAGTCGTCCATTTTGTTCTCTATTAACTTTGTCAAACAACTGTTTCACTTCTTCATCGTTGCCATGATCACATTTAACAGGAATACATTGACCAGAACTTTCTTGGGCTATCTGAAAAATTAATAAAAACTCTTTTTAGTAACAAAATGTAAATAATGAACTCACTCTGATGCACTTTTTACGAAGTGTTGATGAATTCACAAAGTTTTGCAAGGGACTAATGAGAGTCCAATATAGTATTAGCTGCCATCCTCTCAGTACAGCCTTCCCCGTACGAACGACACAGCGCTGCTGCAGCGCTGCAACAGTTCACTTTTTTGGTTGCACAGCGTTTAAGGGTCGCTAAAGAAGTGCTCGTGAGTCACTCAAGCAGCCAACCCAAAATATCCTGCACTGCGAAAGCGCTGCAAATTTTTGCATCGGTAAAGCATCGGTAAAGCAGCGCTGCAAACCACTGCTTAAAAGCTGCAATGATGATCAAATGTAAACATCTGAAAACATGCAAACTGGAACCTTTTTCTAGCGATGTTAAAGGTTGCCATATCGCTGCACAACGCTGCAGATCTACTTGCGCATACTAGGAAACGTACCGTAATTAAGATCAGGGATAAATTGAAACCAAAAGGCTTTCAAAAAGCAAAATAAGTCACTAGAAATACCTTTTGAAACAATTTATTACCTTGAGCATCAAAATGACGAACAATCGCCGCTGGTACAGTGTATATGTGTTTTGCACGGCTGTCGACCGCCTGTTCGTGAAAACCTTAATGGTTTGTGCCTCCATTGGCGCTTCAAATCCAAAGAAGGATGAAGATTACTGAATTTTGTCTCACACGTTTTATAGTCGTTTCAAAGTTGGCGTAGAAACATATCCTCAAAGTTTGATGGGACCCGTACATAACACGAAGACCTACACTGTAAGTGTAACACGAACCGAACCGACACGTCACGAGCCCACGAGCAAGACCCATGCGATGCTGCTAATCAGCGGCATGGCGAAACGCGCTTTGCGCGGACCAAACAAACCCGGACTCGACGGACTCTAGTGCTAGCAACACAACACGCCTCATTATTTAATAAATGCCGTTTCAAGCGCCCTTTCCGCTACGATGTTAAGATTGCTTTACAGTCTTAAGATGGTTTAAAATCCTCATTAATAAAAAAAAAAAACCAAGAAAACATCACACCAGGTAAACGACCTGAATAAGCCATTCTCTTCTGAAACCAAATCTAGCTATTGTAGCTACAAGAGGTAGATAACAAAATCTTTCACCCCATTGGCCCAGAATGACTGTAATTGAGACCTTAAAATACCTGTGACCCCAGGCAGTTTCACTTTGCGCGCTCAAATTTGAATAACTGAGCAAGATTCGTCGATCTAGGATCAACCATTCCGGCCAGTACGTTTCTAACTGTGCTTTTTAAGCTTCGATTGCAAGTAACTATGTCTACGCAACTTCTTGTAAATGAGCTTTTAAACTTGGAATCATCAACGAGGGTTAACTCGCAACCGGACAAGGCAAAAAGTTCCCCAAAATAGGCCATTGTTTACTGGATAGAGACGAAATAGTTTAATGTCATGCCGCATTCAAGAATTCACAAAGACAAGAGGGAACAGGGCGCTTCAGCTACCTTAAAAGCTGAAAGACGAGACTGGGAAACTAAAATAGTGAAAATTGGAGGTGAGTAGAAATATGTAAATTTT
>OX419344.1:15803754-15818754 GCA_948470475.1 Galaxea fascicularis
CAAAAGTATCATTCTCAATAACTTCTAATTACTCCAAAATGATCCCGAGACTGGTAGAATCTTTTCGCAACCTCCACTAATTTCATTCAAACGCGACAAAAACGTCGGCAACTTTTAGTTAGAAGCGCATTTAAAATTAACGAGCAACCCGGCACTTTCAAATGCGCGCGCTTACGATGTAAAACTTGTCAATTCATTCTTAACACTAGCAAAATATCGGGACCTAAGCGATCTGTCAAGATCACTGATCGTTTCACATGTACCTCCGCAAATGTCATTTATTGCCTAACCTGCACGTTATGCAATAAATTATACATTGGCGAGACAGGAAGACGACTAGGCGACCGATTTCGGGAACACCTTCGCGATGTTGAGAAGAATGACAAGGATGCATCTAAGCCAGTCGCTCGTCATTTTAATCTCCCTAACCACTCCAAACAACACATGGCTATCTGCGGCCTTTCCCTACATCAAGGTACGACGGAAAGCCGCAAGAATCTGGAACAAAAATCCATCTTCCAAATCGGCACCCTTAATCCCCACGGTATTAACGAACGCTTTTCATTTAACTAATGTATTCCTATTTTCACGTTGCCATGTTACCACCAATAGCGTAGCTCCTACTCCACTATAAAAACTACACACAACCCATAATTCCTCGATTCGCTCTGACGAAGGGCTAGCGCTCGGAACGTCAGCTTTTAGAATCCCTGTACGGTGGTCAATTTACATTTATCAACTCTGTTGATAATACCAAAATTGTTGTATATTACTTCCCCACCGACACAGCACCACAGTTTCTTTAGAAACTACCCCCTTTATTCATTTGATGTTATCGTAGCAAGTCATTCGCTCCGTGGTCCAAGTGAAGGTAAAATCTCTCTGGCGGAGATTACTTTAAATATATGTATATATATTTTTAATTTTTCTTTCAAGGTCGAATAAGACGAGCCCCCCACAAATTCGCAATCTATCACAAACTTTAATTTTAAGTACACGCACAACACAATACTATCTATTTGACGACAGTTTGACAATCCCGCTTTATTTTTAGGTTTATGGATTAGTGGTTGTCTATGTACTCACAAAAATCGCAGCTGTATCGTGATATCTTTAAAGGTTCCATTGGAGATAACTTGGATGTCATTGTTGGACAGGTCACTGTAAGAAACAGAAAGGCATAACTTGCAAATGGTTTGAACCCAGAAGTCATATCAGTTACTGAATGAAGTACGATCATCTGTGTGAGTGCAGTCCTAAGAAGGACTACACTCTTTTTTTTATAAGAATATTTTTTATAAGAAGATCGAGACTGAAATTTGCGAAATTTTAAGAATATTTTAAGAATAAAGCCGAGGCTGAGATTTCTGAAATTTCTGTGTGAAATGCTTTTTTGAAAGCCAAAACGGCCAAGTGTCGTTGGACGTGACATCTTGACCTCGCTGACTGCAACAAAAAGCGATGGAGCAGGAGCACTATGCAACGCGGTACAGATCTACGATCTTGGACAGAATAAAATGAGAAATAAAACCTCCCTCCTCCCCGCCCCCCCCCCCCCCATATCAATGTTGAGTTCGCGCGCAAACCAAACTTCGCCTTTTTTTCATCATTGAAATGGGGATCGGGGGGGGGGGGGAGGGGCCAAACTCGTTCCCAGAACCTTTTCCCTAGCTTGGGGCCCCCAATCCAGGGAAAAGGTTCTGGGAACGCAGTTGAGGAGGGGCTTAAATTTTTCATTTGTTTTGACCGAGATTGTAGATGCTTAACACTTGTAATTGATACCCCAATAAATTCTAAAACGGAAATGTCATAAGCTATAATTTAAGAATAATACAAGAATATTTTCAGCCTGCAATCGGCAGAAAAACAAGAATATTTAGCCTGGGCCGGAAAAACAAAATTCTTATTAAAAAAAATAAAAGAGTTTATTTCTTTATTCTTTTTTCTTTATTGTTTTTTATGCCATACAAGGTGAAACCGTAAGTTTGGCCAAAGCCAGAGGCTTAAATGGCTTTTGGTCAGAGACAAAGACTATTTTACAAAGAACAGTAGACTAAGCTAGGTAATAAACTTAAATAAAGATACTTGTACTTGGTACTTGTAGACCAATAGAAATGCAAAGCTAATGTTAATAATCCAGGTATATCAGAGGTTCAGAATAATATTCACTAATGGTAGCTCAAAGATTTAATTCAGGCTTAAGAAGTACGATTTAAGCTTCTTTTTGAAGTTGCTGATGGCAAGACTGTTGCGCAAAGTTAGAGGGATGTCATTCCAAATAGTTGGGGCTTGAGAGCAAATAGCAAATTGATACCTACGCGAGAATTTGTGTAAGTTGAGACGAGAGCGAGTTAAATAATCATGAAACTCACAATTAAGATGTAGAAGCGAAGAGAGAGAGGCAGGTACGAGGCGATTGAAATATGAGAAAACAAAACAAGAGACATGAAATTTATAGAGCAAGTGGAGCGAAAGAATATTGAGCTTGGAAAAGAGAGGTTTAGAATGTGTTCGTGGAGGAGAAAATGTAATAATACGAATGGCTTTCTTTTGTAGTATATAAAGTGGTTCGAGGTAAGAGACAAATGTGGACCCCCAAATCAAATTGCAATAATTAATATACGGTAAGAAAAGGGAATTATACAAGGTTTTTAGGGTATCCGAAGGTAGATATCGTCTTGACTTATGTAAGATTCCTATAACCTTAGCAACCTTATCACAGACAGTAGTAATATGATGTTTCCATGAAAGATTTTCATGAATAATGATTCCAAGAAACGTACATTTCTCTACCCGAGTTACCGGAGTGTTATTTACATAGATGTTAACTTCGGAGAGATCAATCTGTTTACGCCGTGGATGGAAGATAATAAATTTGGACTTGTCGGGGTGGATAGTAAGCTTGTTTGCATTAAACCAGGAAGAGACATGAGAAAGCTCTTGATTAACAATGTTTACTAAAGTAGTCAAGTCTTTATGACGAAAAAAAACATTAGTGTCGTCTGCAAAGAGAATAAACGAGAGATAATTAGAAGAATGGAAAAGATCATTAATGTATAAGAGGAAAAGGAGAGGGCCAAGGACCGAACCCTGAGGTACTCCACACTTGACTGTTTTATTGGGAGACACATGACCATTGACCATAACATATTGCTGCCTATCAGTCAAATAACTAGTAAGCCAGGCCAGAGGAGTACCACGGATACCATAAAAGTTTAATTTATCAATAAAGATCTGATGGTTGACCGTATCAAATGCCATTAATCGTTATCGGATGCATCAGCGATCGTTTGCTTTAATATAATTTTGTGTTATTCCTGAACGCATTGATCGGTGTGAGTTAATTAAGAATTAGTTCATGCTTAGCGTGCGTATATTGAGTTATGGATGCACGCGGGAAGTTTGCAGAGCACGAAAGAAGCGTGAGAGTTGTTCGAGGCGTAGCCGAGGGCAACTCTAGTTTCTTGAGTGCTCTCCTAACTTCCCATGTGCATCCATAACTCGATATACGCACAGCTAAAAGCATCAACCAATTCTTTTATAACATAGCTGTTTCAAAATAGTGCGCAGACAGCGTAAAAACAGGTTTTATTTGTGATTAAATACAAAATTCTCTCTTGCATCAACAAACTCCCTGATTAGCTGGTTGCAAACACGCCACAATAGTCTAAATTAATCATTTTAACAGCAAAGCAGAATCGAACATGAAATTCAGTACTTAACATTCATCAAAGTTATATGAAAATATCGGCGAAAAAGTGTTTAAGCCACTCAAAAGTGGAAATTTATGAATGTTCTTATTGAGTGACGGAAACCGAGCAGACAGGCTTTGCAGTAAAAACCTTCTGATTTGTTTCTTGCTTTGGTGCAAAATCTGCGATGGTTTAGTGTCAAGTTGGCCATTTGACATTTCTTCTAGCGGTGTTTGGATCTTTTTTTTTGTGCACCAGACTTGGAGAAAATAGTAATAACATTTCGGTCAGACTCAATTTATAAAGTTTACCGGGAGGAAACAGGAAAACTACGTGACGAAGTTGTTTTTGTAGCTACTTCTCTTCTTAGAAGAGAAATAGTTACTATGTCATCGAGTGTGTAAGTCCTTAAGTGGTCCAATCTTCGGATTGTGTTCGGAACATTTATCGGTTTTATTTCGGATTATCGGTTTTATACGATCCCAAACTCGACGAAACTCGACCACGTACCACGTCGACGATAGCCGAGGCTAATCTCGATGTTACCCGATCCATTTTCGTCCGCTTTCGTCAACGATCGACTATTTATCGATCGAAACGTTCCGGCGACGTTGCTTTCTTTCCATGTTGAGTCAACAGTTCACGATTACAGGTAAGAGCACAGGCAGCCCAGTCGTGGTGTGTGTCCTCAAAAGTTGATACAGAAAAATTGACCGTTAAAAACCTAGAATTCCAACGAACCAAGTAGCGGTGGAAATATTTATATTCTAGCCAAATAAAGCCTTCCTACCTCCACTCTACTGTTTCTTGTCACTTTCGGGGACGTCTAAATGCAATATCATCGCTTTTTTTAAATCCCTAGTCACTGTCCTTTCTAAATCCGGTGACTCCAGATCGAACCAGTCGCCATTCGAAGGCCAATAAAATAATTAATTCCTAAAACAGCGGAATATCCGCTTCAAATCACCAGCAGCAGCCGCGTAGATAAATTTCCCTTCTTTCTTCGCCAACTTGCCCGAAAATTCGACCAACACGAACGGCGAATCGCTCGTTTGATCGCTCAAATTTGACCAATTCGGTTCTTTTCAGAGCTACAATTTATTCCACTCGAACAAATTAGATCTACCTGCAATCGTCGTTGTTTGCAGTCGTTTCTAATGGCGTTTATTACAGTGGATTTGCCAGTTCCTGCTGCCCGGTTATTAGGATATTGTGCCCATTCCTGGCAAATTTATAGTCCTCAGCTTGTTAATCGGTCAACTTGTCACAAAACATAGCAACACTTTCCACACATATTCAACTATAAAATTAACTTTTCATAACATGTGGCTTTATAGTACCGACGGAAAATTTTGTTGAAAAGCTCAAAAATATAAGGATAAATTTGCTGATAGCTTGGAAATGAACCTATATATAGCTCTAAAAAGAACTGTTGATAGTTTACCACGATATGGCCTTAAAAATAAGGCAAAAATACTGTGAAGTCACGCTGAAGAAAGGCCGTGCGGAGTTGCTAAAGACAGTGAAATCCGTTGTGTAACGTTAAGGGGCTTTAGGCAACGATTAGACGAGTAAATATATACCAAACAAGTTTAATGGCGGCAACTACTCGAAAAGCACATGGTTTCTCTCCTCACGTGATCTTAAGGTCACAGGGATACCATTACACCTTTCCTCCTTTAAAGAAAATCAACAAAGTCAACTATTCCCTTAACTCTAAGAGTCCAATGTCACTAACTGCAAGGTTGGACTGGTTCCAAGAAGAATAACAAACAAGGAAAACTAAACATAGTCCTTTAAATGATTGGGAGGCTTGGACACACGTCCAACTCTTGTGATCCTGGCCTTGACTGCTTGGGGCTCATCACGGGCTAAACACGAGGGCTGTTCTTTGGCTTTCTTTAAAGAAAGTGGTGTGGCTGGCTCATTAGGCTGGTCCTCTTGACCTGGTCCTGTTGGTGTTATCTGTGGCCTTTGCGCCTTCTCTGGGGTAGCAGATTGAGTCAGCGATGGGAGCGTTACTGCAGGCTCACTCGGTTGAACGGGGTAAAATGGTTCTCTGCTTTTGCGGAGGTGTCTCCGGTTTCTGCGTAAAATTCGCCCATCTTCGGTTCTCACGTTGTAAGACCTTACATCAGTTTGCTCCTCTACTTCTGCCTTAAACCATTTTTTACTGCTGTCACCGGGCTGTGGCACAACTCTGACTTTCTCGCCTTCCATTAAGGGTGGAAGCTCCTTACAGTTCTTGTCATAATAGAGGGTTTGCTTTTCCTTCCTTCTCAGTATTTGATCTCTTGTTGAGGCTGTGTCTAGTGGCTGTGGTCTCAGCAGCATCTCGGCTGTTGGTAGCTGAGTTCGGGTGCGTCGCCCAAACATTCGCTGTGCTGGCGAAGAATTCATCCCTTCGGTTGGGGTGTTTCTCCAACTTAGTAGGGAGAGGTAATACTCTGCTCCTGACTCTTTGGCTTTCTTGATCAAATTCTTCGCGGTTCTAACGGCATTCTCTGCTCGCCCATTACTTTGTGGGTAGCCTGGAGAGCTGGTTATATGCTCAGTTCCAGATGATCTCAGGAAGTTCTCAAACTCAGCAGAGTTGAAGGGTGGCCCATTGTTGCTAATGAGATCATTAGGTATTCCATGGGTGGCAAAATGCTTCTTCAATTTCTTTATGATGATAGTTCCAGTTTTGCTGTGTAGCTCGTCCACTTCAAAGTATCCGGAATAATAGTCTACTGTGCACAGGTAGCTCTTATCATCCAAAGTGAAGATGTCAGTTGCTACTTTCTCCCAGGGCCTTGTTGGAATCTCATGGCAGATTAGTGGTTCTTTCCTCTGACTGCTTTGGAATGACATGCAGGTGCTACATTTCTGGATGTAGTCAGTTATTTCTCCGTTCATGCCTGGCCAATAAACTGTCTCTCGCGCTCGACGAAGGCAGCCTTGTACTCCAATATGTGACTCGTGCAGCTTCTCCTTAATCTTGGGTCGTAGGGTGGGTGGTATAATACAGCGTAGACCCTTGACTATTATGCCATCGTGTACTGAAAGTTCGTCTCGGATGTTAAAGTACGGATGGAGGGCTGCTGGAAGTTCATCCTTTGTATCTGGGAAGCCATTCAGGATTGCTTTCTTCAGAGCTTGCAAAGTTGCGTCACAGGCGGTTTCTCTCTGGAGCTCCTTGAGTTGGTGATTTGGAACAGGAAGGAAGTGTGTGGCATGAATGTGTTCCACTTCTACTTCTGTCGTTGAACGCTTGCAGTCTTCCAGGTAAGCTCTTGACAGAGTGTCAGCTAGCAGCATCTCATTGCCTGGTTTGTAGCGTATCTCATAGTCATACTGCTGAAGTCGCAATAGCAGACGCTGTAGTCTCTTGGGTGCAGATGCCAGGGGTTTCTGAGAAATAGAGACTAACGGCTTGTGATCAGTCCACAAGATGACTTTCCGGCCATACACGTAGTGATGGTTGTGCTCCATTCCAAAAACTTGGGCCAGCAATTCTTTCTCAATTTGGGAATACTTGCGCTCGGTCGGTGTGAGAGCTCTGCTTGCGAAGGTCACAGGCTGACCATGTTGCATCAACACAAATCCAAGCCCATTCTGTGATGCATCTCCTTGGCCTTCTGTTGGATCACTTTCACTAAAGTACTTGAGTACTGGTGCCTTGACAACTGCTTCTTTTACTCTCTCAAAGGCATCTTCTTGCTCGTGAGTCCAGATCCATTCAGCATTCTTGTGTGTCAGACGACGTAGCGGCTCACACATTTCTGACAGGGCTTGTAGGAACTTAGACAGATATTTCACAAGTCCAAGGAACCTCTGGACTGCTGGGACATCAGCTGGTCGTTCCATCTTGACTATTGCTTCAATTTTCTTAGGGTCGGGCTTCAAGCCATCCTTTGCCATTACATGACCGATGAACGACACTTCACTGCATTTGAACTGAAACTTCTCCTTGTTCAGCTTGACGTTTTTCGCTCTGCAGCGGTTCAGAAGGTTCTTCAGGTTTTCATCATGGTCACGATTAGCTTCATCAACGGTGCTACCTTGTCCTACGATGAGTAGGTCGTCTGCAATCTTGTAAACACCAGTCAGTCCTTCAAGGCATTGATCAAGCTGCTGTTGAAAACACTCAGGTGCTGGGCTGATTCCATATGGCATGCGAAGCCATCGATACCTGCCCCAGGGGGTCTGGAATGTGGTAAGCTTGCTTGATTCTTCGTCAAGCTGAATCTGGAGGAATCCATCTTTCAGGTCAGCTTTTGTGAACACTTTTGCTTTGGACAATTCTGGCAAGATGTCTTCAATCACAGGGAGAGGGTAGTGTCTCCTCTTGAGTGCTTGGTTAAGGCACTGGGGGTCGATGCAGACTCTTACTTTCCCGCTTGGCTTCTGAGTTGCAACCATACTGGACACCCATTCTGTTGGCTCATCTACCTGTTTAAGTACTTCCAGGCTCTCAAGGCGATCAAGCTCTTCTTTTAGCTTGCCCTTAACTGCTATTGGGACACGTCGGGGTGGCATTACCACCGGTGTCACTGCTTCATCAACTTCCAGGTGGAGTTTGCCTTCTATCCTGCCCAGGCCTCTGAATAGGTCAGCATACTCTGATAAGACTTCCTCTTCTGTCAGGCTGTTGATACTGTGTTTTCCAGTGAGGTGGGGGCTATCTGAGGTCACACTGCCAGGGTGTAGGATGTTCTGATGCTGTACGGTCACAAGGTTCATTTTCTGTGCTGCTTCGGCTCCAAGTAACGGTGTGAATCCATCTTCAACTACAACAAACTCTACAGTATATTCCATATTGTTCCTTGGGTTTCGCACAGACTCTGTTGCAGTACCCAGCACACCCAGTTTAGACTTGGAATAAGTGACAAGTTCTCGTTTTGTTCTCTTGATCTCAGCGGTAGCTGGTAAGTAGCTGCGGGGTAAGACATTGCAAGATGCTCCAGTGTCTACCTGCATCTCTACCATTTTGTTTCCGATTTCCATAGCTGCATAGATTCTATTCTTGTTGGTACTAACAGCATTGACTTGCTCAGTGAATGACAAAGCCCATAGTTCATCCTCAGATAGCGAATGTGGATCTTCCTGCAGTTCATGCACCTTTGGATTGCTTTTCTGTACGTTGCTGCGGGGTGCTGTCTTCCTCGGTGGCAGTATTTTCTGCTGACAGACAGAACTGAAGTGATTTCTTTTGGAGCACTTCTCACAGATCTTGCCATATGCTGGGCATTTCTCCATTTTCCGTTCATGTGTTTTGCCACAATATTTGCAATATCTGAACTCTCTTGTATGCTTGTTATTCTGTTTTGGAGGGCGAGTGCGCCTGTTAGGTTTACTCACTTGATGCACTGCCTCTGCGCCATGGCTGGATATCTCTTTCAGCTGACTATTCGCGGCTTCGGCTGCTTTGCAATAATTCATGCATTTCTCCAATGTCAGATCTGCTTCTTGTAATAGTTTCTTGCGGAGTCCATTATCCAGAATTCCACATACAAGCCTGTCTCGGATCATTTCTTCTTTTAGGGCACCAAAGGAGCACAGTTCAGCCAGCTTTCGGACTGCAGATGCAAAGGCGTCGATTGTCTCTCCGGGTTCTTGTACTCTGTTGTTGAACTTGTAACGTTCGTAAATTGTGTTAGTCTTGCCAACGCAGTAGTTGTTCCATAACTCCAGAACTTTATCGATCCTACCTTTGTCTTCCTCTGATGCGAAGGGTAAACCAGAGTGGATTTCGATAGCTTCTGGTCCGATACATGTAATGAAAGTTGCGACTCGGTAATCGTTCGGCTTCGAGGTCAAACTGGTGATCGTTTCGTACGCTTTCCACGTTTGAAGCCAATTTTTCCAATTCTTTGCCAGGTCGCCGCGAAGATCTAGCTTTGGAGGTATCGGGACATTGGAGGTGAAGATTTGCTGCGGTGCTTGAGCGCTTGGAGCTGTCGCTGTGCTGGCGTTCTCTGCTTGGGACGTCGAAGCACTGCCACTAGCGTCTGTCGCGGACATGTTTGTCGCCGTATATCGATGCCAATTCGACTCAACGTCGGTGGAAACTGCGTCCTAAATCTGCGAGATGTCTTGCTGCGAAGTTTAAGCGTTTACTTCTGACACCATGTAACGTTAAGGGGCTTTAGGCAACGATTAGACGAGTAAATATATACCAAACAAGTTTAATGGCGGCAACTACTCGAAAAGCACATGGTTTCTCTCCTCACGTGATCTTAAGGTCACAGGGATACCATTACACGTTGAATCTGCTGAATTCAAAAACTCGCTATTTCATGACCTTTCACAGCATCGCGGGTGGAGTATTTTTCGCGTGCTTCGTTCTCCGGTCAAATCTAACGCATCGCACTCCCCCAGCACAGTAGCCTGAGTATCAGGCGTTTCTAGGGTGGGGAAGGCACCCGCTTCTCCGATAGGGCCTGATAGGGCCAGGCTACCACGCAGTGGAGTGCATGTGGACAAAATGTGCATCCCTCCCCCGTGTAAGTGCCTCTTTTGCTGAGCAGCGGCGGTCACTAAGCCCGAGGGCATTTGATTTTGAATCTTGACCACGGACTGTACGGTTCACGCATCATGGAGTCGCCGAATTTGTCAAATTTGAGCGGTAAAACGAGCGATTCGCCGTTCGTGTTGGTCGAATTTTCGGGCAAGTTGGCGAAGAAAGAAAGGAAATTTATCTACGCCGCTGCCTTTGGTGATTTGAAGCAGATACTCCGCTGTTTTGGGAATTTATTGACCTTCGAACGGCGACTGGTTCGATCTCGAGTCACCGGCCTGCCCTGTATTTAGAATGGACAGTGACCTGGGATTTAAAAGCGATGATATTGCATTTAGACGTCCCAGAAAGTGACAAGAAACAGTAGGGTGAAGGTAGGGAGGCTTTATTTGACTAGAATATAAATATTTCCACCGCTACTTGGTTCGTTGGAATTCTAGGTTTTTAACGGTCAATTTTTCTGTATCGACTTTTGACGACACACGCCGCGATTGGGCTGCCTATGCTTTTACTTAATCATGCATTCTTGAGATCTCTGCCTGGTTTGCAATATGATAATAATTTTTTATATAGTACATGTATGTACTGGTCATAAAACCAGTAACTCGGAGGGTAAGAGAGAGGGAACCATCGAAAGTATCGTTAAGAAGAGTTATGAAGTCACTCAAACGTAGAAAACTAAGAAAGAAGCACAAATTGTTGATCATAAACTCCGGGTGCGTTCCTTTGGGATGCTCCAGATCAGGATCGGTGATCCAAAATCACTTGGGTCATGGCACATCAAAGGTACCGAAGAATCCGTGCTCAGAGTGGATTTCTCGGTTCCTTTGATGCGCCATGATCTGAGTGATCTTGGATCACTGATCCTGATCTGGATCATCTCAAAGGAATGCACCCTCAGTTCCTGTTTTTTCTGTCCTGTATAGTATTGCTACACATTGTAAAGAATATGGCATATCAAATATACTAACAGACAAGATAGTTTCCCTACTCTTTCCGATCAGTGTGTGGGTTCTTTAACGTCCCACACCAGTACTGTGAGACGGGACCTCCGGTTTTATCGTCCTTATGCAAGAAGACTAGAAAGTCTAACCATTTGCAGATGTCATTACAAAGGTAGCATTTTCTCCTCAGTTATTTAAAGACCCTGAGTGTTGGTCCGGCATCTGCTTGAACCCCCGACCTCCCACACAGCAGTCCGGTTCTCTAACAATGAGCAAACCGGTTGGCAGTTAGTTATATGGTAATCCAAATCAACAGTTAGCAACAGGAGCTGCAGGTATTCAGTATTTACATGTACAGTACACCTGTAACAGAGAATCCTGAACAATTTATAGAAAGTAATTTAGAATATTTAAAGAATATGACCATGCAAGGTACTTGGGCAGATACACGTAATACAAGCTGTAGCAGATGCTGTGAATTTAATGATCCACATTGTAGAATCTTATGAAAATTTCATAGAAATAATCATGGTGGAAGCAGCAAATGTGATACAAAATCCCAGGTCTATATATACAGTATAGGTCACATAGGTGAGATGCATTATATCTCAACTGTTGCAGCTTTATCTAAAAGAAGTTCAAATGTTAATTCTTCTAAATCTAATAAAAACAATAATTATTGCAAAAGAAAATGCAATGGTGAGATAGAAAACCAAATTTAACAGTAATATTTGTTGTCAGGAAGTATGGTTGAAAGTCAATCACCTGCTGATTATGAATGCTCAAATGAAAGTGCAATACCAAAACAACCTGCTGTAAGTATTAGCAAAAAAAAGAAAAAATGCAAAAAGCAAATTACATGAGACAATACAGAGTTAATAAAATGACTGCTGAAGAAAGAGAAAAGCAGAGGACATACATGAAAAAATATGGGGCATCAAAGGCAACTACAGAAGATAAAGCAGTGAATAATGCATATAATAATACACTTGAAAAAATTTACTCGTGCTTATTTATTCCAAATTTCACGAGAAAAATCATGTGATTACCTATACTAATAAGAAATATAGAGCATCAGTTCAATCTCCTGGTCCAAAAAAAAACACAATACATACCAGAGGACTTACAGAGCAAAGCAAAAAAACTATATGGAGGCTTCTACCTCAAAGTTTCATAAAATTAATGATTGCCCAAGGCCCACTGTATATTTGTACTTCTTGTGATCAGCTATGGTACAAACATGGTGTGTGTAATGCTAATACCGGTAATTATGCTTAGAGAATCCAATCGTGATATTTGTGAATACCTTTGTAATACATGTAAGACAAATGTTGATAACATTGAATGGGTTTGTAAAACACGCCATAAGTATTTAGTAAAGAATAAGACTCTATCATGTGCTGTTGTTAATGGGATGGTATCCCCCCCCCCCCAAACAGCATTATTTGATCTCAATGAATTAGAATGTAGACTACTAGCACCAAGAATTGCTTTTCAAAAGCTAATGCAAGCTCCTAGAGGGAGACAGCTTAAGATACATGGTAATATTGTTAATGTGCCCACTGATGTAACACATTCAGTGAGTACAGTGTATGCTACCACGGTTACCAAGTGAGACTGATGCAATCAAAGTCAATTTAAAGAAAAAAATTGCAACATACAGTAAGAGTTCTGCATTGTCATGAAATGTCAGACCTCATAAAGTGGTGGAAGCTGCAGATTGGCTGATGACTAATAGCAGTCTTTATAAAGATGAAGGGATTAGTTTTAATCCAGAGTGGGTTACATGTAATCAATAAAAATTTAATGAAGAAATTGTACTGCATGAAAATGTTGACAATGATGTGTGTGATGACAACAGTGATACTGTTGAAAGTAATGTGCGTGATCAGCAATCAACAATAATTAAAATGGAAATGGTACTAATGTTGATTCCCAAACAATAGATGATAATGAGGAATGGAGTGAAGATGAGGCAGAAACACCTGCAGGTACTATGTTAACATCAACAGAAGATAATGAATGTCAAAACATACTTAATGTTGTGCCAGCAGAAGGAAATAGACCCTTGAGTACATGTATATTCAGAGATAAATACTCTGAAGAATTAACATATCCTGGGATATTCCTTGGTCAGCGACGACCAGATAGTAAGGCACAGACAACTAAAGTTCATGATACATGTAGTGATATTTGTAGATCAGAACTGCAAAGGTCAGATAGACAAGCAGTGCTCAATGTGTGTTGAAAACATAAATTATTCTATAAGACAAAGAAATTACAAATGAAAGTCCTTTTAGGAAAATCACAAACATAAAATTATTGCTCTTAGAAAGTGCAAGGGAAATAACAAGAACCTCAAGGCGGGACATTTGAAACAACAAGGTGCACTAGACAGGTTAATGCATCATGATGAATTATTTAAATTCTTTAAAGCATTACAAGGTTCCCCTCCATATTTTGAAACGGCTAAGAAAGACGTGTTTGCCATGATAAGGCAGTAAGGACTGGCTACATTGTTTTGTAGTTTCTCATCAGCAGAAACACAATGGACACCTACTTCAAATTCTTGGTCAAGGTACTTGTTGATCACAAGCAATATACTGATGATGAGCTAGAGAATCTAAACTGGGAAGAAAAATGCAGAGTAATCCAAACTGATCCTTTAACTTGTGCCAGGCATTTTGATTATCAGGTCAATTAATTTCCAAGGTACTTTCTGTTGAGTTCTGCTGATTTGCATCGCATTAAGTCTTTGTAAACATGCATGCAAATCAGTTTTTGATGTCAATTTGTAAGTTTGGAAGCCTATAAATAGCCAACATTTGGCAAAAAAGAACAAAAAAGAGCGCAATGCTTTTCCAACAGGTGCAAAGATTTGTTTTAGCGAAAAAAGTATTTTGGGGTTAGGTGCACTTTAACTTGTGCCAGGCATTTTGATTATCAGGTCAATCAATTTCTGAGGAACTTTCTGTTGAGTTCTGCTGAACCACTATAAGGAACAATATCAGACTGGTTTTATAGAAATGAATAGCAACAAAGAGGGTTCACTTCACATTCACATGTTGATATGGCTTGATGGTGCACCAGAATTTCTAGTAAAGAGTGATGCAGAAGTTAAACTGCATTCATTGATAACATAACCTGTCAAAAACCCACAGACATTTCTCATACCTGTTGTAAGAATACAAAAACTGAATGCAGATTTAATTATCCACAGCCTCCCATGAGGCAAACTAAGATACTTTATCTGCTAGAAACAGAGATGCCTCGAAGCTAAGTAAAAATACACAAAGATACTTGGAAGTCAATCAAAAGGCATCTACAGGTACATGTAGGTGATATCAAAGAAAGTGGAGATATTACCTTTGATCAATTACTCCTTGATCTCAATGTCACAGAAGAAAACTATTTGCTTGCTGTAAGTTCATCACTGAATGCTGCTACTGTATGAGTTTTTGAAACAACATCCTAATGAATTGAGGATAAACAATTACAAAGCTACTTGCCTTAGTGCATAGACAGCTAACATGGACATCCAGTGTCTACTAGAATGAATGTTTATGCATGTGCTGTGTACGTAGTGAATTATTATATCTCGAAGGCCCAAAAAGGAATGAGTAAACTACTTTGAGAAGCTTGTACTGAAGCAAGGAAAGGAAATTCTAGCATAAAACAACAAGTCAGAGATTGGGCAATTCCAGAAAATATCCATACCCAACCACGGACGGCTTCCATGTTTTAACCCCCCCTTGCCTTCGGAAATTCCAGAATGCGTTACCCCCCCATGCCCTCAGAATTCCATAATCGTGAACCCCCCCTACCCTTCGGAATTTCCGGGGTTTTTTGGGAGGTACATTTT
>OX419344.1:15823754-15826254 GCA_948470475.1 Galaxea fascicularis
TGTACATAAAGACTTGAATTATTCCAGTACCGATGTCAATATTTTTTGCAGAGACAAGATATGCTCATTCTGATAATAATGATATTTATGCTATTGATGGGTATAGTTTATTTAGAAATGATACCTAGTACGTCAACTTGTGGTATGAGGCCTTTTGGAGGAACGATGTTCGGTGTATAGTCTGATGTTGATTACTGCCCAGGCTATCTATAATTATTGTGATAACACAAAATGGTGTTGATAGCACTGTACTGAGATTCTTGAACTTTCCTCATGTCACAATCATAGGAGTATATCGCTCACCTAGAGTACCACTTAGACAGCTATGTGTAACATTAAGTGAACTGTTGGACCGACCATTATCGCATGCCAATATTTTTATTCGCGACTTTAATGTCAACTGGTGTATTGAAACAGAAAGAGCACCTCTCTATAATCTCTTTGCAAGAAATAACAACAGACAACTAGTTTCTTGCTGTACTACTGATAGCAAAACATGTATTGATCATGTGTATACTAATCTACCAGCAACACATGTTGACTTGCTTATTTTCGAGACATACAGTACTTTTCTGACCACAAAGGTGTCTGTGCTTTGATCAACTCTTTTTAAACAAAACATCAAGTAAAACATAATTATCAAGCATGTAAGGCAATTGTATGGGAAAAAATATAAAGCTAATATCCACATGAGAAAATCACGAGAGCAATGAAAAAAGATATTCATTGTTTGCGGTAAATTGATTCTTGAGTCAATTACTTGAATGATAGAGCTCACTACATGGCTGTACTGTTGTAAGTGTTCTATCAAAGAACACGACAATGTTATAGGAGCAAAAATCACCTAAAATACCCAGTCATGTATCACTGTAATAGTAGAAACTGTCTTGGTGTCATTGGAGATATTTTATTTAAAACAGAGTACTTTTTGAAAGGTGGCAAGCTTTTGAATAATGTTGATTGAAATCATATGTTAAATTGCTTTACAGAACAATGTCTCAAGCATCATCATCACAATCAAAGTAAGTTTGTTATCGGCTCTTTTTTTTAGTTCTTTGATTCGTACAAATTCGCATGTTCATGTTTCCTTTGGGACACAAGTTTTGTCCAATATAAATAACCTATTTACATTATTTCTCTCTTTTTTTGTTTTAGTGACACCAGGAAAGATTACTATCCATCCAGTAAGTACAATGTACGGTATATTGTACAGGCAGGTATAGACATTGTAAGTCAGACCAGATCAGTTTGGAACGGAGTAGACTAGACTGTATCACTTACCTGTGGTCATGGTCGGATCAACTCTGATTGATCACCTAAAATTTCAATGATACTTATACCAATATTACTTGCATCAATTTCGTGAATGTTAAGTTTTCCCTTTCTCTGATTTGCTGGTTTGGTGGAGCCACCATTTTTTGTTTTGCTTTGCCCAGGTGATGTTGTATATAAAGCTCAACTGGCAAGCTGTCTAATTGTTTTACTATCTTTAATTTTCTCTTCATTTAATTGTATTTTTTCATGAACATTTTAAACAGTCATAATTTGTGCAATGACATCAAAATTGTCTACCAATCACTGCAGCGCTCCAAGCTCACTTTTTCAAAAAGTCGCCTTTTGGCGACCTTCAATTGTAAAATGGTCGACTTTCACCAGAATTTTAGTCGCCAAATATTTTTTCCACTCGCCATGGCGACCAAAATAGTCGCAGCTTGGAGCGCTGCATTAGAGTGCCTCTGAGTAGCCAATCATATTGTGAGTTCACCCAATAGTTTATCAGTGGTATTTGACCTTTAGAAAAACAATTGTGCACCTTAGACATGACTGTTTTACACTGTTGAGCTAATGCTCTATTCAAAATGGCTATTTAGATCCCTTGTTATTCCTCATATTGGGCTAATATCAACCTTATAAGGTAGACAACTCTCTAAGTAAGACACTTACATCAGAGTGATAAAAAAAACATTGAGAATTAACTCAATTTTTGCGATGATCATTGGTATACTTTGCTCACAATTTTCTACTTCAAATAAACTTGTACTGTATAATCAAAAGACTGGAATGTATTAGAAATAATATTGTTTAAGTACATGTACAAGAGTATGAGATTGCAGCCATTTAAATCTCACGCTCAATGTCTGAGGCTTGAGAGCTCTGAGTCTGCACTACATGTAGCAAAACAAAATTAATTTTTATTCAGTTCAAATTATAGTTGATCTGAGTTCATTTAACCAAAATTAGGTGATCCAGTCCAGTCCGGTTTAAGTTTTGTACCTGCCTATAGCATACTGAACAATGACAGCTCCCATAAACTTATCAGAACTACAGTGTATCTCATCTATCTCATAACTGGATGTTATTTAAACACAGTTTCTTTAAATTTTCAACTAATTTCAGCTTATTTTCTATTATCTAGTGCTTGAAGGGTATCTTCATCAGCTGAGTCCCAGCAAAACTGCAACAAAATCACAAACAAATTTCTTTGATTGCTAGTAGTCTA
>OX419344.1:15828754-15833754 GCA_948470475.1 Galaxea fascicularis
TTCTGTTTTTTTTTTTATTTTCTTCCTACAGAAGTACCTACATGTAGTCCTCGACTGCCTATTTTTGTGTAATCTGTAAATTAGCTTATTTTTTCTAATTGGTGCGATAGTGTTTTGAAAATTAATTCGTACTCCTAAAATAGAATAAAATGTGTAATGATTACCTTTAAATGTTCCCACGGCCCAATTAGTGGATTTTTTAGTGTTCGCGGGATGTTTTTCCGCTAGAATCTGCTGCATTTCTGTCTCGGACATAGTTGCAAAACGCTCCCGGTCCGGCTGTGCTTCACTGTTACATAATGTTTGTTGTTGTGTCAAAAGTGACCCTAACCCAACTGACAAGTTTGGAAAATCTTCCCCTTAGTCTTCCATTATTCAAGTTTCGACCATAGCTTAGAAATTTACCGAATGAGACGAGCAGTGAGACGAGCGAAAAGAACTTCTCAGCGAGAACGAAATTTGCACGCGCCACTTAATTTACGCACGGCCGTGCGTGGGGTGTCTGTAAGACGCAGACCGGAAAGCTTCCTGGCTACGGATGGCGGATGTGGATGGAAAAATGCGGATAGAAGAAAATTACTAAAAATAATTTTAAAGAAGAACAATGAAATGAAAAGAGAAATGAAGATAGGAATGTTAAAAAACGTATCAGTCAAACCCAAGAACGCCATCCTCGCCCTCCCGCGGGCAAACCCCGGGGCATTTCACTTTAAAGAAAAAAATTGCTCAAATTCCCGAGTATGTTTGCAGTTTCACAGTCAAATGCCTTCCCGGGTTGGGGCTTCACAGAGCATCAAATTCCCCATGCTCTATATTTGTAGGTAGATAACCAAGCCATTCAATGAATTTTCTTGCGTTTGAGACCTTTAAAACCATTTTATTATTAAAGCATTCAAATTTAATATTCAAACCATGGCGCACTTTTAAATGCAAAGTTTGCGTTAATCTAAAAAGCGTAAATAACATGAAAAATCAATTGCAAGATGTCCGCACTGAAAAATCAAACGTAAAAGATAACCTACAACAAAATGAAGAAAGTGCTGATATAGAAAGTCCTTTTTGTCCGTGTTTCTTTAGCCTTTTCCACGTAATCCTTTAGCTTGTTGCCTCTGGCCAACATTTTCTCGATAGTCAAATGCCCGACCGGGCGGGCTAGCTACGTTTCGCATCAAATTCTCCACCATACGGAGCTAGCCTCTCATCAAGTGCCCGGAGCATGCCCAAGGGAGGGGCGGGGGGAGAATGGGCGCTTTTGGATTTGACTGATACGTAAATGAAAAGAAGAAGTTGCCGACGAAAAATACTGTAAAACAGATGTTGGATGAAAAATGAAACAGAAATTGTAAAGTACTACAGCAACGTATCGACGGGAATACTACTGCTTTTTCTGGAACATAAGTCCAATTTAATTCAGACTACTGGACCTCGAAGCCAAAACACTGGAACATTTTATCGCGACACTGCATGATAAAAGTATCCTTACAACATAGGTTTCCAAACATGGCAAAAAATGGGTTTACCTTGGTGTAAAAAGACCTAACGAGATTTTTTTTGTTTTGTGATCTATTGTTTGCTTTACGCTGTTGTTTTGGACGTTTTGTTGCCTTGGTTTTACGTCTTTCGAGAGCTTTACAGGATTTTACACCGAGGTAGAGCCGAAAAAAAAAAAGCATCATTTGGTACACAACCGAGTGAGAAGGGGTCTGGATCTATTCTTGATTTGACGTCAAACTGATTTGCATCAGATCTTTGTAAAAAGTTTTTGACGTCAATTCAAGAATAGACCTACGCCCCTTTTCACTACTTGGTCGTTTACCAAATGATACTTACCTTTTCGTATGTTTGGAAGCCTACAAAAAGCCAGCATTTGGCAAAAAAGAACAAACAAGGCGCAAAATATTTATTTTAGCAAAAAAAAAATACTTTGGGTTTTAGTGCACTTTAAAGGAGGACCGCTCAAACGTGCGAGTAATTTAGGAGCTACAATCATGGACAAAAGTTGTTGAGACACATCAAAATTATCAACCTTTTTCCCCTAGATGTCAGTTCTCCTTTCTCGCCTCGTGAAAGGTAGCCTCTCCTTCCCCCTTTTTCAATGTTAGAAACAATTAACATCCACGAAGTGTTTTGCAACATTGTTTGGGGGGGGGGGGGGAGGGGGTGACAACAGATGAAAAAAGTGTTTTCATTAAAAAACAAAATACTATTGTTAGTTCGAAAGTGTTAGTTTTGGTAAATTGTCTCAATACAGTCCATGATTGTAGGTTTAGGAGAGCAATTGGCGTTACACGCAAATACGTCTATCTTTTTAGCCAAAGAAGGACCCCAAAACTCGGCGTTAAGAGCATCACTGCCATTTAGAGCTATGGCTGTCGTTTATATTTTACAGCGTTGCGTAGTATTAAACTGAAGGACTTGTGTGGTTGCCTTATATTGTTTTCCGCTTTAGTCTATGAATAACGGGAGCTATCAGTCTTCATTCAGTCATTGTTTTCGCGTCGAGGTCCAGTTGTCGAGAAAAACAGAGGTTTATGTTCTGCATTTTTCAGCCATGTTTAACATCTGATATAAATTGGACTTCGATTCCTGAATAAAAAAAAAACAGTAGTATTCCTGTCCATGCTTTGCAGCGTTACTTTACAATTTCTGTTTCATTTTCATCCAACATCCCTTTTGTAATTCCCGTTTTTATTTTATCATTCGGCCATTTCTAACATTCCTATCCTCATTTCTCTTTTTCGTTTCACTGTTCTTCTATAAAATTATTTCGTATAATTTTCATCTATCAGCACTTTTCTATCCGCAATTTCTCATCCGCATTTTGCCATCCACCATCCGCCATCCGTAGCTATCCGGTCCTCGTTTTACAGACACCCGCCGTGCGTGTATAACTTTTTAAACCAAACACCGAACTCCGGATATTGGATTTCCAGCCTTTTTATTGGCTAGCCGAACACAGGTTATCAGCTCATATTCCGAGTGCGACAAAATAATATGGTCAATGAACGCGTCAGGAAATAATGCGAAAGGTGAGTAAAAGTTTCCCCCGAAACCGAGGGAAAATCATCTCGTAGTGGAATTAGAAATTGCAACACTGGAACCGAAATACAGACGAAATTGAGTGTTGTAGAACGACAAAAGACCAGATCTGTGCTGTTTTCTTTTTTAAACAATTTCCTTGCAGCTCAGGGAAAAGTTCACAGCAGCATTCACCACAGGAAATCCTTGGAATGATCGGTTTTCTTTTGCAAATAAACATAAACACAGTAAAAGTGGTCTTTTACTTTGCACTCGATGCAATGTACCAATCACCAGCTTAAAACATTTAACTTTTACAAGTGTCACGTTTAGTAAAGACGAGAGGAGTCGCTGCCCTCACTGATTTTGTTATTCTGCTCGACCGCGGTTCCGCTTTTTTGTGCCACGCATCAGATAAACTTAAATCGTCAAATGTTTCCTTTTCACGGTTTTTCTTTCTCTACGTTTCTTTCTTTCATTTGCTTTTGGTTCAGATTTTCAATTCGTTGTCGCAGTGTTGTTAATAAAACAATTATTCTACTCGGGCTCGTTGGATATGGAATGATCATAACCAACTCGGCGCTACGCGCTTTGTTGGTTATTTATCATTTCATATCCAGCGCGCCCTCGTAGAATAATTGTTAAATATACGCACGCTCGCGCTAGTGAATTCAGTTGAGCGAATTTCATGGCTATGTTATAAACGCATTTATTACAGAGAGAAGACAGTCTTGTGATTTTGAAGATAAATGCCGACTTTTGCTGGATGGCATGGCGCGCTGTCACTTTGTAACTGTGAGAAAAAAACTAAAAATGCAGTGTAGAAATTAATTCCGCAAAATTATTTTTCTTGTTACAGGCTATTAGGTAGACACCAAAGCTGAGGAGTAGGCAAAGTAGGCTCTATGCAAAGAAATAATCGCACGGCGTCCCTCCAAACCTGACGACTGGGAGGAGATAGCTCTGAGTCTCTCCATGTTATTCTGATTGTAATTGCTCAGTGCAGAGAAAAGGAAGAGGCTGCCGTAAGCGTAGCGAGTTACTCATAAAGAAATACAAATGCGAAGAACGAAAAGCTTTAAAAAGGTAAGTTAAGAGCCAAATCACAAATGATTGCTTGTGTTAATTTTATTAAACTAAAGTTATCGATCCTTATCATGTGATCGCATCTGAGAAGCTCTTGTCGGCACGAGATGTTTTAACATCGAATTTTTGCGCCCCGCAGCTGATCTTCACCAAATCATTTATTGCCATACGAATCGCGTGCTTTAATCCGGCTTTACAATTTGACCCATTAAAAATTCAGCTGAACAAACTTTTAAAACCTTCTCCTCTGATATCCTCAAAATTTAATGACGCCATCTCGTCTTGTTTACTAGTTTCCAGTCTATTTGGGGTATACGCAAAGCTGAAGCACAATACGCGACGCTCACCGACGGCAAACGGCAACATGTCGTTCGTCGTTTGCCGTTATGAACGTTGTGCTTAATAGTGAGATTAAGCACCACCTTTACGGAAAACGGCAAACGACTGCTTGCCGTTTGCCGTTTGCCGTTTGCCGTCGGTGATCATCGCGTATTGTGCTTAAGCTTCGCATTCACTCCAATTGGACTGGATCGGCGCCCCATGCCATCCAGCAAAGACGGCATTCATCTTCAAAATTTTCAGACCGTCTTCGCTCTGTAATTAATGCGCTTAACTCACACCCATCAATGCGTTCATGTACAAAAAGGAATAACACAACGTAAAGCATATGATCGCTAATGCATCCGCCAAATATGAAAAAAAAAATCAGTTTTTACTCACGTTTGTCATGAACGTGAAAACAAACCTCTTCACGTTGAAAACGGCAAATAGCAAACGTGAAAAATGGCGGGAAAAATAGGGCACGCGATCATCGAAGCTGTTTGCCCTAAACGTAGTGCTTAATCTCTCTACTCTCTCTAATAATTGGCTTGTATGGTTCGGGAAGGTAATGGCAA
>OX419344.1:15846254-15883754 GCA_948470475.1 Galaxea fascicularis
GATTTAGTACAAAGATTTGGTAGGCAATTGCCAGAGTTATCTATGTTAAGCACCACCGTTAAGGCTACCGCACACTAGCCGATTTTTTGTCGGCCGACAAAAAATCTTCACTTGTCGGCTAGTATGCGGTGAATTCAGACAAGTCTGCGACAAGATCGGGGCTTGTCGGGCGATATCTGACAGTGCTAGATCTCAAAACGTCTTGTCGGGCCTTGTCGGCTAGCGTGCGGTGGGCCGAGATAATTTGTCGGGGCTCACGCGTACCTAAACCAATGAGGAATTGTCATGAGAGTCACGTGAATAAGCGTCTTCTCCAACATGGCGGAGATCGACTCAACCCCAAGACTAAACGCGGTTAGTCGGGACAAAAAATCGGCTGGTGTGCGGCAAGCTGACGTCTCGACAAATTTTAACGTGATTTAACCCCGACAAAAAATCTTCAGGTCTGCGACATTTATGAACTATATTAATCATAAGCACCATCCTGGAAGACTGACAGATTGGAATCGTAAACGTAAACGAATGGCCATCTTTAAGCGCATAAAAAGTAGACAAATGGAGTTCGTACCCACGCCAAGCATTTGAGGGTAAGACGTTGAAAGAGAAATACACGTTAAAAAAAATATTAAGATTTTACAAATCTGGCTGGGTGACTTGCCAGATAGTCATACAATTCCTTGTACAATTCACATTTTTAGAAAGCTACTTTCTCCACCATGATAGAGTATTCAACATAAGGACCTATTCACGCCAGTTATCAGAAGTGGCGCGGACTTTTAGTTTATGTGTTCGTTTGTTTGTAGCTTGTCGTTTGATTTATGCTAATGAGGCAAAATGCAAACACTGGCGTCAGCACAATCTCTCGTGTAGTGATAGAAACGGGTGTAGACAAAACGTGGACCCGTCCTTGTGGACCCCCCTTCTGGACCCCCTTCTGGAACCCTTGATTTTTCTGTTAATATCAAAATTATAACAAGAACAACAATAGGAATAATAACTGAATTATAATAAAACAAAACATTTTGTTCCGTACCACTGCTGGACACGTGGTTGCCTCTGATTCACATTCCAGCGCGAAAACTCTCGCTGTGGACAATGCACATTTAATTCCGACTGCTCACCTTTCATGAATTCTGAATAAGTCCGACTAGCAACTAAGTCAATATCCTCCAAATTTGTGTAGCTCTCCGCTATTTTGTTACCGCCATCTTTCAGCCGCTGACCAGTACCGTTACAAAGGGTCAGCGAAAAAATAACGGAAGCCTTGGGCTTCCTTTGACTACACAGTACAGTCGACTTTGTTGCGGAAAAGGTGCTGATTCTCGCAGATAATGGCAACTCGGAAATTAATTAAGATTATGTGTACACAGTGGAACACTCTTTTTCGAGTTGGATGATAAATCGAAGGTAATTCAGTATCGTGCGATCAAAACTACCAGTTGTTTGTTTATTTTATTTCATTTTGTTATTTTCGATCCTTTTCCCCCTTTTTTCTTGGTCCAGAAAGGGGTCCAGAAGGGGGTCCACGTTTTGTCTACACCCGATAAAAACCAACTTCTTTTTCAATTACTACCTGTAACGGCCTCTCAACCGTGCTATGACGCTTTAGATACGGGACTTATACACAGGTCAACGAGGAACAGAGTCGTAAAAACCTTCTGGGACCGTTTTCAGTTTTGATTTCAAGTTTGTTGATAATTAAGCTGATTTTCACCCGTCCAGCCTTACAGTCTTGACGATTTGGCAGTTAAAGATGTCTCCTTGCAATAAATGGCGTTGTTAGTCGCCGGATCATGTAAGACCTTGGCTTCGTAATTATCACTGAGTTAATTTCCACGCACCGCTTCTCGACCTTCTTGAAACACAACTCGGGAACTCAAGCGGCGGCGACACTACCATCATCGCCGTTGACAACACAGGTAGCCCAATCGTGGTACGTGTCATCAAAAGTTGATACAGAAAAATTGACCGTTAAAAACCTATTTAGAATGGAGAGTGGCCTGGGATTTAAAAAAAAAAGCCATGATATTGCATTTAGACGTCCCAGAGAGGGACAAGAAACAGTAGAGTGAAAGTAGGAAGGATTTATTTGACTAGATTATAAATGTTTCCACCGCTACTCGGTGCGTTTTTAATGGCCAATTTTTCTATATCAACTTTTGATGACACACACCACAATTGGGCTGCCTGTGTTAACAATGGCGTAGCCCCCGTTTGGGAAAGAGTAGAGGACCGGGAACGACTGTTTTCAGATCAATTGGCAAAACTGTTTCTGCTCTATGAAAGCACATCTTGAAAAGGGTGACCCTAATAACTTTGAGCCTTTTCAGTGGAAAAGAAGTTAACAAAAGGCTTATGAAAAACGCGAAGAAAAAGGAGACGTTTTATGGGTTAGGGGTGCGGGGGGTGCACAACTTTCTGAAACAGAGACGGAAATTTTCTTCATGTTATCGGGTGGTTTTTCAACCCAACATGTAAAAAATGCTGAAACTGCTAATTTTTAGATTTCCTATCATGAGGAGAAACCATTTAGTTTCCTTTCATTTATAATCCAAAAATTTGGCTTCGATTCCTGGCCCTTGATCTTTTCCAAAGAATAAAAGTACGTGTACCTGGAAAAAGAGTTTTAAATAGGACTTTCTTTGTTAATACCCTCGTTATTCAATAAAACGACGTGAATTTTACATTCGGGCGTATTACCGGAATAGTATGTCGAGGAAAGAAAAATGAAAAGAAACGGACCACATGTTATTTGCTATGAAATTGAACCTGAAAAGGACATGACCTCTGACCTGAAAAATACTGTGGATGGCAGAATTTCAATGTTTTCGAAATCTCGCTTAAAAATTCGGCCTCACCGAGAGCAACCTTACCTTTGGAAAAACATCCTCTGTCATTTGCATCAAAGACCCGAACAAGCGATTTCAAACGGAGGCCTGTTCATGCCCTTCTATTCTTTGAAAGGGTTGTAAAATGGCATTGAAGCCTTCCCTTCTTTTGTTGCTGAGGAATTAGCTGAGCTACTCGCTGAGAGGTAAACTCAAGGAGCCAACACAAATGGAGTAGTTTCTAGTTAACAGCAACAACTCAATCAAGTTCTTTTTAAGGGTGGACCATTTGATTTTTGATGGGGGGGGGGGGGGGTTGCAGGATTTTTAGACTGCTAGATTTTTTTTTATTGCTCCAGCCCTGCTGGATTTTTTTTAATATCCCTGTCCTTGCATGATACTTTTTTTAATGGAAATTTAAAACACAAATTTTGAAGTTTAATAACTTGGCCATCACCAGCCACTCACGTTTTAATTTATGTGCTACAGACTGTTTACTATTATTTTCTTGGCTTGAAAATAGGCAATGAACACAAAAGTAATAGAACTCTGCAAAAACACGAATGACCCAGAGAGAAAAAATGCTCTTCGATCTATCTGATCGTCTTTTGTCTCGTGCACATATCCAGCGCATCCGTTTCACATTCTTTGTATATTTTGAACCCTGCACCAATTCAATGTGGCCTGTCTTTACTCTTGTTTGTCCCATTTCCTTTTCTATAAAGTAAATCTTATTTTGTTACAAAAATACCTGCTCGTAACAACTGTTACGGTGGGAATCTGAATGCATGAATATCTTTAAATCTTAATATCCTTCTAGATCAGAGGGTTCACTTTAATAGGAAATCTAATTGGTAAATCATGCGTCGCGCTTGCAAAATACCAATTCACGCATCAAAAAATGTGATGCCCAGTCTTGTATCATGTGACTCACAGCTACTTTTGGGGCCGTCACGCATCACGCAAAATCCTTTGCCACGCCCAGGTTAAGGTGCTCGATTTTTTTTCCTTCTTAAGAATCCTGCAAGAAATGTTTTTTTAACCAGAAACATATGCTCGATACTTTTTTTTGGGATTTGCGCAACCCCCCCCCCCCCCCATCAAAAATCAAATGGTCCATCCCTTAACTGTCTTCAACTTCTTTCTTCAGGTTGCCGTTCTAGCCTCTTACATACGCCCCTCCTCTTCTCACTCTATTACAAGTTTTCTGTTCGCTATTTATGTGTTTTCCTAATGCTAATTAGACTAGATAAAGATTGACAGTTCAGAAACCCCAAAATATTTAAAATTTGTGTTCTGGAGGTGTTGGAATTTACATCAGTAGTAACTTGAACTATAATGTTCTTGAAAAAAACATCTGAAGCTTTTCAGGCCATATGGGTCGAAGTACAATTTATTAAGAAAACTAATATTATTTGTGGGGTCATCTATCGACAGCACAATTCTCCAGAACAATTTCAATCCTATTTTGATGACACACTGGAGAAACTTTTTACATTATGGGAGACTTCAACTGATAGATCTCCTTAAATCCAAAACCTGTGGCTTTTCTCAAAATGTTTTACTATCTTTACAAAGCTTTTCTTTCGTCCCAACAATCGATAAGCCTACTAGAGTTTATAATAACTCGGCAACACTATTCGATAATATATTTGCAAACAGAATTGATGGTAAAGTTTCAAGCGGCAATGCAATATCGTTTCTGATATTAGCGACCATTATTCTCAGGTCGCACTTTTTCACTCCCCAAGAGAGACTCAACACCTCCAGAGGTGTAAGATTCGAGATTATTCACATTTTTCGCAAGACGCCTTCAACAATGAGCTTTTGCAAATTAATTTGGAAACTAGGAGTTCCGTTGACAAATCCTTTTCTTGTTTTTACAACAAACTAAATAAGCTTGTCAACAAGCATGCGTCTCTGAAAAATATCTCGAGAAGGAAAGCCACAAGCAACTCGCAAAACCTTGGATTTCACGCGGTCTTCGAAAATCGATCAAAATTAATAACGCATTATTCATATCAGGAGATACGGCAAAATATTATAAACTGTATAGGAACAAACTCTTAAGCCGACCCGTCTTAGCAAGAAGCTCTATTATCATGCCTACTTTGAGGAGAATTTAAATAATATAAAAAAAACTTGGGAAGGCATTAACCAGCTAATCGGCTCTAAGAAAAAAAATTCCAAGCTTTTGACAGCTCTTAAGCGCCCAAACAATAATGGCCTAACCCAAAATCCATATGAACTAACCGACATTCTTAATCGTTATTACACATCTGTTGGAAAAAACCTTGCACAAGATGTACCTTCCTCTGATCGGCATTTCAGTGAGTATTTTGGTAATGAAGCATATCCTAACTCTTTCTTTTTCGATCCTGTTACCTCTCCTGAAATTGCATCTGAAATAATGTTAACACCTCTTAACAAAGCCTCTGGACTGTACTCCGGCTCAATTCGTATTTTGAAAGGAGCTAAACACATTATTTCCGATACTTTGGCTGAAATAATAAACATGTCGGTCCAAAGTGGTATTTATCCCTCAAAATTGAAGCATGCTAAAGTTATTCCAGTTTATAAGGCAGGCGATGAAACTGAACCAGGCAATTATCGGCCTATTTCACTATTCTCTTAGCCTGCGAGGGCAGACGTATTTCCGGTTGTCGCTTCTCTCCGCCCTACTTTTCGGGCGGAGAGAAGCGACAACCGGAAATACGTCTGCTCTCACAGGCTACTACTCTCTGTGCTCAATCGCCTCTTCGAAAGACTAATGAATAAACGCCTCACTTTGTTCATCGAAAAGAATCAAATCCTTTCGCAATCTCAATTTGGTTTCCGAAAAAATCATTCTACCCAACATGCAATTTTGGATATTGTCAATACAATTCAAAGTAACATGGACTCGGGATCGTTTTCTTGTGGTGTTTTTATTGACTTAAAAAAAGCTTTCGACACCGTTGACCATTCCATATTATTGTGCAAGCTACATCACTACGGTGCGCGCGGAATTATCAACGGCTGGTTTTCTTCATATCTGTCTGATAGGCTCCAGACTACTCAAATTGGATCCAGCATCTCTAGCAAAAGGAAAATATTATATGGCGTTCCTCAAGGCTCTATTTTAGGTCCATTGCTTTTTTTAATCTCTTCCCATAAGTTCAGCTTTTACTTATTCGCTGATGATACTAATCTCCTTTACGCTGGCTAAATGCAAACAAATTATCGCTTAACACTGGCAAGTCTAACTTTGTTATCTTTCATCCCTATCAACGTAAAGCTTACTATGACGTGAGCTTAAAGATCTACGACAACAGCTTACATAAATCTACACCTCTCGAACGTAAAAAGTATGTCAAATATTTAGGTGTTCTCATAGATTAGTAACCTCTCGTGGACATAGATCACATTTAATCCAAAATAAGTAAAGGTGTTGGTATTATTGCGAGGCTCATGCATCTTGTACCTACAAATACTCTTACAAGGATTTATTGTTCGTTAATTGAGCCATACATTTCTTATGGTCTTACCGCCTGGGGCCAAGCTGCCAATTGTTATTTGAACAAAGTATTTATTCTACAAAAAAGAGCTCTTCGTTTAATATACTTCGCTGACTGCAGAGCTCATGCAATTCCTCTGTTTCTAAGCTCTAGCATATTACCTTTGAATTTACTTTTCTTCAAGTATATGGCTACCCTCATGCATGACATTGCTAACCATAGCGCTCCCTCCAAAATTACTGATCTTTTCATCCGTTCTGACTTTATACACTCTCACACTACCAGATTTTCAGCTGATGGTAATTTTCTCATCCAAGGATCTAGAACTAATCAACAGTTATTATCCTTTTCAAGAACTGGGGCAAAAATTTGGAACAAAATTCCTCCTAAGTTACGCAAGTTGAGTAAAACACTCTTTAAGCAAAAATTGCGTAAATTACTCTTAAAGATCTTAGAGATTGAGGAGGTCTATGTTGACGTTAGGGCGATTACTTCTTCTCGTCTCTCTTCCTTACTTATCTAAGCTTACTTATTTGTTTACTTTTATTGTTTATTGTTGTTTTCACTTTCACTATTACAAGTATATTTCCAAAAAAATTTAATTCTTCCACGTCTTGAAAGTGCATCGCTAATTGTTACCCACCTCGAATAGCTATGCTAACTGTGGGTAACAATTATCGTACAGTTAACGTCTCTGTCTTAATTCTTATTAAGTTCATGTACCTTTTTACACTATGAAAGTAGCATAATATATTTATGAATGCTTTTTGATATAAGGTGATCGATCGAGTTTTTCTGTTTTCCCGTCTGTCATTTGTCACCAATAACAACTCATATTATCGTGATTGTTCTCAATGTACAGAAGTTGTGATCAGCAGGGACTTTTATTTCGTATATTTATAATATGTATAGCTTACTTTAATAGTTATAGCAGTAACGTTTTTATCGAGTAAACTTAAAAGGAAAATTTCGTGTGAAAATTTCGTGTGTGTGAAATAAAGATTTTTTTTTTACCCATCGTCTCCACTGATGTCCTCAAAATTTAATGGACGCCATCTCGTCTTGTTTACTAGTTTCCAGTCCATTTGGGGTATACGCAAAGCTTAAGCACAATACACGGCGATCACCGACGGCAAACGGCAAGAAGTCGTTTGTCGTTTGCCGTAAACGTCGTGCTTAATAGTGAGGTTAAGCACCACCTTTACGGATAACGGCAAACGACTGCTTGCCTTTTTCCGTTTGCCGTCGGTGATCATCGCGTATTGTGCTTAAGCTTCGCGTTTACTCCAAATGGACTGGAAACGGCGCGCCATGCCATCCAGCAAAAGACGGCATTGATCTTCAAAATTTTCAGACCGTCTTCTCTCTGTAATTAATGCGCTTAACTCACACCCATCAATGCGTTCATGTACAAAAAGGAATAACACAACGTTATATTAAAGCATATGATCGCTAATGCATCCACCAACGATGAAAAAAAGGCAGTTTTTACTCACGTTTGTCATGAACGTGAAAAAAGCCTCTTCACGTTGAAAACGGCAAACGGCAAACGTGAAAAATGGCGGGAAAAAAGGACACGTGATCATCGCAGCCGTTTGCCGTAAACGTGGTGTTTAATCTCTCTATTCTCTCTAATAAATGGCTTGTATGGTGCGGGAAGGTAATGGCAACGGTGCAGTGGCGTCTGTTCCAAGTTAGTAAGCGAAGGTTCCAGTGCGACGCGTTGGTAGTAATTAGTAGACTGTAAGCGAGTCACTGTCGATTTTCACGAACACTATCTTAACAGATTAACAGAGTTCCCACTTTCAGTTAACTGAGGAGATCGAGGAAAATGGTAAAATACCTTTCCTAAACTACTTAGTTTGTTCCCGTGACAGATTTACAGGAAACATACACATACTGACAGACGACTTGACGAATCCTCTTACAACCGTACTTCAGACAAAGTAACAACAATTTTTCACCCTAAGAAGATGGGCGCAACCAGATTTTGGCTCATGTAAGAGTTCAGCAGACGAACGTAAGTCAATGCACTTTTCAGGACTTTATTCACCCGGATGATCGTGCTTCACTTAGTTATTATGTGATTCATGGGTTCAAACCATTTACTGTTTCACCTCATTGGTATACATTTATTTAGTATAAACGAGGAAACAAGCTGTAGAACAATGCAAACCATAAATTGAACTTCGCACCCCGACCAATAATTTAAGCATAAGAGGTTCACTTTATTAGTTCTTTTAAAAACAACCTCTAAAAACGTCAAGATGTTACAAAGAATGTATGGCTGGGTGGCATCTCCTACCACCCAACCTTACAATTCCCTGTACATTTCACAACTTTTGAAAGCTACTGTACTGTCTCCCCCAGTATTCAACATAACGGACTGATTATAAAATTAAAGTGACCTATTTTGATCGTCTGTTTGGCCCTTGCTGTTTAAAATAAGCTAATGGGGCAAAATGTAAACACTGAGGTCGGCAAAACTTTTCCTTTGGTGATAGAAACCAACTTTTTTTTAATAACGCGATGGGCTTCTCGGCTCCCCGAAAGTACAAAATGTTCATCTTTTAGGCTTTCGGAATAGACGGGAGTATATACTCGCATTCTAGATAAATAGATTCACTTTTATCTTGATGGAAAAGCGGTTCATGGGTTTGGTTTAGTCATATATCAGACGTTAATTAAGACAACACTTTCTATAAAGGATACACTACTGTGCAGGACTTGAGCGTGTACTACAAGCATATTTGGCGTATGTTTTTGATACTCACCTTAGTGAGTTTTACGATGTTTTTTAAAATGTTGAAATTTGTATAAAACCCAATTTGTTTCAGAACTGTTTGAAGGGAAGAAAAACCGTTTTGTGGGCAGAAAACCCATAAATACAGAGTCAGAGTCATTATATTTCAGATATCTATTTAAGCAAAAAGAAATTGGTGATACTTTTTGTTTTTCGTTTTGAATCTTTATTTTTTTGGAGATGTTGTTCATGCAACACTGGTAATCTCGGACTGGCAGTTCTGAAAAAGGAGCGTATACGTAACTGAGGATTTGTTTATAACGTCATATAACCTTTGCCAATGGTTGCAGACATCACAGAAAGCATGTTATTGTGAAATAGTTTGAATTTCCCAAAATTACTTTCGAAAATTAAGCTTATTGGCTCATTTGGTGGAATTGGGATTTCAACAAAGGATCGAATGGAATTAAGTGTCCTAAAAATTTGCCAAAATAAAAACCAAATTAAAGAAAGATGCTTCTCATGAATATGTTTTGACTTTGTTCTGACGCACACAACGCGTCTACAGAGGCGAAAATTTTATTCAAACTGTTTTCAAAGTAAACTTTTGGAGTATCGTCCGCGCAGTATTGATCAAATTGTTAGACAGCACATCTTGTAGTTTCGTTTAAAAGGAAGAGGGTCTAAAAAGCCCTACTCACAGTTTTTCCAGGTTCTTATTCTCATCAAAAACTCCCAATGGCAATTCCTTCAGCTGATTGTTATTCAAGCGTCTGTAAAACAAAGCATCGCAGCGTAGTATTAACGCACAGAAAGAGCACTGCGTAAACAATCGTAAAGAATGTTAAAGGAACGTAAAGGTCCCAAAGTGTTTACGGTACGGCTAAACTGATAAAAACATTAAGAATTTATCGAAATGTAAGTGGTGTTAAACATTCCACCACTGACGACAAACTTGAAACTTAATTACAGGTGTTGAAAAACGACAATCAATGACATTATACTCTACGTATCTTAAGGTGCCTATAGCCCCAAACATTTTTTCGCTTTTACGAATATTTATGTAAAAAGCAAAAAAACAGTTTCTGCCACATGAAAGAGCATCTCAATAATGGTGACCTTTCCAACTTTGAGCCTGTTCAGCCAAATGCAAGACTCTATATGATTTGGGAGGACGCACTTTCTGAGATAGATGCATTTCTATGGTAATATCTTGATTTTTAAATGCTTGCCAAACCGGCTCCGGAAGCTCTAATTTTAAGATACTTTTCGTGTAAGAAAACCTGTAAGATTTTCAATAACGTTTGAATTCGTTGTCAGCCCCTTACTCTTTTCTTACTTCTGTATATCTGGAGTTTTTAAAACTAGGTCTTAGGCAATTCCAGGCGTTTTAGAACTTTACTTACTAATGCCTCAGTCAATCATTAAGAAGACTAATGTTGGGCCGTGCTTTGCCGAGCTTAATGTGCATAAATGCTTTTCAAACGGGCCTAAACCGTCTAATTCTGTACCTTGTTCTGGGTTGAATACGGAAATTATGAACTGGTTAAATATATATTTATCTTTTTTCTTACCACTAACGTTAGCGAAGCTTCGGATATTTAATTTAGGTAATGTAAAACTGAGCTCAATTTTGCGATTCTCGGATGAAGGCGTTATAAGGGACCTTAAGATCGAGGACGGGCTTCCTTCGCACGGGAATTTAAGATGTTTTTTGCCGAAAACTTTTGACTGATAGACACGTTGCTATCTACTTTCACTGGTAAAGATCGAAATTTTTACGAGTTTTGGAAGAAATTCGAGATAAGCCAGGATGTAAAGGCTAATTTTCACGAAATTGGGGATATTTTGACCTCTTATCATTCGGCAGAGGGGAGAATTGATGAAACGTTTGTGTTGTCTTATGATCTTTTATGATGTATTTTCTTAACAAGTCTTGAACCCCACATATATAGATTACCAGTGTTTCTCCTTAGACGATCATGTGGGTCCTGATGAGTGCAAAACATAATTCAGATAACGTGAAAACGACATCCCTTCGATCGCTGATATTCTGCGAATTCCAGGATATTTAGTTTGCTCTCATGGAACTATTTGTGGTGGAGTAGAAGGCCTTTGTATTTTTCTCAGAAGATTGGCCTATCCATGTCGATATAGCGACTTAGTACAAAGATTTGGTAGGCAATTGCCAGAGTTATCTATGATAAGCACCACCGTTATGTACTATATTAATGATAAGCACCATCTAGTGAAAGAGTAACAGACTGGGATCATACAGTTTTAAGCCCAGCTAAACTGGAGGCTGGAAGAGTATACAGAATGGAATGGTAAGGGCAATGTGTAGAACAAGAACCAAACGAAATTCAAAAATGACACAAAAAAGGTACATGGACTCAAATTTCAATTAGTATCACTACCTAATGGGATGATTGCAAACCTCTATGGACCAGTTTGTAACTTGAATAAAGTGCTTTCAAGACAACAATGAAAAATGTCTTTTCTTTTAAATTCAATGCTGACACATGTTCACTTTTAAATCAATAAAGAGATTGTCAAGGTTATTTTTAAGTAAAACAACTGTGCTCTTAAAATATTTCAGATCCAGCATACCCTTTAAGGGTACACCTACAAACATCTTTCCGTATAGTGGCACCAAATCCCCTCATGGAAGAATATAAGCGATCAATAAGTAGGGTAAGAATTTCGGTAGAGTGGATATTCGGTGACATTATTAACTATTCCAAGTTCTTAGATCTTAAAAGAAGATCTGAAGATAGCTTTAAGCTCAGTAAGGAAGATTTATATAGTCTCTGTCAGCTTTTCTGTGCAATGCATACACCTATATAGAAACACTACCGCTCATTTTTTGACCAAATGCCTGAACCCATTCAAGAGTATTTTCACTAAGATCAACATCATGTTTCTAGCGTTGTGTATGAAGAAAGGTAGAACTCCACCAATGTTGTTAAACAACTTAAATTAGTATTATTTTTATTTAGAGGACAGTTTATGGGGTGGAGCTGAGGGTGAGGGGGAGAGGGGTGAGGGTGCTTGGCGGTATTTTGGGCATTTGTAAGGTTTAGTTGTAATACCTGTCTCATCTCATTTAGATAAAGGGCAGAATACAAGGTCTGTTTGTTTTTTTATAACAACTGAACACTCTTCTTTTAGACTAGCTCTCTTATCTAATACCATGCTCAGGACTGTGGGCCACAAAACCATACTCTGTCTAGTGTGGCGTGTTCCCATGTAGCCCATATAGGGAAGTGCCCCTCTCCTGCCCGACCCCTCACCACTATAGTGCTGTCAATGAACCCTTGAAATGTTAAAAGAAAAAGCCAACAAGTGAACTTAGAGTGCATTCAGTATCAGCATAACATAGTTGTAACAAAATGGAGTTCAAAATGACAAACGACATGTACTACAATTATAATGTTACTTAGTGACAAAAACAGTGTCCTTTTAAGGGAAGTAGCTAGAATTGTATGCTTTTCATTGAGTGCGCTTTAGCATTTACTGTTTGTTTCATTTTAGCTCATTCTCTTTGTGGTAATCATTAATGACAATGGGTGAATTATTTATAGTTTATTCAGCAGAAGAATACAACAATTCAATGCCATAAGCAACAGAAGCTATTAATTGTTTTAAAAAGCTTACAATATTTGACCCTTCATATGATTTTAATGATTAAGGTTATAGCACGCTCACAACACACCTCCACTTTGCTTGAAACAAAATAAATCAACCCTGCTATAGCACGCTTACGAAGCACGCTAGAGCACACTTTAGTGAGCTGATGCTTTTGTTTCATATGACACCCAAAGCAGGTAAATCCACTATTAAGCGTCTCAACCTTCGAAATAATAGCAGCTAGCGTGCGAGATGACAAAGCACACTAAGTGTGCAATATTGCGCGCAAAAGCTAGAGTAACAGCAATACAAAGAGAGTACATTAATTTTTTTCTATCAATTACTTTTACCGCAAAAAGTTGGGTAACTTTAGAAGAAGCTCCTAACGGTGGATAGGTTAATCAGCTTCGTGATCGCAACATTTGGCTGGGAACGAGTATCAAGGATGTTAAAAACATATATTTATTGCTTTCATTACTTTTAGGGTGCTCGCACAAACAGGGTATCTTAAAGGGATATTTCAACGCTGTTAAAAATCAGGCACAAAAAAAAAATCCGACGTTTCGGCGATGCTACCTTCAGCAGGGACTGGTATTTCCCCTGATGAAGCCAGCATTGCCGAAGACGTCGGAGTTTTCTGTTCCTGGTTTAATGAACAGCGTTACAATACCCCTTTAAGATACTTAAGAATGAGATGCTGCACAGGACATCTCTTTATTCGTTCTAAAGAAAAACACTCTCAATTCAGACGCAAAATGGCGCTTCACATTTGATTAGAAACCCAGTCCATCACACTCGTTCCAAGATGGCGTCATCCACGTTGTCATCGAGTAATAATGGAAATTAGCCAGCCAAGGCAGAGATAGTTCGAGAGCGTACTCTGCCATCAATCAATGGAAAAATAAGACTAGGGGCAACTGTGATGCAAAAAACATTAATCGTTACAATTTGTTGTTGAAAAATGTAACTGAAAATCTGAAAAATGTAATATTCTATGTTTAAAAGAATCGGAAAAAAGTGAGCATTTTTATGTAACCGAGGAGCACTTTTTAAAAAAATTAGCATTATTTTAGCACTTTTTTGGCAAAAAACAAGCACTGCTTTAAGCACTTTTTTTACGAGCACTATCGGTAAGAGCCTAGACCCTGGTACAGTCAGTTTATATTGTTTCCTGACAAGTGTCTTACTCCCAGCATGCATTGCTTTGAAAGCTCATGTGATCCTTTGTTGCGGTGACAAGGTAGAATTGGGAAATTCAGCGAGGCTTACCTGTAAGTTAAAGCTTGATTGAGATTCTACCTTGTCACTATAGCAATAAGGGATTACATGCCCGCCCTTATTTCCCTCAATTCTTTCAAGAATGAGTCTGCGCAGGCGCAATGCTATCTCATGTAATCCCAACGTGTAAAAGCGGCTTTAAGCTCCGTAATATGAACAGAGTCCAGAAAAAAGAGTCCACGTTGCTAGTCTGCGATTAGCCTGTGAGCATGTGCCATAGTCAGTATCCCACTGACCGGTGTAAGACTGGTTCTGCGCGAGAAGTTCCACTGATGGAAAGAGTTCGAAGCCGCTACAAAGGAAACATGGGGTAACGAATTTCCAGAATGATGGTCCTTGAGGTAGTTAGTGTGTACTTAATAAGTAATTTTCTACCTCAAAATGAACTGTTTAAATCAAAAACCTTAAATGCGTCAGAAATAATAATCTCAGCATGATTGCATTCGTTTGCACGAATCTCACACTCAATGCACGAGACTGTGAGAGCTGTGTTGTCAACTTTGTCAAGAGGAGGTACCTCATCCTCTCTTGACTTTTGTTTATTTTCTGCCTGATTTTGTCAGACTTCACAGAGCCTTTATCAGGGATTTAACATGATTGATAAAAGACGTGGATTGAGCCATTCAGAGTGTGAAACTAGTTATTCTATCAATCTTGTTACATCCCTGATGACGTATGTGTTATCAGACCAAACCAGCCGGATAATGAAGTCAACAAGTTCTGTTGCTGTGTGCTACCAGGAGCCTATTCCTGGTGCTACCCAAGTTTTTTTTTAGTAAAAATATATATAAAAAAAATGGAACAAAAATTGTCTAAGTTCCATGATCCGTACGTCAACACAAACACAATCCATAATCCATGCTGAAATATTAAAGTAATCCGTGATTTAGCCAAATCCGTCGAACCACGAACCTATTCACCTCCCCCCCCCCCTCCCCCTCCCGATCAGATCGACAACTCTAAGAAATAGACTTACATTTGCAAACAACATAAGCTTTACTAAATGTGCAGTTTAGGTCAACGGATACAGGATACTGATCAATATGCGTTTATGTGAAGAATGTGAATGAAGTGCGTCAATAATACGAGAAATAATCATACGTGATATTGATACGCCTCAATAATCCTCATGAACTTCTTTTGCATTTCAAGTAGTTGATCAAAACAAATAAAACAGCAACGCAATGTTTTTGTTTTTTTGCTTACAGTGCCAACAAAAACTCATGGATTAAAATTACCAAAATTCATTTTTTCCATTAAATTATATAACTCACTTGTGTTTGCTCGGGAAGCTCTCGCAAAAACAACAAACAAAAAAAAAACAAGCAATTTTGTGACCAAGAATTCAGCTCGGACAAAGGATGCCATGAGTTGACAGGGCAGGGAGGTAAACTAGGTCTGTTTTAAAATTTCCATGTGTGAGGACAAATTTTTAACCAAAGAATCTTTAGAAGGAAAGCTAATAACGTTCAGTGAAAGTCGAAATGGCCTAACAAACATCGGAGTCAAATATGACACAAAAGAGGTTTCACCGAGCACTTAGTGGTAAATCAATTTTCTTTCCAATTCTTATTTATCAGTCAAATCCAAGAAAGCCCATTCCCCACCAGGCATACCCAGGGCATTTGATGAGAGGTTAGCTTCTTATGGTGGGGAATTTAATTTGATGTGTAACGCAGCCCGCCCGGTCGGGTATTGGGTGAAAATGTTCGCCAGCAGCAACAAGCTAAAAGATTACGGGAAAAAGGCCAAAGCAACATAACTGAGCTAAAGGCAACAACAAAACAAATAATGTCACAGGATGTGGCTCTAACTCTGCGGAAAAAAAAACACATTTAGCGTGGATTTGCTTTCATAATAGTTTACTTTTTAAATGCGTTAGGAATAGGGTAGTACCATTCGTGATTAATGTATATTGGGTAAAGCTCGAAAATGCGTTTTTGCACTACACGGACAAAATAAGGACTTTACATCAGCATTTTCTTTATTTTGTTGTAGGTTAGTCTTTACTTTTTTTATTTCCAGTGCGGAATTCTTCTTCTTTTAATTTATGCTGTCTATATTGACCCAAAGCTTACATTTAAAAGCGTGGACCAGTTCTAAAATTAAATTTGAATGTTTTAATAAGGAAACCGTGTCAAAGTCTGAAACGCGAGAAAATTTTCATCAAACAGCTTGGTTATCTACCTTCTGTGATATCTAGAGGATGGGGAATTTGATGCTCTGTGAAGCCCCAACCGGTGAGGCATTTGACCGTAAAACTACCAACGTAGTGGGGAATCTGATCGATTTTTTTTTCTAAAATGTCAAATGTCCAAGGGTTTGCCCGGCAAAGGGAAGGGTGTTATTGGATTTGACTGATACATTATGTACTTCTGTTATTCCGCAATATCTCTGTTATTTTTAGTGGAATCTGCTTTCAAGCGTTCGTAATATAAAGCTTTCCAAAGTAACACCCATGCAAATATTTTTGCCTTATGAATATATTGATAGCCACGTGTCCCCAGTGCCTATGCCTGTCATATTACGGTCTTACAATCATTGCAACTTCCGTGCGCGAAGACAACCGTGAAACAATAAAAGGAAGAAACCTGTGATGAAGACCGTGAGTAAGGAGGCTCTTTCCAGGGAAGTCGCGCCCTGTCGCGTTGGGCCGTTTCACTACTTAGTTTTATTCACGAACTTACAACTTACAACATGACAACATGGCGGCTCGTATGTTGTCTCGCACGTGTTCTGGGGATCCCGCGGGTCCCGCTTTCATGGAGCGAGTTTCTCCATGGTACGCTCTGACAGAAAGTGTTTTTTTTCTACAGTTCAGCATTTCTTTTAGTCTTAAGTTGTTGAATTTTTTCACAACAAAAGAAACAATTCGCTGCAAAACTATGTAATTTATAGTAAACTAGACGGCGATAGTTCTTTTTATAGTGATTTTGTTTTCGTATGCTCTAAGCATTAACTAATCAAGGTACGATAAAGTCTTTTTGCCTCCCTACGGCTCAGAATTATCCGATTCCACGCAGATTTATAAAACACATACTCTGGGCATTCACGCAGGTAGCAAAGAACTAAAAAACTCTGATAAAAACAAATCTTGGGCTAGCCATGGCCTATCAGCGATTTGTTAAAATTTGATATTTGATGTGCAAGAAAAAAGTTGCACAGCCTCTGTGTATTCGTCTGTCTCATTGCACAGAGGTAAAAAAGTGTAACTTTACTAACGATATTTCAATTTTGGATAGGTAGGCATTCGTGGTCAGAGATGTGTTCATCAACTGATGTTGAAACTCGCTCGATTTTGTACCAAGGTCTATTCAGTAAGGCAGACAGTAAATTTCTTTCCAGTTCTTTCTTGACTACCATTATCAACTTGAGCGGTATATTTCTTCGCAGTTCTCAGTTCGACAATGAGTTTATGACATTCTCCCTCGTAGATCAGTTTTTGATTGAGCATTAATTAATAAAACGTGTGTCCCCCCCCCCCTAAAAAAGAACAATTGAAACCCCCCATGAAAGTTAAAAGCAATATCATGAGACGCAAAGTCACGCCTCGCGCTTTAACGCATTACGAAACAGTAAACGCCGGTCTCATGATCTCAAAGCTGGACTGACTCATCCACTTCCTTGGATGAGTGGCAACAATGTCGAGGCTGTTTAGCAGAGTCTCCTTCCCCTTCCCGATTTTGTCTGGGACGATCGAAGCGAGACCCTGCTCGCAGAGTATATGAGATCGAGAGGAAGTGAATATTAGGAACCTGTTGCTTACATATCATACCTTTAACGCGGCCAGCAAACCACTCTCTTTCTCCCATATCCCCACGCTTAGAAAACTTAAGTGCCTTTAAATTCATTTTTAAATCAGTGTTTCCTTTGATCCTCTTATTTTCGGTTACTGGAGTGTACTGTCTTCAAGGGAAATTCATTTCCCGGGGTAAGCTTATGGAATCTATCTGAGCCTCTTGTGCGGTGTAGCCTAATATTAAAGACATAGACGACTAGTTTGAAGATTACTAAAGAAAATAGTCATTGTTTGGAGTGTTTGCTGACGAACACAAAGCTCCCTTCGTTGCAGTTCGTCTCCGAGTTTTGCCGAATTCATAATGGCGGTGAGTTATCTGCTGGGTTCGAGTTATCTGTTTACACTAAGATTTAAATGCGTATTAAGTTGTTCAGTCTTGTCAACGACACCGCTAAGTTTACACAGGCCCGTAGGGTGGGGGGGTTCGAACCCTAAAATTTTTGAAGTCGGCATTTTTTGGGAGTTGAAAAGATAAAAAAATCAGACCCCCCTAGAGGCTCGCGCCTCTGGCGCTAAAAAATACCTCCCAAAACATAAAAGAACCCCCCTCAACAGAATCCACCTACGGGCCTGTTACATGTGTTTGATTATTTGCTTACTAAGGTTAGTGAGTTGTAAAATAGCCCCCTAGAATTGGGAAAATTCAGTCATAAAGCTGACGGAGTCTCTTCTACAATATTTGGTTGCTATTAACTATGGCCATAGGTTTTGTTCTTGCATTCGGCTTTTCCCGTACTGAATGTTAATGGCCGTTTTTATGCTAGAGACGTTAAAGTCGTCTGAGACGTTAAAGTCGTCTCCAGACGACTTTAACGTCTAGTATAAAAACAGTAAATAAGACAGACGCATTTAACGTCTGACGACTTTAACGTCTTCTGTTAAGTGCGTCGTTTAGACGCACTTAACCGACGACTTTAACGTCTCAGACGTTAAATGCGTCTAGTATAAAAACGGGACGCCCCAACTGGGACGCATTTAGCCCTGAATCCTTTGTTCATCTGCACTTCGCTGCTTCCTTGCTATCTTGGGCGACAAGACAAACAAGCCATGTGCCGAAGCTAAATCTAGTTCCTCGTCCATCGCCGGAAAATGCTCATGCCTAGACTGATTTTTGTCATAAAAATAATTGAATTTGTCCTTGTAGACGACGTCGAGACATTTGAGAATTTGAGAAGCTGCAGCAATTCCGCCACGTTTACTTGTTCATATATTCGTGTGTTAACGTTTATTTGGAGCCGAGTTTGCTCGTGCCCAGTGTCTTCCGTGAATAGAACCTAGTCTTTTTTTTAGAAAAATCTTGTTTTTGTCCGTTAGTTTGTCTACTTTTATGCGTCCCGTTTTTATACCAGACGGCTTTAACGTCTCAGACGTCAAATGCGTCTTGACGACTTTAACGTCTCTAGCATAAAAACGGCCAATTTTAAAATAGCGATGATACAGCAACTAAAGAGGCAGTGAAACGACCAAAATGCTTGACTTGCTAATACTCTAATGATAATGTAATAAGAGTTCTAGGACGGCACAAAATGCCAGCTTTCAATCAATGAATAAAAACATGGTAGATATCCTATATCATATAGATAGTATCTTTATGATATTATACCAGAGCTCCTCGATCGTGTCACTTTCCAACACCATCTGCACTTCACTGGATAGACATAATAGGATCAGTGCTAATTCGTAATACAAAAGTAAAGAAGAGTTGCACTTACAGCCTGTATAGGTCCGTATGATCAAAGACTCCTGGGGTCAGGTTTTTCAGCTGGTTGTTATCCAGGTACCTATCAACAATCAATCAAAACATAGTGTTCAGAAACCTTCGTTACTAAGTAAAGCGCGCAAACTGACAAAAGCGACAGTAATTCTGGGTTAAATTTACAACAACCGTGTCTTACACGTTCCTAATTGTTTTTTTTTCTCGAAAGTAGTATCTATCCTGCCCGCTTTGTAGGTCAGGCATCCGTTCAATTGATATCCAGAATAAAATCACCCAACTTAGGGCCTCTTCATATGAGCCCGGTTGACCGGGCTGACCCGGTTTCCGAGATCTCGCCACACCGCTAAATCATTTGTAAAAATTTCGATGTGTTCATATGAGAGGGCGGGCTGGCTCGGTTGCCGAGATCTCGGTTTTTCCAACCGGGATCTCGGGAACCGGGCCGAACATTTTTGCCATATGAACACTTCAGCCCGGTTACCGGGAGGAAAGTAATGCAATGCATTTTCGTGATAGAACGTATATTTTATGACATTACCGAGATTTTACCTCTCTTTTCTTCGAAAATGAAACTCGGAATGGTTTCATTTGACAGTTAACGTAAAGTCAAAGGAAATTTTAGGCTGCTCAGTTAAACAAAGAAAATCGAGAAATTCTCGCCAGGCTTGTTCGTTAGATTTCATGCCTGAATGGTCGCGTCACCAATTTTTCAAATGTTTAATCTCGGAAAGCGGGCTGAGAGTCGCCATATGAACAGAAACCAATTTCATCTCGGTAACCGGGCTCATATGAAGAGGCCCTTACTAAGGCCAAGAGGTCGTAAGTTACTTACTTAACTCTTTCCCTCCTAACAGTGACTTTATAGATTTTGCTCTGCCTACCGCCAGACGATTTTAGTCGTCAAAGGGAGGACACCCCTTAGGGGTTAAAGGGTTAAGATTCTCATTTTTTCTTTCAAACTATGGTTTAAATTTCTCCTGCATAGAGTTCTAAAGTGTGACGTCACAAAAAATTAAATTTGTGAAATTATGGGAATGGGCGCCATTTTCGAATGGAGTATCCTTAAAAAAGGGTCGTTGCCAAAAATTAGCTCTTAATTGTAATTCCCAGCCGAAATAAAAAAGATTGAATTTTGATACTGCCCCATATAAATCCCTCTAATTTTGAGTCAGTTCTAAACTGAAGGAACTGAAACAAATTTTGAAGGGTTTGTATAGGATGCCATCAAACTTTGATCTACCGGGAATTGCAATTCAGAGCTAATTTTTGGGATGAGGGCGTCTTTTAGGATGCTCTATAAGAGTATGGCATCATATCCCATGATTTCAAAAATTTTATTTTTGTGACGTCATCACTTTAGAACTCTATTGAGATCTCACTTTTCTAGGAAAATTGTGAGGAAATCTAAATAGTCTATATAAACACGTAACCCGATATTTTTTATTCAAATTTGGCACCAGTAATGCACGTTAGGTAAGATGCAATATAAAACACACTGATATGTTGCCATAGTAATACTCTAGGCTCCAGGCCTGGTTTGTCAAGAACCAAATTATTTCATTTTTTACCGAATGAAGAGTGACAAAACTCACGTGATGCTCATATTACCTTACGTCTCTTCGCTACCTATTCGTCGGTAAACAAAAACTGCGAAAGTGAATGCTGAAGGAAACAGATCAAGAAGCAGAACTGTTGCATGATACGTAATAGCACAGTGAGTGTCGTTTTGTGTCTTACCTGACGTACATGACTGCTGACAAGTTTGAATGGCATCACTCAAATATTTGCGTTCTTACTTAAACCATTTGTTACGTTATCAATTTTAAATTTAAAACTTAAAAAATGTCGGGAATAAAAGACCTTTTATAAAAGGAAATGGTTTTCTTACTCCCTTTTGAAGACCTTTTAAATAGGCGAACATGCTTTTTTACTTCATATAATGTACTTTAAGATATCTGTGTACTCACTATCTACTTCTGACTCAGAGATATCTTTACACGATTTCTGACAGGGATGCGCTTGTATTCTTATATTCGTACTTCCTCGTCTGGTGGGATTGGACATAACAAACTCCGCCAATAATCATACTGACGAGCTGTGGCAGCAGCTTTAATGCCTGCTTCAATATCCTGGTATAGTTGTGTTGTATCTGTATCATGTTCATCTTTAGCTCACTTTGAGGCAGTCTCAGTGAGTTGACAAAAACCTGGGTCATTCTTTAGTTTAGCAGTTGCAGGGCAGTATAAACTAACTCTACCTTGGTATTCATTTGTAGACTGGCATTTTACATCAAGAGCGTTTCATGTATATAACCAGTTCTTAATGAAGTTCTCTAATCCCTGAGTACCAGACCGGTATACGATCGGTCTCTTTGAGAATAAGCCGTATATGAACTGCGGAAATCAAATGAAACGAAGATTGAACCTCGCAGTTGTCAACGCAATTTATGCGATTGCGTGGGGAAGCCTGAAACAATTTTGATGATAATAGTTTTTCGTCTGTCCTCAATACATGCTGTCGTTGCTGTTGCCTCCTAACAGAGAATGAAGTTTAGGCCAATGCATGTCAGCTGATGAAATCTGAAGAACAATGTTGGTGTTCCAACATTTATTATTATACCTTTAAGCTTCTCTTTTGCCTTATGTCGATTAACATATCTAGACGCTTGAACAACTCTTGAATTGTAAGATGTGCTTCACTTTTATACTATTTCGGAAATCTGCCCCTTTGTAGCAAAGTTCGTTTTCTCTGAATCAGTAAAGTGTTTTTAAACCCGATAAAACACTGCTGCTCGTTTTTTAAACAGTACTTAAACCACGTACAGTATGGCGGTCGGACGTGTTTATTCTCTGTCTATTTCGCCTTTCACTTGGCCTCTAAAATCGAAATTCAAGCATTTCATTCTCCACCGAAATGTTACAGGCGTAATGGAGTTTTACAAGTCAGTGGCTTTCAGAAGGGATGTGCCTCCTCAGCGTTTGTCCTGTTAAGAGGCAGTCTCTGTAAAGGTTTGTCTAGCTTGCTATGCATTTTTTTTGTAAAATATCACACGTAAACAATCACGCTGAATTTCGGGCATACCTGGGTGCCTATTGATCAAAATGATATTTTTCTTGCAGTGCTAAGAAATTAAAAGCAAGAACCAAAATAATTGCGTTTTTGTTACGTTGGCATAAAGGCCTTTCACCACACAGAAAATCAGGCGATTTTAATTATTTTGCGAACCGGAACCGACCGGTCCGTTTTGTTATGAGGATCAGAATTACTTTTAGTTCATCTGTCATACAATTCCAGACTTTTCTAGAATTATATTGTAATCTGTAATATTCCAGAAATATCTTTGATGTGACTCAGCAGTTTCCACAAATAGTAGACCTTGTAATACACTATAAATAGTAACAGAACTATGTATATACTTGAAGAAAATGTATAAAAGCAGGCTCGTAAGTAATAGAGTAAACTCTCTTGCCCGAGGGCTTACCCTTGTGGCCAGCTGAGATTGAACGTATGCTATGGATGCTATACTCACTTTGACGAAGCTATAATCAACTGCTATAACTATGGTGGAGCTATAACCTTTGACCTTGCTATATCCGGAGAGAAGAAAGAGACGATAGCAGAAAAGGGAGGAAGATAAAGAGTTCGCTACCGAACCACGTGACGCTTGAGAGAAGCGGACGTGTTCTTGAACTGCTCCCGCGAAATTCAAAATTTCTTAAGATTCTTTCCCTGTTATCATGCCGGAGCATAACCAGAGGCAATTATCCAAACATGAAAAGAAACTTAAAGAGGAAAATCAAGCTCTCAGAAGTGAAGTTAATGAGCTCAAAGCTCAAATTAGCCGTTTGGCAGACAAGATTGAAGGAGGAAAATGGCCGCCGGCAGCGCCTGAAGGCTTCCTATCTCCTGAAAAGAAGAAGTCGGTACAGTATCTCAGTGACGAATATGACGATTTAATGGCCGCTAAAAGCCAGACAATGGATAAACTGAGATTAGTATCCACAAGACTTGAAGCGATCGAAAAGAAGTGTCAAGAGATCGAGATGACGGCCGCTATTGAAACTTTTGAGGATTACAGCTACAAGAACAATCTGAAAATTGTGGGAATACCGGTTCTTGCCGAAAGAGAAACTGCCGAGCAGACAGCCCTTCTGTGCCTACGCCTTTTCTCTGCTCTCGGAGTCAAAGATATCTCGATATTAGACATCGACACTGCTCATCGTGTCCCCGCAAGACGAGCATCGAACAAGCCCAACGCCATTATTTGTAAATTTACACGGCGCTTGGCAAAAGATAAAGTAATGGATGCAAGGCGAAGGGTTTCCTCGCTCCGGGCCAAAGACCTAGGTTTTGAGGAAGACGTGCTAGTAGAGAACCTAGCACTGTTTTACCATCTCTCACCACGACTCCAGACACTGCTGTTTGAAGCCAGAAAGTTCAAGAACGAGAAAGAGGGTCATCCTCGGTGTAAAAACCTAACGAGGTTTTCTTTGTTTTATGAGGTATTGTTTGCTGTACGCTATTGTTTATCATGTTTTTTTGTCTTTGTTTTACGTCAACCGTGAGCTTCATAGGCTTTTACACTGAGGATGAGCCGAGAAAGATTTCAAGTTTTGCTGGGCTAGGGGAGGCTTTGTATTCCTACGAAAGGCGGAATCGTCAGTCGCCATCAAGCTCGCCCGTATCGATGATCTACACGCGCTTGTACACGATGGGATGGAAGGAGCAAGTTCACGAGGCTAGAGATAAGTTCATCCCCTTGTATTTCCTACTGTAATTAAATTATGTATCGACGCACTGATGAGAACTCAATGTTCACGTAGTAGGCAGTCTAAACAAGAACAGAAATGTACAAGATCGTTGCTAAAAGAGTTACCGTATTTTAACTTAAGCAGCAACTTGCCTCTTTATCATGGTCAATTTAATAACTCACTTGCAAGTAATCTACCCACAAAAAGAAATCTTGAATGTTTACCCTGGCTATACGATCTAGATTTATTTAGTATGAATTCAACTCTTGATGAGAATTTAAACCCGGATAGTAATTTAGAATTTCCGCGTGTCCAATGCCGATACTTTTCCCCTCACAGCTTTAAGGAGTATGGCTCTAGCTTTTCTCCAAATCAAAAAGAATCAAGTCTTTCATTTTTCCATAATAATATTCTAAGTCTGAACAAAAATCTCGATAATTTAGTAGACCATTATCTAGACGAATTAGATTTTCATTTCAATGTTATTGGTATAACAGAAACCAAAATTACCAAGTCAAATGAGCACTTGTGTAATTTCCAAATCCCAGGCTACAAGTGCCAACACTTCTGGTCTCCGGGGGAGTGGGCCTTTTCATAGATGTCACGCTAAGTTACACCGTGCTCGAAAAAATGTCAACTGAAGCTTTTCAGGCACTGTGGGTTGAATTTTCACTCCTCAAACAAAAAAACATTTGCGGTATTATTTATCGCCAACATAACTCGCCAGATCTTTTCCTTAACTACTTAAATGATACTTTAGAAAGACTAAACTCAACAGGAAAGCGAGTTTGCCTTCTAGGTGACTTCAACTTGTGTCTTCTCAAAACATCAACATCCCATCATAGTCACGATTTTCTAACGGCCCTCCAAAGTAATTATCTCATTCCAACTATTGATAAACCAACCCGAGTTCATAGAACAACGGCAACGCTAATCGATAATATTTTTGTCAACAATCCTGAACAGGTTTTAATGAGCGGAAATATTATTACTGACGTTTCTGACCACTTTTCACAGTTTTGCATTCTGTCTTCTGCAAAAGAGAAGTCCAATATAAAGAAAACAATTCCCAAACGCGATTTCTCACATTTCTCGTCAGAAAGCTTCAACAGGGATCTTTCTGCTGTCGACTGGGAAAACATACTATTAACAAAATCTAACAATATTGATGATCGATTTTCAACCTTCTTTAAACGTGTCAATAACATTGTCAACAAACATGCTCCTATTAAAAATCTATCAAAACGTAAAATTAAGCAACTTGCTAAACCTTGGATTACCAAAGGACTCAAAACCTCGATTAAGGTGAAAAACAAACTATACGTTATGGGTGACTCCACTCAATATACATACTACAGAAATAGGATAACCACCCTCACACGCCTTAGTAAACAAAAATATTATGCTAATTACTTCCTTGCAAACATAAACAACACGAAGAAAACGTGGCAAGTAATAAATAAGCTTCTCACAAACCGCAAAAGAAAGTCTCACACTATAACGGCACTAAAAGACCCACGTGATAATAACCTTGTTACACATAATCCCTCAAGAATACCTAACATCCTGAACGAACACTTTGCAACTATTGGTAACAAATTGGCGATGAAATTATTCCCACGTAGTAATTATGTGGACTATTTGGCTAAATCCAAATCACCTGATTCTTCCTTTCTTTTTCAGCCCGTTTCACCAAATAAGGTTAAGTTTGAAATTTTATCGCTTTCTAATAATAAATCGCACGGGCTTTACTCGTGCCCCGCACAGCTCTTGAAATGTGCAAGCAATATCTTTCTCCTATCTTAGCGGAAATCTTTAACATCTCCATCTCATTAGGGGCTTATCCTTCTAAACTAAAATTATCAAAAATAACTGCAATATTCAAATCCGACGATGAGACGGATGCCTTAAACTATAGACCTATATCTTTACTTTCTAACTTTAATAAAATCTTCGAGAAAATAATGTACAATCGGATGGTTAGCTTTATTGAAGAGCATTCCATTCTATATCCCTCGCAGTATGGCTTTCGCATAGGGCACTCCACCCATCATGCTATCATCGATATAGTTGAAGCCATTCAGTCAAATATGGATCTACGCTTGATTACTTGTGGGATCTTTATTGACCTAAAGAAAGCTTTTGATACTGTTAACCATAAAATTCTACTTGATAAACTTAATCATTATGGTTTTCGAGGAATTATTAATGACTGGTTTGGATCCTATCTGACTGATCGCACCCAAACAACCCAGACAGGCTCCCACATCTCGGAAAAGTGCGTATGCACATGCGGCGTACCACAGGGCTCTGTATTAGGGTCCCTTCTTTTTCTACTTTATGTAAATGAAAACCAAAAGGTCGAGACAGCAGAAAGCAAATCGTGATTTTTAAGAAGACTACGACATTTTTAATTTTAAAAGACATGTTTCGATGTTGCCAACATCATCGTCAGTTACATAATATTTGAAAAACCGTTGGATTTTCTGACAACAAGGTAAAACATACATAATTAATTAAGATTAAAGTGCTACTGAACCCAAAAAGAATCTGGTGAAAAATAACAATAAATTTTTAGTTCAATATGTACTTGATCAGCTAAATAGGTTTTGACGCCGCAAAAACCATTTTATCGGTATTTTTTTCGAACGCGAACATGACCAAATTGCTGCCGAAAGTGCGACAAGCCGATCCTTAATTAAATACGCATATGACGTCACACGGTTGACACATCGAGCGCGGGGAAATTTCTTTTCTCACGTTTTCAGTCAAATGACTGCAATGGCGAAGCATGGAGGTAAGACTTGTGCGGCCGGTGCCCCGGGACAAATTAGCTGTACTAACAAATCTTTTAGTGCCGGGGTTTCTATGCATATTTTCCCCAAAAACCAGAAAGTAAGAGCTCAATGGGTGAAATTTGTACGGACTCACAGGCCGGATTTTCAGCCCACTGATTACAGCCATCTATGCTCTTTGCACTTCCACGAGAGTTGCTATACACGCTTAAGTTTCAGCAGTCTCATGTCTGTTGATGCAAGCGAAGAAAGTGGCGATACCTCGGGGCAATTAAGCAGCAAGGGGCCAAAGGAAAAACGAATTTTAATAAAAGGATCAGTTCCGACGATTCATTGCGTGAATAAAGTGCCAGAGAAGGGGGAACCGAGTGATCGAGATCGGAGGAGATCGAAAGCGGTAAGTGCAGGTCAAATTCAGTCATTTGTTTGTTTTCAGTTCTCGCAACTACCCATCGTCTTCACTAGCTTCATCCCGCTATTTCAAGCTAGAAAAACAACGAAAATATCGAAATATTCGACAAGTCTAAAATATTATCCAGCTTACGATGATAAATAACCTTTAAATTTTTGGAAAGTCTCATATCTTGTTTAGGTACTCATAAACTACGAGTCCGCAAAAAAGGCCTTTCAGTAATCACACGCACTTTCATTTCATCGCCTGCGCTTGACAGTCTTTTGAAAAACATTGTTCTGGCGAGAGAATGTCCCCCTAAAGTTGGTCTTTTATTACAAACAATTGCAGCATTTGCGATGAGGTTAAAGCGGTTTGACAGGCTAAACACGACTCCCGCTGTTTCGTGATGTAATAGGTCTTCAGTTGACCTTTAGAGTTTAGCTCTCACAAGTATGTCTTTTAGAGATTTTCCTCTCCTGTAGGAGATGAGAGGTGGTTCTCTTTATATTTCTCTCAGCATTGGTTGGTTTTCGATTAAATGCCACTTGCTCATTAAAATACTTTTGAGGTTAGGCACTGATGGATTGTACTGTGTGACAAAAGACAATAATCCGTTTTGCACTTTTTGCGGTTTTTGTTGAAGTGCCGACTTTCTATCTGTAAATTTGACTTCTGCGAGGACTTTGTTTACCAGATTATCTGGATAGCCTCGGACACGCAAGTGTGATCTGAAATTTTTAACGTTTTCTTCAAATGTTGCCTTTGAAGAGTTGGTTCTAAGAAGCCTAAGGGCTTCGCCTTTGATAAATCCTTTTTTCACGCCTGGAGCGTGACAGGAGGAGAAATGCGTGTATTGACTTTGTAGAATCTCTCGCCTTTAAAGATGGTAATGTCTAGGAAGTTTGTTTCCTCTTCTGATATTTCTGATATTGAGTTAGGCCGTCATCGTCTTCTTCTTCGTCTGGTTCTTCATAGCCCTCTGGGACAACCGGCTCGAACCGATATGGCTCTACGAGACCGCCAACTCCAAAATCTTCCTCGTTTTCGCTCTCTATTTCCCCAGAAACACTCTTGGAGCTTATGTTAGAATCTGAATCTACGGAACTAGACATTTTCCAATGTAGAATGAAGTAAACAGTTGACATTTTCAGTAATCTCGACAGAGACGCGATGATCGTCACTTTCCCCAGTGTTGTCAACCTTGTGACGTCATGAGTGTGGTCATCCGCTGAGAAGTTCGCAGGCTCTATATTTCTGATTTTGTCCCACTTTTCCACCCTACTTTACGCCTCGATAACAGCAACTTCTTGAGGGAAAAAGAGCATTTTTATTTTCAAGTAGTGTTCTTCTAAGGTTGAAAAAATATTTTAAGTAATAAAGAGCCACTTTGAATATTCGTTTCAGTAGCACTTTAAGTGACAAAAATATTTGAGTGAGTTACAAAGTGAAAGAACATAAAGCCTAAAGCGTAAGTGTCAGGTTGACGTGATGAACTTGTTGGTTTAAATTAGGCTTTTCCCAATTTATATGCATAACCTCCTTAAGTTTGAGTTGAAATCTAGTAGGGGCGGAATCAAGAATTTCGAAACAATCTGTAGAGCAAGATTGACGGCAACGTTCTGAACTTAGTAAGTGTTTGAAAATGTGTGAGGACTTGTCTGAAGAGAAATGTTCACGGACACGTGTGGAAAAATGACGACTAGTTTCGCCGATATAGCAAGCATTACAGCAAGCACAAGTAAATTTGTAAATCACACGTGAACGGAGTTCTCTAGGGACAGAATCCTTCACTGAGAAAAGATTTCTTAATTTAAACGTGTTAAACACCAGTTTGATGTCAAGATCATTACAATAACGATTAACAAGGCGACGTATTTTGCTTTGAGCTACAGTAGAAAAACGGCCTAAATAAGGTAACTTATAAAAGTACTGTTTACCCTGTGAATTGATATTGGAGGAAGGAGGTGTTTGAGTGGAGCCGTGTCGGTCAATGGCTGTGTTCAAATATCGATAGACGCATTTGTCGATGAGGTGAACGGGGAAAAGATTCTTGCGCAAAATGAACACTGATTTCGTAATGTCCTTGTGGAAGCCCAACCAAGTATTGTTGATTTTAAAAACCCTATCAATTAATGTCCTGATAAGACCAATTTTGTGTGACAGAGGTGTGAAACTGAAGTAACTGGTGGGCAGACCCGTGAAGGTCTTCTTACGGAAGGTACTAGTGACGACGGAACTACGGTGGGTGTTGTCGATTAAGACATCCGAAAAGGGCAAAACATGTTCAATTTCTTTCTCCATCGTGAAACGTATGTTGGGATGTTGACTATTGATATAGTCGAAAAATGCAATAGCATCCTGTTCTGAATGGAATAAACAAAACGTATCATCCACATAACGACGATAAAATAGAACCTCAGGACCTAGATATTGTTCTAACCAAATCTTTTCATGGTGACCCATAAAGAGATTGGCGAGGACAGGGGCTAGGGGTGAACCCATCGCAACACCATCAATCTGGTCATAAAAGGAACCTATAAACAGAAAGTGAGTTTCAGCAGTGGCAAATGTAAAAAGACGTTTGAGATCAGGGGGGGGGGGGTAAGCTTGAGGTCAGGGTTTCCCTCGGAGATTTATTTAACCGCCAGGTCAATACATTCCTCGAGAGGGATGTTGGTAAACAAGCTCTCCACATCAAAGGAAATGAGAAATTTGCCAAACATGGGTAAGTTGTTATGTAAATGATACCCATAATTGCTCTAGCAAATTGAAGTTCTTCCTTTTCGCCGATAACACAAACATTACATTCGCTGATAAAAACCTGAAAACATTAGAAGTGACTGTAAACAACGAGATTGGGAAACTTAACGATTGGCTAACTTCTAATAAATTAACATTGAATACTAAGAAATCTAACTATGTCATTTTCCGACCCTACCAAAAGAAAATCCAAAATATTCCCCAAATTTGTATATTTGATTATGGTTCAAACAAAAATGTAAACCTTGAATACAAAGACTATATTAAGTACTTAGGCGTCCTTATTGATGAAAACCTTTCCTGGAAAAACCATATCGATTCTGTTATAACCAAAATAAGCAAAACTGTTGGAATGTTAAGTAAACTAAGACATCATATACAACTTTGTGTTCTTATAAATATTTATAATGCTCTTATAACACCTCATCTCTCCTATGAACTTATTTCCTGGGGCCACGCCTCTAAAACACATCTAAATAAACTCACTATTCTGCAGAAGCGCGCCCTACGCTTGATTCATTTTGCAGACAGAAATGAGCACGCTATCCCTCTATTTGTCGCTAACGTTCTACCCTTAAAGTGCTACTACGATCAAAACTTCATGCCACGCATGCAACAAAAACACATTCCTAACAACGTATTAGATGTGGCTGTACCTGTCTAGCGCATTGAAATTAAGTTTCAGTCCCGTAAAGTGGAAATATTGAACTCGAGAAAGCGTTGTTTTTCGAGTCCGCCATTACAAATTTCGGTTCCAGCGAGCCCGCGGTATGGGATTGCGGTAACTTTGGTTGTGACGTCATTTTCTCAACTCGCTGAACGAAGGACGCACTTTTCTCCACAAGAAGCTGAAGAGTTCATTCAAGAAGGACGATGTCTAGCGTCGAGTTTTATAGCTGTAGCGACAGCAGCGATTGAGAAAATTTCTTTGAATCGTCTTCGCACGATGTAGGTGATAGAGACGGGCAGATCTTAATTATAATGACTCCGTAGAGCCAGTTCCGACTGAAGAAGCGAGAACCAAATATTAGAGCAGCTAGCGCTTGCTCTTGAAGAAGAGGAAGAGCAGACTGTGTTTAGTCGTTTTTTTCCGGTGAGGAAGAAATTAGAGATTGGTAAGCTTATGTAGATGTATTGTTTTCTGTATTAATAAAAGAGGCAGGTTTCATAAGTTTGATGGTTGAGAATCCGCAACAATTTCACCTTACCGCTAACCAGTGATCATTTCTCTGCCTGAAAACAAAAACGAAGAAGTCTGACTACAAAAACTAGCATATGCAGCCGAGTGAGAGTGAGTGCTTGAAATCATCGTAATGGTATATATAATTCGGGGGTTTCCTCGGAGAAAAACCTGCGAAGTTTTTCTTTATTTTGTCACTATTATTTTCCTAGTCTCTTTTGTTTTGACTTCTGTGATTTATTTGTTCTACCTATTTGTCAATTCATGAGACACAAGAAATTTGAAGAGTTTTTTCCCCACAGTACAGAGATTCCTTACAGTCACATGAAATTTTGGCAGGGCAAATACACTGTATATAATTGTGCTAATTTTGTTGACAACCACTGGTGTGCTGTCTTGTGCCTAATGTAGAGTAACATTGCAAGGGGCCCACAAGAGTTGAAAAAATATAAATTAATAAAATTGAATTATTGGCATACATTGTTGTGGTTTTCTTTAGTCTACACGTGCATATAGTTGATATGTACACGACAGCACCATAGTTGTATGCGGAACCAGTTTTGTGCTCAAGTGCCTTGAGCTTTATGCTAATTACAGTAGCTATGGGTTGCTATGTATATAAAATTTTCCTGCAGGGAACTTTCTAAGTATATATGGCTGGCTGGTCCATGTTAGGAATGCCTCATGGCAGTGGCTGCAGGTTGATTTGATGGTTAGTGTTGTTCCAGACTGATATGGACAGAAGTGGATTTCAGGCAAAGCACAAGTGGCTATCCATTTTGGTTCTTCTCTGAATTTTTTACCTTCACAATTCAACCTTAAACATGAAAAATGTTTAATTATGATGAACAATTATGATGACAGTTATGATGCCACGACTTATTTCAACTACACTGTAGCTAAAATTCACAAGCTAGGAATTATTCTTGTAAAATTCTTTTGGAACCAGAGCAGTTGATTATTTTAAAACTATGTAGTGGGAGGGCAAAACTGCATTGTGCAAATTGACATCAGTTTATAATAATAATAATAATAATAATAATAATAATAATAATAAAAATTTATTGTTCACCTCAGCATTGGTGAAAGTAAATATCCACCACTATTCACCTCCACTTCGGCGAATAATTGTTAATAATTATTAATTTGGCAGAAGGGTCAACAGGGCTTTCAGACTGGCTAGATGTATTATCCACCCCTGTCAAGTATGTTTGAATTGATGACTTATTTGGCACCAAAGCTTCTGATGCTAACTCACTGTTGTCAACATCAAGAGACATTGTAGTGTCACTCAAAATATCTTCCCTTTCTGATAGCATCACATCTGTGAAATCTGCATTGGCTTCTGATGGCATTGTAGTATCATCAGAATCTTCCCTTGCTGATTGCATTACATCATCAGTGAAATCTGCATGCTCAGTGTCTACCAAATCTGCATGCAATAATGGAAAAAATTAATAACTGGTAACTAATCCAGTAATCTCAAAAAGGAAACCTAAGAGTTGACATAAAATTATAGTTGAAGGGATATGATTTATAGTGATTCAAAGTTATGTGCAAACAAGTAGTTAGACAAACCTTCAACATCAGAGGGTGTTCCTGTGGCTGCCTCAAGCAAGGACTGGTTTTGCTCTGGAGAGACTGGCAGGTCCTTATGGAATGAAAAGTTCTGAATATAAGCTGTTGATCATACAACCTACATGTAACTCTTGCTAAAGAAGACAAGAAATTCAAAGAGGACGACCCTAATTTTTTTAGGGTTATTATAGTGAGAGCAATAATTGTGGAGTCTAGAGATTTAATATTACATTTGTAGGTCCTCTGTCATTTAAATAAATTTAATACATTTTAACTTTTTATGTTAAACTTCTAATTACAGAACTACTGTATAATATTTACTTTCTTATATGAGGTCTGTGGAGAGATAGTAGTGGTAACTTTAAAATAACAGGTTTAATCTAACATCTATCCAATAATTAGCTACTGGTAACACTTTGCTTATCTAATCAAAGTTCTGCTTAAACAGTTTTGCATAAATCTCCTTGTTTTACTACTGAAGTATCTAAAAAAGTAACTTAAATAAGATATTTATTGCCATGTTGGTTGGGCAGTAAGGGAGAAATAATATTCACTCACTTGTTCTGTGGCATAAGTTCCTGCCTTCCAACAATTCCTATAATATCTTAGAGAGTTGAAAATAAAATTTAAAAAATCATTATGAGAAACTATAATTGAAAGTCCTAGCATTGATACAAAAAAGGCCCTGTATTCTGTAGTTTAGCTAAAAAAATATATTAAAAAACACTGCGATTGCTCAACTTACAAACATTATCCTAACATTTAACATAAGCTCAACTTGGGGAAGAATATTCACACCTCGCGTGACTATCATAAGCTTACCTTTGACGCTCCTTCTCCTTCATGCGGAGAGTTATTTTGGATTCGGGATTTGATTATCTCTCCCCCTTTTTCCATACCGTAGACAAAAATCCTGGGGTTTTTTGTCGGCGCTGGCTCGGGTCAAAAGGCCGAGTAAAACATTCCTCGAAATGAACTGAGTTTATATAAACAACGTGCCTGTGGGCCAGGATGGACGTTCTTTCTCTTCGCTCCTACGCGAAACGGATCCCTTGTACTGTCTTCACGCGAATGCAGCGAAATTCCGGCCTACCTCTTTATTTGAGCGGTTGCTGCAGCCCTGAACAACGCAACGACTTCCCACCATTGAAAAAACGAAACTCTTTTCCCACATAGGAGTCGATTAGGAGCGCTTGAAGTGGGTGAAATCGTATGAAAAATTAGCCATGTGGTGCTGCGACTTGAGAAAATGACGTCACTTGGTTTTCCAGGGTAACCAGGCCGCAGGAACATGGCCGTTCAATGGCGGACCAAAATTTACGGATTTTGAGCGCAAAAAAAAGACACTTTCCTTCATCGTATGAGGATATAATTTGGGGAGCATGTACTTTACGATATTAACTATCAATCAAGCGAAAAGGGAAGGTACTCGATAATTTGATCGTAGTAGCACTTTAAGTTTTCTTTATGTCCAAGCGGTCTCAAATCTAATGTACGATATAAATGCAAAACAAGCAGCGGCAAATATTTTAAATCTTTTTTGTAGAACTTCTGACATACACAAATATGCTACCCGCTCGTCAACCTCTCAGAACTTTTTTATCAAAAGTTCTAGAATCGACCTACAAAAATATTCTTTTTCACGTGTTGGAGCAAAAGTGTGGAATGGGATACCTGAAAGAATGAAAAAGCTGCCAAAAAACAGTTTTAAGAAAGAAATGAATAGACTACTATTTGACATCTTGAAAACTGAAGATAAGTACATTGAAATAGACAAAATAATATCTGATCTAAAGAATCACTAGTAAGAGAAGACACAATGTTGCAAGTACCTTTAGTATCTTAGTATTTCAAGTTCTTTTTTTTTGTTCAATCCCGCACAATGTATTTCTTTTTTCCTTGTTATCCTGTACAATAATTGCTTCTGTTCTATAATTGCTTCTGTTTTCAATAGACTGGCCTGCCACGATTAGCTATGCTACCTGCAGGTCAGTCTAAATTGTAAATTGTAATATTGTTATTCATTTTATTTTAATAAACCTCTTAATAATATTGCTATTTTTTTTATTTTAATAAACCTCTTAATAAGTTCAGAGTTCATTATGAAGTCCTCCGTACGAGTTTGTGTGCACAGAAAGGCCAATCCCGAGGAGAGAGGAAAGAATCCAGTGAATCAAGAAAGTCAAGCATTGTTGTCTCTAGTTGGTGGAACGTGGAGTTCGAAGTTAATCAAGATCAGTACCTGTATGGCCATGGAAGACAGTAAGCCTGCTTTAAGAACTGCTTAACTTAATCTTTAACCTGACTAATTGTAACAATGTATAACTAAATAAACAATAGTTAAAAGAGTAACTGACCGTTGTCACACTTTTGTTGCGTGCCTTACATCGTACTCGGGAGCTCGTTTCACTTATGTCTTGTTCGCGGACATCTCTTGATTATTCCAGCACGTAACAGTCTTAACAGAGACTGCCTCTTAATCCTGGTTGGCGACGTCGAAACTAACCGGGTTATCAGAGTCTGGTTGATATCAGAAAAACTCAAGGACTCACGATTGCACATTTAAATATCTGCAGTCTTCGACAAAAGACCGACTCGATACGCTTGGAAGGTTTGGACAACAAAACTCAGAACTATTGACGTTCTTACGTTATCCGAAACATGGCTGAATCATACCATTCAAGATACTAAGATTGTGCTGCCTGGTTTTTGCGTGTATCAGACGGGATAGAATTGTTAATAAAACAGGACATGGAGGTGTTGCAGTTTATTTTCGAGAAGGACTGTCATTTTGCGTCAGGCATGATATTGACAATAGAGACTTTAAGCACCGACAACGGGAACAGCGACGGCGACGGGAGAGGGCTATCTTTAAAACGTGGAACGGGGAATCGGATAATGGAAATGGAGAACGAGGAATGGGGAACGGTGAACGGGGAACGGGGAATCTTTAAAATGGGGAATCTTTAAAACGGGGAATCTTTAAAAGCGGGAATCTTTAAAATGAAGAATCTTTAAAAGCGGGAATCTTTAAAAGCGGGAAGCTTTGGGAATTATTGAATCAACTAAAATCAATTTATTCATTCTATTTGAACCTCACGCTAAAGCATACTTGTTTAGCGGGCTAGTGGAGCGGTTCAAATCTCGATTCTTACTCTTTGAGATCCGCTACACCGACAGAAAAATCGAACCGCCTGAATTCATCTCAACTCCGTACTGTCACATTTTTAAATTGAGTTTGGCAGGGATAGATATTTGTCCTACCGTTATCAAGTACTAATGGAAAGACGTACTCAGTACTCAACGACAAATATATGGCACACACAGTGGGATAGACTACGTTGGAATTTTTAAGCTTTGCGTGACGCACATTTACACGGCGGCCGAGAGAGCTGTACTGTTTGCTAAAAAGTGATGTATTTCATGGAATTTGGCTATCAGTATTAGAAAAAAGTAATATCGTAATTTTTGTTGAGTTTCCCACGCTTGTGTGGCAAACTCAGGGACAGATGTTTCTGTTAGTTTCCGGCCAGCATGGCGTCTCCAAGCAAATCTCAGCTTTAAATGTGGTAAGAAATTTGTCCGTATACCTAGCATAAGAAAAATTGCAGTGACCTGAATCTCGGGGGAAGTCTTTGCATATTTCCTTTCCTTCTTTTCCCAGGTTCTGGACTCTATCTAGTGAACGGTTTTGATTTTGATTTATTTTTATGTTGATCTATTTTGAGTGGCGTGACACTGAAAACCAGCTATACAGTAATTAGATGCCGAACGATGTGCCGGCGGTGTTCTGTGACATAATTTATATTAGCTGTAGTCACACCGCGCACTTTTGCCCTAGGCCTAGGTAAACTTGACTTGTTGACAGTTTTACCTCAGGAAACTTAAACTGATTTTAGTTGATTCAATAATTCCCAAAGCTTCCCGCTTTTAAAGATTCCCCGTTTTAAAGATTCCCCATTTTAACGATTCCCGCTTTTAAAGATTCCCCATTTTAAAGATTCCTCGTTTTAAAGATTCCCCATTCCCTGTTCCCCGTTCTCATTTTCCGATTCCCCGTTCTTCGTTTTAAAGATAGCCACGGCAGAGGCCACGTGGAAAACCCAATTTATCTGATGCTCATGTCTATCTTGACGTTGCCGTCACGTCGCAACGTGAGAAGTAGGATTTTGCCGTCTTGTGAAAACGTGAGTCTAAAAATCCCATTTTCCTGGGCTTTTTTACGAAAATATTTGATAACACAGTAACCTTAATTGGAGTCCAAAGGTAGCTTACAGGTATTCGTGTTTGCAGACATTTAGGAATTAAGGTCTATTTTGCCTGCTTTAAAGCGAAATGATCGGGCTTCTTTGTATGAAATTCCCTGTCGCCTCCATCCATTTCTAAAGGTAAAGGACGTCTGATCTTATTTTCACAACTTACTTTAAGTTTTATTCAGTACGCAGATAAAGTACGCAGTTATCACTTCATTGGAATAATTTGACAAGAAAATTCAGTACTTAGCTTTAATGTGTATGTTCGCAGGGTTTTGAACGAGTTCCAAAGCAACA
>OX419344.1:15893754-15906254 GCA_948470475.1 Galaxea fascicularis
CCACAACAACAGAAATTCATTCTCGTCTATGATGTCCTCAAAGCATGCAACAGCTAGAAGGTCTCGGACTTCTCGAAAAGTTCCCGTTACGCTCGTAAAGTTTACGAACAAAGTCAAATTGGACCACTGAAAAAACAAGCAAAACAGCCGTCGCTCGCCGCCGCTTCTACGAAAGCTTAAATAGTCTAATTTAGCGTCAAGAGGAGGCGGTCTTAACCCACTCCCGCGCGACCATCGCCGCCTCCACTTGACCGCCTCAAGTGTTTGCTTAAGGTCTCTATTGTCTTCGTAACGTGACGGTGGCGTACAACTAAGCTGGTTACATGTGGAAGAAGACTTCTCCTCACATGTTGGAACGACGCCTGGGTTTCTGGAGGACCGTCTACGACTCTTTCGTTTCTTTGCAGCATTTCACTCTTCGAATCGATGAAACGCATGCAACCAAAATCAAACCTGTTTGCCATACGGTTGCAACGATCACACCATCAAAACGAAACGATCGCATAGAAAGAAATATACTCTATATCTGCGAACATAACGATCATATAAAAAGACGATTTCTGTAACGATTGTGCCGCCATTGCTGCGGCCGTTGCGATCACCATAACGTTTCCAAAATACAACCGAAGCATGTATAAATTTACAGAGCGTACAATAATCGCAGGGTTAACAATTTTGGACCTTTCAGGCCCGTAGGGTGGGGGGTTCGAGGGGTTCGAACAAACCCCCTAAAATTTTTGAAGTCGGCATTTTTTGGGAGTTGAAAAGATAAAAAAAATCAGACCCCCCTAGAGGCTCGCGCCTCTGGCGCTAAAAAATACCTCCCAAAACATAAAAGAACCCCCCTCTACAGAATCCACCCTACGGGCCTGCCTTTGCAATTGAAGCGATCCTTATGATTGACGCGTTTACATGTGAAATCCACTCTTCGAATCGATGAAACGCATGCAATAAAAATCAAACCTGTTTGCCATACGATTGCAACGATCACACCATCAAAACGAAACGATCGCATAAAAAGAATATACTCTATATCTGCGAACATTATGATTGTGAATTGCGATCATATAAAAAGACGATTTCTGTAACGATTGTTCCGCCATTGCTGCGGTCGTTGCGATCATATGAGAACCAAACTTTATAAACAAACAAACTGTACAGAACGGAAAGCAGTAATCACGACAACCGCTCAGAAACATTCTACAATACCAGTACCTCTAATCAATACCGTATGTGTATTTCAAGGTCCGAACGAACTGAACAGACCATAAAGCCATCTATCCCTCGACAGAAACCGTGAGTAAAATATTCCCCTTAATGAGATGAAAATTCACCTGTTCACGGACCGTCAATACCTCCATACGGTCCGTATGCCACATTCACGGACCGTACGAACTGTACGGACCGTGAAGCCATCTACCCCTCTGAGAAACCGTGGGTAAAATATTGTAAGTTCCCATAATGAGATGCAATTTACGGACCGTAAACACCTTCATACGGTCCGTATGTCTCATTCACGGACCGTACGAACTGTTCGCACCGTAAAGCCATCTACCCCTCGAGAGAAACCGTGGGGAAAATATTCTAAGTCCTCTTAATGATATACTATTCACGGACCGTAAACACCTTCATACGGTCCGTATGTCACATTTACGGACCGTACGAACTGTACGGACCGTGTACACCATTTACCGCTTGGAGAAATTGACGGACCGAAACCTTCCTTTTACAGACCGTTACAGTGCGGGTGTATTGGACAACCCTCGCATAATTAGTTAGTAATGTAACTCTCGTATCTTGTAATTAGTGTGCAAGTAAGCAACGTAAGTAAGTGAAGAGTAGTAAGTACGGTGAGTAAGTATTATGTAATCATTTTGTGTCAGACATGTTAGTATGTTCATAGCATGTTAGCAATGTCATGTAAGTTAGTCTGTAGGGAGTAATGTAACTACATAAAATTTCAAAATGTGAAAATAAACTTTCTGCGAGAAAGTAAAGAAAAAACTGTCAAAATATCTGATAGTATTCCATCAACACGCAAACGATCCAGAACTTGGATATTTATTTATTTCTATGTTGCCATAATGAGAATTATTCTTTTTAAAGCGAGAAAACATGGTGTAAAAGTTTCATATTTCTTTAAATTCTTAAAGAAAAATTGGGAAATGAACGAAACAAAATATTTAATTGCAATTTACTTGATAGCACTCTGGCAGATTTTTTTCCAGTTTGGCCTGCAAGCTGTGATGAAGTGTCTGACCGGATTTCGAGATAATCGAGCGTTTATGAAATGAGCCCTCTTACCTTACAGTTGCTATGGTAACAGCTGTAGCTCGAAAATCGATGGGAACGCTAAAATATCTGCGGTACGCAGTTTAGCAGATATTTGTTTTCTGCACGTCCTTATTTGATTAATTAGGTGTATTGTGGTGTCTGTATGTGCCTCGGTATTTAAGCGGCGTTAAGTATTTTGCATACGGTTATATAAGTGTCTTGTTCATTCATATTCGTCCTTCGGGTCTGTGAACGCCTACAACCCACAGTTTCGTTTTGTTTTATTTTATTGCCCTTTCTTTTGCCCTTTCCAGTCATTCAGCCCAATCGATCATATTTGTTTGTTTTTATTTCTATAGTGCGGGAGTTCGGCCACTTGAGTGCTTTTTGTTCTAAGTCGTCTGATTCTTCAAAGGCCAACCCTCGCGGCGACTGACTAGATGATGGGGACGACTCTCCTTCTTCAGTTGAGTGTGATTTGCTTTCCATTTGTTTTTCGGAGGAATTTTGTTCCGGCAATGTATGTGTAGGAGTTAAGGGCCGTTTGAAGTCATCCGTTAGCTGTTGGGCTTCCACCTTAGACGCCCCTCAGTTTTCTCTCGATACCATTTCCCACGGCTATCGGCTTCCTTTCGCCAGCTACCCAGCCCCGTATTTTTTAAGCAATAATTTGACAGCTGTTAGGCATCCCGACTTTGTTGTTCATGCAATTTCTGAGCTTTTGGCCAATGGCTGTGTTGTGGAACATAGTGAGCCTCCATATTGCGTTAACCCTTTGACAGTTGCGGAAGGCAAGAAGCTTCGCTTAGTGATTGATCTTAGGCTCGTTAATTGTCACCTTGTTCGTTTTAAGTTTAAGTACGAGGACCTTCGTTTCCTGTCACAGGTTATTCAAGAAGGTCACTGGTTCTTTACCTGGGACCTCAAATCCGGATATCACCATGTTGATATTTCTCCAGACCACCAAAAGTGTCTAGGTTTTGCTTGGCCCTTTAACGGCCGGCTTAGGTATTTCACTTTCACGGTTTTACCCTTCGGTCTCAGCAGTGCGTGTTTTTGTTTTACTAAATTGATGCGCCCGTTGGTTAGGCACTGGCGATCTATGGGTCATGTCTCTCTTGTTTACCTCGACGACGGTCTTGGTAGTCAGCCTGAGAGGACGTCCGCCGCCGCAGCAGCTTTTATTCAGCGTAAGGACCTTGGCTCTACCGGTCTCCTTGTTAATGAGGAGAAGTCTCACTGGGTTTCCGATGCAAGTGGGCGAGTGGCTCGGTTTTGTGATCAACACCATTTCTATGACGTTTCAGATACCCGAAACGAAGGTCTGCAGGCTCAAGCGGCTTTTGGATTCTGCCATTCACAACGAATCCTCGTCCTATCGTGAATTAGCCAGGATTGCCGGTTCCATTGTTTCGGTTGCCTTAGCCGTTGGAACTATTTCCCGTCTTCTGACTAGGCAGATGTACTTAGCTATAGAGTCTAGATCGGCTTGGGATCACAGTTTTTGCTTCCCTTCCCCTCTGTTAGAGGAATTGAAGTTTTGGTTTTGTAACATTGAGTCTTTTAATGGTTTCTCTATTAGGCCTCCCCCTGATTCCTCAACCGTCTTTGTATTTTCCGACGCCAGCGACGCGGCCTTCGGAGGATTTTCAGCCTCCCTGGACGGCACTGTGGCCAGCGGTTTGTTCACGATCGACGATTTGAGTCAGAGTTCTACTTTTCGCGAGCTGAAAGCTATTTTTTGTGTCTTGCTTTCTTTTGTTGAGCACCTCAAGCACAGGAGGGTTAAAATTTTTATCGTCAACCAGAGTGCTGCCAGGATTGTTTCCGTTGGTAGCTCTAAGGTCCATCTTCAGTCGGTGGCTCTCAGCATTTTTCGTTTTTTGTTTTTCTCATGGTATTGTCTTGGAAGCGCAGTGGATTCCAAGGTCGCTTAACGACAGGGCCGATATTTTAAGCCAGTTCGTTGACAAGGACGATTGGCAAGTTAATGATCCCTCCGTGTTTCGGCTTGTGGATGCCAAATGGGGTCCCCACACGATTGATCGCTTCGCTTCTTATTATAACGCTCAGCTTCCGCGTTTTAATTCTAAGTTTGCTTCTCCTGGTTGCAGCGGTGTCGACGCCTTAGTGCAGGATTGGACTGGGGAGATAAACTGGGTTTGTCCTCCGGTTGGTCTCATCGTGGGCGCCGTTCAAGTTCTCACGGCTTGCTCCGTGGGACTTTGATTATTCCTGAATGGCCGTCGGCCTATTTTTGGCCTCTTCTACGTGATGGATCTTACCAGTTTCAGCCATTCGTCAGGCAGGTTTTTGTGCTTCCCGCTATAAATGATCTTATTTTGGAGGGCCCAGGTCAGAGGCAGATCTATAGGTCTCACCCATCCGTTTTTCACGGTTGCCCGAAATTCAGAATGTTGGCTTTGCGTGTGGATTTTGGGTGAGTTTTTGGTACTGTCACGGATAGTGTTTTGAGCCTGATTTGGCATAGTTTGCGCCTTATTTGGCGTTCTTCGAGTCAACTCGGTCTCGTCGCACATGTTTGTGCTGGCTGTATCGGTATTTTTGTTGCGATTGGTCATTAGCGCAGTATTTTTTTTTATTTTCACGATATTTTCTTTTCTTTCAGATGCGCTGCGTTCCCGGATTTGGCTTGAAGCAGCCTCGCTGTCCGATTCTTCTCTGAGTGATATGATTCCAGGCCTCATTGATCTGCAATTAGATGCTAGGGCTCCGTCCACGGTGCTGAAGTACAAATCTGGCTGGTTGCGGTGGGGTGAGTGGGCTCTGTCGAAGATCGGTGTTCCCGTTATTCCAGGAAAGCCGTTGTATATCGCATTGTTTATATCTGAGCTACAGCTAAGCGTTCGTCCGAGAATAACATCGGTGTATCTTCTATAGAATCTGCCGTCTATGCTGTTAAGTGGGGCCACGCTATGGCTGGTATTGAGGCTTGTCCTGTTAGTCATCCCTTGGTGAAGTTCGCTTTAGAAGGCGCCAAACGACGGCTTGTGCGTCCTATTCAGCCCAAGGAGCCGCTGTCGGTTGATACCGTTCAGGCGATTGCTGCTCATTTTGCCTCTAGCGTTTTACTTTCTGATCTTCGTTTTTTATTTATTCTTTTGGTTGGTTTTGCAGGGTTTTTTCGCATTGACGAGCTTAGGAATATAGCGCTTCGTGATGTCTCTATATATAGCGATCATATGTCAGTTTATGTACCGCAGCGCAAGAACGACCAGCATAGGGAAGGCCACACTGCCTTTCTCTCTAGAACCGGCAAGGTTACTTGTCCTGTAGCTGTGACCGAGCGGTTGATTAAGCTTTTGCCTGAGTCTTCCTCGGCGTTCCCATTAGTTCGCAGAATTGTAAAAGCCAAGGCTAAGGAGTATTTTCATTCTAGTTTGGGTGTTTCTGTTTCCACTTCAAGGGAGGAATTCAAGAAGCACATTAAGCCATTTGTTAGCGATATTTCTAAGTACGGTACGCACAGTATGAAGTCTGGTGCGGCTTCCAATCCGGCTTGTAGGAAAATAGCTGGCGATTTGTTAGACTGATATCCATGCTGGTTGGAGGTCCGAATCCACTAAGCATAGGTATATTAAGCATGGTCTTAAGGAGTGTTTAGCCGTGTCTAAGGCACTTTCAATTTAACTGTTTATGATATTCGTATATTATCCTTATAGGATTTTTGCGTTGCTGCCTTTGTCATTTTGAGTAATTTATTTATATTGAGTCCTGGCCGGGGACGTAAGTTGTACCTGGCCCGTCCCAGATTTCCTGTCCTTTTTTCCCTTCGGGGTATTTTGGGTCAGGTTTTTTCTGGCCACCCTGGCGCGCTTACATGTAGTTTAAGTTTGCTGTAGTTATGTTCAGTTTGTTCACCATCATTAAAGTGGGTTATGGCGTGACTCTCAGGCCATATCCAATATTCTCCAGGATTTGTTGACTATTTTCGTTTATCGTTTTACTATTCACTTCTGGTAAGTGCAGAAAATAGACTTTCGTCATACATCATACGTCATACGTGATGTAGTGTCAAGAAAATCCAAGTTTGTTTTCTTTGAGAAATTCTGATTTCAACAGGTACACCCACATGCCAAAAAAACTGCTGCGAACCTCCTGCGCTTTGAATAGATAATATTCGTATTCTCGGTATAGAACTGGATTTAGCATGAAGTGGAGGCTCTTGCGGGGGAGTCTTTTCACATGGAAATGTATTACCCCGCAAGATTCTGCACTAAATGTTGGCGTCATTTTTGACAATACTATGACTATGTGCCTCACATCAATTCTACCTGCAAGAGCGCTTTTTATCATTTAAGGAACATTGCACGAATTAGAAAATTTATTTCTTTGAAGACTACTGAAACTCTAGTTCATGCTTTTGTCAATTCAAAGCTGGACTACTGCAACTCCTTAGCGTATGGCTTACCTAAATATCTCCTACAAAAGCTTCAGTATGTTCAAAACGCCGCTGCGCGCCTTATTACTGGTACACGGAAACATGACCACATAACCCCTATCTTGATGGATCTGCACTGGCTCCCTGTTAATGAAAGCATCCAATTCAAGATTCTTCTTTTGACATTTAAATCTCTAAACGGCCTTGCCCCTGTCTGCATTGATGAAATGATCCATCGTTATGTACCAAATAGAAAGCTTCGTTCGTCGTCTGCATTTCTTTTAAAACAAAACAAATGGAACCTTAAGTCTTACGGTTTTAGAACCTTTACAGTAGCTGCTCCCTTTTTATGGAACTCCCTACCTTTAGAAATCAAGTCTTCGTCCAGTTTAAATATTTTTAAATCCAAATTGAAAACACACCTTTTTAAATGCGCTTTTAATCTTAATTAGATAACTTATTTTTTTGTTTTTATATTTCTAATTCATACTATAATACAATGGATGTAAAGCGCTTAGAACGCATGCGGATAAGCGCTATATAAGTGTTATTTATTATTTATTAAGAGCCTCCCCTTCATGTTAGATCCAGCTCAATACCGAGAATACGAGTATTGTCTATTGTATGATTGGGCGGACGCACTTTCTAAGAGAGACTGGAGAGATTCTGCTAAGGTAACTTTGTGATGTTTAACTGCTGGTTAAACACTCCAAAACTACTAATTTTAAAATGTCCTTTCGTAAGAGGAAACTTGTTTTTAGTTCAATGAAAGATTCTCAATAACGTTTGGATTCGTTCTCAGCCCCTTAGTAGGTATAGAGTGATAAAACTATTTATACCTGGAGTTTTTTAAACTAGGTGTAAGACAATTCCAGGTGTTTTAGAACTTCCTTTTCTAATGGTGTCAGTCAATCATTAAGAAGCCTTAAAGTTGGGCCCATTTTGAGAATAGAGTGTCGGGGAAAGGAAAGAAGAAAAGGATTACGATTTGCTAAGAATATAGATATGAACTGTTCATAAACTCCAACCTAAAAGGAAATCGTGTAGGCGGAAAATGCCAATTTTGTACAAATCTTTAGGTTGGAATCATTACGAGGATAAAGTATTTGTTATGAAGTTTGAATCGATATGAAATTGTCATGACCTCTGACCTGGGCAGTAGAATGTCAATTTTGTAAAAGAAACAAAACAAAAACAAACAAACACACTTCGGCCTTGTCGAGAGCAAAGTTATCACTGGAAAGGAGTATCGATTTATTCCAACATCAAGCAGAGTTTTAAACGGTATAATTGCACTACCACGAGATCCCAAGAGCAGTAACAAGTCAAAAAGCTGGGAAAAAAACATGCCAAGTCATGCCAAGTCATGTCATCTGCTTCTTTTTACATGAAGTCACGGATGTTGACAATAGATCTAAAAAGAGAGACCTTCAAGCCTTTCTTTTCTGCCGCTTAATGGATAATTGGTAGATATCCTATACGCACGCTAGGTAGTTTCCTTACAATATTGATACTCGAACTCTTTAAGTGCACTTTCTATCTCTATCTGCTCCCAACTGGACAGAAACAATAGGAATCAGCGTCAGTTCGGAACACATGCAAAACTGAAGAATAGTTGCACTTACAGCAATCCCAGCCTTGTATTGTTATCACAGACTCCACGGGGCAGGTGTTCCAGATGGTTGCTGCTCAGGTTCCTACCAACAATCAATCATAACAAGCTTTTACCTAAACGTTTTCTGGTCACCGGCATTAACTAAGGCCCACTAACTTATAGAAGCGACAGTACTGAGTGTGACTTACGACAACCGCGTTTTACACCCCTTGTTGTTGCTGTTGTTGTTGTTTGTTTGTTTTTTCTCCCAAAACCATTATATGTCCTGGGGCCCTCATTGATTACGCCAGTTTTTTTGTATTAAAAGCGAGCAAACGCAAGTGCTTTGGAAGTCAAATTACAGACACGGACACTAGTTTTGCTCAAACGATAAGACCAAGAACTCTAAGAAATAGATTTACCTTTGGAAACAACATAATCAGAGGAGGGATATTACCATATCCTGAATGTGCAGTTCAGGTCAAGGGAAAAGGATACCGATCAGTATGCGTTTATGGAAACAATATGCATGAAGTGCGAGAACTAATACCGACAATACTCGAAATATTCAGGGCAGGTTCCCTAAAATATTCTGTTTCTACCTCGATCAGGAGCTCAGTAATTTCACGTGATTCAAATCCTGTCTCATGAACTTCTTGAACGTTTGAATTATTTGATAAAAACACTGAAATAGCAACGCAATGTCTTTTTTCTGCGCACAGTGCTTACGATAACCCATGGATTAAAATTGCCAAAACTGTTTACTTTTTGCATGGAATAGTTCACTCGTGTTTGTTCGGGAAGTCTTCGGGAAACATACAAACACGTAATTATGTATATAGAATACAGTTCGCACAACTATTTTATGAGTTCGCAGGGCAGTGAGGTAAAGAAGTTCTGTTGTCAACGTTGTCATGTCTGAGGCCAAATTTTCAAATAAGGTTTGGAAGGGAAGATTGTAGGGTTCCAATTCTAGCATGATAGATTTTGCACCTTTTTAAGACAAATAAAAAATAAATTGGGAAAGATTTCCATATCCATACATTAATTATACATGCAACACTGTCACACTAACCCTGTTCCAAAAACGTGTACAGTTTGAGTAACAAAGTGAATGCATGATTACTGTATGGGGCTGTGCGGAAATCTTGCATAAAATCGGAATCAGACATGGCACAAAAGGGGTTTAAACTGATCACCGAAGGGTAAGCGATCGCTAAATTATGAGATTAAACTAAAAGTAATAGACAACAGCACCAACATATCGTCAGATCTGGAATGTATGGAATATATTATGTACTTAGGTTCTGATTGACAACCATTTGTCCCGGGAATATCACGTAGGCTATATCGCCGTGAAGATTAGTAAAATTGTTGGAGTAATAGCTTGTCTAAGACACTTCCCTTCATTTCTGTACTTTGAGAAGTATATATTTTCCCTCATCCTTCCCTACTTTACATATGGTTTGACTGCTTGGGGCCAAGCCGCAAAAGCCCATCTTAACAAATTATTGCTGCTACAAGAACGTGCACTACGTATCATGCATTTTCTAAATCCAAGAACTCATGTGATTCCTTTTTTTTATTTCTTCAAAAATAATATTACCCATTCATCTGCTTTATTTGAAGCTATCTTACAGTCTATGTATGATGTTTTAAATAACTCTGCTCCAGAAGCTATCGCTAAAAAATTTGTCAAGTCCAACTCGATTCCTTCATACAACACGAGGGCTTCATCTTGTTACAAATATTATACGAAATTTTCACGTCTGACTCAACAGCGGAACTCTTTATTATGCTTTGGCGCGAAAGCGGGTTGTCCAATACACACGAACTGAGTTGGGTCGACTTTTTGGTGTAGACGACCCGTCAAGCGGAAGTCAGGTCGTGGTTGGAGCGGAAGTAAAGTAACAGGAAGTTCCTACATGAAAGAAGGTTGGAGGAACCGTTTGTCAAACGGTGACGGGTCCTGACGACACGTCTAGTTTGTGTCGAGCCGTCATTAGAAAAGTCGACCCGTCTTTTAGAAATGTCTGGTGGTGAGAGACTTAGAAAAAATCGCGTATGTTGAGGTCACCGGAGGCCGCACGACCTTGGAAAATGTTTAGGGGTCGTGACGATCCGTCTAGTTTGTGACGAGCCGTCATTTGAAAAGTCGACCTGACTTTTGGAAATGGTGGTGAGAGACTTAGAAAAAGTCGCGTATGTGGAGTTCACCGGAGGCCGCGAGACCGTGGAAAGTGTTGTCGGTTGTATCGGCCCGTTTAGTTTGTGATGAGTTGTATTTGAAAAGTCGACCCGACTTTCGGAAATGCTGGTGGTGGGAAAAATTCAGGTATGTGGAGCCAACGGAGGCTTTTGGAAATGCAATTTCCGATACTGGACATATTGGATTCTATAAAGAGGTATGAATCGGAGAGAAGATGCAAGTAACGTTTTTACTCTTCGGACTATTGTGATTATTATTTCACGTATTTTGAAACTGTAGTTTGTTGATTTTCATCGGCATCGCTATTTCTTCATAGTGTTCAGTTGATGTACGGTGTTCAATCTATGGTCATGTTGTAGTGCGTGCGAACGTGACCTTCAAAAGGATGAGTTTCCCAATGAAAGAGAGAGTATAGACATTGCATTTACGGTTTAAAGAAGTTACATACATGTGTCGTGCGCTCCTCTGGTTACGTATAGCTAAGAGACGAGCCCTGCACGCCTTTATAACCATTTGGTCTTCTCGCCGCTGAACAAACGAAAGGTATACATGTGTCGTACGCTTATCAGTTCGTCAACGGGCAAACCAACAACTGAGGTTAGCAGCGCTATGTGTTGTGTACTCGTTCCGTCTCGTGCAATATCAGAAAGATTTATTACCTGTGAGACGCGCACTGTTTCATGTCATGCCTAAAAGAACGAGTATCTGGTATATGAGACATTAAGCGTGCTTGTTACGCCTCAGGACTAAAACTAACGAGATAAATACGTAGCATAATAATAAAGCACGCCTGTCAGGTCGTATTCATGACTTGAAGAACGACGTTTAGACATCTGTTCATTCTAGTTTCATTGCGCATTTATTTTGACTACTTTGCCTGCTAAATGTGCTGAGGCAACGTTAGTCACCACTGTCTCCTGTCTAAAAGAACGAGTAATAGAAGTATAGAACGAGGAATACACACTGTGCGTGTAGCGTGTTTGTGGCCCCACTCTTATAGAACGCTACCCTGGGTGCCAGAGGTTTTTTTCTCGTTAGGGGCGACAGAATTGAGCGGCGAAGCCGTGAACGCGAGTCGCGAAGCGGCGAGAAAAAATCCTCTGGCACCAACGGATAACAACCTCACTTCCATGCTGACGCCAATTTCCTTTGATTGACATCAGCAGTCAGAGCTTATTTTAGAAACACAGCAAACCAGTTTTTCCTACGTGGAGTAAAATTTGCGTGTCATGTTTCGTCTAATACAAACAACCCTGCAAGATAAAGATTATTACCCGGCTTAGATTCCTATCATGAGAGAGGCTGTACTATCACCAAATGCACTGAAACGAGCCAAACCAAAGCTAGGCAAAAATACTTCAGAGGGCATACAAAGGACCGCAGTCGCTAAACAGAGACAACAAGGTTCAAAGGAAACAGGCGATAAATGCAGAATTTAAACCCAGAAATGACCTTTGGTATCAAAATACATAGCATGCGACAGTTAAGCACATGGCTGTTTCAATTACTATCATCATATTTAATCCTCTAAACCATTGGGTTGCCCCGCTGAACACAAACAAGAAGCTAAATCGGTCAATAGAACCGAGATAGAAGTGGCAAACAGGCGAACCCCATTTTACGTCAGTTCTTGTATGTGGGAGTTAATCAGCGAAACCAACGAACAAATGACAACAATGATGGGCTTTTCAGGGCAGTCCAAACCACGAGCCACCGACATGGAACAAATGCTGGAAATCACTTGAAAGATCATCTGCTTTCCAGAGCCAGTAGGCAAAACTGCGAAAAACATCTTTCCGCATGACAACCTGTACAATGGAAAGGACCTGCTCCAGTTTCAAGTGATCGAATTCCGGAAATTTTGAATCAACAGTTGATTTCAAAGCGCTCGCTATTTCGAAAACCACAACGTTCACGTCGTCTTCTCGTATTACTGCGGTAAAACCAGTTTGGCCAAGATCATCCTAAACTTAACCAATGGCAGCCCTTTTAAGAAACATTTTTCAATCGACCAATCAGAT
>OX419344.1:15911254-15918754 GCA_948470475.1 Galaxea fascicularis
ACAGAGATTGAAAGGTGATCAATTCTCATTATTAAATCTGTTGATAAACCCAATTTTCAAGACTTAAACTTAGTTTGAGCAAGAAGTGCCAAAAATGAAATTCAAAAAAGCTTATAAATTTGATTTTACAATTAAGTGGCTATATGTGAACTTGCATATTTACATCAGAGGGATAATGCCTTGCACTTTTCGCGGTAATCCGGGCTAAAAGGAAAAGGAGCCTCGGAATATGAAAATGAAAACTTAAGAGTAAAGTTTTTTTTGTCTAAATAAACAGTGAGTAATGTTACAAACTTAAAATGACAGTCGGCTACATCCCCACGTAATGATTTGACATCCCATCCCTTCCCCATAAGGTTGTCTAAGAGACTATACCCACTCCCCAAAGAGAAAGGAATTTTAAATTTGTTCTTCTCTGAGAGGCCGAAGATAGTCATGTCATGAAAAGGCTCAAAAGTACCAAGACTGATGGGCTGTGAAGGGCGAGTGGCATGAAGAGAAATGCCACTCGAAACAGCTTGGCGCATCTGAGCCCCCAAGGCATGGCGACGCAGCTCTCTCAGATATGGAACATTTCCAAAATTTCTTTCTTGAGGTTTGACCATGAAAAACAAAGTTACAGACTTCACTGGACACACTTGACGAACAAAACTCAGCACTGCCACAGGGATGAACAAACGAGCATGTTACGAAAAATTATTGCGTGACTCGCGTTACTGTCTGGAAGTGTCTAGAATCTTCTGCATATTTAATTAGTGTTTTATCATCGTGATTCAGTAATTCTATTTTAAGCCGTTTGCGTATGTCGCTGTAAATAGTTTCTTATTGTAATGTCGCTTTATTTAGCCGAGTCGGAAAGTTCTAGAATCTTTTGTTGTGAAGTATATAAGCCAATCGGTGTAGCTTTGGAGTTTCTCTTAGAGAAGAAAGTGAAGAGAAGTAATTCGAGAGCTGAGAGCTGAGAGCTGAAAGTTGGCGGAGGCCGTGTTTATTGAAGTGTGACAGAGGTCGTTTATACAGTTGGCGGAGGCCGTGTTTATTGAAGTGTGACAGAGGTCGTTTATACATTTGGCGGAGGCTGTGAGTATTTGAAGTGTGACGGAGGTCGAGTATAATTTTATAAGCCTAGTGTGAGCTTATTGTGAAGTCTTCTGCGGAGTTTGCTACTTTCGTTTGGAATAAATAACCTTGTTGCTGTTCCGACAACCCTGCGTTCTGATTAGTCTACAAACAACCCACTTCTCACGTCACAACACAGTCGAACTCGTAACATTGGGGGCCTGTCCGGGAGTGAAGTGAGTGAGTTAAAGAGTGGAATTCAAGGAACTGTTTGTCGTCTACCGATAACCAGGAAAGGATCACAACTTCGAAGAAAGTAGCTGTACTGTGAAAGCAAGTGATACAAGTGGAAGAGTCTTGGAATTTTTGCGCTGTGAGATGGAGAAATTTATTCAACTTGGAGAAAAGTTTGGTCTGGAAGGAGCTGAGCTGCTTGCATTCGTTGAGAAACATAGAGGGGAAGAACGTGAGGAAGAGAGAAAGCGTCAGGAGGAAGAAAAACAAGAAAGACTTAGGCAGCTTGAAGAACAAAGGAGGCGTGAAGATGATGAGAGAGAAGAAAAACGCCAGAGACTTGAAGAACAAAGAAGGCGCGAAGATGATGAGAGAAGGCGCGAAGATGAAGAGAGAGAGGAACGACGCCGAAGAGATGATGAAGAGAGAGAAGCGAGATGTCAGGAAAGAGAACTGAGGAAATTGGAAATGGAAGCTGATATCCTGAAACAGAAAGAGGCCGCCGAGGCTGCGAAGAGGGAGCACGAATTAGAACTTGCGCGTTTAGGAAATCTTGACGATCGTCCACATGACAGAGAGGACCGAGCTAAAGCGCCGAAACTTCCAGCGTTTGTGGATGGCAAAGACGATTTGGACGCGTATCTACAAAGGTTTGAGAGATTTGCTGAGACAGCTAAGTGGAAAAAAGATGGATGGGCATCGAAGCTCAGTGCTCTGTTATCCGGTCGAGCACTTGAAGTGTATTCACGCCTATCGGAGGACGCAGCAAAGGATTATGACAGGGTAAAGATTGCGTTGATGAAGAGATATGATCTTACTGAAGACGGCTATCGTCGCAAATTCAGAGCATCTAAACCGGAAGTTGATGAAAGTCCGGAGCAGTTTATTGTGCGATTGGACAGATACCTGTTACGGTGGCTAGAGCTTTCAGATACTGAGCAAACCTTTGAGGGCCTAAGGGACTTAATCGTGAAAGAACAGTTTATTGATTCCTGCCCTAAAGATCTGGCCATTCATCTACGAGAACGGGCACCTGAAACCCTGGCGAAGATTGCAAAAATCGCTGACCAGTATTTAGAGGCTCATGGCAAGCATTTATTTAGCCCAGTGAGCAGGAAGCCTGCAGTACAGTCTGAGAGGGACGAACCCAAGAACACACAGTTTAATACAACACCCCTCCAGTGCTTTAAATGTAACGCTCGCGGTCATAGAGCTATCAACTGCCCAACCGTGACAAAGAGATGTTTTCTGTGTGGCAAGCAGGGACATGAAGCTAGAAACTGTCGTTCAAGTGGAAGAAGGCTAGGAGGACAAAGTAGGGATGGTATCCCTGTGCAACGTGGTCAAGTGAGTGCTAGTTGTTTAGTTCAGCCACCAGAAGTTAAACCTTCAGCAGAAGAAGTTAAGTCCTGTATCCAAGATAATAAGCTTGTGTTGGCTTGTGGTAAGAAGATTCCCTTGCTGAGTAGTGCCTGTGTTGAACCGTTGTCTGGAGTAAGAAGTAAAATGCCCGTCGTGAAAGGAAGAGTTGGAGAGAAATCCGTTGATGTCCTGAGAGACATTGGTTGTAGTGGAATAGTTGTAAAGAAGGATCTTGTGTCCGAGGATCAGTACACTGGCGACTTGAATGTTATGCTGCTCATCGACAACACAGCAAGGAAAGTGCCCATTGCGAAGATTGAAGTTGACACACCCTATCTCAAGGGCCAAGTGGAAGCGCAATGTCTACCTGATGCAGTTTACGATTTAATTGTTGGAAATGTACAGGGCGCGAGAGCTGCTGACGACCCAGATCCAGGCTGGCAAGATCATGTGCAAGAGGCGTGTGCAGTAACCACGAGAAGTCAAGCAAAGAAGGCCGGAGAACACATCCCGCTGAAGGTACCGGCTGCCAAAGAAAGTCCTGTCGTTGATTGAGAAAAGCTCAAACAGATGCAGCGTGATGACGAGAGCTTACAGAAATATTGGGAGCAAGATGATGTAGTTGTGAGAGGCCAGGCTGAGAAGTCATTTGAAGTAAAAGGTGGAGTTCTTTACCGTGTTTACAAGCATCCTTATGTGAATGGTGGTAAACCCCTGAAGCAAGTTATGGTTCCTGTGCAGTTGAGAAACCGGATAATGGAAGTAGCGCACGGATCGATCATGGGAGGTCACATGGGAATAAAGAAAACGGCAGACAAGATTCAAAGTGCATTCTATTGGCCAGGTATTCAAGGAGACGTGACTCGTTATTGCAAGTCCTGTGATGTATGTCAGAAGACAGTTAACAAGGGTTCCGTACCGAAGGTTCCCCTGGAGAAGATGCCATTAATTGACAAGCCGTTTAAGAGAGTAGCAATCGATCTGGTTGGTCCTATTAGTCCCCCGAGTGAAGACGGTCACAGATATATATTGACATTGGTGGACTTTGCAACCCGTTATCCCGAAGCTGTTCCGCTCAAGAATATTGACACGGAAACTGTCGCAGAAGCATTGGTGGATATTTTTAGTCGTTTGGGAGTGCCTGAAGAGATTTTGAGTGACCTCGGTACGCAGTTTGTATCGGAGTGCATGAAGGAAGTGACGCGGCTGTTGAGTATTAAACAGCTCACTACGACGCCTTATCACCCCATGTGTAATGGCCTGACGGAAAAGTTCAATGGAACAATGAAGAGCATGCTGAAGAGATTGTGTAGCGATTAGCCGAGACAGTGGCACCGTTATATTAACCCGTTATTGTTTGCATATCGTGAAGTTCCTCAAGAATCTACCGGTTTTTCGCCGTTTGAGTTGCTGTACGGACGAGCCGTTAGAGGGCCGATGTTTATCCTTAAAGAGCTGTGGACGAAAGAGCTGGAGGAACCTGAAGTGAAGAATAGCTACCAGTATGTGTTTGAGCTACGCGAGAAGCTAGAAGATACCCTCAAGCTTGCGCACACCGAGCTTCAGAAAGCCCAAGTTAAAGGCAAGCATTACTACGACCGTAAGGCTAAAGTCAGGAAGTTTTTACCAGGAGATAAAGTGTTAGTGCTGCTACCGACTGACCATAACAAGCTTCTAATGCAATGGAAGGGTCCATTTGAGGTTAGTGCTGTAGTGGGTCTCAACGATTATAAAGTGCGTGTTAAAGGAAAGGAGAAAGTTTATCATGCCAATTTACTGAAGAAGTATTTTGAACGAGAGAATCCAGCACCCGTAGGAGCAGTGGCTGTTGAAGAGAACATTACTAATCGTAAGGACGACGACGTTAAAAGTGAATTAGAAGTAGTGGATCCTGTAGACGATGTTGATTTTCTGGAGATTGGTGGATATGTTGCTAAAGAGTCAATCAAAGATGTGGCTACTGGAGATAACCTTACTGATGAGCAAAGAGCAGAGTTTATGGGCTTAGCGACGCAGTTTCAAAGGTTGTTCACAGAAGCGCCTGGCACAACAAGTTTGGCTCAGCATCATATCAAACTTACATCCGATCAGCCAGTTAGGTCAAGACCTTACCCAGTACCATATAGTTTAAGAGAATCGCTGAAGAAGGATATTACAGACATGATGAAGATGGGAGTCATAAGAGAATCAAGTTCGCCTTACGCGTCGCCTGTCGTGGTTGTTAAGAAGAAAGACAACACAAATCGTGTATGCGTGGACTACCGGAAGTTAAACAAGTTAACTGTGTTTGACCCTGAACCTATGCCGACTGCCGAGCATTTGTTCCAGAAATTGAGTGGTGACAAGTATTTTACAAGAATTGATTTGAGCAAGGGTTATTGGCAAATTTCTATACCTGAGGAGGACATACCGAAGACTGCTTTTGTGACGCCTGAAGATGCCTGAAGATGCCGTTTGGTATGATCAACTCCGCAGCGACCTTAAAGAGAGCCATGAAGAAGCTGTTGCATGGACTGGACAACGTTGAATTTTACTGGGATGATATTTTGGTTCATACCCGTACGTGGGAAGAACACATCAAGGCGCTTCGAGAGTTGTTTAGAAGATTATTAGAAGCTGGAATGACCATAAGGCCGACTAAATGCCTCTTTGGAGTTAACACTGTTGACTTTCTTGGTCATCGTTTGGAGGAAGGATTGATTGGTCTTCATGAAGACAACGTGACGAAGATTAGAGATGCTCCAAGACCAACTACAAAGAAGCAGATAAGATCGTTCATGGGTCTGGCTGGATATTATCGCGATTTTATCCCTAACTTCGCAGCAATAGCAGCCCCGCTGTCAGATCTTACGCGTAAAGGCCAGCCGAACAAAGTTGAATGGGGAGAGGCACAAGAGAAAGCCTATCAGAGCATCAAGGCTCTCCTAACAAAGGAACCAGTCCTTCGACTGCCAGATCCAGGGAAAACCTACTTTCTACAGACTGACGCCTCCGACAGTGGTATTGGCGCTGTATTAATGCAGGAGCATGACGGCAAGTTATTCCCCGTTTGCTATGGAAGTAAGAAATTGTCAAGTGCAGAGCGTAATTATTCAACCATTGAGAAAGAGTGTTTAGCCATTGTGTGGGGATTCAAGAGGTTTCATCTTTATTTGTATGGAGTTTCCTTTGTGCTACAAACAGATCACGAGCCACTGAAGTACATGAACAGTGCGAAGTTTGCTAACGGACGCCTAATGCGTTGGGCTATGTTCCTTCAGAGTTATAACTTTAGAGTGGAGGCTATCAAAGGATCCGAGAATGTGGGAGCAGATTATCTGAGTAGGATTGAGGAATAACTTACGAGACATTGGACTACTTTCTCTTGGTACTACTTAAGTAATTTTTCGTTGTTAGTAGAAATTTAGGAAATTTCTTCTCAAGAGGGGGTTATGTTACGAAAAATTATTGCGTGACTCGCGTTACTGTCTGGAAGTGTCTAGAATCTTCTGCATATTTAATTAGTGTTTTATCATCGTGATTCAGTAATTCTATTTTAAGCCGTTTGCGTATGTCGCTGTAAATAGTTTCTTATTGTAATGTCGCTTTATTTAGCCGAGTCGGAAAGTTCTAGAATCTTTTGTTGTGAAGTATATAAGCCAATCGGTGTAGCTTTGGAGTTTCTCTTAGAGAAGAAAGTGAAGAGAAGTAATTCGAGAGCTGAGAGCTGAGAGCTGAAAGTTGGCGGAGGCCGTGTTTATTGAAGTGTGACAGAGGTCGTTTATACAGTTGGCGGAGGCCGTGTTTATTGAAGTGTGACAGAGGTCGTTTATACATTTGGCGGAGGCTGTGAGTATTTGAAGTGTGACGGAGGTCGAGTATAATTTTATAAGCCTAGTGTGAGCTTATTGTGAAGTCTTCTGCGGAGTTTGCTACTTTCGTTTGGAATAAATAACCTTGTTGCTGTTCCGACAACCCTGCGTTCTGATTAGTCTACAAACAACCCACTTCTCACGTCACAACACAGTCGAACTCGTAACATTGGGGGCCTGTCCGGGAGTGAAGTGAGTGAGTTAAAGAGTGGAATTCAAGGAACTGTTTGTCGTCTACCGATAACCAGGAAAGGATCACAACTTCGAAGAAAGTAGCTGTACTGTGAAAGCAAGTGATACAAGTGGAAGAGTCTTGGAATTTTTGCGCTGTGAGATGGAGAAATTTATTCAACTTGGAGAAAAGTTTGGTCTGGAAGGAGCTGAGCTGCTTGCATTCGTTGAGAAACATAGAGGGGAAGAACGTGAGGAAGAGAGAAAGCGTCAGGAGGAAGAAAAACAAGAAAGACTTAGGCAGCTTGAAGAACAAAGGAGGCGTGAAGATGATGAGAGAGAAGAAAAACGCCAGAGACTTGAAGAACAAAGAAGGCGCGAAGATGATGAGAGAAGGCGCGAAGATGAAGAGAGAGAGGAACGACGCCGAAGAGATGATGAAGAGAGAGAAGCGAGATGTCAGGAAAGAGAACTGAGGAAATTGGAAATGGAAGCTGATATCCTGAAACAGAAAGAGGCCGCCGAGGCTGCGAAGAGGGAGCACGAATTAGAACTTGCGCGTTTAGGAAATCTTGACGATCGTCCACATGACAGAGAGGACCGAGCTAAAGCGCCGAAACTTCCAGCGTTTGTGGATGGCAAAGACGATTTGGACGCGTATCTACAAAGGTTTGAGAGATTTGCTGAGACAGCTAAGTGGAAAAAAGATGGATGGGCATCGAAGCTCAGTGCTCTGTTATCCGGTCGAGCACTTGAAGTGTATTCACGCCTATCGGAGGACGCAGCAAAGGATTATGACAGGGTAAAGATTGCGTTGATGAAG
>OX419344.1:15923754-15963754 GCA_948470475.1 Galaxea fascicularis
TCTCTTATGGGGTCCACTTCCAACACTACAACTTCATGATTCCCCATCCATAATTTGTCATCACGGATGACCTTGGTGATTTGTGGACTCTAAAAATAATCATTTTGATATAACAGATTAGCTTGAAATTACTTTGTTTAACGCAACTATAATTTATTATCCAGAATAAGAAAATCACATCCACAAAAAGTAAATCTTATGAAAAACTGCGGAAGGACTGGATTCTAGCTCAAAAAGAAACGCGGAGCCCTTACACGAGATTACCGTATTCAAAATAACAACTTTTACGTAAAATATATGAAGTCCACACCAAATTTAAAGGAATATGACGCTTATCCTTCCATTGATATACCCATTCTGTTTTTGAATGTGAAACAAACGATAATTTAACTTCAGATCATACAAATGCACTGTACTTGTTTACTTTCGCGTACTTGACCCACGGCTTTCAATGATCGATCAGCTGTGTAGCTTCTGGGTTGATCGAAAGTTCGAGTAAACTGCTGTAAATGAAGGTTAAACAAAGCTCGCTGTTCGATCTTACCTTTCTTGAAAGATTTGTTGCCTTTCGTCGGCCATTACTTTCACCGATGATGGAACGCTCTCGAATTTCCCGTGGATCATCGATCGTTCTGTTCCACTCTTCGCCCCAGCCGTCAAACGCGACGCTGATCGCTTCACTTTCAGCGTGAACAACAGTACACACACCAAACTCCTTCTTCATCAATCGCTTCAGCCTTGTTGCCTTTCACAAACCTCTTCCTGAGCTTATCCATCGTGCAACTGTATAGCTTCCCGTCAAAAACAGGTTTTGTGCGATCGAGAGAGTCGCATTCAGTTGCTAAGATACCAGGTCGTTCCGAGTCTCACGCGGTAATTCGAAAAAGACATTGCGCATGTGTGAATTGATTTTATGAATTACACACTCATTCTCGTCCCCAGAGCCTCAGTTTCTTTTGGTCACGTTGTCGGAGAAATCGTCAACGACATTTCAAGCCTAAAGACGAGTGGCTCTGGGGACGAGAATGGAGGCGCCTGGGTTCGTTTTTGTCTAGCGGTCGTTCTTCCTGTTTATGTGCGCGCGCTTTACCTCGTTGCCTACACCTCGTTGCCTACACCTCGTTGCCAAGAAACGTGGTTGATCGGAGAACGAGTACGTGACTGTTCTGTCAACAGCCGAGCTTTGGCATAAAATAAGCATTTTTCACTCCTCGGGCGAATCTTTATCAACTTGTTTCTCTAATGTAGTGATGTCTGGTTGTTTACGGATTATGGTTTCCAAGAGTACAAGATACGCAAAGGTAAGCTTAAACACAATCTCATTAATTTATTTTTGAAATTTACAATTTTGTACTCTTTCAAACTTGGAGAAAGATATTGCATGTAATTTGTCCGTTTTTGTATAAATTTGAATTCAGCAAAGTCTTTGATCTGTAACTTTAGCACAGGGAGTACATGTAATTCCTCGTTAATGTTCTTTAGTGCTAATCTCGGAAGGAATTCTACACAGCCTCATACATGCATCACTGTCATACTAACCCTTTTCCAAATACGAATAGAGTTTGAGTCACAACATGCACGTATAATTAATGTATGGGGCTGTGTGTAAATCTTGCCCTAATCTCACATGTGGTGCTAGAAACTCTTACCATTGCTACCACAAGCAGGACGTAACATGTCGATCAAAGCCGATCATCGAAAACGTAGTCGATAAGTCGATAATACTCAATACTTGTCGATAATTGTCAATCGACAAGTTAAATTTGTCGATAAAAGTCGATAATCACAAGATTTTTAAAACTGATTATCGATTTCATTGACAAAAATACAGACAAATGTCGCGAAATTCAAGTAACCAAACCAATAATAGCTCGAACGACTTTTTTGATGAAAGTGTAAACAGCTCTATAAAAGTTAATCTGTATTGCAATAAAGCTAAATAAAAACCTAAACAACCAAGTAGTCTGTTATTCATTATAGAATAGAATGTTTAAATTACCTCGAGAAATGATCGATTGACAGTTTCAGCTTAGCGAAATCGCGATCTGTAACATAACTCGGACCAACCTACTGTAGTTCCCAGGGTCTCTGTGGGCGGGAGAGATGAGAGATCCTGTTTCTTAGGGGGGACAGAACAGGCCAAAGTTTAGTCTAGATGAGGGAAAATCGAGGCCAGCAAAGTAATTAAAAAGTAAAGTGAATTGGCATTTTATTTTCATCAGTGTTTTCACTCCGCTCAACATTTGACAAACACAAGCTGCTACGACTGTCCTCCCTCTCCGCTAGGTTGGCTAAATTCGCCGGGTTTGTATGCCCCTTGCTTCTCCTTGTGCCTATGATTGTTGTACCAGTCTGCAACCTACGTATGACAGTAAAAATACAACAAATTACGATTGTTCAGTATCAGAGAGTATGAACCCATGTATAGACAGTTAATCTTGCCAGATCTAGCATTGTTCGTTGTTCCCACCATACATCGTTTTTTGTATTTCTGATACTTGTCGATTGAAATCGATCGAAATCGATCAAAATCAATCATAATCGAACAAAGTCGATAATCACAAGAAATTGTGTGATCGACAACGATCGAATTTTATCAACTATTGGAATTATCGACTTGTTACGTCCTGCTACAAGTTACATCTAAAACATTAGAAGGCTAAGAATTGTATATTCCGAGACTGGCCCAATAAAAGAAATAATATTTGGCATTAGAGCACAACACTGATACGTGCATGCAGAAGAAGGAACAGAGGTAATCCAGCTACATTAAAATTATACAAGGATTCAACTTTACATTTCAGTGTTTGCTTTTTTTTTAGTCTACGCATTTTGGGGTACAGAACTTCAGTATCAATTAGGACATTTAAAGTGCTACTATGACAAAATTTGCATCTTCTGCTATCTGAGCCATTTTAAAATAAAAACAAGTAGTCTGTATGAGAAGAAGAATGCTGCTTTCTATTTTGAAATATCTCTTTTGTTCAAGACAGTCAAGTTTTTAAAATATGCAAATTAGCCAATTGATGATGTCATAAACTCAACAAAATTTTGATCAGCCAATTTGTATCAGACATGCTTGATTTTTTGCAGTAAGATTCTACCAGATGTGCTCCACAATATGAGCTTAACAGTTTTGTTGCCATGGCAACATGATGGGTTCCAGACCTCCTTGATATTAATGGCTACCTTTGGCATTCTATCTTGATATTTGCCAATGTTGCCTCATCTGCATAATCCAACAAGCATATAAATATGTTAGGTCGAGTTTGTGGCTTTGTTAAAGTTTTTTTTTCAAGCTGAAAATCACTAAAATATTGAATTTAGGTTGGACGGGATTGGAGAAGAGTGAGTGGCCATGGAAACCAAATTTTTTAAAGCTGTAGGTGTGTTACCTGTATAACTATTAATAGCCTACCAAGTTTCAATGGTCTCTGCTTCAAAATGACTGAGATAGCTCTATTAGTGTATGATGTCATCAGTCCCCTCATTTGCATAGTTTATACATTTTTCAAACTCAAATATCTCCGGAACCAAGCAGGTATTTGAAAACGGTAAACAGCGTCTTAAATCTTTCCTAGAATTCTACAATACGTGATAAACCTAAAAATTCAAGGGCTAAAAATTTGATCATAGTAGCACTTTAAGGTTACTGTCAACCTTCAGCGGTCATATTTTCTTAAAATTTGAGTTTTTCACTCATTGGTTAAACGAATGATACTAGCAATTGGCGAAAGAAAATTTACAACATTTGCAAAACAACGTGAGAAAAGCGAAAAAAAAAGATTTCGACTAAAGTTACATGTAATAAGTACAGGGAGAGGTGTGATAATCCTATTTGGTATCCAGCAGTCTGTTAACATTTTTCGCAGTAGCTTTCCTCGCTCCACTTTTGTCTCTGTGCTTGTTTCAAGGTTTCATGCAAAGAAATCGCCATCAAACCTAGATTAGATGTTAGCTGTACATAAAAGATTCCCAAAAAAACTTGACAAGGGCAACAAAAAAAAAAAATCCGAGCAGAGTGAAGAAATAGAAACTTACCGGTGCGCTTTTACAGGGTGCAACCAGCACTTGCTTCAGGTGAATTTCTTTGCTTTTTCACTCCACGTGCTGTTTTTGTGGGGTTCAACGAACTTTCCGTGGCCAACTTATTTCTTCCCATTTTAAAATAATAAATATAAAGAGGGGGGAGGAACAGGGGAGTAAATCTCCCTTCTCCCTACTTTCTGAGCCAATTTCTCTCTCCTCCCTACTCATCCAGGTCCATCCAGTTCAATTCTCCCCACTCCCAACTTTTCTTTTTCTCCCTCCTCCCTACTTTTTCCCCCTATTTCTCCCTCCTCCCAACTTTTTTTGGGCCATTTCTCCCTCCTCCCTATTCTGTTCCTCCCCACTCTATAAAAAATAGACTCCTCGCCTGTCACTGAATGAGGAATCAACTTTCCTTCGAATGAATGAAGCTGTATGTCAGGTTTCCTCTTCGGGGGGTTCTTTGGTTGTTCTCTATTGCTCGGCAGTATGACCTCGTTGAGAGCAACTTTGATGAGGCGTGAAAGCTGTGAAAATCTTTGAAGGCCAAAAACTCATGGCATCCAAGCACGTGACACGTATGGAGAAAAATTGTATTGGCCAACTTTACAATGGATTTTCTCAGGAACCAATGGAAATATCAAAAAGGCCTCACACACTTTGTTGGCCTGTTATCTCCTGAGTGATAATTATAGTCCAATTTGTTTGGATGTCCGTGGTAATACATGTAGGCAATTCATTCCGTTGAGTAAACATGGTTACAGTAGATTTGCGTTTGAACGCTTGTGCTTGCCAACGAAAACAAAAGTTGTCAAAGTTAGAGTTATTTTTAGCTTCTATACTGATTTTATTAGCTTTCCAGTGATATATATTTTCTTGGGGTTTCTTTAAAAACAATGCACATTTATTTTTTTACATGTACATGTACCAGTGATTTTCCGAAAGACACCCCTGAAGGTTGACAGTAACCTTAATATTATTTAGATGAGTAGCACAATCATGCATGACGTACATTTGTGTAACACAGTGAAATTTTACAAAACTTTTCATTATCCTCCCAAAAGTTGATCTAAATGAACATACAACTACAGAATGCTTTAGGAAACTTACATCTCATTCTAAAATGTCATTTTTTGTACTAACATAGCAAGAAAAAACAATTTTATGAATTACCCACAATGCCTTGTGGGCAATTATCAATTTTCAAAAATTACCATAATCAAAGTTAATAACTTCATATAATCTTGTGGGTTATTCCTATTATTAATTTTTTATACACTTTTATCATGATAAAGCTAAAAGGTTCACAATCAAGCCATAATTTCCTCATACTCAATAACTGGAAGTTTATAAATAGCTCCCCGTCTTTTGGTTTCTTTTGACTTCAAGACAAGGTCTCTGCATATGTGGCGAACAGTATGTTCCAGAAAGGACAGCTGCCTGTTTCCCTGCTTCTAGCTTGAAAGTGAAATCAATCAAGTTCTCCCTGAGGAAAAAGTGTCCCAGTAGCACTTTTTGCCCACAAGAGAAAGTTGACCCATAGTCATCCTCAAAGTCACTGTCAAGTGTGACCACACCATTACTAAGAACTTACTAGTCATTACTACCATTACTAGTCATAGTGAATGTCGTCATCCGCAGCAACTGCAACAACACTAATCCTTCGCCTGTAAGTTCAGCCAGATGAACAGAGTGTTCAATGTCACCCGTATCTTTTGTTGATCTTGTTTGTGCTGCACTTGGTTCTCTCTGCAGTTGCACTTCTCTCCAAGGCTCCACCCACTGCTGATTGTTGCACTCATCATACTGCTCCTCTAGACAACTGAAGCAGTAGCAGGCTCTTTCTCTGACGTAAAACTTGTTTAGTAGAATGATTACACTATTTAGTGTAATCATTCTACTAAACAAAATTTTAATTTTTTTTAAACTACGCCTTTTAAATTCACTTAGAGTGCTGGAAATAATTTTTCTTCCATGACAGGCCATTAATTTTGTTCTTTCAAATCTTCCTTTTGGTTGGACATTAATTTATACCAATTTGACTGGACATTAATTAGCATAACATGATTCAATACAGAATTTTGAAATCTGTATTTAGATTCTGTTGGACATCATGTTCATGTGAAATATTAATTGGTCAGACATTTTCAATATTTCGTCAGACAAATTGCCTGATGACTGATTGTTGTTTCCAGCACTGATTTATACATGTAAGAACAATCACAGTGATACATCAAGACTCAGTACCACATGACAAAAACTAAGACAGAAGTACACTGTAATTCTTGTGTTCATATGAATTTAAATTCCACAGGAAAAAAATGTTTGCTCTTTTAGTCATTCCAGCCTTTTAAAGTCATTTCTTTCATGTTAAAGAGCCAAGGTTTCTTAACATACAGTACTGTCAGGACTTGTGGTGACTTTATTCTTGAAGCTTTTCTGTCTCCATTTTACAGCTCATGTACATGCAGCACAATTGAAAACACAATCAATATTTGAGTCACAAAAATCTGAGCTCTTCATTTCCAGTCAATCATTTTTCCAATAGGGATCAGACTAGCTGCAACATGAGAAGTAATTCACAAGAAGACTAGACTAAGATGTTTTTTTATAGTTCCTACATGTAGATTCGCTATTAAAAGTTCATGCTTACATATTTTTCAGGTGATCACATAAAAACGATCACTTCAGACACATGCACATGAAAAAATTACAAAATGTATAAAGCTCTATAATTATAGGTGATTTTCACCGCCGCCATGCTGGTGGACGGTAAACAATAGATCTCTCATTAGATTGTTTTGTTCGTCCACCAGCATTTGTACATTTCACCATTGTTATCTGAATTTAACACCCACTGAAAAGCCATTAATGTATGAAAGATGTTTCAAATATAGCACCCAGAGGCATCATTGGATTGATCTGCCTCATTCTCAGGAATCTCTTAGTGAAATCCAAAATTTCAGCTCATGTTTGTTGACAAAAAAACAATTCAACATTTTCAGCCATTTTAAAAGCTTGTAAAAGGCATGAAACAAATTGGAGAATTGTTTTTAGTGTGCATTTTTAGGTAAATCTATTGTAGGCCAATTAATTTTTTATCTCTGTCAAATGCTTTGAATACATGTACATCCTACGTTTATACAAACAAATGTTACTGTACCGCATACATGTAAACTTTCACAAGCAGAGTTGAGCTTAGTTTTTCAGTGCTACTGCTGTCTGAAATGAGAACTACATGTACATGTAACAAACGCTAGCAAATTGACAAAAGTAAAGGCAGTCTTTTACACATTTCTCGGTTAGTTTCTTAGTTTCTTGTTATTACTTTTTTTATTTCTGACCATAAAATGAAAAATAAATAGATCTGGTTTAAAGAATCGCATTAGTTCCCTCTAAAATTAATAATTGCGTTCAACGAAGTGGAACGCAAGCCTAATTTTGACCAGTGGCTTTCGGGAGTTGGTATGCCTGTGTAAGGTTATATTCTGGAAAATCCATATTCCTGTAAGGACACCAAAATGGCCGCCCCGCTTGATTTTTGCAGGGGTATGTCACGGCCAGTAAACTGGTAACGCAATTAAGATATGTGAGACATGTGATGTGACAAACATGTGCTCATGAGACATGTGATGTGAGATGTGACAAACATGTGAACATGTGAGCAGGCTATGTGAACTTCGGACTTTCTTTCCATGTGCTCTTGATACCTCAGCAGCGTTGGATTTAGTCAAGGCTTTACTGTATGCTTTGCCGTGGAACTTTGAGGCTGGGTAAGTATTATATTGACTAGTCCTGTCGAGTATGATGTTATTTAAACGTTCGTTCGAATTTTCTTTGATTCCTGCAGACGTTGTAGCTGAGCGCGTTTAACATCCAGCGCTTGACTGACAACACAGAACACGCTGGAGTGGTAAACAATTCCGTGAGATTTCGATAAATGTTAACCTCAAAGTAGCCTGCGAACAAGCTCCTGGTGAGCCCGAACGAACGTTTAAATAACATCATACTCGAAAGGACTATTCAATATAATACTTACCCAGCCTCAAAGTTCCAAGGCAAAGCATACAGTAAGTCCCTCTAACATTGAACGCACTCTATAATCTGTGATTACTGCTAGTTTACTCTTATTATAAAGGTCTACATGAAGTAAGAGCATTAGTTAGATCTCATTGCAGCTTAGTAGGACCTTGTGAAGATTCTTGTAAGAATTCAAAGATCTTATTAAGACTTATCATAATATCTTATTGAGCCTTATGTGTAAGATCTTATTTGGAAAAGTTTTAAGATCTTTTTGGTAATATATCAAAGCTTTATCTTAAACAACATGAATAAGATCTTTAAATTGTCATCATTATTGGTTATTAATAAAATTAATTGAAACGATCTTTCTAAGATACATGAGATCTTAATCTTAATTGCCATCTAACAAGATTCTTACAATGTCTTAATAAGATTTCTACCTTGGTATAAATACCAAGAAAACTTTTAATAATTATCATCACACACACAATAAGCTTACAGGTGTGTACAATGTATGCTCCTAAAGGAGCCGTAATGGTTCCTGTACAAGTGCAGTACATGTGTGCATGCATGTATCTAACACCACGATTAGACTTACAATGTACAGGATTTGGTTAGCTCCAAAAGGATCCAGAGTTGTTTCAATTTGCCCATGGTTCTTAAGCGGCCATTAAGACTTAAATCAAGTCTTATTTACTTGTTTGCTGGTTGAGCACTTTCCTTAAATGTTAGTTCACTGAGGAGATCTGATACTTTCATTTTTTGATGTTCTTGTGGGTGTAGCCCTGTCTTATGCTTTGTGCAGCCTCATCCATTGCCAGAGTGGTGCAGATAAATGTACATGTATGCACACTACCTTTTTGGTGATTCTTGTTTACCCTCAACCCAGAATGATGTCTTTCTCTTAACACAACTTCACTTTCCCCTTTCATTCTCCCTTTAATAGCTGGTCTTGTCGCTTCTCCATAAGCTTTCCACCCCTGTTTGAAACAAAAAAGGAATTCAAAAATAAATATCAATCCATCATTGTTGTCATAAAGACCGAATGTGGCTGCTCAGGGTTCTCACAGTTCACTTGTGTATCTTTTTTTGGAGATTGGTTGTAAATTAGGTGTCCTTAGAAATCTGCTCTGGTTAATGCTTGCAAATTAAAGTATGACTTACAGGGTCCAGTGACATTTTCACTTCTTCCCCACTTAACGTCAACCAAACATCCATGTGAATTTTTTGCTGCCCAAAAATCAGTGCATTCCATCGCTAAAGTTTAGTACATTAGTGACATAACTTACGTGAAGATTATCCACATTCATGAACAGTTTCAATACTATTTTCTGCTTTACAACATAGAGAAAACATTTATAAATCAAATGGTGCTTTTTGCTACATGTACACTGTACCTGTTCTGTTGCAACATCTGTATACCTGCTTTTTCCTATTGATGTTTTTTCTGCTGGCTTCAATCAGTCAGAAGATTAAACCAGTGAATTGTGTTTTGCCTTTAATAATGCCATGTGTGTCATTGTCAAAATAATGTTAACTTTATTAAAAATTGGCTCAGTTTGCTTTTGTTAAAAAATGCCCTACACTGACATTCCCCCGCCCCCCTCACTAAACATCCAGCTGACATTAAGTGGTGAAGAAGTGAATTATATCAATGGCCCTTAACAAAGAAGAAAACGGTCATCTGCCTAATTGACACCATGTAGATACATTCAAGCAAATGCAGTTTTGAGCAATTATCAAGATATGACTGTTTTTTATAAAATTATGATTCACTTTCATCCATAAGCAAATAGACATATGTAGTACACCTGTATATTGGTCGCTAAATTGCCTTAAAGTACATGTACCATGCATCTTTGTCATTATAGGAACATAAAGATCATGCTGTGCTTGTACACATAGGGTTTAATAATAATAATAATAATAATAATAATAATAATAATAATTTATTATCCCTTTCATGTGACCAGGCCCACTTCCTGACATACCAATGATCTCCTTGCCCCACCTTAATGCCTGCAACACAAAAATAGTTGATGGTTGAGTTAAGACTTTCAAATTAAAACTTCAGTGGTATATTCTGTTAGTGTTTGCTTGCAAAAGATCATGGCTACCTTGATAGTTTCAATATCACCTTGACGTCATCATCCTTGATGAGTTCCTTATTCAATTTTTTCAGCAGCCCTCATTGTATTCTCCATGTTATTCAATTAGTGAGAAAAAGACAGACATGAAAATCGATATTTACAGCTTTCATTCAATATTAAAAAACTAAGAACTTCAAATTGTTTTTTTCAAAACAAGAAATGAACTGACTGTTTTGTTTAAACGGAATGATAACTGCCACTTACAATCCACAGTTTCCTTCTCTTAATTTTTTCTGCAGGAAAAATCTTTTCAAAGTGATTTGGTACATTGTAGGTTTCTCAGTAGAACCTTTTTCTCACCAGTCCAGCAAGAATATCTACTCCCACTTATCATTCACTTTGTATACCCTCACCATCAGTGAAAACGAAAACGCACTGTTGAGATAAAGTTGTTAAGGTACTCTTCTGTCTTCATGTTTCCGGGTCTGCTGTGATTGTCATCCTGTTAAAAAATTTAAAGTACCTGTAAGTATAGTTGTGGCTTTAACCCTTTAAGCCACAAGATCAAAATTTCAATTCTCATTTGTTGCCTCTACACTGTCTTTTCTTACAGAAGTTGTGGTGAGAAGTTGTTAAAATATCAAACAGATTCATCTTGTGTGATACTGTCCTAAATTCTCGTGACCTCTCTGCTTTGTAAACCATTGAAATTACAAGGAGAATTTTGATGCTGGCCACTCTTGGGGTTGAAAGGGTTAAATTTGTTTTATTAGTGTTTCTCTGTGAGATCAGCCAATTATACTGCTGCAATTTCATACACCAATATAATATTGTACCGGTAAAACTTGATGCACAAATAATTATTTGAAGCCCTAGAACAAGATTTGCTTGTAATATTAAGTCTTAGTTTCTTTGCATGTGTTATTTTGTTATCAAAACTGTTGAAGTTGTGTGGATACTTACTCACTGTTTCCCATGGGTCTCATTTCAGGATAATTATGAAAGATGAGGCCCTCTTTCAACCTGTCTGTAATTCACAGCATTGGGTGGGGCTCATCCAGGACAGTATTTTGAAAATGGAATAGTAATGTTGAACATTAGAAGTGAATGACAGCCTAGCTGTTTGGGCTAAAAATTGTGCTATCTGGAGTTCTGGCTTACACTGTATGCTCCACCAAGAAAGTGGTCACAGGAGTGTGACATGTTGCACCTAGAGACCAACATACATGTAAACACCAACTCAAAACAGATAGTAATATTACAGGATATATCATCATTATAATCAACTTTAAACTCAAAGTAGCTAAGGGAGTTAAATCCACATCACCAACCCTTCATTTTTATGATGTTTGCTCCAGCTGCTGTTTGATGATATTTTCTTCATGCCCATGGCAATCAGCAAAAACTGTAACAAAAAGAAAGAACATCTGTTTAGCCCTTGTGGTTCCCAATATTATCAATATTAAGAAAATCTTTAATGTAAAGGAAATCTCAGCCTTTTGTTGAAAGGCTTATCTTGTAGTCACCTCCCAAGTAGAGCTCAAGCTTAACTGTTTTGCCATCAACGGTTAGAATATCTCAGTTCTGTCCATCCTCTATCAGTGCAAAGGAACAAAGAAATACTGTAGGTTGCAACTATGGGACAATCTTGTTCCATTTCCTGATATTTTAACCTTGACTGTTTCAAATACTCAATTAACTAAAGAACATTGAGTTGAGCGGAAATTTAGTTCTGACACTAACGTTATCAAATATGATTGTTTTTGTTACAATGAATTGATGGATTGTAATTTAAATAATTAATAAATTTTTACCTCGAAGTTCTTTAGACAGTCTTTGGTTTTCTCTAACCAGTTCTGCTTCTCCCTTTTTTGTAGGTTGGCGATAACGTCTCGTGTCGGTAATTCATCGGGGTGACGTGCAGTGGTGCGCCAGTACTGTGCAGACTGATCTTACGGCATCGCGTGTTTTTTTCCTGTTTGCGTTAGGAATGTTTTTCGTAACGTAGGCCATTCTTCCATTCAGACGTTGAGCGCTACACGACCTCGGCAACTGGATGAGATTTGATTACCAATTTGATACAAATTATACTGGAGAGTACCAAACATTTCCGCATCTGGACTGCTGATAGAGCGTCACTGCCAGAGGGTTTCCCCCGTTGATTTGTAGATGGAACATCGGATCGTAACCCTTTTAGAGGTGTAGACATGTGCAAGAAAGCAGGGTTGACTGGGGATTCAATGAGCTCTGAGGAGAGCTCCTGATCAAGGCGTGGCATTTCTTCCACGGAAGACGTTTTGAATTTCGAACAAAGTTAAACACGGCGTACTTGGTCGTTTCGGAAATGCTTAGTGTTCCCTGCGCGTAAAAGGATTTGTTTATAAAGTACCAATAAAATCGCTTTATTTGGGTTGTTATGGTTACTTAGTGGTACAGGATCGTAGAGCAACAGAAAAACCTTTTATAGAACCGTTCCGATTTCCTGTTCTTATACAATCTGGCGACTACTCTTTTGCATTTGACGACTATTTTTTGGGTTTCTTGTCACCAAAAGGAAACTTTTTCCGGCAATTTCGAGCCCTCTTTGGGCAGCTACCGCAATCGGATTGTTTTGTAACCGCAATAATAATATGCAATAGAATCGCAACTGATATTAACTAACATCTAACATTTCCCTCTCTTTATTGGGCGCTTTAGTAAATCCGCTTTAGAGGTATATATAAGATTTATAATTTACTGATACTTTAGACCCTATGCACAAATGGCTGGCTTTAAATTATTATTTTGTTCATATTCAAAATAGCCCAACTAACCTCTTTTTGATACAATTTGTTATCGCGAACCAGGTTAGTTTGTCTATTTTGAATATGAACAAAAGAATAATTTAAAGACAGCCATTTTTGCATAGGGTCTATTAATAAAAAAAAAAAAAGGAGAGATTCATCTGTGCGTCTGTGTCTGATCTGCATGACAGCGAAGATGGTTTCTCTATTTGATTTTAAAGCCTCTGGTGCGTTGGAGAGTGGAGACCATATTAACGTAAACTAATAACTAAAGGTGGATTTCCACTGTCGCGTAATTTTTACGTACGTTCGGACGTAAACTTTAACTTGCTTTACGCGCGTAAATAAAATAGAGACGATATATGAAAGCTCGCGTGTAAACGTAAAAGTTGAGCAAGGTTCAACTTTTACTTTTACGCGCGAGCTTTCATTTTTCGTCTCTATTTTATTTACGTACGTAAAGCCATTTAAAGTTTACGTCCGAACGTACGTAAAAATTACGCGACAGTGGAAATCCACCTTTAAAGGTGGATTTCCACTGTCGCGTAATTTTTACGTGCGTAAGGACGTAAACTTTAACTGGCTTTACGTGCGTAAATGAAATAGAAACGATGTATGGAAGGACGCGCGTAAACGTAAAAGTTGAGAGAGGTTCAACTTTTACGTTTACGCGCGAGCTTTCATATATCGTCTCTATTTTATTTACGCGCGTAAAGCCAGTTAAAGTTTACGTCCGTACGCACGTAAAAATTACGCGACAGTGGAAATCCACCTTAAGAGAGACACAGAAGTATGGGTAATCGATTCCGTCTTTTATTCTAACGGTATCAATAACCCATTAAGCCTATAAATAGGGCTTCTTTTGGTAAATTCGCTAAATGTGCAGTTCAGGTTAAGTGTGACAGGATACTGATCGGTATGCGTTTATGTAAAGAATATGCATGAGTGCGATAACTAATACCGACCATCGAAATATTTACGGAAAGGTGCCTTCCAAAGTTTTGGGTGCTTTCCATTATGCCAAAGATTCCGGAAATTTCGGTCGGAAATCAAATGGAAAGGTCCGTTTCGGTTTCCTCTGACCGGAATATTCGGGATCACCTCTGGAGGTGGTCCTGATATTCCGGTCGGAATATCCCGACCGACATTTATCGTTCCATTTACCGAGTTTCTTCTTTCACTTTCTCAACCCATCTTGGCCGACATGGCGAGCATGCAATCTTCTTGTTATCAATGGTCAATTTGTGGATAAACAACGACAGATTTATTAGAGTAATTAATCCATTCTTGTTCGGCGATGACTGGTATGTGTCTGCATAGCGTTGATACGAAAACATGTTGAAAATTTTGTTGTTGAAACGTAAAAACAAGCAATTTTCTGACCAAGCATCCAGCTCGGACAAAGAATTTCATGAGTTGACAGGCAGGGAAGTAAACTAGGTGTGTTGTGAGGCCAAATCTTTCATTAAGCTTCAGAAGGTAAGATTGCATGCTTCCAATTCCAGCATGATACATTTTTCCCCTTTAAAAATTGATAACGTTCAGTATAAGTCGAAATAAAAAAAAGAAAGTCAGATATGACACAAAACAGTTTTTAGATCACAGTGCTAAAATCAACTTCCTTTGTGTTCTTCTGGAGGAGAAAACTTGTACACAAAACAACGTTTATTAAAAGAACTAACTTTAATGACCTACAGCATTATCACAAAGCCAAGCGCGATCTGTGCAATAAAAAAACGTGTTTCTGCACTTCCATTCAATCCGTCATATCGTCTTTCAAACGTTCATGGTATAAAATTGTTTAAAGAAACATCACTGCCAATATTGTTTCTTTATGAATATGAAGTTTACAGCCATGTGTCGCACTCGACCTTTAATTCTGAACATTTGTGACAATTAGGGAGTTTAAGATTTACGACGGCGACGGCAACGAAAACGTCATTTCAAAATACAATTTCTCGTTTTTGTAACTCTTCCGCGATTATTCCAATTTGTTTAACGTGAAAAATGTTGGCGAGCTGTCCAGGGCCTAAATTACTGTGAACGGTGTAAAAGCAAAGAAAACGAAAGAAAAACTTGCCGTGATGCGCTCACGTTCTCGAGAAAACCTAAAATTTGGTCATTTCACGTTCTTGTTTTGCAGAGGACGGCAAAGAAATGTACCAAAATGTAAAACGCACGTGCAGAGTATTGTTTGGCCTCATTAATCCCATTGTTTTGTGGCGTTCTCCTTGTCGTCGTCGTCGTCGTTGCTTAGGCTCCCTAACAACGTGAAATGACCAAATTTGGGGTTTTCTCGAGAACGTGAGTGTATGGTGACAAGTTTTTCTTTCTCTTTCTTTGCTTTAACATCGTTCATAGTAATTTAGACCGGTGGACAGCTCACCAGCATTTTTCAGGTTAAACAAATTGGAATAATCGCGAAAGAGTTACACAAACGAGAAGTTGTATTTTGAAATGACGTTTTCGTTGCAGTCGCCGTCGTAGAATCTTAAACTCCCATGTCTGTTATAGTACCGTCTCACAATCATTGCAAAATCCGCACACCATTGGGAAAGAAAATTTTGTCGATTGCCCGATTTTGGCAAGGAAGATCGAACGAGACTCTGCTTGCAGAGTAGGATGAAGAGACATAAGGAGGGAAAGGAATACCAGGAACCTGTTGCTTGCATATTATAGCTTTAACATGACCCTCAAACCATGCTCTTTATCCCATATCCACACGCTTAGAAAAGTAAGTGCCTATTAGGCCACTTTTGAATTTTTGCCTCTCTTCCTCTTTTATTCGGCTATTGGAGTGTACTGTCTTCCAGGGAAATTTATTTCCCGGCGTAAGCTTTTGGAATTTGTAGTTATTTTTTATGCCGTGTGTCGCTAACTATTACACGTTGGTAACGCGTAGCCTTACATTAAAGGCATCGACACCGACTAGTTTAAAGGTTACTAAAGAAAATAGTCATTGTTTGGCAGTGTTTGCGAATAAACTGGGAACTGTCTTTTTTCACAATTCCTTTCCGAGTTTTCTCCCGAATTCATAACGGAGATGAATTACCTGCTGGGTTTGAGTTGCCTGTTTACAAAAGATTTAATAGGGTATTAAGTTGTTCAGTCTTCTCGAATGACGTCGCTAAGATCACATTTGTTCAATTATTTGCTTATTAAGGTTACTGAGTTGTAAAATAGCCTCCTAAGATTGTGAACATCAGTCACAAAGCTGAGTCTCCTATCCAATACTTGCTTGTTCTTAACTCAGTATTCCATAAGTTTTGTTCTTCCATTCGGCTTTTCCGTACTGAATGTTAATTTTATAATAACGATGGTACAGCAAACAAAGAGGCAGTCAAACGACCAAAATGCTAGCGCTTGACTTACTGCTGATAATGTAATAAGAGTTTTGCTCAAAATGCCAGCTTTCAGTCAATGAATAAATGCATGGTAGATATCCTATACAAACGATAGATAGTATCTTTATGAAACTAGAACTCCTGGTGTGCACTTTTCACCTCCATCAGCTCTTCACTGGACAGACACAATAGGTCAATGATAGTTCGCCATACAAAAGTTAAGAATAGTTGCACTTACAGATACGTCAGCTCTGTATTGTGATCAAAGACTCCTGGGTGCAGGTCTTTCAGCTGGTTGTTATCCAGGTGCCTATTGACAATCAATCAAAACATGCTGTTCACAAACCTTGGTTATTAAGTAAAGCTTGCAAACTGACAAAAGCGACAGTTCTAAGTGAAATTGACGACTATTGCGTCTCACAGGCTCGTAATCTTTATTTTTCTCAAAACTTGTATCGATCCTGGCCGCTTTGTAGGTAAGACATCCGGCCGTTCAATCGATATCAAGAATAAAAATGACTCAACTCACTAAAGCTAAGAGGTTGTAAGTTACTCACTTACGATAATCATGTTTTCCTTCAAACTATGATTTAAATTTCTCCCGCATTGAGTTCTCACTTTTGTAAAAAAATTACAGTCAACTCTCTCATAGTGACCACTTCTCGTAAGCGACCACCTCCCGTAAGCGACCACTTCGTAAACAACCGTTTTGTCTCTCAGTTAACTCCTGTTCCCAGAGCTCTCTCGTAAGCGACCACCACTCAAATTTCTAAAGCGACCACGACCACTTTTTAGGCCAGAAATTTGACACATTCTTTTGTTTTCTGTTTCTGGTAAGCGACCACCCAACATAATCATGTATGATTGTTAGTAAATCATTACTCAGAAGTGACAGAAGTGCAATTCTTAATGACGCTACACCGTTGTTTTCCTAGGTTTTGTTCGATCGGTTTAAATTTCAGGTGATTTTAATTAACATGCATGAGGGGACACAAAGGGAGTGCACTGTAAGTATTATTTCAAGCTGTGCTTGAATTTTGAAGGTGATTTAATCTGATTAAATATACATTAGCCTGTCAAAGGATTCCTGGTTTCAATGTTTAGCGCCTCTTTTAACGGCATCTGGACAGTGTTCGTTTTTCCCCCACTTTGCTTTTCGGTAGTTTCATATTTCAACTCGTGACCTTGTCACGCGGACAGTCGACAAGAAGATGGCGCCAAGGAGAGGATTTTCACCTTTCTCTCTCGTCGTCAGTGAAGAGTTAAGCCCTCGTTCGTACTGGTATGTCCTCACTACGAGCATTTGTGGAGTGACACCGTCAAAATTCGTGAAGCGTTCAGCGACTGTGGCAAGTTTCCCCGACGAATTTTGCAGAACTTCGGCTACCGGATGGGCGCCCTTTCGACGACAAGAAATCTTCAAACGGATTTGAAGTAGTCTGCTCGTCCTTTGGCCTCGTATCCATACGAAAGAAAACAGGTTCAGAGGAAACAGCGTCCGTCGTGTTTAACAAACTGAAAGATTTTTTACATGGCTTAGACCTGCATCGATAATTGTGAAGACAGTGGCAATTGCCAACTGTAAAGAAAACAGGTATGTTTATCATATCTTCATTCTTTGTTAACAGTGAAAATGTCCTCCTTTGTTAGACGTTTTCAAAAATGGCCTTGCTATGTTTGATAATCCTAAATATTTCGAGTTGTTCTTTGTATGAGAGTGATGTTGACAGCTGTGTGTGCAAGACTGTTGTTGTATGAAAGCACTGTTTGTAATCTTTACTTTCAATATAGCTATTGTCTTCGCTGACCCACTCATATAAGATAAACGATAGACCGAGTAGATTCATCGTGTCTTTAAATTTTGACAACAAATGAACAAAAACCAAGATCTTAAGTGACAGTTATATTTCGGTATAAACTATACCATCATCAGACTAAAAATGCATACAAAATTAGGAGCTTAAGTAGTTACATGACATATACTCAAGAGAACAAGCATAGTTCCCTGCTGGATTTTAGTCCATTGTTAAGCAATGGCGATTGTCGCTTGATATGGAAGGCTTCTTTGTATAAGAGTAGGTTCCAATTGTCATCATAATCTAACACCATGGTGTTATTCTGGACTGCATTGATTGCGTAATCCTTGTTGGTGGAAATATTTGGTGTGGTGATGTTATTTAAAGTATCCGGTAAATTCAATAAATTATAGATAAAGGCTAAATGTTCGCATGTGTGTAGATGTTTGTAAATGGCACTCTCTTTATCAGTTACAGCGTGTTCACGTGTTCGGGTGAAAAGGGTTCTGTCAGTTTTGCCAATGTATGATGACTGGCAGCGGGGCAACTAAATTTATAGACGACGTGTGATTTGTTTAAAAGTGGCACTTTGTCTTTGCTGTTGGTGTAGAAACACAATTTTGTGGTTTTCTCGCGAATTCTGATCTGGGTGTTAGGGTTTTTAACTGTCTCCATAGCTTTCGTTTAAAGGAACGTAGAAGTTGAGACGTTTTCTCGCCAATGTAGGGGATAGAAAGCCAAATGGTGACAGGCTCACCCCTGTCTTTGGAGCCGTTGGCTGTAGTGTGGTTCTTGTTGAGGGCGTTGGATGAGAAGCAGCGGATAAGCGCATTAGCAATACGTGATGGAAAACCGTTCCATGAGGTGATCTTTTTTAGATGTTTTAGTTCCAATTTAACCATATTGGGTGAGCAAATTCTATGGATGCGGTCGACTAGTGCTCTGATCCAGGAAATTTTATGACGCCAAGGAACGAAACTGTCAAAGTTGGTGTATTGACCAGAGAAGGTGTCTTTACGGTAGATTCCAATGCCATTGGGTGAGATGTTAATATCCAGAAAATGCGGGGTAGTGTTTTCAAACAAATCACAAGTGAAGCGTATGTTCTTGTCAAACTTATGAAAGTAGTCTAAGATTAAATCCAACGTGTCAGGTTTGATTAAGAGTAGCGTGTCATCAACATATCTACAGTAGAATGTTATCAATTTACGTTCGATGAGTGATTTGACGACTATCTGTTCCAACTCTGTCATAATAATGTTAGCCAGTACTGGACCTAGAGAGCCACCCATGCTGACTCCATCATTATCTATAATTTATTGAATTTACCGGATACTTAAAATAACATCACCACACCAAATATTTCCACCAACAAGGATTATGCAATCAATGCAGTCCAGAATAACACCACGGTGTTAGATTATGATGACAATTGGAACCTACTCTTATACAAAGAAGCCTTCCATATCAAGCGACAATTGCCATTGCTTAACAATGGACTAAAATCCAGCAGGGAACTATGCTTGTTCTCTTGAGTATATGTCATGTAACTACTTAAGCTCCTAATTTTGTATGCATTTTTAGTCTGATGATGGCATAGTTTATACCGAAATATAACTGTCACTTAAGATCTTGGTTTTTGTTCATTTGTTGTCAAAATTTAAAGACACGATGAATCTACTTGGTCTATCGTTTATCTTATAATTATGTCCTGAAATTATCGTCAGGTTCTGGCTTCTGACCCACTCATATTGAGCTGTGACCATATTTTTGCATTTAATGTTGTGATTCCTAGTTGGGTACTATATTAAGTTTGTGAAATGCATGTGGCTTTAATTGCTGTTAATCATGATAAAGGCCCATAAAGTGGTCCTATTGAGGTGTTTTGTCTTTGGAGCTTGGCCTAACAAATGTTTAACTTTCATGTCAGATTTTGTTGGACCTACAAATTCCTGTTAACTTGTTGCTTGCTCTTCGTATTGAGTTTGTCTTCTATTAATAAAGCAAAGTCCAATCTATACCAATGCATTTTTAAGTGACCACTGCACAGAAGCAGCAGCACATGTATTCAACAGCACATGCACACCCAGGGAAAATAAAATGTCAACAGATTAAATATTCATGCAAAATAAATGTCTTCAAGAAAATGATTTATCCAGCACCAGAAATTATCATAATCATACTTGTCCAGGTAAGCCTTTGTAATGATGACACTATGAATGATTTCATTTCATTAGTGATCTACATTCATTCATTTTGTAGATCAACTGGAATCTGTGATGATCTTCTATTCCTCCTTGATGAAGAGCTCACTAATATTCAGTTGTGTGCTCTTCATATGGAGATGCGCAACACAGAGCAGTTGTTAGCATCAGTTGGTTTGCTCGCTTACAAGGTTGGTTCACTTCTGGAAGTCTTTCCACGGGGATCGCATTGCAGTAAAGAAGAAGTCGGGTCAGGAGTCTGCCGTTTCAAAACAGAATATCCATGTGAGCTCCATGTCAGGTAAGCTTCTTCTCCACTGTCTTTTAAGCGTGGTGAAATGATGACATTTATTTATTTACTCATTAATAAATAAAGAATTATTGCATATTTTTTAAATCTCTTAAATCAGTGGCATTATGTTGCTTCTTATGTTTCAGGTCCAACAGAACCTTAAATTCTCCAGCACCTTGAGGAAATTGTGGAACTTTCTCTGCCGTTGAACAAGCTGAAGCAATCATACACAGATGTCAACACTGCCAAGAATTTTATTCTGAATTGTGTTACTTTTTGTCAGTCCCGTATTGATGTAAGTTTGTGCCAACTTCATGCAATTCAAGAGCTGATGTGGCTTTGGCGAGTGCTTTCACCTATGTTTAAGTTCAGTGTTTTGGTTAATAATTACAGTGCCCAGAGTTATGTATTGCCCTATTTATGCATTTGTGACTAATTGCACAAATTCTTTACTGTATATAAATGAAACACACCAAAAAGTGCAATGTAATCCTCAGTTTTCACTTAAAGCGGCTACTAATATCAATGCCTATAGGCTGTACTTTAAGGTGGCACACCCAAAAGTGCAGTGTAACCCAGAGTTTTCGCTTAAAGCTGCTACTAATATCAATGCCTATAGGCTGTACTTTAAGGTGGCACACCCAAAAGTGCAGTGTAACCCAGAGTTTTCGCTTAAAGCTGCTACTAATATCAATGCCTATAGGCTGTACTTTAAGGTGGCACACCCAAAAGTGCAGTGTAACCCAGAGTTTTCACTTAAAGCTGCTACTAATATCAATGCCTATAGGCTGTACTTTAAGGTGGCACACCCAAAAGTGCAGTGTAACCCAGAGTTTTCAGTTAAAGCTGCTACTAATATCATTGCCTATAGGCTGTACTTTAAGGTGGCACACCCAAAAGTGCAGTGTAACCCAGAGTTTTCACTTAAAGCTGCTACTAATATCATTGCCTATAGGCTGTACTTTAAGGTGACACACCCAAAAGTGCAGTGTAACCCAGAGTTTTCACTTAAAGCTGCTACTAATATCAATGCCTATAGGCTGTACTTTAAGGTGGCACACCCAAAAGTGCAGTGTAACCCAGAGTTTTCGCTTAAAGCTGCTACTAATATCATTGCCTATAGGCTGTACTTTAAGGTGGCACACCCAAAAGTGCAGTGTAACCCAGAGTTTTCACTTAAAGCTGCTACTAATATCATTGCCTATAGGCTGTACTTTAAGGTGGCACACCCAAAAGTGCAGTGTAACCCAGAGTTTTCAGTTAAAGCTGCTACTAATATCAATGCCTATAGGCTGTACTTTAAGGTGGCACACCCAAAAGTGCAGTGTAACCCAGAGTTTTCAGTTAAAGCTGCTACTAATATCAATGCCTATAGGCTGTACTTTAAGGTGGCACACCCAAAAGTGCAGTGTAACCCAGAGTTTTCAGTTAAAGCTGCTACTAATATCAATGCCTATAGGCTGTACTTTAAGGTGACACACCCAAAAGTGCAGTGTAACCCAGAGTTTTCAGTTAAAGCTGCTACTAATATCAATGCCTATAGGCTGTACTTTAAGGTGGCACACCCAAAAGTGCAGTGTAACCCAGAGTTTTCGCTTAAAGCTGCTACTAATATCAATGCCTATAGGCTGTACTTTAAGGTGGCACACCCAAAAGTGCAGTGTAACCCAGAGTTTTCAGTTAAAGCTGCTACTAATATCAATGCCTATAGGCTGTACTTTAAGGTGACACACCCAAAAGTGCAGTGTAACCCAGAGTTCTCAGTTAAAGCTGCTACTAATATCAATGCCTATAGGCTGTACTTTAAGGTGGCACACCCAAAAGTGCAGTGTAACCTAGAGTTTTCAGTTAAAGCTGCTACTAATATCAATGCCTATAGGCTGTACTTTAAGGTGGCACACCCAAAAGTGCAGTGTAACCAAGAGTTTTCAGTTAAAGCTGCTACTAATATCAATGTAATTATCAAGCGTAATTACCCACTCCAATTCTCGCCAGTTGCCTATTCTTTTCTAATTAAGCAGACTGAGAACACCTCGTGTGAGATTTGTATTCAAAGTGGAGCATCGTTTCTGGTATCAGTGGATTTCACTCTGAAAGGGGTTTCTTTGGCCTCAAAATGTAAACGTACCACAAAGTTTCTGGAAATAAAAATGTGAATCATTCCCTGACTCTATGTGTTGTCCGCACTGGGGCGCTGGTTATTCAGTGGTTTTTTGTTTCATGGCTTTCCCTTTTTACTGTTCCGTTTCTTCGACAAATACTATAAGGATCCAATGGACAAATAGAGTAAGGAAACTTTATTGAACTCTTGGTCTTCACTACATCAGCAGCAAAATTCAAAGAGGAAGTAAACACTGTCATCCAGTGCAATGCGTATCCGAAGCAATGCATCTGGACACTTTGCTACTGTCTTTCAGCTGCACAATAGTTTCAACTCTTTAAGTGAATTGGCAAGAACATTTCCTTTGATTACATCAACTGCGGTGTGGCGAAATTACTTTCTAACGAAGCGACTGTTGTATTTTTGCTGGCTAAATGTGGCAGCTTACGCGGTTGCAGTGATCTTAAAGCGTAATGTGAAGCTGATTGAACTTGCAAACTTTTACGGTGTATTCGCCTATGAGTTGGGTCGCTAACCTCATAAGTCGTTTTGTGAGACTGCTATTCATGTCCTGTAACACAAAATAAGGACGCGAAATGCTTTAATGTCGATTCTTTTTTCACTCAGCGACGCCCAGTTTGTAAGAACGACGTAACAACGTAGGACGTTGGCGAACGACTCTTAGGCGAAACGACTCTTTACATATCTTTTTCACTCAGTTTGTGGTGCGCGTTTGAAAGCGCGCCTATGAAAAGGCAATCTCAACTGGAAGCGGAACTTTATTGCTTGTAAAGTGAAATGTTTCAACCGTGCACGAGCCCGAACCCTACAGTTTATTAGCGTAAAGTCAAAAAATGTTTAAAAGTCACTTAAGAAAGATTTATTTTGTCGTTCTCAATGACTGAGTCGAACTGGTGGGCGAGATGACAGAATAACTCATATGATGCTATACATGTAGTTAATAATGCTTGTGTTGGGACGTGATTGCAATCTCAGATAAAAATAAAACGCTTTACTTAGCTTAGTAAAAGTTTCAAAGCCCAGCTGTTAACAGGAACAAATAGAGAACATCGACCTAGTCTCCCTGGCTAAATTGAAGTTTTCTTTACGAAATAACGTAAGGTCAGTTTCCCATAAGGTGAACTTGAGTATAAGCTCGGCCACCAAATAAGTTCTACTTCTCTTGTGGAACGTCCTTCCCCAAGGCTAATATCGATTGACGATCGACTCGTTGGTCTTAGCTGCTGGTTTCCTTGCTCTTGCCAGTTCGAGGGCGTCCTCTGCTGCCATTACTGACAGGTCGGGAACTTCGTTGTGGTTACTGAATAAGGCCTGTGGTTTCCTGAGAGAAACACCTGTTTTGACCTTCTTTTTGCAAAAGCGGCAGAATACTGCGAATGGATGACTATGAAGAGTTCAATTTGAGCCGTATCACAGTGAATCGAATGGCTCACCGCAACTGTGCGCGTGGCCAGTCGGCAATCAATTCATTGTTCCAGCAGTTTCTCACTCAAACAGTTTTGAAACAAGGGAAACAATATGCTGTCGGGTTTGAGAGAAATGTCAGTTAATCTTGGTTTATTTTTTCAAACGTCAGGGTCACATAACTACAAATACATATAGAAATTTAAAACGACAAAGCAGAAATAAAAAAAAAAACGGTGTGAGATTTGCAAAATCCAGAGTGGATTTTTTTGGTCACAGAACACGCGCGTCATCTCGAACTAAAAAACTGGATGTGTTGCTTTTATGATAATCTATAAAAAAGCAACGTGCGATAATTTTACGCATGTGTGATCACGGATCTAGTATTTTAATTAAACCAAGAACTTTACGATTTATTTCCATTTAAGTGAAAATCACTTGGATTCAAGATTCAGTTGGAGCAAGCAAGTCGTTCTAATGTAGCGAAGGTTACAAAACACTAAGTTGAGGAAACACGAAAATCAAAAAAGCAGCACTGAAAGAAACTTTCACCCAAAAGTTAAAAAAGTGAAGCCAATTGAATTAAGATAATCGGACAACCGAGCACTGCAGAACAAAGGTACGAAAGCAAAGCAAGGAAAGAGAAAAGTAAACCTTGCATTCACAACAGAACATGAGGATTAGGAAGCAAAGGCTTTGTTGCATCCTTATCCTTTATTTTTGTTTATACTTTCTTCTTTCACGCCATGGAACTGCGTGACGAGGCACAATGGCAAGGTCTTTGTGATTACACCAAAAATCATGGGCAGACAGGCGTGATCACCCAATGCGGTAATAACCCCTGCTTCGTGAAGAAGATTTTTTCTTGCCTTCTCCTGGTCCACTGTGTTGTTATTGTGTGTCATATGTTTGATTACCACGTCAATCCCTCGATAGTGTGCGTGAAAACACTGTCCATAGCTTCCACTGCCAACGGAATGTTCACTTAAGTACTCCAAATGTTCCGGCAACAATTCTTTCAAGTCACATCTTAATTCTTTTCTTGCACTCTACTTTACAGTATGAATAATTTTCTGACGAGCTGTCCGTCCACCGCATGATGTCTGTGCAAGACTTGCATTGTCTCTGAGTGCCATCCGAAGCATCACAGCCGATCTTGAAGAAGCTTTCGTTTGATTTTCCAGGTTTGCATCCAAGGGCGCTGAAAAACGAGGCTGCTTTGCATTACAAAAAAACAGTTGCTTTTCTTTTGTCTTCTTAGGTATATTAGATTCGCCATTGTTGTCCACTTCTACTCCTGGTTCTACTATATTTGTGACAAGAGCCAAATTGGCTTTCTCCTGCTGACGCCTCCGTTTTCTCCATTCTTTATTTTGTTTCCTTTTTCTCTTCAGGAGTGTTTTTTGATACTTGATCTTATTACCCGTGGCTTTGGCTTATCTTGCTCCGCATTTGAGACAGAAGAGTCCGACATTATATTCATTAATGCGCCAAATTATTGAGCACGTGCCGTTGAACCTTATCTCATAAAAATAAAATAAAGGCCTTATTGTATTCACGAAAATTGGGACCCATTTAATTACCACTTGATGACAGGTATTAGCCGGCAATCGCAGCGTTTACCCGTCAAATCCGTGTCAAGGGAAAAGGATTATAACACCTTGCTGGCTAGTAGCCTGTGATGCTCTAAAATGTCCCATACAATTTACAGGACTAAATGTCCAATAAATTGTATGGAACACTCCGGGATACTTACAGTGCAGGCGATTTGTGTCCCCTCATGGACACATTGACAAGTACTGTATACTCTACTCTACTTTTCCCGAAACTTGTTGCATGTGAAAAAAATCAAATAAATTAGTTTCTATTTGCCTAATTTTAGCTGATTAGGTAATATGTTTATGTAATTAATTGATCAATCCAGTGTTAGAGTTATTTTGTTGATCTTTCCCGTAAGCGACCACTTTGTCGTGCACCAAGGGTGGTCGCTTACGAGAGAGTTGACTGTATAAGGAAATGTAAATAGTCTATATAAACACGTAAGCCGATATTTTTTTCTTTAAACTTGGGACCAGTAATGTAAGTCAGGTAAGATGCAATATGATACCCACTAAGATGTTGTTATGGTAACACTCTGGGCTCGAGGCCTTGTTTGTCAAGAGGTATATAACTCCATTTTTGACCTCATGAGGGGTGACAGATGGTCCCACTTGAAACTCACGTGATCCCATAATACCTTACGTCTTTTCGGTGAACAATATTGAGACAAAAACCCCTGGGACAGTGAATGCTGAAGGAAACAGATCAAGAAGCAGAACGTTTGCATAATAACGGCACAGCGAGTGTCGTCCTGTGTCATTCTCTTGACGTACATTACTGGAGTCAAGTTGTATTGCTTCGCTCAAATATTTACGTTCTTGCTTTAACCATTTGTGACCTCACCCATTTTACATTTAAAACTTAAAAAGTCGGGAATAAAAGAAGATCTTAAAAGAACAGGAAATGCCATTCTTGCTCACTTTTGAAGGTATTTCAAATAAGCGAACATACTTTTTTACTTCATATGCACTTTAAGATATCATTATCTATTTCTGAATCAGAGACGTCTTTATAACATTTCTGACATGGATGCACTTGTGTTCCTATATTTATTCGTCTTCTGGTGGGATTTGATTAATAGTTAAAATAACAAGCAATCATCATACTGACGAGCTGTGTCAGCAGCTTTATTGCCTGCTTTAATATCCTGGTCAAGTTGTGTTGTACCTGTATCATGTACATCTTTACGAACTATCTGCGAGGCAGTCTTAAAGAGTTGACAAAAACCTGGGTCATTCTTTAGTTTAGCAATGCCATAGCAGTGTAGCTATACCTTGGTATAGCTATGCGATTTCCCATCAAGAGTATTACATGTATATAACCAGTGCTTAATAAAGTTCTGTAATCCCTGGGTACGAGACCGGTCTACAATGTGTGGATTATCGATGATATTTTAAGAATCATGTATCTGAAAATAAATCATATATAAACTGTGTAAATGAAATGAAATGAAAGTTGATTCTCGCAGTTGTGAACGCAATTTAATAACTAACTTTATTGACCTACAGCATCACCAGAAAGCGGGATCTGTGCAATCAAAAAAAAAATGCTTCTGCACTTTTATTCAATCTCAATAACTCTGTTAAGTTTTAACAAAATCGTCTTTCAAACGTTTCAGTATGATATAAAGTTGTTTAAATTAACATCACTGCCAATATTTTTTCTTTATGAATATGAAGTTCTCAGCCATGTGTCACACCCGACCTTCAGTTCAGAAAATGTGTGACAATGTCTGTTATAGTACGGTCTCACAATCATTGCAAAATCCGCACACCATTGGGAAAAAATATTTTGTCGATTGCCCGATTTTGGCAAGGAAGATCGAACGAGACTCTGCTCGCAGAGTAGGATGAAGAGACATAAGGAGGGAAAGGAATACCAGGAACCTGTTGCTTGCATATCATAGCTTTAACATGACCCTCAAACCATGCTCTTTATCCCATATCCACACGCTTAGAATTTTTGCCTTTGAGTCTCTTTTTCGGCTATTGGAGTGTACTGTCTCCCAGGGAAATTTATTTGCTGGGGTAAGCTTTTGGAATTTGTAGCTATTTCTTTATGCCTTGTGTTGCTAAATATTACACGTTAGTAACGCGTAGCCTTACATTAAAGGCATCGACACCGACTAGTTTAAAGATTACTAAAGAAAATAGTCATTGTTTGGAAGTGTTTGTGGATGAACAGAAATCTGCCTTTATTACAATTCCTCTTCGAGTTTTCTGCCGAATTCATAACGGAGATGAATTACCTGCTGGGTTTGAGTTGCCTGTTTACAAAAGATTTAATAGGGTATTAAGTTGTTCAGTCTTCTCGAATGACGTCGCTAAGATCACATTTGTTCAATTATTTGCTTATTAAGGTTACTGAGTTGTAAAATAGCCTCCTAAGATTGTGAACATCAGTCACAAAGCTGAGTCTCCTATCCAATACTTGCTTGTTCTTAACTCAGTGTTCCATAAGTTTTGTTCTTCCATTCGGCTTTTCCGTACTGAATGTTAATTTTATAATAACGATGGTACAGCAAACAAAGAGGCAGTCAAACGACCAAAATGCTAGCGCTTGACTTACTGCTGATAATGTAATAAGAGTTTTGCTCAAAATGCCAGCTTTCAGTCAATGAATAAATGCATGGTAGATATCCTATACAAACGATAGATAGTATCTTTATGAAACTAGAACTCCTGGTGTGCACTTTTCACCTCCATCAGCTCTTCACTGGACAGACACAATAGGTCAATGATAGTTCGCCATACAAAAGTTAAGAATAGTTGCACTTACAGATACGTCAGCTCTGTATTGTGATCAAAGACTCCTGGGTGCAGGTCTTTCAGCTGGTTGTTATCCAGGTGCCTATTGACAATCAATCAAAACATGCTGTTCACAAACCTTGGTTATTAAGTAAAGCTTGCAAACTGACAAAAGCGACAGTTCTAAGTGAAATTGACGACTATTGCGTCTCACAGGCTCGTAATCTTTATTTTTCTCAAAACTTGTATCGATCCTGGCCGCTTTGTAGGTAAGACATCCGGCCGTTCAATCGATATCAAGAATAAAAATGACTCAACTCACTAAAGCTAAGAGGTTGTAAGTTACTCACTTACGATAATCATGTTTTCCTTCAAACTATGATTTAAATTTCTCCCGCATTGAGTTCTCACTTTTGTAAAAAAATTACAGTCAACTCTCTCATAGTGACCACTTCTCGTAAGCGACCACCTCCCGTAAGCGACCACTTCGTAAACAACCGTTTTGTCTCTCAGTTAACTCCTGTTCCCAGAGCTCTCTCGTAAGCGACCACCACTCAAATTTCTAAAGCGACCACGACCACTTTTTAGGCCAGAAATTTGACACATTCTTTTGTTTTCTGTTTCTGGTAAGCGACCACCCAACATAATCATGTATGATTGTTAGTAAATCATTACTCAGAAGTGACAGAAGTGCAATTCTTAATGACGCTACACCGTTGTTTTCCTAGGTTTTGTTCGATCGGTTTAAATTTCAGGTGATTTTAATTAACATGAGACACATTGACAAGTACTGTATACTCTACTCTACTTTTCCCGAAACTTGTTGCATGTGAAAAAAATCAAATAAATTAGTTTCTATTTGCCTAATTTTAGCTGATTAGGTAATATGTTTATGTAATTAATTGATCAATCCAGTGTTAGAGTTATTTTGTTGATCTTTCCCGTAAGCGACCACTTTGTCGTGCACCAAGGGTGGTCGCTTACGAGAGAGTTGACTGTATAAGGAAATGTAAATAGTCTATATAAACACGTAAGCCGATATTTTTTTCTTTAAACTTGGGACCAGTAATGTAAGTCAGGTAAGATGCAATATGATACCCACTAAGATGTTGTTATGGTAACACTCTGGGCTCGAGGCCTTGTTTGTCAAGAGGTATATAACTCCATTTTTGACCTCATGAGGGGTGACAGATGGTCCCACTTGAAACTCACGTGATCCCATAATACCTTACGTCTTTTCGGTGAACAATATTGAGACAAAAACCCCTGGGACAGTGAATGCTGAAGGAAACAGATCAAGAAGCAGAACGTTTGCATAATAACGGCACAGCGAGTGTCGTCCTGTGTCATTCTCTTGACGTACATTACTGGAGTCAAGTTGTATTGCTTCGCTCAAATATTTACGTTCTTGCTTTAACCATTTGTGACCTCACCCATTTTACATTTAAAACTTAAAAAGTCGGGAATAAAAGAAGATCTTAAAAGAACAGGAAATGCCATTCTTGCTCACTTTTGAAGGTATTTCAAATAAGCGAACATACTTTTTTACTTCATATGCACTTTAAGATATCATTATCTATTTCTGAATCAGAGACGTCTTTATAACATTTCTGACATGGATGCACTTGTGTTCCTATATTTATTCGTCTTCTGGTGGGATTTGATTAATAGTTAAAATAACAAGCAATCATCATACTGACGAGCTGTGTCAGCAGCTTTATTGCCTGCTTTAATATCCTGGTCAAGTTGTGTTGTACCTGTATCATGTACATCTTTACGAACTATCTGCGAGGCAGTCTTAAAGAGTTGACAAAAACCTGGGTCATTCTTTAGTTTAGCAATGCCATAGCAGTGTAGCTATACCTTGGTATAGCTATGCGATTTCCCATCAAGAGTATTACATGTATATAACCAGTGCTTAATAAAGTTCTGTAATCCCTGGGTACGAGACCGGTCTACAATGTGTGGATTATCGATGATATTTTAAGAATCATGTATCTGAAAATAAATCATATATAAACTGTGTAAATGAAATGAAATGAAAGTTGATTCTCGCAGTTGTGAACGCAATTTAATAACTAACTTTATTGACCTACAGCATCACCAGAAAGCGGGATCTGTGCAATCAAAAAAAAAATGCTTCTGCACTTTTATTCAATCTCAATAACTCTGTTAAGTTTTAACAAAATCGTCTTTCAAACGTTTCAGTATGATATAAAGTTGTTTAAATTAACATCACTGCCAATATTTTTTCTTTATGAATATGAAGTTCTCAGCCATGTGTCACACCCGACCTTCAGTTCAGAAAATGTGTGACAATGTCTGTTATAGTACGGTCTCACAATCATTGCAAAATCCGCACACCATTGGGAAAAAATATTTTGTCGATTGCCCGATTTTGGCAAGGAAGATCGAACGAGACTCTGCTCGCAGAGTAGGATGAAGAGACATAAGGAGGGAAAGGAATACCAGGAACCTGTTGCTTGCATATCATAGCTTTAACATGACCCTCAAACCATGCTCTTTATCCCATATCCACACGCTTAGAATTTTTGCCTTTGAGTCTCTTTTTCGGCTATTGGAGTGTACTGTCTCCCAGGGAAATTTATTTGCTGGGGTAAGCTTTTGGAATTTGTAGCTATTTCTTTATGCCTTGTGTTGCTAAATATTACACGTTAGTAACGCGTAGCCTTACATTAAAGGCATCGACACCGACTAGTTTAAAGATTACTAAAGAAAATAGTCATTGTTTGGAAGTGTTTGTGGATGAACAGAAATCTGCCTTTATTACAATTCCTCTTCGAGTTTTCTGCCGAATTCATAACGGAGATGAATTACCTGCTGGGTTTGAGTTGCCTGTTTACAAAAGATTCAATAGGGTATTAAGTTGTTCAGTCTTCTCGAATGACGTCGCTAAGATCACATTTGTTCAATTATTTGCTTATTAAGGTTACTGAGTTGTAAAATAGCCTCCTAAGATTGTGAACATCAGTCACAAAGCTGAGTCTCCTATCCAATACTTGCTTGTTCTTAACTCAGTATTCCATAAGTTTTGTTCTTCCATTCGGCTTTTCCGTACTGAATGTTAATTTTATAATAACGATGGTACAGCAAACAAAGAGGCAGTCAAACGACCAAAATGCTAGCGCTTGACTTACTGCTGATAATGTAATAAGAGTTTTGCTCAAAATGCCAGCTTTCAGTCAATGAATAAATGCATGGTAGATATCCTATACAAACGATAGATAGTATCTTTATGAAACTAGAACTCCTGGTGTGCACTTTTCACCTCCATCAGCTCTTCACTGGACAGACACAATAGGTCAATGATAGTTCGCCATACAAAAGTTAAGAATAGTTGCACTTACAGATACGTCAGCTCTGTATTGTGATCAAAGACTCCTGGGTGCAGGTCTTTCAGCTGGTTGTTATCCAGGTGCCTATTGACAATCAATCAAAACATGCTGTTCACAAACCTTGGTTATTAAGTAAAGCTTGCAAACTGACAAAAGCGACAGTTCTAAGTGAAATTGACGACTATTGCGTCTCACAGGCTCGTAATCTTTATTTTTCTCAAAACTTGTATCGATCCTGGCCGCTTTGTAGGTAAGACATCCGGCCGTTCAATCGATATCAAGAATAAAAATGACTCAACTCACTAAAGCTAAGAGGTTGTAAGTTACTCACTTACGATAATCATGTTTTCCTTCAAACTATGATTTAAATTTCTCCCGCATTGAGTTCTCACTTTTGTAAAAAAATTACAGTCAACTCTCTCATAGTGACCACTTCTCGTAAGCGACCACCTCCCGTAAGCGACCACTTCGTAAACAACCGTTTTGTCTCTCAGTTAACTCCTGTTCCCAGAGCTCTCTCGTAAGCGACCACCACTCAAATTTCTAAAGCGACCACGACCACTTTTTAGGCCAGAAATTTGACACATTCTTTTGTTTTCTGTTTCTGGTAAGCGACCACCCAACATAATCATGTATGATTGTTAGTAAATCATTACTCAGAAGTGACAGAAGTGCAATTCTTAATGACGCTACACCGTTGTTTTCCTAGGTTTTGTTCGATCGGTTTAAATTTCAGGTGATTTTAATTAACATGAGACACATTGACAAGTACTGTTTACTCTACTCTACTTTTCCCGAAACTTGTTGCATGTGAAAAAAATCAAATAAATTAGTTTCTATTTGCCTAATTTTAGCTGATTAGGTAATATGTTTATGTAATTAATTGATCAATCCAGTGTTAGAGTTATTTTGTTGATCTTTCCCGTAAGCGACCACTTTGTCGTGCACCAAGGGTGGTCGCTTACGAGAGAGTTGACTGTATAAGGAAATGTAAATAGTCTATATAAACACGTAAGCCGATATTTTTTTCTTTAAACTTGGGACCAGTAATGTAAGTCAGGTAAGATGCAATATGATACCCACTAAGATGTTGTTATGGTAACACTCTGGGCTCGAGGCCTTGTTTGTCAAGAGGTATATAACTCCATTTTTGACCTCATGAGGGGTGACAGATGGTCCCACTTGAAACTCACGTGATCCCATAATACCTTACGTCTTTTCGGTGAACAATATTGAGACAAAAACCCCTGGGACAGTGAATGCTGAAGGAAACAGATCAAGAAGCAGAACGTTTGCATAATAACGGCACAGCGAGTGTCGTCCTGTGTCATTCTCTTGACGTACATTACTGGAGTCAAGTTGTATTGCTTCGCTCAAATATTTACGTTCTTGCTTTAACCATTTGTGACCTCACCCATTTTACATTTAAAACTTAAAAAGTCGGGAATAAAAGAAGATCTTAAAAGAACAGGAAATGCCATTCTTGCTCACTTTTGAAGGTATTTCAAATAAGCGAACATACTTTTTTACTTCATATGCACTTTAAGATATCATTATCTATTTCTGAATCAGAGACGTCTTTATAACATTTCTGACATGGATGCACTTGTGTTCCTATATTTATTCGTCTTCTGGTGGGATTTGATTAATAGTTAAAATAACAAGCAATCATCATACTGACGAGCTGTGTCAGCAGCTTTATTGCCTGCTTTAATATCCTGGTCAAGTTGTGTTGTACCTGTATCATGTACATCTTTACGAACTATCTGCGAGGCAGTCTTAAAGAGTTGACAAAAACCTGGGTCATTCTTTAGTTTAGCAATGCCATAGCAGTGTAGCTATACCTTGGTATAGCTATGCGATTTCCCATCAAGAGTATTACATGTATATAACCAGTGCTTAATAAAGTTCTGTAATCCCTGGGTACGAGACCGGTCTACAATGTGTGGATTATCGATGATATTTTAAGAATCATGTATCTGAAAATAAATCATATATAAACTGTGTAAATGAAATGAAATGAAAGTTGATTCTCGCAGTTGTGAACGCAATTTAATAACTAACTTTATTGACCTACAGCATCACCAGAAAGCGGGATCTGTGCAATCAAAAAAAAAATGCTTCTGCACTTTTATTCAATCTCAATAACTCTGTTAAGTTTTAACAAAATCGTCTTTCAAACGTTTCAGTATGATATAAAGTTGTTTAAATTAACATCACTGCCAATATTTTTTCTTTATGAATATGAAGTTCTCAGCCATGTGTCACACCCGACCTTCAGTTCAGAAAATGTGTGACAATGTCTGTTATAGTACGGTCTCACAATCATTGCAAAATCCGCACACCATTGGGAAAAAATATTTTGTCGATTGCCCGATTTTGGCAAGGAAGATCGAACGAGACTCTGCTCGCAGAGTAGGATGAAGAGACATAAGGAGGGAAAGGAATACCAGGAACCTGTTGCTTGCATATCATAGCTTTAACATGACCCTCAAACCATGCTCTTTATCCCATATCCACACGCTTAGAATTTTTGCCTTTGAGTCTCTTTTTCGGCTATTGGAGTGTACTGTCTCCCAGGGAAATTTATTTGCTGGGGTAAGCTTTTGGAATTTGTAGCTATTTCTTTATGCCTTGTGTTGCTAAATATTACACGTTAGTAACGCGTAGCCTTACATTAAAGGCATCGACACCGACTAGTTTAAAGATTACTAAAGAAAATAGTCATTGTTTGGAAGTGTTTGTGGATGAACAGAAATCTGCCTTTATTACAATTCCTCTTCGAGTTTTCTGCCGAATTCATAACGGAGATGAATTACCTGCTGGGTTTGAGTTGCCTGTTTACAAAAGATTTAATAGAGTATTAAGTTGTTCAGTCTTCTCGAATGACGTCGCTAAGATCACATTTGTTCAATTATTTGCTTATTAAGGTTACTGAGTTGTAAAATAGCCTCCTAAGATTGTGAACATCAGTCACAAAGCTGAGTCTCTTATCCAATACTTGCTTGTTCTTAACTCAGTATTCCATAAGTTTTGTTCTTCCATTCGGCTTTTCCGTACTGAATGTTAATTTTATAATAACGATGGTACAGCAAACAAAGAGGCAGTCAAACGACCAAAATGCTAGCGCTTGACTCACTGCTGATAATGTAATAAGAGTTTTGCTCAAAATGCCAGCTTTCAGTCAATGAATAAATGCATGGTAGATATCCTATACAAACGATAGATAGTATCTTTATGAAACTAGAACTCCTGGTGTGCACTTTTCACCTCCATCAGCTCTTCACTGGACAGACACAATAGGTCAATGATAGTTCGCCATACAAAAGTTAAGAATAGTTGCACTTACAGATACGTCAGCTCTGTATTGTGATCAAAGACTCCTGGGTGCAGGTCTTTCAGCTGGTTGTTATCCAGGTGCCTATTGACAATCAATCAAAACATGCTGTTCACAAACCTTGGTTATTAAGTAAAGCTTGCAAACTGACAATTCAAAGAGGACAGACCACGATCTCACTTGCGGCTCCTATAGATATCTATTTGCCGTAACCGTTCATCAGTAGGATGCCTAAAATGCGTGCAATTCCACAATTGGTTTCGGCTCCATCAAATCCTATTCCAATTGTAGAACATTTTAGGTGGAGCCACCCACGATGTGAGCACAGTTACCGACAAGAAATGTTAATAAGGAAAACAACGTAATACAAATGTGATCTGTAAACCGTTAAATTACGCTAAACCGTTAAATTTCAAACTAAGGACACGTGCCAACTGAATGAGCGAAATGCACGCGCATCAGTCACACAAGAAAAAGAGCGCGAGCGCACGTCGAAATCCAGTGAGTGGATTCAGAAGCAGTGTGTATTTGGCAACTTGCATCACCAACTAAGAAGATAAAACATTAATTACAAGTAAGCAAAGGATACATCGATGAGCTACGATGCTTTTTAATCACGAAGTGCCGTTCTTAAGTCTCGTGATGTAACGTTATATTTTATCATTGTTGCACAATGACGTTTGAAGAATTTATTAGTCGATTTGAGGAGTAGCGTAGATTTGAAGCCTTGTTTTTGAAGACGGGAGGATAGGCTACGGAGTCTGCGCAAAAAGTCCAACTTGGATGTACAAATCCTAGCATATCTCACCAATTGAGATAGGTAAACACCATACGCCGGACGGGCAGGGATGTTACTGTCCATGAAAGGAAAATTAACAATCCGGAAGTCGAAGTCTTCTCTTTTGTCGTATACGCCGATGTGAAAAGGCGCGCTGCTGTCTCCATGACTGATTCTTGTGTCCAAATAACACACCTCTGTTGAATTGAGGGTAGTGTCCTTGAGTTCCAGCTCCGACGGATAAATTTCACGAATGGAATTTCCGAAGTTGTCGTTGTTGACGCTAAATAGATCGTCGATGTAACGAAAGGTATTGCTAAATTCAACAGCTTTTGGCATGTCTTCTTTCATAGTTTTAAGCATGAAATCGTACTCGAAAGTGTGGAGAAACAGGTCAGCCAATAGAGGCGCACTGTTAGTGCCCATTGGTATACCAATAACTTGCCGAAAAACTGAGTTTCCGAAGCGGACGTAGATATTGTCGATAAGAAAGTCAACGGCAAGGCAAAGTTCTCTGCAAGAAAAGTAAGTGTATTTCGTAGACTTCTTATCATTCGTCCAGAAGGTGTGATAGTTATTGGTGGCAATGAAGCTCTTTCCTCTGGTGGTAAAAACTCTTTCCAGTAGATCATGCAGTTGCGACAGTTCTAAGTGAAATTGACGACTATTGCGTCTCACAGGCTCGTAATCTTTATTTTTCTCAAAACTTGTATCGATCCTGGCCGCTTTGTAGGTAAGACATCCGGCCGTTCAATCGATATCAAGAATAAAAATGACTCAACTCACTAAAGCTAAGAGGTTGTAAGTTACTCACTTACGATAATCATGTTTTCCTTCAAACTATGATTTAAATTTCTCCCGCATTGAGTTCTCACTTTTGTAAAAAAATTACAGTCAACTCTCTCATAGTGACCACTTCTCGTAAGCGACCACCTCCCGTAAGCGACCACTTCGTAAACAACCGTTTTGTCTCTCAGTTAACTCCTGTTCCCAGAGCTCTCTCGTAAGCGACCACCACTCAAATTTCTAAAGCGACCACGACCACTTTTTAGGCCAGAAATTTGACACATTCTTTTGTTTTCTGTTTCTGGTAAGCGACCACCCAACATAATCACGTATGATTGTTAGTAAATCATTACTCAGAAGTGACAGAAGTGCAATTCTTAATGACGCTACACCGTTGTTTTCCTAGGTTTTGTTCGATCGGTTTAAATTTCAGGTGATTTTGATTAACATGAGACACATTGACAAGTACTGTATACTCTACTCTACTTTTCCCGAAACTTGTTGCATGTGAAAAAAATCAAATAAATTAGTTTCTATTTGCCTAATTTTAGCTGATTAGGTAATATGTTTATGTAATTAATTGATCAATCCAGTGTTAGAGTTATTTTGTTGATCTTTCCCGTAAGCGACCACTTTGTCGTGCACCAAGGGTGGTCGCTTACGAGAGAGTTGACTGTATAAGGAAATGTAAATAGTCTATATAAACACGTAAGCCGATATTTTTTTCTTCAAACTTGGGACCAGTAATGTAAGTCAGGTAAGATGCAATATGATACCCACTAAGATGTTGTCATGGTAACACTCTGGGCTCGAGGCCTTGTTTGTCAAGAGGTATATAACTCCATTTTTGACCTCATGAGGGGTGACAGATGGTCCCACTTGAAACTCACGTGATCCCATAATACCTTACGTCTTTTCGGTGAACAATATTGAGACAAAAACCCCTGGGACAGTGAATGCTGAAGGAAACAGATCAAGAAGCAGAACGTTTGCATAATAACGGCACAGCGAGTGTCGTCCTATGTCATTTTCTTGACGTACATTACTGGAGTCAAGTTGCATTGCTTCGCTCAAATATTTACGTTCTTGCTTTAACCATTTGTGACCTCACCCATTTTACATTTAAAACTTAAAAAGTCGGGAATAAAAGAAGATCTTAAAAGAACAGGAAATGCCATTCTTGCTCACTTTTGAAAGTATTTCAAATAAGCGAACATACTTTTTTACTTCATATGCACTTTAAGATATCATTATCTATTTCTGAATCAGAGACGTCTTTATAACATTTCTGACATGGATGCACTTGTGTTCCTATATTTATTCGTCTTCTGGTGGGATTTGATTAATAGTTAAAATAACAAGCAATCATCATACTGACGAGCTGTGTCAGCAGCTTTATTGCCTGCTTTAATATCCTGGTCAAGTTGTGTTGTACCTGTATCATGTACATCTATACGAACTATCTGCGAGGCAGTCTTAAAGAGTTGACAAAAACTTGGGTCATTCTTTAGTTTAGCAATGCCATAGCAGTGTAGCTATACCTTGGTATAGCTATGCGATTTCCCATCAAGAGTATTACATGTATATAACCAGTGCTTAATAAAGTTCTGTAATCCCTGGGTACGAGACCGGTCTACAATGTGTGGATTATCGATGATATTTTAAGAATCATGTATCTGAAAATAAATCATATATAAACTGTGTAAATGAAATGAAATGAAAGTTGATTCTCGCAGTTGTGAACGCAATTTAATAACTAACTTTATTGACCTACAGCATCACCAGAAAGCGGGATCTGTGCAATCAAAAAAAAATGCTTCTGCACTTTTATTCAATCTCAATAACTCTGTTAAGTTTTAACAAAATCGTCTTTCAAACGTTTCAGTATGATATAAAGTTGTTTAAAGTAACATCACTGCCAATATTTTTTCTTTATGAATATGAAGTTCTCAGCCATGTGTCACACCCGACCTTCAGTTCAGAAAATGTGTGACAATGTCTGTTATAGTACGGTCTCACAATCATTGCAAAATCCGCACACCATTGGGAAAAAATATTTTGTCGATTGCCTGATTTTGGCAAGGAAGATCGAACGAGACTCTGCTCGCAGAGTAGGATGAAGAGACATAAGGAGGGAAAGGAATACCAGGAACCTGTTGCTTGCATATCATAGCTTTAACATGACCCTCAAACCATGCTCTTTATCCCATATCCACACGCTTAGAATTTTTGCCTTTGAGTCTCTTTTTCGGCTATTGGAGTGTACTGTCTCCCAGGGAAATTTATTTGCTGGGGTAAGCTTTTGGAATTTGTAGCTATTTCTTTATGCCTTGTGTTGCTAAATATTACACGTTAGTAACGCGTAGCCTTACATTAAAGGCATCGACACCGACTAGTTTAAAGATTACTAAAGAAAATAGTCATTGTTTGGAAGTGTTTGTGGATGAACAGAAATCTGCCTTTATTACAATTCCTCTTCGAGTTTTCTGCCGAATTCATAACGGAGATGAATTACCTGCTGGGTTTGAGTTGCCTGTTTACAAAAGATTTAATAGAGTATTAAGTTGTTCAGTCTTCTCGAATGACGTCGCTAAGATCACATTTGTTCAATTATTTGCTTATTAAGGTTACTGAGTTGTAAAATAGCCTCCTAAGATTGTGAACATCAGTCACAAAGCTGAGTCTCTTATCCAATACTTGCTTGTTCTTAACTCAGTATTCCATAAGTTTTGTTCTTCCATTCGGCTTTTCCGTACTGAATGTTAATTTTATAATAACGATGGTACAGCAAACAAAGAGGCAGTCAAACGACCAAAATGCTAGCGCTTGACTCACTGCTGATAATGTAATAAGAGTTTTGCTCAAAATGCCAGCTTTCAGTCAATGAATAAATGCATGGTAGATATCCTATACAAACGATAGATAGTATCTTTATGAAACTAGAACTCCTGGTGTGCACTTTTCACCTCCATCAGCTCTTCACTGGACAGACACAATAGGTCAATGATAGTTCGCCATACAAAAGTTAAGAATAGTTGCACTTACAGATACGTCAGCTCTGTATTGTGATCAAAGACTCCTGGGTGCAGGTCTTTCAGCTGGTTGTTATCCAGGTGCCTATTGACAATCAATCAAAACATGCTGTTCACAAACCTTGGTTATTAAGTAAAGCTTGCAAACTGACAAAAGCGACAGTTCTAAGTGAAATTGACGACTATTGCGTCTCACAGGCTCGTAATCTTTATTTTTCTCAAAACTTGTATCGATCCTGGCCGCTTTGTAGGTAAGACATCCGGCCGTTCAATCGATA
>OX419344.1:15968754-15991254 GCA_948470475.1 Galaxea fascicularis
TCATTCTATTTGAACCTCACGCTAAAGCATACTTGTTTAGCGGGCTAGTGGAGGGGTTCAAATCTCGATTCTTACTCTTTGAGATCCGCTACACCGACAGAAAAATCGAACCGCCTGAATTCATCTCAACTCCGTACTGTCACGTTTTTAAATTGAGTTTGGCAGCGATAGATATTTGTCCTACCGTTATCAAGTACTAATGGAAAGACGTACTCAGTACTCAACGACAAATATATGGCACACACAGTGGGATAGACTACGTTGGAATTTTTAAGCTTTGCGTGACGCGACATTTACACGGCGGCCGAGAGAGCTGTACTGTTTGCTTAAAAGTTATGTATTTCATGGAATTTGGCTATCAGTATTAGAAAAAAGTAATATCGTAATTTTTGTTGAGTTTCCCACGCTTGTGTGGCAAACTCAGGGACAGATGTTTCTGTTAGTTTCCGGCCAGCATGGCGTCTCCAAGCAAATCTCAGCTTTAAATGTGGTAAGAAATTTGTCCGTATACCTAGCATAAGAAAAATTGCAGTGACCTGAATCTCGGGGGAAGTCTTTGCATATTTCCTTTCTTTCTTTTCCCAGGTTCTGGAGTCTATCTATTGAACGGTTTTGATTTTGATTTATTTTTATGTTGATCTATTTTGAGTGACGTGACACTGAAAACCAACTATACAGTAATTAGATGCCGAACGATGTGCCGGCGGTGTTCTGTGACATAATTTATATTAGCTGTGGTCACACCGCGCACTTTTGCCCTAGGTAAACTTGACTTGTTGACAGTTTTACCTCGGGAAACTTAAGTTGATTTTAGTTGATTCAATAATTCCCAAAGCTTCCCGCTTTAAAGATTCCCCATTTTAAAGATTCCCGCTTTTAAAGATTCCCCGTTTTAAAGATTTCCCATTTTAAAGATTCCTGCTTTTAAAGATTCCCCATTTTAAAAATTCCCCGTTTTAAAGATTCCCCTTTCCCTGTTCCCCGTTCTCATTTTCCGATTCCCCGTTCTCCGTTTTAAAGATAGCCACGGCAGAGGCCACTGGGAAAACCCAATTCATCTGATGCTCATGTCTATCTTGACGTTGCCGTCACGTCGCAACGTGAGAGGTAGGATTTTGCCGTCTTGTGAAAACGTGAGTCTGAAAATCCCATTTTCCTGGGCTTTTTTACGAAAATATTTGATAACGCAGTAACCTTAATTGGAGTGCAAAGGTAGCATACAGGTATTCGTGTTTGCAGACATTTAGGAATTAAGGTCTATTTTGCCTGCTTTAAAGCGAAATATATGAATCAAGGCTAAAGCGAAATGATCGGGCTTCTTTGTATGAAATTCCCTGTCGCCTCTATCCATTTCTAAAGGTAAAGGACGTCTGATCTTATTTTCACAACTTAATTAAGTTTTATTCAGTACGCAGATAAAGTACGCAGTTATCACTTCATTGGAATAATTTGACAAGAAAATTCAGTACTTAGCTTTAATATGTATGTTCGCAGGGTTTTGACCGAGTTCCAAAGCAACAATAACGTCAAATCTTGATTGGGCCTTTATTTCATTTTATTCCGATCTATTCAATCGCTACTTCCCTGAACTCTCATTTTGCTTGAATAGGACAGTTTTTAGCCGAAAAAATATCATCTGTAACTCGTGCTTCGTTGCCAATTGAAGGTCACTCTGGATTGTTCCAATTACGTGAAATTAGTGAAGCAGTTGTTGTTAAGCAGTTACTCGGTTTCAAGGCAAATAAAGCAATTGCATTGGAGAACATAAGTGCAAGGCTTCTGAAGTGTGGCACCCAACAATTAGTTATTCCATCACAAAGTTAATAAATTTGTCCATACGCAGTAATACTGAATACCCTTGATGAAAATGATTTTTTGGATGTCTACTAAATGGCCCGAAAATAAAAATAGTTAACACACAAAAAGCACAATCAAAATCGGTTCAATATTTTTTCTATTTCCTTACCACTCACGTTAGCAAAACTACGAATATTAAATTTAATAGGTAATAAACACTGACAGTATTACAACTGAGCTCAAATTTGCGGTTCTCGTCTAAAGGCGTTATAAGGGGCCTTAAGTCGAGATCGAGGACGGCTTCGTTCGCACTGGGCAAATTGGCTTTAAGATTTAAGATGTTTCTCGCAAAAAAATATCTGTGAGTTTTGAAAGAAATTCGAGAAACGTCGAGATATGACGGCCAATTTTACTAAATGCGGGATATTTTGACGCCTTATCATTCGTTAGAAGCGATAATTGATGAAGAGTTCATGTTGTTTTATGACGTATTTTCTTAAAAAGTCTTGAAGCTTCCATATAAAGATTAGCGGCGTTTCTCCTTCGACGATAACGGGCCCTGATGAGTGCAACACAGAATTCAGATTCCGTCAGAAAAACGACATCCATTTGTTCGCTGATATTCTGCGAATTCCAAGATTTTTAATTTGCTCTCAGGGAACTATTTGTGGTGGAGTAGAAGGCCTTTGTATTTTTCTCAGAAGATTGGCCTATCCATGTCGACACAGCGACTTAGTGCAAAGATTTGGTAGGCCAGCGCCAGAGTTATCTATGATAAACAACACTGTTATTAACTATATTTATGATAAGCAGCATCAAAGACTGACAGTCTGGAATCGTGCACTTTTACGCTCAGTCAAACTGGAAGAGTATACAGAAGCAATTTCGAATAAGTTAAACACGGAGACGCGCTGTAAAAGGCGCGGTACCTTAGGTACGTCTGGATCGTTTGTCAATCAACCGTCGACGCATACAGAGCTTTGCAAAACTTTTGTGCAAAAAAAAAAAGATCTCCTTCTAGCAATCAATCTGTAGCATTTATTTGTCTTTCTTGTTTCCAAGATTTATTGCGCTATTTTCTCGAATCAATTTTTCTCTTAAAGCGGACACTTTAAAGAGCTTAAATTCAAAGGGAATTTGTGCGATGGCCCCCAAATTTTGACAGTGGCTAGATTAACAAATAAACAATAAAAAAATGTGTCTGCATATTTATTTCGAAATACTTTTTCTGTGAGAGCGGTTTGTACGAACGTTTTACATTCTTTTCATACTATTTTGACAACGTTCTATAAATTTTCACTCTATCTGAGTATGACAAAACGCAGACACGTTTTTTTAGCGCTTTGGGTCCGGAAACTGAGGAACAAATTAAATTAGCGAAAGACAAAATTCGCTTTGACTTCTAGCTTTGAACAGGTGATTCGGACGCTCTGCATTTAGAGGTCGTGAAAAAATCGACAATTCATTTTATTTTAACATTCTTGACATAGTTTGGTAGCCAGCTCTATAAGCTTTAATTTGATATGGGGTTTAGGTATCTACAGTTTAATATAATCCGGACGCGCTACGTCGCTTGGACGCGAGACATCCCTGAAGGTATACGGTAACCTTAACCGCCCTGGCCTGGACTGGGAAATACACCTGTCAAAGCCACGTTGCTATGTATGTGCTTTCGTCTTTTAGGCGGTAGTCTCTGAGTTGAAAACAGTAAAAAAAAGGAAGAAAGCAGGTTACTGAAATCCCGCATCAGAGTATGTTTTTTGGCAATCGTGAAAACAAAAAAACAAACATTCAATTGCAAAGACACAAAAGGTACGATCGAGGTTGCGATATTTTCTTCAGGAAGGTAAGCTCTCGCAGTTCTGGGAGTTAGGTTGTATTAATTGGGCGCACAAATGTCGTTATTATTTTGTACTCCTCGAGATAGTCACTGTAAAAATTTCAAAGGAACTTCAACTAATAGAATGGAATTTAAAAGAGAATTTGTTAGGGACGGTTTGTCGTCCCCTGTCCCTACCGTACCCCCTTTGGGTGGGTCACGTGATCTTAATGCCTTGCGCTCTCCGCTTTGGGCTTGTTGAACGTGTGTGCGTTTAGGGCTTGTTTATTTGTTTGCCTTTTGACTTGTTTCATCGCCATCGACGTTGAGCATAAGTTGAGAGATCCCCAAAAACATGTAAGTCTCCTTTTTTCTTTTCAATCGCTCGTTTGCGTCGTTTTATCTGTAATTCAGTATTTTTTTTTCATTCCGATCGCAAGCCTTCGTTATTTTCTTATTTCAGCTGTACCGCCAGCAACGACATGTAACAGATTAAACTTTTAGTCTCGAATATTTGTTTGTCAGGGGCGTAACTGAATGTGCGCCAGTTAAACACGGGCTTTTGGGGGATTTTTTTTTCGAACGGTCAAACTACTGGGGCACCTACTCGATTAGTTTACTAACTATTTAGGTGTTCCAAACTCTACACCGTAAAAACATTTTATCAAATAATTTATTTTTTCCCTTCTTCTTCAATTTTTTGCGAAACAATATTGTAAAATCATTCTAACTTTATGTATATAATATTCCGTGTAAGTTAAATAAAAATGACTTGACTTGACTTGAAACTACCCTGTTACTTTCATTTTTATACATTGCATTTGCTTTGGTAAGCGTATATCGGCAATATTCTGGTGCCGGGCCAGAAATGACCGCTTCTGCTTAAGCTCTGCGTTCGGAGTGATTGTTGACTGACTTAAACTGTTTGCAGGTTAGTACTCCTGTTTTGTCTTTTATATGGACATTTATGCCAAAAAAATTGAATAGCGATTTGTCTCGGTTTGTTACTTGTCTTATTTTTTCCGATTTCGACGAGAAACGTCGAAGAGACATTCGCATCGGTTTCTTTTTTCTTACGTTTTGTTGTTTTCACGCTTCCATCTCAAATTGTTTTTTTCCAAATGATTTCTATCCAATATTTCATCTTGGATCCTAAAACATTTCGTTTTTTCTATTCCTTCTCGTTTTAGGGCACAAAATTTGTTGAAGAAAAGCCAAGCGAAGTCCGGAAGGTTTAATAACCTCGGCCCCGCTTGGTAAGAGGCAGGTACAAAAGTCGGACCGGATCAACTCGGACCACCAGTCCGGGTCGGATCAACTCGGATCGACTTGGATCGTCTCGGATCATGAAAAAAAAAACATAAAATTTAAGAAAACTGAAAGTTTTACTCATTTGAAGGCTAAAATTCCTGTCAACAATGGGCCAAATTAAGAAAGACTCGCCACGTTTGTCCGTGTCGTGCTGTGTAGTCAAGGCGCCATTTTGTATTCTAAGTACCAGTTCCTCTCGGACTCATCGCGTGTTCATCCATACATCCATTCCGTTGATCATGGACCCAGATGAAGGTAAATCTTTCTCAATGAATTTGCATTTGTCCACCATATTGTAGTTTCAGTCATGACCCATTTCTGTAACGCTGCGTGATTTCGCGGAAATTCACCTTACTTCCGTTTGGCTCCTAATCTGGAGAACAGGAAGTAGAATGTGAGCAGTCTCTCTTCCGTTAGCCTGCGTGGCAGAAGTCGAAGGGGAGGGATAAGGGAAAAAAGAGCGTGAGCGTGACGGAATGGGGGAAGGTCCAAAACTCTCTAGGGCCTCTCTACGGTCTACAGCCTGCCACGCAGGCTACAAGTAAGTGTGCGAACGTGACTGTGAGCGTGACGTGGGAGCAGCGATGCGGTGAGCCTCCAGAAGCGTGGGTGTCTTCCAACACCCACGCTAGCGGCTCGCGGCATCCTTGCTCCAACGTCATGCTTACTTGTTTTGCGTTCTTTCCCACGGATTTTCAAGGAAAAGAGAGACTGCTCGCAGTCTAAACAGGAAGTTGATAGATTGCAAAACTTGGCCTGCTTGACGAAAGGGGATTTCAGTCCAAAATGGTTGACGTTTTATACAAAATGAAGAAAGTTTTTGAGGAGGACGACGATCGCAAAGGTATTTCTAATAATTATGAAAGCAATTTTATAGTTAACGCGAAAAATTGAACTGAACCGAACTCATGCACGTGAGCTTCGCAATATCTATACATCTAAATTTTATTTTTATTAAGTCAGCAGTTATCACGCTAACTTTAACATAAACATGTTGTTCAAATGCAACTAAATACTCTTCGGAGTGCCATATTAATGTTTAGTCCGAGAGGAACTGGTACTTAGAATACAAAATGGCGCCTTGACTACACAGCACGACACGAAGAAACGTGGCGAGTCTTTCTTAATTTGGCCCATTGTTCACACGAATATTAGCCTTCAAATGGGTAAAAGTTTCTGTTTCATGATCCGAGACGATCCGAGTCGATCCGAGTTGATCCGACCCGGACTGGCGGTCCGAGTTGATCCGGTCCGACTTTTGTACCTGCCTCTTGGTAAGTGGAAAACTCTTGCAAAGAACAACAACTACTTACCAAAAGTAAACGCGATTTTTAACAGCTGCAGCATTCGAAATGCCAGCAATATGTTGTCCCTCGCAGCAATTCTTAGCAAAGCAATGATTTTGTGTGAAATGACGGCTGTTATGTCAGCTCTGCGTTCGGAGTGATTATTGACTGACCTAAACTGTCCGCATCCGCAGGTTAGTATTCCTGTTTTGTCTTTTATACGGATACTTATGTCAAGAACACTCGGACTAGCGATTTCCCTAGGTTTCTCACGAGTTATGTTTGTTACTTGTCTTATTTTTCCAATTTCTACGAGCAACGCCGAAGAAACATTGGTATCGTTTTTTGTTTTCTTACGTTTTGTTGTTTTCACGCTTTTACCTCAAATTGGTTTGGACTAAAAAATGCTCGTGTTTTTTTCCAAATGTTTTCTATCCAATATTTCGTTTTGGATCATAAAACTCTTCGTTTTCCCTGCTGTCCTTCATTTTTGGGCACAAAGAAAGAAAAGCCAAGCGAAGTTCGGACTGTTTAAATCCTCGGCTCCGCTTTGTTAGGAACAAGAGCCCGATTGACATTTGGAAAACTCTCGCTAAGAGCGACAACTCCTTGCCAAAAGTAAACACGATTTTTAACAGCTCCAGCATTTGGAATGCCAGCAATATGTTGTCCCACACAGTAATTCTCGTTGTTAGTTAAAAAATCGCAGACTTAAAGGGCTAATTGCAGTAAAAACTTCGTCTTTAATACAATGTTTATTGACAAATGTTTTTCTGAAACCGATATGTTTGTCTGTTGTCATTGCCAATCCGCCAGATGTTATGATTAACAGTGATGTCAAAAATAATACCGCCCACGACTTGTATTCAAGGTTTATGGTTTGCAATATTTGTAATTGATCGAAGTCAAGAATAAAACCATTCTTAACCATTTGCAGTTGATCACCTGAGTTGATTCATGGCTTATCGTGCCGCAGTCACTTTCGCTTCATGTTTTTTTTGAAGATATTTTCAGTTCAGTTTTTTATTTATTTATGTAATCATACAAAACACTTTACATAATGACACACTACCCACAAATAGGAGAGCTAGTCTCGGCGGGTAGTGTGTGGACCCTAAAACATATAAAATAAAATTCGGCACAACAAAAGATTCAATAAATATACAAAAATCAGAAATTAAGTATTAAATCAATAAAGCACAAATGACAGTATGAGATAAAAATACAGAAACACATGACTGTAAATAGAAGAATACACATCTTAAGAGCGACTCTCCATAGCGCTCGAGTGAGATTGAAAAAATGTGGCACAAGGTTGGAAAAATGGACGCTTTGATATTTGGTCTAGAGATAGCCTATGGTATGCTAAGAATCGTGATATAAGTCTCAGGTTCTAGAGGTTTTACATTTTTGAGAAAATTACGAAAAACCGTCGACAACCCGTGAAGCCGAAAAATCACGGAAATGAGGTCAGATTTCATGATCAGACAATCGAACTCGCGTGAAGGCCCATAGTAAATTGTGGTTTTCCTTAGTTAATAATTTTATTTAGGAGTTATTTCTGAGCCGTTTTCATGATAGTTTAGACTTACAATTATAATTCCGAATTCCTGGGGAGCAAGCGGAGATAACCGAAATTTCCAGACTTTGAAAATCCAAAATTCCATACCGTTTTCAAACATCTCAAAACATACTCGGTATTACGTAGAATTCTTTCAAAATTCAATTCTAGCAAGTAGAAGAGCTGTTTTTGAACGTGGTATAATTTTTTTCTTGGCAAAAGTTATTTCTGAGGCGAGCGGCCCCATGCAAGTTGACCCAATTTGACCTTTCGAAGAGATTTTTGTTTAACCTGGAAAAGCAAACAATCCGACTCGCCTTAGCTGGCTTTCTAGGTAAACCGTTGAAAAATTCTGCCAATTTCCATTAGAGCTACCCAGTAAACCTGAGATGATATTTGGATGACAGCCTACCTTCCAAATAGGTGTTTGAAGGCAAATAATTTTGATGTTCTTCGCTAATTTTCCAGTGTCTCAGCCACCGGCCTTTTCATACGGCGGCAGCATTTTCCAAGTGTCACGTTTCCCTGGCTTGTGCAATAATTTTGCAGGGCCTGGATCCATGTCTTGCGTATAAAGCATCCTCTGGGTATCTATTGAGGTTTGTATTGAATGTTTCTAATGAAAACAGGCAAGAAACGAAGGAACCTGAACTGAGAATTAGACGCAGATCGATGTCACGCAATCTTTACATCTTAGTGATGACGTGCCACAAATACATCCGCGTGAATATTTTTCTTCCTTTCTAGCATACAAGTTTTGCGTTTTGCTTTTGTAATTCTTTTATTTGTGATCACAAGCCTATTTTGACGGAGAGTTCTTTGTATGCAATACTTTGAATCGATGTATTTCTTAAAAGAAACAACACAACTTTCTAGTGACTGCGGAAAAACTAGAAATCACATGTAGTTTGAGCTCCAAAAATGAAATGCCTAGGCAGGTCCATTGCTAATGATTTCCTAAAGCTAGATAAAAATGAATAGTAATAAATAGTACCTGACAACGGGGTAGTTACATGCTGCAAAGAGAGTTTGTGTAATTTGTATTGATTGTATTTACCAATTTGCCCATGGAAGGTGAACACGAAATCGAGCTCTTTCGTGGGGGAATCTAAATTTTTAGGAATTATGTTTAACAAGATATGCTACATGACCGTTTACTCGGGATACCTCTTGATGCAGGAGTAGACGCACGCTTTTATATGATTCTCAAAACTAGAAAATCAGATCAATGGCAATATTCGTTCGTTTACGTCTGGAAAATGAAAACTTCTAAATATAGAATTGTCTCGGTGCGCGAGCTGTGATCTTAATCCAACTTTTCGATTGCTCGCCCGATAAGCGAAGCACGTGCAAGGCTTTTAACTTTTTCTTAAATTCGGCAAACCTCACGCGAGCAAATTCCACTGGTTTAAAATCTTTACAACTTTACAAAGATATACGAGTTTAGGTCTTTCGAAGTGTTTTGTATAACCTTGAGCGCCCACTTTGTCAAAAAAAAAACCCTCTGAAATGAAACATCTACAACTCGGCATCCCGAGTAATTTATAGGGCGCATGTGTTTACTTCTGCCCAAATTGAGTCATTTGCGCCGCGTTATCTGTTGAGAAATTGGAAGATGGAGAGAAATTGTTCGTTTCAGAGGCTAGTTGGTGGCCAATGCGGTCAAGACCCTCGAAGCACTAAAGTCCAAGATTTAGTTCCCTTGCTATCTTGTAACAAAGATATATCACGCCACAAAAGCTCTCTAGGTCTGATGACCGGCAGCGGCGTAGACACTGAAGTGGAACTGATCCTACCAAGGTCTTCAATTTTCATTTTCCCTTCCAATATTTCTGACATGGATATTTGTCCCGCTCATCGTTCTTCGTTGGGCATTGGGTGGCGAAGGGGTTTGGCGCGTTGCCGTATACCAGCCCAGCTGTCGAAGCACGTCCGTAAATTCCGTACTACGGATCGTGGAATCAGTAAAGACATCTCCAGATTAATCTTGCGTATTACCGGAGTATTTCTTCCAGTCGGCTCTGGTGAGTGTCCATTCAAATAAAATCTATAAACTGTAGTGCTGCATTACTTTTCACAAAAGCCAAATCACATTCGAAAGGGCGATGCTGACCTCTAAAATTGAATCATTACTAAATATTTATTATTTTTTATCGTTTTTCAAGGAATATGTAGTGAATGTAGGATAACTCTTGGAAAACATGTCACAGCCGATATCTAAGACCCACAACTTATTGCCCTTTCAGAGAGTATTCACGAGCTTTCTTTTGTAAGTACTAGCTATTTTGGGGGTCTCGCACGTACCTTTGATTTTATATGCAGCAAGTCTGAATTTCATTAAGTTACCATACCACTCTGATTCTGCATTGTCCTGTTTTAATCAGACTACCTAATTATACTTATCGACGCTACTGTTATGGTTATTTCTAAAGATTTTCAATCATTTATGCCACGCCTTGTTTTCTATATATTGACATGGAAAAGCCTCATAAACCGTGCACAATCTGATAACAGTTGACATTGCTGTTCTAGACTGAGGAGACGACTCGTACTCGTCCTGAACACAGTACCCCAGCTACCCCAGGAGGAAGCTTCTATTTACCACCAGGCGACGACTTGTCCTCCCGTGAGGAGATATCCATTGACAGCACACCAGCTACAACAAAGCCCGAACCAAAGTCAAAGACCAGTGACCCACTTAATGATTATTTGCGCACTCGAGGAATCAGTCCCATTCGTTCTCGGCTACAGTGGCCTTGGGAAGAAGCAAGTGAAAGAACACGACGCTACTACGGGCGGAAGGCTGGTCAAGGTCTAAGTACACTTCTACAAGACATAGCTCCAAGTGATAGTGGTTCTCTCTTCAAGGCAGTCTATTCCTCTTGTGTCATACAAAGAATCTTACAATGTAATGGAGATGAAGCCACAAGCAGTTCGGTCGACGAAACCATGATAAGCGCACTTGCTGAGTGCTACCACGCAGCCGACAGCTGGGAGACGCGCCGGCAAATCTTGTCCATTATGGCCGATAAGTTGACGCTAAATCAGCTCCGACACTGGATACCCGATTTATCTCAGTATCGTTTCACTGAGACCAGACGCCACTGCTTAGTATATGGAAGGGGTGGACGGGTGCTAACAGTCCCAGCACCAAGGATGAGAGTATCCACTGCTCAAATCGATCACTTTATAGCGTTCATCACTAGTACCCATATTGTCTAAGATTTGCCTTTTGGCGAGAGAACAATTATGCTGTCGACGAAAGAGATTATCAAAGGTTCCAAACGTCATACGAATGATTATCCCAGAGGGAATAGTCATCCAATATATGACTTACTGCCATGAGTCTGGGTTCACGCCACTTAGCCGCACTACCCTTCTGCGGATTTTGAGCACGTGCGCTGCGTCTGTCCGGACGTCGCTTCAAGGCCTCGATTATGTGAGTTCTGCAGGCGCGGAAGCATTTGACGATCTGTGTGACATTGTTGAAACCCTTGGAGATATAGGACAAGGCATGGGGTGGGCGAAACAGCAGGAAAATAATCTATGCGCAAGCAAGCGGTACCTTAAAAGCGACTTTAAGGTACGTGTGACCCGCGCAGATCCATCCACTTTGCTTTGTCACTCGCCCCCATCACACACTCCTGGTTTTCCGCATAAAAAAAAAACACCCTCTACCACCTGCTAGCAGTTTAATCGAAATGCCATTAAATAGCATAATTTCTATTGTTTTATTTAGTTTAGTTGGCGGTATTTACCTCTAAATGTTTGTCAGCTTCATGGTTCTACTGTCCAGCACTCAAACGCTGATTACTGTAAAGGACTAACTTAATGGGCGTGCCAATCCGGGGCCATACGGAACATATGATAACAAAATGTTAGAGCAGATTTCACTTGCTGTTGTAGAACTAAAACCAAATAAAATCCCTCAGCCTATCAAGAGCGGAACTCATTAAACAACATAACAATCAGGAGGCGAAGTATGTCTGACTTGCGTTTAGTAGTGCCATGTGTAAACGTGCGTTTGGGTTTAGTTCGCCAATTGATTGGCTCACTGACAACAGACCAAGCTCCTCAATAAATAGGAAATTGAAGAGAACGCAAATCTGGCAGCCACATGAAATCCGCTCTATTGTTCTAGTTAGTTCTCTTTAAAGCAGCGCTTCTTTATTATAACTATTTTTCAAACGTTTATTGCAGGTCCACGTTTCCCAGAATTCTACAGTAGCGGATCACTGCAGGTCATACGCTTTAAGCGACCCGAAGGAGCCTTCGTTTCAGGCCACATGTGATCACGATCACGGTGACGTGTGTGAGCGCTGCGCTACATTGGCGTCAACTCCAAATGATATCGAGGAAGGTTTGGCCACGCAAAGTCAAAACATAACATCCAGCAAGAAGGAGGAACTTGTTTTCCGAGTCAACAATGCAAAGTCCGCTACATTGGCGTGGAAGTCTCATCTCCTCCGTTCCGTCAATCAGGATGGTGCCAGAGTACAGCTTTTGGAAGCGATTGATGAGTCGTCTGTTTTAATTGTTCAAGATTGGGCAATAAAGTATCTTCCTCGAAAGTATAGAGAAAGTCAGATCGACTGGTTCGGTAAACGCGGGATGCCATGGCATTTGACAGTTGCCACAAGATGAGAGGGAGAGGAGTTGCAGATGCTAACGTTCCCACACATTTTCAAGTCCTGTAGTCAAGACAGCTGCGCAGTCCTTGCCGTTATGGCCGATGTTATTCGGCAACTCAAGATCGCCATGCCCGAGCTCAAGACCGCCTGTTATCGGCAGGATAATGCCGGCTGCTACCGCTATGTGGAACCACTCTCGTCTGTGCAGCAGCCCTTGGCCATGAAGAAGGCGTCAAGATCAGACGTCTAGATTTTTCTGATCCACAAGGGGGCAAGGCGGCATGTGATCGGAAGGCTGCGACTATAAAGGCTCATATGAGGATTTATCTTAACGCTGGAAATGACATCGAGACGCCTGAGCAAATGAGAGACGCAATACTCTCTTCTGGTGGAGTCCCTGGTGTTAACGTAGTATTGTGTGAGACCGTCCAAGTCCCGAAGGTGCTATCTTCAACGATAGAGCATAAGAAGCCTGAAATCATGGTGGCATGACATGGCCCTCTGATCTGTTCAATCAATTGCTGAATTCCGCGCTCTGTTGAAGAATCATAAGTGACTATGGAGTCGGAAAAGTACCTAAAAGCAGATGAACTACGACGAATATGGAAAAAAGAGTTTTTGCCCAGCATCAGGCAAGAAATCAAGCTGGAGTTACAGACGTTGAAAGCAACTATTGACTTGCTAACAGATAGATGTAACACTCTGGAGAATTCTCAGCAGTTTCTATCAAACAAATATGATACCGTTGTGAAGACTTTGCAAAACGTCAATGAACAGGTTAATAAGCTTGATAAGAAATGCAAGGAAACTACTGCCTCGTTCGAAGCGAAACAAGCAAATATGGCGGACATTGTTAACAAGACTGAAGAGTCTCTGTATCGAATGGAGTGCTCACTTGACGAAACGCAACAGTACCTGAGAAGGGATTGTCTTGAGATCACTGGTGTTCCGATCACCAGTAATGATAATCCTAAGCTGCTTGTTAAAGAAATCGGCACGTTAATTGGGGCTGAGATCGATGACAGCCATATTGCTGCTGTTCACAGGCTTCCTGACTCAAAGAATGTCAAAAACCGTATAATTGTCAAATTCCTCCAAAGGGATAAGAGAGAAGAAGTATATAAGAAACGTAAACATCTTGTTGGGAAGAATATTCGACATCTGCCCTCCATGCAAAGTGAAGTAGGCGGATCTTCCTCTCGAGATAACAAGATTTACATAAACGAATCGTTGACCAGCTATCGTAAAAGGCTTTTTGGACGAATTAAGGATTACAAGAGGAAGAATAGTGTCAAGTACCTATGGACCAGTAATGGCAAGATTATGTTGAAAGTAAACGAAATGTCTGCCACAAAAGCTTTTACTACGCATGAGGAATTTGAGGACTACTTGGACCAGATAAGTAATTCTTAATAACTATTGTCTAATTATATTATATTCTATGACTTATGTATTATTGAATAGTCACATTTCATGTCATGAACACTTTGCAATTTCTTCCCTTCTATAATTTAGACGACAGGGAATTCAGCTTTGCTGTAGGTAATTGGTCCAGGCATATACATGAATTAATGGATCTTGATCTTTATAACCTCCTTCCTAATCCTGATAAAAACGATGAGGCAGACCCTGATCTAATGTTTACTAATCCTTAGTCTGAATACTATGATGTTCTTAAACTTGACAATAATTTATGTAAAGCTCAAGGCAAGGTATTTCTCTTTTCCATTGCAACATAAGAAGTTTGTCAAAGAACTTGACCCTATTGAATGACATGCTGTACTCCATTGATTCTAGGCCAGACATAATTGCTGTCACTGAAACCAGATTAAATCCCAATTCGATCTCAAATGTAGACCTTCCCAATTACAATTTTTTTCATGCTGATTCACCAACCCTCGCAGGAGGCACAGCTATCTATATTAAAGATACTATTAAAGTTATTCCAAGGCCTGAATTGAAATTAGATCTCCCATTAGTTGAATCATGCTGGGTTGAAATTGACCCTTGTATTAATAAGAAACATATTATAGTTGGCTGCATTTATAAGCATCCATCTGCAAATGTGGATGAATTTACAATGATACTTGACGAATTCCTGAAACAATTAAATATAAACAAATATGAAGTATATATTTTGGGGGATATGAATATTGACCTTTTAAAACATCACACACATCTGCAAACAGGTAGATATCTTGACATGCTTTATTCCCATAATCTATTGCCAGTAATAACAAAACCTACCAGAATCACTTGTCATACTGCAACCCTAATTGATCATATCTACACCAATTCAGTTAACGGGCTGATCTCTGGGGTTATACTGGTTGATATCTCTGACCATTTACCAATTTTTTACACAGTTGAAACATCACTTAAAAAACAAAATGGTCAATTTTACCACAGAGACTATAGCAAGTTTAGCCCTGAAGCTTATCTACAGGATATCTCTGCTGTTGACTGGGATGTCATCTTTGCTCAAAGTAATAATTTGCATGAGGCAACAGCTAGATCTATTGGTACACTTAAATCGATTGTAAATAAGCATGCACCCCTAAAACATGTGTCTAGAAGCAAACAAAAGCAATTACAAAAACCTTGGATCTCAAAGGGAATGCTTAAATCCATTAAAACTAAACATGCTATGTACAAAAGCCACTACCTATCTACTGACCCAGTCAAAATCGGTGAATTTAAAAACTACTCAAATAGACTAAACCATCTCAAAAACATTAATAAGAAAGCCTACTTCTGTAAAAAATTTGACCTATGTAAAAATAATTTAAAGGCTACATGGAAGATAATTGGTAATCTAATTAAGAGGAAGACAAAGGGTCAAACCACACCTCAAAGAATAGTAAGGAATAATAAGACCTACACTGGCAATGATGACATCGCCGATCAGTTTAATAAACATTTTGTTAATGTTGGTCCCAGCTTAGCCAGCAAAATTCAAAGTAACCAGGAAAACCCTACACAATATATTTTGTCATCTCCGGCTAATAGTTTTGTTATGTCTACTGTTACAGAAACCCAGGTTCTAAATTTGTTTATGACATTAGATAAGAGCAAATCATCAATCGATATACCGAACAATCTAATAAAATTAGCTGCTGAACCATTATCAGCACCTTTTACCAAAATTTATAATCAATCAATCCAGACTGGAGTTGTGCCAAATATTTTGAAAGTTTCTCAAGTCACTCCAGTTTATAAAAGTGGTGATGTAACTAACCCAGGAAACTACAGGCCCATCTCAATTCTATCACCCTTCAGCAAGATACTTGAAAAATTAGTTTATAACCAACTGTATGATTTTTTGGAAAAACATGACATTTTGTACAGATATCAGTTTGGTTTTAGGAAAGGGCACTCAACTGAGCAAGCCATTTTTGAGATCACTGACACCCTCAAGCAGGCAATGGATAGAAAGCTGGTTACCTGTGGTGTTTTCTTAGATTTTTCGAAGGCATTCGACACTGTGAACCATGAGATTCTCTTGTCTAAACTCTACCATTATGGCATACGTGGAATACCCCTTAACTGGTTTGAAAACTATCTTCACAATCGCACTCAGTTTGTTAAGATTGGTTCTAGCCAGTCTAATGCTGAAACCATTACTTGTGGAATACCACAGGGATCAACTCTGGGTCCTTTACTATTCTTACTTTACATCAATGATTTACCTAACTGCTCAAAAAAACTATCCTTTCGCATATTTGCTGATGATACAAATATTTTTTTTACAAGTGATAACCTGCTCCATCTTGAATCCACTATGAATGATGAATTGAATTCAGTCTTCAAGTATTGCAATATCAACAAACTATCTATAAATTTTACTAAGACAACTTACATGGTAATTTCATCTGCAAGATTAAGATCATATATTCATATTCATAACATTGCCCATAAGACTCAAATTAAGTATTTAGGTATCTACATTGATCAAAATTTACACTGGGGGCCGCAGATTCAACACATTAGCAATAAATTACCAAAAAATATAGGAATTATTCATAAATTAAAAATATTTTGTAGATCTTCACACATTGAAACAGCTATATTATTCTTTCATCTATCCATATCTGTCCTATGCAACCATAACTTGGGGTAGTGCAAGTAAAACTAGTTTGCGTAGAATCTTAACTAAGCAGAATAAATGTGTGCGTAGCATGTTCTTTGCCTATAGCAGAGATAGTGCTACACCATATTACAATCTTCTAGGAATTCTTAAATTTGAAAATGTGTACAAATTTAAAGTTGCTCTTTTTACACATAAAATTCTAAATGGCTCAACAAACATCTCAACAGTATTTCATAGAACCCTTACCCGAGCCTCGGAGATACACAACCATAATACCAGATTTGCCTCTAAATTAAATTTTCATAGACCAAAAGCAAATAATAACTATGGGACCTCTACTTTCGCTTTTGTTTCATCTAAACTTTGGGAAACTATTCCAACAAATATTAAAAGACTGCCATATACTTCCTTCTTCAACCAATATAAACTATACCTTTTAAATGCTCAAGTTTCAGAATAATCTGTATATACCTTATCTATGTAACTTTTTATTCTTTTTTATCTCTGTTGTAACTGGCTGATATGTCGTGTCAATTGTTTGTACGTGTCAGTGACCAACGCGAAAGCCTATGCTACTTTGGTCACTGAGCACATTTTATTTTGGCTATCTATTGTTATATTTCTTTTCTCCTTAATTGATGTGATTTTTGCAAATACTGTTAATATCATAAATTATGTAAATAGTGCGTAATAATAAAAAATCTGAAATCTGAGGGTATTAGTCAACTCAGTAATGTCGAGTTCAAGGAAGAGGGGCTACTAGTTTGGAGGGCGTATGGTATCGGCGATGGTAAACTCATCCCTACAGACAAATTGCATTGCCCATCCCCATCTGACCTACCGACACTTACCGGAGTTACACGCTCTTCCTCAAGCGCATTTATATCTGTTAAGGAGAGACGCACAAAAGCATCAGCTCGAGATCCAGATCCACAAGCGAATGTGGAAGAGGAAGACAATAACACGGCGATCTTCAGTTGTCCTGAGGAGGGTTGTGTTCAAAACATTTCTTAGATATTCATCAATGCAGAGGCATTTAGACTGCGGGAAACACCAACGTTCTCTTGAGCGATACACTCTCCTGGATCGAGCTGCTGTTGGATATGCTCAAGGGCTTGAGGGGCAATGCGAAGCTGTTCCCGAGCTGGACGCAGTTGCAGAACCATCATCATCTCACGACATGCTACCAAAGGGTTGGGCGCTAAAGTCAACTGCTTCCCATAGATGTAGATTTACGTATAAGCAAAAGAATTACCTGACTGAGAAATTTCAACAAGGTGAGCGGTCAGGGCGAAAAAGTGATCCGGCATCAGTTGCGCGCTCTATGATGTCTCCCGTGGACTCGCAAGGAAAACGGATGTTCAGTAGTGAAGAGTTTCTGCCTGCATCTCAGGTCGCTGGATTCTTCTCCAGACTTGCAGCAAAGAAGTCTCTCTTTGGTAACGATGATGATCTTGAAGAGGACATTGAATGTGCCACCCAGGGACCAACCATCGAAGAATTGACGAATGAGGTTTCTAGGGAACTTTTTCCAGGACACCCAATCATGTGGGATAAATATAATCTATGCCAAATGACCTCAGGAGGGAAACTCAACACGACCAAGTTATCGGTTGCAAGACTAAGAGACATTTGCGCCGGGCTTGACATTGCTGTCGATGTATCGATCAAACGTAAACAGCCCTATGCGGAAAAAATTGAGGAGCACTGTCACATATGTCGCTGCAAAGCGGACAAGTAAAGCTCAAAGTTAGCACAAGGGTGGAGTGGGGGGTGGGAGGAGGGTAATCACAGGGGTACCTTGTTCAACCAATCACGACCCAAACACGCCTGTGCAAAACCTTTTTTCAAAATCTTCCAATCACTCACCCACAACCCATTCCCCCCATACCCCCCCCCCCCCTCCTTACCAAAAATACGGAATGGGCCGCCAAAAACATTTTGTTCATTCACTTTACTTTAACAGTTAGCATTGGGTTGGGATAGAGGACTTCGCGGAGACGGAGAGTGAATAGGGTGTGGTTACGAACTTTTACTGAGCCATTTTCCACTACCCACTGAGCTGAGCAATAGCTGAGAGCGCAAAGGAGAAAAACGGGAGTTTTTCCAGTTTTAACTTGAAAGAAAAACGTATTTTGAGCAAAGACAATTGAGTAAAGCGAAGACACAGGTCCTACGAGGTTGTTAAATATTTTGAACAAAATACATGAAAAAGTCTTGTGTATGTTTATATCATGATAGAAAATCTTAAACCGTTAAATGCATTGTGTGCAACATCAACAAGAAAAAGAAATTGTTCTTTTCCCCCTCCCCCATCAGAAAAAAAAAATTGTCCGTTATCAAAATCACCGGAAGGGACGAAGAAAAGATTGTGTTACACTCACCAGACCGAGATTTACGTCTTATTACGCGAAGCAAATTTTTTTTTTAGACAAGAAACTAAATGAATATCAAGAGGTTGCTAACTAAGAGGTAGATCTTGCAACATATGGATTAATTTTCCGGAAAAGTATTGCACAAACCTAGCCTGGAATCGCCAGGCAAACTCGATATCAAGATACGACCCTAAATTCTAAAGCGCGGCAACAAGAAAGCAATGGCAAAATTAACTGAGAACGCCAAAATTAATTGCCTTGAAACACCCATTTGGAAGATAAGCTGTCATCCAGGTATTATCTCAGGTTTGCTGAGTATTTTTAATGAGGAAAGGCAAATTTTTCAGTGGTTTGCTCAGAAAGCGAGCTAAAGCGAGTCGCATTGTTTACATTTCTCGGTCAAACAAAATCTCTTCCAAAGGTCAAATTGGGTCAACTTGCATGGGGCCGCTTGCCTCAGAAATAACTTTTGCCAAGAAAAAAATTATACCATGTTCAAAAACAGCTCTTCTACTAGCTAGAATTGAATTTTGAAAGAATTCTACGTAATACCGAGTATGTTTTGAGATGTTTGAAAACGGTACGGAATTTTGGAAAGTCTGGAAATTTCGGTTGTCTTCTTTTGCTCTCCAGGAATTCGGAATTATAATTGTAAGTCTAAACTATCATGAAAACGGCTCAGCAATAACTCCTAAATAAAATTATTAACCAAGGAAAACCACAATTTACTATGGGCCTTCACGCGAGTTCGATTGTCTGATCATGAAATCTGACCTCATTTCCGTGATTTTTCGGCTTCACGGGTTTGTCGACGGTTTTTCGTAATTTTCTCAAAAATGTAAAACCTCTAGAACCTAAGACTTATATCTCGATTCTTAGCATACCATAGGTTATCTCTGGACGAGATATCAAGAAGTCCATCTTTTCTGACCTTGTGCCGCCCCTCACGCGGTGGTAAGGGAGAGTGGCTCTTAAACACTACTATTAACTGGATTTAACTTTCGACATATCACTGATTATTCGTTCTACGTCAACATAGCTATCCTGAACTTGAAGATTTTGAAATATATAATATTGTTGTTATCTTTTTCTTGAAAATATGTTTTGGAAGATTCCTTAAGTTTCCTGGGATGCTATACCAAATTTTGCAGCCAATCCTTGAGAATGAGTTTTTATGTTGGTTTAGCCTAGAACAGTTTATATAATAGTTACCGGCAGATGAAGATCGGATATTATGATTGTGTATTTGGTGGGAAAGAGTGAACATACCCGAAAGATTAGAGGGAATTAAATTGTTATGGACATCATGCATTAAAAGAGAAGAAAAACGTAAAGCATATTAATTGGCATAACATTAGCATAACATAACATTGTTTTTCGGTGCTATTGTAAACTAGGACAACACCGACGGCAGTTTTTTATCGTCTTTACTCTTATAGATCACAAAAATGACGCCATAAAATAGTAAAAACAAGGCGAAGAAAGTGCTGTTCTTCTTTTTTGGGTGATGTCGAACAGTACCCACTTTGGGGTTTTACCGTTTTGTTTTGTTGTGGAATATTTCGGTTTGTTGAGGTTAAAATGTCAACGATACATGTTAGAAAATTGTGACTCAGCCAAAGCACACAACCGGTTGTGATGTTGGATTTAAAAGTGAGACACTGGGACTGTTAATCTATAGTTTAGAGATTTACACCATTTGTACTGAAATGTAATCGGATGTTATTAAACTGTGATGAAGCAAAATCGTTTATGCTCATAGTCATGTAATTCCTTGATCCAACGTGGCAAAGGCCGATGATGAATCGAAACTGTTTGTCAGCACATATTTGAAAGGTGGCTGTGGCCAGTAAAAAAAACTATAATCACAATACAGAAGTCCTTACTAGCGTCCTGGCTCGAGTCCTGGCATTGCTCCTATTTTATCGGTAAATGCCATACAACAAGGAAAGAACTGTGGAGCTCCGCTTTTAGGCTTGCCTAAATGTATATATTACGTCAGTAACATTAGGTTCAATGCTGTGTACGTGAGAGTCAACGGGTACAACTCCAAAGAAAAAAATTACTGCTGTGTCTGGCACACAAGCAAATATCTGGTTGAGCAATTTCTAAACGACAGCAGTGATGTTTGGACCAGCCACAACACAAAAATTTTGTGCATGGCATTGGAACACGTAAATACAATCTGTACTCTTTAATAAAGCCTTCAATTCTAACATTATCAATGCACCAGAGTCAGTAGAATGCAGTCTGCAGCTTGCAGACTGCAGACTGGGTATGAAATGAACACTGAAACCAAAACCGTCTCTCCCTTTCAAATACACGACGAAGTTTCAATTAACTTAATTCTGGTTTCCACATGTCCTTAACGGTGTGCGATCGGTCTCCGACATATTTGTCCCCTGCGGTCTGCGACTCACGGTCTGGGTGATCGCCAAAGTATAACTAGATTCAACTCCAGTCGTTTCTCACGAAAAATTGATTGATACGAAAACCAGAACATCTGGAGATTGAAAATTATTCTGGACTTTTATTGATTGTTGCCTCTCCTAAAATACACTCTCTTGATGCTGTGTTTCTTCTTGTGGCTATTTTACAGCATCCAACGTTTTTATCTCAAAAGATAATCTTCTAGGTGGTAGCGCGCTGTTGTTTTCTGTTAGACACGTGCAATTGGCGTCATGAGTTTTATGGCCCATAGTCCATGTTAGGCGTTTTGCTTTTTGTGTGACTTTCGAACAGGAAATTGTTCACATGCTTTAAAGATTTGTGTCTGAGGACACACGTGCCAGTAACGTCACGTGTTCTTGACGGGATAATGCATGGTTCAATCCTACGTGTTACCATGCCCCGCCCCCCCCCCCTGGTACACCCTCGGGGATGTCCAAATTTTTTTCGTAATTGGCGGTTTATTCCCCACCCCCGGGCACACAGAAAGAGACAACTTCCCACCCCCGGGACTCCTCAGAAACCACAACATACACCATTTTGTGTGAAAAATGGACATAACAATATTGATTTAGAACAATAGTAAAAACAGACGTTTTGTCAAAGACGTACACGCTTTTCTAGAGGTTTTGAAAAAAGGATACTACCTGTTCACGGTTCTAAACTAAAAACATGAACACTATCTTTGAAAAAGAAAACAGTTCGTTCGGTCCGTAAATTTGACATACGGAGTGTATGGAGGTTCATACGGTCCGTGAATTGCGTCATGACATTCCAGCCACGGCCTAAGGATAGTGTAAATTACGAAAATCAACGAATAAACCAACAAAGAAGTCAACACAGGCATGACTATGACTCGTTCATTAAGCGTTGAAAGGCAAATATGCCAGTTTAGAGTGCATTACATTTCAGCCACGGCCTGAGGATAGTGTAAATTTATTCGAAGGCCATCGAATGAACCACGAAAGAAGTCAACACAGGCATGATTATGACTCGTTCATTGAGCGTTGAAAGGCAAATATGCCAGTTTAGAGCCCATTACATTTCAGTCACGGCCTGAAAATAGTGTAAATTTATACGAAAACCAACGAATAAACCAACGAAGAAGTCAACACAGGCATATGATTCGTTCATTAAGCGTTGAAAGGCAAATATGCCAGTATAGAGCGCGTTACATTTCAG
>OX419344.1:15993754-15998754 GCA_948470475.1 Galaxea fascicularis
AGACCTAACTAGAAAAGACATCCCATTCTATTGATTACAAAATTAATCCAAACTCCTTTCGTAACATGTTTCGATGTGAAATTTTTAGTTTCAGTTTGTCTTCTTCAGAAATGATCAGGCTTTTTTCATTCACAGGATCTGAACACTGACTTGCAACACAAGAACTCTTTAGGTGAAAAAATACACTCTCAGGTTTAACCGTGAAGCGAAGACCAGTGGAACCACGAGGAGTATATGCACGGATTTGCTTTCTGGTAATAGCTACATCGTATGGATCTGGAGGCACTAAATCATGTGCTGTTGCCCGGAACTTGTTATTACAGCCATAGCAGGTTGTTACTCGTGATCCTTCTAACCACTTCAAATGGAATGCTTCAGGGGTTGAAAAGGAGTGAACTCCTTTAACACGATCCTCCAGGCTACTCACATCACGTTGCTCTGCCATGCGTGAAGGGCGGAACCTCTGTGGTCCTGGTTTCTTTCCTGATCTTTTAGGAATGGTGTCCTCTATTATGCTTGAAAAGTTTGGGACCCACTTAGAAACTGTTTCGTGAAGAACATTCTCTGTGTAAGCCACAGCAAGCCCATGGGAGCAGATCTTCTTTTGTTTGAAGCCGTCGCAATCACATATTATTCTCCCAGCATCATTGTTCACTATGTGAGGTCGCGATGGATTAGTGAGGGAAATAACAGCAAAAGTCGACTCTGTGCCTGAAACCTTTGTCACACCTTGCTTTTTAAGAATGGCATTTGCATTGTTCCATGTGGCTTCAAATGTTTGTGGAAGGCCACTGAATGTAAAATCAACTGGCAGAGAGGATGGATTCTCTTCAGAGGTGCTGACTTCACAAGCTTGATGTTCAATAGAATCAGTTGCTTGGATATTGGAAGACTTATACAAATTTGCACCAGCTTGATCTATTGCATAAATCTTTGTCACCCTTTCCCTTGGAGAAAGTCCTCTCCAAATTTCCTCTGTAACTTCGAGTTCAGAAAACTCAGAGGCAAGCTGATATGGGCCATCACCTTTGACTGCTCGGTGGACATTTCTCCTGTATTTGCCAACAAAGTTCCCTGCAATATCAATGAACTCACCATATGAACACTTTGATGGCTTCCCTGGACTTGAATGCTGTTTCTGTTTGTCAATCTCTTTCTTTAAACTACTGTTGATGCTTTCAGAGCCATTGTTGTAATAAAAGTTATCGCCAAGCCCTGCCGACCTCCTTATGGATACCAACATCTTAGCTTTCATATCAGAGGAAATGTGCTGTAAAAAATAGCTGTAAAATTGAGGTTCTTCGCAATGGGAGGACTTGCTTTCTGCTTCATCCCATTTTTCCTTCAAAGAAAGAAGCTTTGCATCAAATTCATCACTTGACTCACTGTCAATGAGACCCTTCTCGTGGGAGCGCCTATCACCAAAGATGTCTGCTAGGATCTGTGACTTTGCTTCACCTGTGATGTTAATCAAGCTCATCTTGCGTGCAATATTGTCTTGCACGTGTTTAGTACATGACAGGAAATGGGCGATAGGAAGCTGTGCTGAGAGACCATTCTCTATAGCCCTCTGGCGGTCTGAACCGACAAACAGGATGTTGTCAACTTCACGCCTTTGCTCTTTGAGTGTACTTGCAAAGTAATGGAAGTCGTCTGCTGTTTCACTGGTGTGAATCATGAATGGTCCAGGAAATGTAGGATTGGCTCCCGTCTCCCTGTCTACAAGCATCAAATGCTTGTAAGTGGTGGTTGTCACAAAGAATTCACCAATGTCATAGGTCACATCAACACTAAATACAGAGAACCCTTCTGGATTGCAGCAGAACTTTACCAAATCTTCTAGCTGAGATTTAGTTGCCAGAACAACTCTGACGTTGGGGCTTACTTGGAGATCATGAACAAATTCTCCTTTAGAAGCCTTGCATTTCTCGATAAGCTCTGCCAGTGCATCTTTGCTGTGCTGCTTTCGAAGCTTCGATCTTTCATACTTTACTTGGGAAACACCTCTCGGAACAGTGCAAGAAGCTGACTTGGCGATAACTCCGCCTCCATCTTCATAAAGTTCATCGTAAATGGATGAAGGACCCAGATTTTCAGCTATTTTGTCTCGTGTGCTTCTGGCTGTCCCATAAAATGGTTTGGCGCACTTTTTGGCATTTCTATGCGGCTCTACCTTTATATCTTTTGGGTCTCCATCGTACACATACTGCAATATTACCACAGGAAACTTTTCACCCTTGTGATCTTCCAACTCAGTGATTCTTCTTTTGAATTTAGAATTGCTAGAATGTGACCAGTATGATCTATACAACTTGTAATTACCAGCTGTTAGAGTTCCTGATTTTTTATCAATGTCGGAAACTTCTCCTTCATCATTGACGCCAATGGTCTCCGCTTTTCTTCCATTGTGACGAAATTTGCCATTGTCGTCTGCTCGTACATCAAGTGAATTCTGGAGACAAGATGTATCTATCAGGAAGGTCGAGGTAGTCTTGCATGCGACTGGTATTTCACTGCAAACCATATCCCTTCTAGGCTCCAAAATTAGCATAAATGCCTCTTTGTTTGAAAATGAAGGGGCTGCGGATTTGAATATTGGACAATCCTTTTTACCATTATAGAACTGGGGTACATCTTCATCGCTGTAAAAAAAAGTAGATACACTCAAATGAAATATACTTTTACCATGCACTAAAACAATCAATCGTCCCTGTAAATATGAACGAAAAAATAAAACTTGGCAGAACTGGTTGATACAATATCAAACATTTTTTGAAAATGCCTTGACATCAACCAGGAAACAAATATATTTTAACTATGGATTTGTGGAAGATCCGGGCTAACATTTTGCAGCCCTTGGAGCCTTAAATTAAGGAGGTGGCCCTAAAAGATTTTCTGGCTGTTAACCCTGGCACCTCCCACCCCTCCCCCTCAGATGGGATTTATTTTCCAAAGGCACCCCCTCCCCTCTGGAATTCCAAAACGTTCCAGACATGTACATTTCTTTAAATGTTTTGGTCTTTGAGATCCCTTAGGAAACTTCAGTCATTCTGTGCATTCTGTGTGTGTGTGTGTGTGGGGGGGGGGGGGGGGGCTTATGGATATTTTCTGAAACTACACAATATAAAGAATATGCAAATTTTCAAAACCTTGAATCTTGGTCCTCATTTTCTTCCTCAAACAGTGACCTGGAACAAGTGTTGACTTGAGGGGCCTGTTAATATATGAAATAATGTTCAGATCACATATGTAACATGCGTGATAGAAGTGCTAAGTCATTACTGGTGCTACACACAACTTGAATTGATCTAAAGGCATTTTTACAATTCAGAATGATCCAAATTAACGTAGGTTAAATGAGTGTTCTTTTACAACCTTAATCCTAAGCTTTATTATTGAAATATGAATCACTGTGAATCCAAGACTCCTTGATGGTCCATTATGTTTTGTCATTGTGTAGTTCCACAAGATATCCATAATGTACCTCAAATTTGTATAACAACCCCCCACCCCTCTGGGAATTCTAATTAAACCTTTTTTTCTTGAATTGATCCTTGAGAACACTCCCCTCCCCCCCCCCCCCCAGAGTTTTAAATCCTTTCTATGGGGGGAGTATGGAAATTATCTGGATCTACACGTTGTAATAAAAGTGTTATTTTCAGGCTGGAAATGGACTTCACATGCAAACCAATAGTTAATAAGCTTCAGCAACAAACATACCTCTGCCTCCATTCTTTTCTTCTTCTTACTCGGGGAAAAGCTACTAAATAAGTTGGAAATCTCTTCAACTTCCTAGAATTGTTAAAAAAGTGACCATGCGTTAATTTTTGGCTGTTCCCAACCTGGATGCCCACACAATTTATTCCTTTCTGATAAGCTTTCCCTCTAACCCCAACAAGGGGGGGGGGGTGGTACTCACACTATAGATGATGTGGGGTCAAAGTCTTTTTTCAGAGTTAAAAATTTATACCCTCAGTATTTTTTGATGTCAAGATATCAGTCATCTTAACTCATCTTGGTCCTGGCAATCACACATATACCATTTTTGCTAAGTATACATTATGTACAGCACTGTACATTACTTACCCTAGAATCTTCAATTTTACATTCATCAATTGTTAGTTCTGAAAAGATCAAAACATGTTTAAAGGTTAAATTTCTAGTTCCAGAAGATTTTCACACTCCCCTACCCCTCTCCACAGAATGGATTGCAAATTCCTAGTGGTGGGAAAGGTGGTCACTAAAATACCCAAAAAAATGTAAAGAAATGTTTGAAATTTCATTAGATTTTCCACTAGACTGCAAGCAGTCTCTCTTTCGCACTGAAACCCTGAAAAACCTGCTGAGCTACTGTAGCTCGATTGGCTAGCTGCGAGAGACGTGAGTAGAAGCCGCAGCAAGAGCCAAAAGAGACTGCTTCCAGTTAAGTAGGGTCTTAATAAAAAAATTCCCTCAATGGGGAAGTATGTACAGTTTATGGAACAACAGTAATTACAATAATATTAATAATAATAATAATAATACATAATAATCTTACAGCGTTTGACTGCGAAGGGCCAACAGAAGTTAATTATTTGTATAGCGTGAGTGCAAGATTTTAAACCTGCATACAGAGAAGAAACTGGAATGTACAAGCTTAAATGTTTTCAACATTCAGCGAAATTAGGAGACATTGACATATTTGAAATACGCGCCAGTGACACTTTTATTCTGACTAGTGAACAATTCTATATATCAGAACCGTATTTACAGGTTATTGTTTCGTTTTCTTCATTAAATTTTAAACCTTATCGCGGTGTGTATTTCTTCCACGAGAATCTAAACTAAGAACACCAAACTAGTTATAGTAACTCTGCGAAAGCATGCTCTGCAAATCGATTTAATAGCAAGCCAGATCAAATGTTTTCGTTTTTATTCCAGAGCAAATACAAAGGCCAGTTACCTTCATCCTCCGAACAAGAACTGCTGACGATCACTACATCGGGATCCATGACTTTGTC
>OX419344.1:16003754-16011254 GCA_948470475.1 Galaxea fascicularis
CCATTTGAAGAACATTTTACCCACTCTAAGGAATTTAACTGTGTTTTAATCCCTAGTCCGCATTTTATACCTCAGTCCGTGTTTTATACCCAGTCTGTAGTCCGTAGTCCGCAGTCCATCTTTTATACTGACCACAAGTTATATCCTGCCTGGCCAGCTGCTTCGGCTCTACCTGAGCTTCTATGATTATGAGATGTTGACTGAGAGGGAATTTTGCTTATATTTCACTGCTTTTTTTAAATAACCGTCAACAACCTGCTTCGGATTAGTTTAATCAGTTTTTCACACCAAAAGAATTAAATAACCGTGAAATTAGCGATGGGAACATTCAACTTGGAGCTACTTTCTTGACCGAAAACTGGATTTACCGCTTCACAGTTTTAAAACAAAAGCCAGTGCATTTTGCTACGCGCGACCGATGTTGTTGTTGTCATGTTGTTTACAAAATGTACACTGCAAGAGAATCGAATGACCGCCAATCTTTAGATTGGATGAATTCAATCAAATTCAAAGCTAGTCTCTACCAAACACTGGACGTATCAAACTCTAAACGATTGCATTATTGTCTCTGTTATGATTTTGCCGATCGAAAAATATAAGCTGCTTATTTAGCGTGCAGACGTTGTCAAATTCTTCGTAGATTTTTTTCGCTGCAAGAGAAGGGAATGACCGTCAAACTGTCCATGGGAATAATTAAATCAAATCCAAAACTACCTAATTTGAGGGCAAACATACGACGTGTTTGACTCTAAACGAATGAGTAAGTACATACGTTGTGATTTCGCCGAATGAAAAATAAAATTAAGTTCACTGTTCACCGCGCGGTCCATTTTACTGTTGTGGTTTTCAGTTTCAAGTTCTTTGCCAATTTTTTTCACCGCCACAAATTCCAAAGACCGTCCAACTGTCGCTGGGAAAAATTCAGCCAAATGTGGAGCTAACCTTTTGGCCGAGCATTGAACGCATTGAACTCCAATATCGAATGTGACGATGCCTTCGTTGCCGATCCACAACGGGAGTTTTACAAATTCCACTCCCTACTGGGCTCAGTAGGTGAGCTCAGTGGAGACAAACTTTTACTTTCCAGCCCCTCCCTTCAATCACATCTCTGGAATCTGCTAAAAGCTAGCAGACACGTGACCAGCCGTAACCAGGGTACTTTCTCGAAGTAGAGAGAGGACCCTGGGAACGAGGTTGCTTCTTCCAACGGTGGCGGCGGCGAGAAAGGTAGATTTGGCCGCCTCGAGAGAGGGTCGCTTTATTTTCCGATTTCTAGCACTTGAAATACACGGGAACTCCTCTGTAAAGTCAAAGAAAGGTTTTTTGAAGCTTATATTTGTATTTCAGTTGCAAATATTTGATATTTCTTTGGCTTTACAGCGAAAATTACGCTTCACATTGTAGGGGTGAGTGAAGAAGAAATATGACAAGCGAAGCCCGCAGCGACAGAGAGAAAAGCAAAAGGAATGGGTGAGTTTCCTGAGATTCACATTATTCCGAGCGATGTCTGCGTCTTGGAAGCTTTAAAACACTAGATTGCAAGTACTTGATTGTACAAAATGCTATTTTGTTCTTCCGATTTGTATCTAAAACTTTGGAATATTTTAATAAGGTTTTGTTTTCTCTCTTCTAGCTCGATCATGTAATGGACAGAAACTCACGATTTAATCCTAGCGAAACAAGTCAGAGCTTCAGAACCATGCTCGCGCTTCCTGGCTGAATCGTCCATCTCGTTCAGGTCGAATCGGCTGGAGTCTTCGTAAGGAAAGTCGAGATTTTTCGACTTGTGTAAATCCCACAACAACAGAAATTCATTCTCGTCTATGATGTCCTCAAAGCATGCAACAGCTAGAAGGTCTCGGACTTCTCGAAAAGTTCCCGTTACGCTCGTAAAGTTTACGAACAAAGTCAAATTGGACCACTGAAAAAACAAGCAAAACAGCCGTCGCTCGCCGCCGCTTCTACGAAAGCTTAAATAGTCTAATTTAGCGTCAAGAGGAGGCGGTCTTAACCCACTCCCGCGCGACCATCGCCGCCTCCACTTGACCGCCTCAAGTGTTTGCTTAAGGTCTCTATTGTCTTCGTAACGTGACGGTGGCGTACAACTAAGCTTGTTACATGTGGAAGAAGACTTCTCCTCACATGTTGGAACGACGCCTGGGTTTCTGGAGGACCGTCTACGACTCTTTCGTTTCTTTGCAGCATTTCACTCTTCGAATCGATGAAACGCATGCAACCAAAATCAAACCTGTTTGCCATACGGTTGCAACGATCACACCATCAAAACGAAACGATCGCATAGAAAGAAATATACTCTATATCTGCGAACATAACGATCATATAAAAAGACGATTTCTGTAACGATTGTGCCGCCATTGCTGCGGCCGTTGCGATCACCATAACGTTTCCAAAATACAACCGAAGCATGTATAAATTTACAGAGCGTACAATAATCGCAGGGTTAACAATTTTGGACCTTTCAGGCCCGTAGGGTGGGGGGTTCGAGGGGTTCGAACAAACCCCCTAAAATTTTTGAAGTCGGCATTTTTTGGGAGTTGAAAAGATAAAAAAAATCAGACCCCCCTAGAGGCTCGCGCCTCTGGCGCTAAAAAATACCTCCCAAAACATAAAAGAACCCCCCTCTACAGAATCCACCCTACGGGCCTGCCTTTGCAATTGAAGCGATCCTTATGATTGACGCGTTTACATGTGAAATCCACTCTTCGAATCGATGAAACGCATGCAATAAAAATCAAACCTGTTTGCCATACGATTGCAACGATCACACCATCAAAACGAAACGATCGCATAAAAAGAATATACTCTATATCTGCGAACATTATGATTGTGAATTGCGATCATATAAAAAGACGATTTCTGTAACGATTGTTCCGCCATTGCTGCGGTCGTTGCGATCATATGAGAACCAAACTTTATAAACAAACAAACTGTACAGAACGGAAAGCAGTAATCACGACAACCGCTCAGAAACATTCTACAATACCAGTACCTCTAATCAATACCGTATGTGTATTTCAAGGTCCGAACGAACTGAACAGACCATAAAGCCATCTATCCCTCGACAGAAACCGTGAGTAAAATATTCCCCTTAATGAGATGAAAATTCACCTGTTCACGGACCGTCAATACCTCCATACGGTCCGTATGCCACATTCACGGACCGTACGAACTGTACGGACCGTGAAGCCATCTACCCCTCTGAGAAACCATGGGTAAAATATTGTAAGTTCCCATAATGAGATGCAATTTACGGACCGTAAACACCTTCATACGGTCCGTATGTCTCATTCACGGACCGTACGAACTGTTCGCACCGTAAAGCCATCTACCCCTCGAGAGAAACCGTGGGGAAAATATTCTAAGTCCTCTTAATGATATACTATTCACGGACCGTAAACACCTTCATACGGTCCGTATGTCACATTTACGGACCGTACGAACTGTACGGACCGTGTACACCATTTACCGCTTGGAGAAATTGACGGACCGAAACCTTCCTTTTACAGACCGTTACAGTGCGGGTGTATTGGACAACCCTCGCATAATTAGTTAGTAATGTAACTCTCGTATCTTGTAATTAGTGTGCAAGTAAGCAACGTAAGTAAGTGAAGAGTAGTAAGTACGGTGAGTAAGTATTATGTAATCATTTTGTGTCAGACATGTTAGTATGTTCATAGCATGTTAGCAATGTCATGTAAGTTAGTCTGTAGGGAGTAATGTAACTACATAAAATTTCAAAATGTGAAAATAAACTTTCTGCGAGAAAGTAAAGAAAAAACTGTCAAAATATCTGATAGTATTCCATCAACACGCAAACGATCCAGAACTTGGATATTTATTTATTTCTATGTTGCCATAATGAGAATTATTCTTTTTAAAGCGAGAAAACATGGTGTAAAAGTTTCATATTTCTTTAAAATCTTGAAGAAAAATTGGGAAATGAACGAAACAAAATATTTAATTGCAATTTACTTGATAGCACTCTGGCAGATTTTTTTCTAGTTTGGCCTGCAAGCTGTGATGAAGTGTCTGACCGGATTTCGAGATAATCGAGCGTTTATGAAATGAGCCCTCTTACCTTACAGTTGCTATGGTAACAGCTGTAGCTCGAAAATCGATGGGAACGCTAAAATATCTGCGGTACGCAGTTTAGCAGATATTTGTTTTCTGCACGTCCTTATTTGATTAATTAGGTGTATTGTGGTGTCTGTATGTGCCTCGGTATTTAAGCGGCGTTAAGTATTTTGCATACGGTTATATAAGTGTCTTGTTCATTCATATTCGTCCTTCGGGTCTGTGAACGCCTACAACCCACAGTTTCGTTTTGTTTTATTTTATTGCCCTTTCTTTTGCCCTTTCCAGTCATTCAGCCCAATCGATCATATTTGTTTGTTTTTATTTCTATAGTGCGGGAGTTCGGCCACTTGAGTGCTTTTTGTTCTAAGTCGTCTGATTCTTCAAAGGCCAACCCTCGCGGCGACTGACTAGATGATGGGGACGACTCTCCTTCTTCAGTTGAGTGTGATTTGCTTTCCATTTGTTTTTCGGAGGAATTTTGTTCCGGCAATGTATGTGTAGGAGTTAAGGGCCGTTTGAAGTCATCCGTTAGCTGTTGGGCTTCCACCTTAGACGCCCCTCAGTTTTCTCTCGATACCATTTCCCACGGCTATCGGCTTCCTTTCGCCAGCTACCCAGCCCCGTATTTTTTAAGCAATAATTTGACAGCTGTTAGGCATCCCGACTTTGTTGTTCATGCAATTTCTGAGCTTTTGGCCAATGGCTGTGTTGTGGAACATAGTGAGCCTCCATATTGCGTTAACCTTTTGACAGTTGCGGAAGGCAAGAAGCTTCGCTTAGTGATTGATCTTAGGCTCGTTAATTGTCACCTTGTTCGTTTTAAGTTTAAGTACGAGGACCTTCGTTTCCTGTCACAGGTTATTCAAGAAGGTCACTGGTTCTTTACCTGGGACCTCAAATCCGGATATCACCATGTTGATATTTCTCCAGACCACCAAAAGTGTCTAGGTTTTGCTTGGCCCTTTAACGGCCGGCTTAGGTATTTCACTTTCACGGTTTTACCCTTCGGTCTCAGCAGTGCGTGTTTTTGTTTTACTAAATTGATGCGCCCGTTGGTTAGGCGCTGGCGATCTATGGGTCATGTCTCTCTTGTTTACCTCGACGACGGTCTTGGTAGTCAGCCTGAGAGGACGTCCGCCGCCGCAGCAGCTTTTATTCAGCGTAAGGACCTTGGCTCTACCGGTCTCCTTGTTAATGAGGAGAAGTCTCACTGGGTTTCCGATGCAAGTGGGCGAGTGGCTCGGTTTTGTGATCAACACCATTTCTATGACGTTTCAGATACCCGAAACGAAGGTCTGCAGGCTCAAGCGGCTTTTGGATTCTGCCATTCACAACGAATCCTCGTCCTATCGTGAATTAGCCAGGATTGCCGGTTCCATTGTTTCGGTTGCCTTAGCCGTTGGAACTATTTCCCGTCTTCTGACTAGGCAGATGTACTTAGCTATAGAGTCTAGATCGGCTTGGGATCACAGTTTTTGCTTCCCTTCCACTCTGTTAGAGGAATTGAAGTTTTGGTTTTGTAACATTGAGTCTTTTAATGGTTTCTCTATTAGGCCTCCCCCTGATTCCTCAACCGTCTTTGTATTTTCCGACGCCAGCGACGCGGCCTTCGGAGGATTTTCAGCCTCCCTGGACGGCACTGTGGCCAGCGGTTTGTTCACGATCGACGATTTGAGTCAGAGTTCTACTTTTCGCGAGCTGAAAGCTATTTTTTGTGTCTTGCTTTCTTTTGTTGAGCACCTCAAGCACAGGAGGGTTAAAATTTTTATCGTCAACCAGAGTGCTGCCAGGATTGTTTCCGTTGGTAGCTCTAAGGTCCATCTTCAGTCGGTGGCTCTCAGCATTTTTCGTTTTTTGTTTTTCTCATGGTATTGTCTTGGAAGCGCAGTGGATTCCAAGGTCGCTTAACGACAGGGCCGATATTTTAAGCCAGTTCGTTGACAAGGACGATTGGCAAGTTAATGATCCCTCCGTGTTTCGGCTTGTGGATGCCAAATGGGGTCCCCACACGATTGATCGCTTCGCTTCTTATTATAACGCTCAGCTTCCGCGTTTTAATTCTAAGTTTGCTTCTCCTGGTTGCAGCGGTGTCGACGCCTTAGTGCAGGATTGGACTGGGGAGATAAACTGGGTTTGTCCTCCGGTTGGTCTCATCGTGGGCGCCGTTCAAGTTCTCACGGCTTGCTCCGTGGGACTTTGATTATTCCTGAATGGCCGTCGGCCTATTTTTGGCCTCTTCTACGTGATGGATCTTACCAGTTTCAGCCATTCGTCAGGCAGGTTTTTGTGCTTCCCGCTATAAATGATCTTATTTTGGAGGGCCCAGGTCAGAGGCAGATCTATAGGTCTCACCCATCCGTTTTTCACGGTTGCCCGAAATTCAGAATGTTGGCTTTGCGTGTGGATTTTGGGTGAGTTTTTGGTACTGTCACGGATAGTGTTTTGAGCCTGATTTGGCATAGTTTGCGCCTTATTTGGCGTTCTTCGAGTCAACTCGGTCTCGTCGCACATGTTTGTGCTGGCTGTATCGGTATTTTTGTTGCGATTGGTCATTAGCGCAGTATTTTTTTTTATTTTCACGATATTTTCTTTTCTTTCAGATGCGCTGCGTTCCCGGATTTGGCTTGAAGCAGCCTCGCTGTCCGATTCTTCTCTGAGTGATATGATTCCAGGCCTCATTGATCTGCAATTAGATGCTAGGGCTCCGTCCACGGTGCTGAAGTACAAATCTGGCTGGTTGCGGTGGGGTGAGTGGGCTCTGTCGAAGATCGGTGTTCCCGTTATTCCAGGAAAGCCGTTGCATATCGCATTGTTTATATCTGAGCTAGCTAAGCGTTCGTCCGAGAATAACATCGGTGTATCTTCTATAGAATCTGCCGTCTATGCTATTAAGTGGGGCCATGCTATGGCTGGTATTGAGGCTTGTCCTGTTAGTCATCCCTTGGTGAAGTTCGCTTTAGAAGGCGCCAAACGACGGCTTGTGCGTCCTATTCAGCCCAAGGAGCCGCTGTCGGTTGATACCGTTCAGGCGATTGCTGCTAATTTGCCTCTAGCGTTTTACTTTCTGTGCGTACCGTACTTAGAAATATCGCTAACAAATGGCTTAATGTGCTTCTTGAATTCCTCCCTTAAAGTGGAAACAGAAACACCCAAACTAGAATGAAAATAGTCCTTAGACTTGGCTTTTACAATTCTGAGAACTAATGGGAACGCCGAGGAAGACTGAGGCAAAAGCTTAATCAACCGCTCGGTCACAGCTACAGGACAAGTAACCTTGCCGGTTCTAGCGAGAAAGGCAGTGTGGCCTTCCCTATGCTGGTCGTTCTTGCGCCGCGCCACATAAACTGACATATGAACACTATATATAGAGACATCACGAAGCGCTATATTCCTAAGCTCGTC
>OX419344.1:16016254-16018754 GCA_948470475.1 Galaxea fascicularis
TGTGCATGTCGTTCAACAGAAACATTGTTCTATTCTTGCCATCTATGTTTATCGCTTTTAAAATGGCAAAACCTTTGGTGTATGGTTTTAAGCTGGAAAGAACTCGAAACACAGTCAATAACATCTTTTAAAAGACATGTCGGGGCGCTTATTGACTTGTTTGGACAAGGTTGAACATAATTGCACAAACGTCATATGTCACCTTAGATTTGCAAGTTTAATTACGAATAGCAGACACTGCCATGCCTGAGCAAGCGGGGGCAAGTTGGGACAAGTTGCACAATGCAGCCATTTTTTTTTTCCGTCGCCTTTGTAGTTTGTTCACTATTTATGTAAGTGGAACAAACTGTGTGAATCAGACAGATGTCAGAGATGAACAAGAAAGGCAAGGTTGACTGGTCGAAAATTGATGGCTCGTCACCGAAACCCAAACGGCTTCACTTGGAAAAGGACGAAACAGATAGCTTGTATCACTGTCCGATACAGGTCTGTGATCACGATGGATTTAAAAGTCAACGCGGTTGCAGGAAACACGTGAACACCAAGCACAGTTGGTTCTTTTTCTTTGACGAAAAGCCCGATCAGCGAGGGCTCGATACAAGTACCAAAGAACTTGCCGATGTTGATAAATCGAGTGAAATTGCAAAACCAGTTTGCAGAGTATTGCCTTCATTTTCAGTTTCCAACCAAATTGGAGAATCATTCACCAGATGGTTGACTGGAAGTGGTGGGGGTTGCAAGAAAGATCGCACAGCTCAGCAGATAGTCAAGAGGTGCTTCAAATTTCTCAAATTTTGCTGCGAAGACGAGGAGGAATTGAGTTTTGAAGTGCTAGACTTTAGCCTGTGTTCTCACAGTCTGTTATTCAAGTTTATCGATCACTTGCAAGACGAATGCAAGCTCGGACACGGTGGACGATTGGGCTACATTGATGCCATCTCTGAAATGATCGACTTCAGAAAAATAAATGGCGCCTCAGACACAGTCCTCCGAAACTTGTCATCGACAGAATTGTGCTTAAAAAGAGCTCGCAAGACGGTGGCAAAGATGATGAGATTGCAATGGTCACAAGATCTAGACATTGAAACTCTGGATGTTAGGGGACACTGGGCAACCATGGAAGAACTGTTAGAAGTGGTAACGTTTCATTTGCCTCGTTACGAAAACACCGTGAAGACGTGCAAGGCAGGTCAGGGTCAAGTCAACCCCTCGGACCTAACATTCGCCACGAAATTTGTGGCGGTGTATTTGTTCATCAAGGTGAAGGGGTCTCGCCCTATGACGTATCAGTACTTGACAGTCGACATGGTTAGAACAGCCAAGGAGAACGGGGGATTCATTGACCAGAAAAAGTTCAAGACTGCTGGCAAGTACGGATTCGACTCGTTGATTCTGACCGACGCAAGCATGCAGCTGCTCGATAGCTACATCAATTTCGTAAGGCCATTGCTCAAACCCCAGTGCGAGTTCGTTCTGGTCACGAGAAATGGAGGCCAACACAGCAAATTGGGCGACGTCATGAGTAAACTAGTCTTTGATGCAATCGGAAAGTACATTCACCCGACGCGCTATCGCCAAATCGTCGAAACAGAAAGCCTCATTCAGCTCACTAGTAAAGAGCAAAGGATTTTGTCGGAAGATCAGAAACACAGCTCGGCCGTCGCCAAAGTTCACTATCAAAAGCAGAGGTCGCGCGAAGTTGCTGCGAAGGCTCACGAGTGTTTGCAAAAGCTACAAGGTACTAAGGGCTCTGAAGTGGATAAGGAGGTGAACACGAGGTTTGGCGATTCGACTTCAAGGTCTGCGACACTGGCTGAAAGCACAGAGTCGAAAAGTGTAGTGTACCCTGAGAGGGATGCCCCACCTTCGAACCAATTGCGAATCCAAAGAAGTCAGCGCAGGGTGTTGAAATTTACAGCATACGAGGACGAGTTTCTAAAGAAAGGAATTGCTAAGCACGGATTTGGACAATGGACAGCGATTTTGAGAGATTCCGAGTACACATTTCAAGACTTCAGAACAACAGACTCTCTAAAGAAAAGGGCGGGACTCAAATTTTCTTAGCCAAAATCAACCATAACTATGCCTTAAGCGAGATCATTTTTGACTTCATTGCTTCTTCGTTAACCCCTTTGCGTTTTAGTCAAAATTTCAACTTTGCTGAAATCTTGCACACAGCTCAACTAAGACTAGAAATCATGTTTTGGGAGACTTCTCTTTGAGATAGGCCAAGTTTCAGCCAAATTCAAAATTTGACAAATTTGACCCAAAATCATGGGTGAACCCCTTTGGGTTTTGGTCAAAATTTCAACTTTGCTGAAATCTTGCACACAGCTCAACTAAGACTAGAAATAATGTTTTGGGTGACTTCTCTTTGAAATAGGCCAAGTTTCAGCCAAATTCAAAATTTGACAAATTTGACCCAAAATCATGGGTGAACCCCTCTGGGTTTTGGTCAAAATTTCAACTTTGCTGAAATCTTGCACAGAGCTCAACTAAG
>OX419344.1:16026254-16028754 GCA_948470475.1 Galaxea fascicularis
CGGACAAGGTTGAACATAATTGCACAAACGTCATATGTCACCTTAGATTTGCAAGTTTAATTACGAATAGCACACACTGCCATGCCTGAGCAAGCGGGGGCAAGTTGGGGCAAGTTGCACAATGCAGCCATTCTTTTTTTCCGTCGCCTTTGTAGTTTGTTCACTATTTATGTAAGTGGAACAAACTGTGTGAATCAGACAGATGTCAGAGATGAACAAGAAAGGCAAGGTTGACTGGTCGAAAATTGATGGCTCGTCACCGAAACTCAAACGGCTTCACTTGGAAAAGGAAGAAACAGATAGCTTGTATCACTGTCCGATACAGGTCTGTGATCACGATGGATTTAAAAGTCAACGCGGTTGCAGGAAACACGTGAACACCAAGCACAGCTGGTTCTTTTTCTTTGACGAAAAGCCCGATCAGCGAGGGCTCGATACAAGTACCAAAGAACTTGCCGATGTTGATAAATCGAGTGAAATCGCAAAACCAGTTTGCAGAGTATTGCCTTCATTTTCAGTTTCCAGCCAAATTGGAGAATCATTCACGAAATGGTTGACTGGAAGTGGTGGGGGGTGCAAGAAAGATCGCACAGCTCAGCAGATAGTCAAGAGGTGCTTCAAATTTCTCAAATTTTGCTGCGAAGACGAGGAGGAATTGAGTTTTGAAGTGCTAGACTTTAGCCTGTGTTCTCACAGTCTGTTATTCAAGTTTATCGATCACTTGCAAGACGAATGCAAGCTCGGACACGGTGGACGATTGGGCTACATTGATGCCATCTCTGAAATGATCGACTTCAGAAAAATAAATGGCGCCTCAGACACAGTCCTTCGAAACTTGTCATCGACAGAATTGTGCCTCAAAAGAGCTCGCAAGACGGTGGCAAAGATGATGAGATTGCAATGGACACAAGATCTAGACATTGAAACTCTGGATGCTAGGGGACACTGGGCAACCATGGAAGAACTGTTAGAAGTGGTAACGTTTCATTTGCCTCGTTACGAAAACACCGTGAAGACGTGCAAGGCAGGTCAGGGTCAAGTCAACCCCTCGGACCTAACATTCGCCACGAAATTTGTGGCGGTGTATTTGTTCATCAAGGTGAAGGGGTCTCGCCCTATGACTTATCAGTACTTGACAGTCGACATGGTTAGAACAGCCAAGGAGAACGGGGGATTCATTGACCAGAAAAAGTTCAAGACTGCTGGCAAGTACGGATTTGACTCGTTGATTCTGACCGACGCAAGCATGCAGCTGCTCGATAGCTACATCAATTTCGTAAGGCCATTGCTCAAACCCCAGTGCGAGTTCGTTCTGGTCACGAGAAACGGAGGCCAACACAGCAAATTGGGCGACGTCATGAGTAAACTAGTCTTTGATGCAATCGGAAAGTACATTCACCCGACGCGCTATCGCCAAATCGCCGAAACGGAAAGCCTCAATCAGCTCACTAGTAAAGAGCAAAGGATTCTGTCGGAAGATCAGAAACACAGCTCGGCCGTCGCCAAAGTTCACTATCAAAAGCAGAGGTCGCGCGAAGTTGCTGCGAAGGCTCACGAGTGTCTGCAAAAACTACAAGGTACTAAGGGCTCTGAAGTGGATAAGGAGGTGAACACGAGGTTTGGCGATTCAACTTCAAGTTCTGCGACACTGGCTGAAAGCACAGAATCGAAAAGCGTAGTGTGCCCTGAGAGAGATGCCCCACCTTCGAACCAATTGCGAATCCAAAGAAGTCAGCGCAGGGTGTTGAAATTTACAGCATACGAGGACGAATTTCTTAAGAAAGGAATTGCTAAGCACGGATTTGGACAATGGACAGCGATTTTGAGAGATTCCGAGTACACATTTCAAGACTTTAGAACAACAGACTCTCTAAAGAAAAGGGCAGGACTCAAATTTTCTTAGCCAAAATCAACTATAACTATGCCTTAAACGACATCATTTTTGACTGGAAAAATACTTCATTGCCTCTTCGTTAACCCCTTTGCGTTTTAGTCAAAAATTTCAACTTTGCCGAAAGCTTGTACACAGTTCAACTAAGAATAAAAATAATGTTTTCGGAGTTTTAGAAGCATTTCAACACAATTTCTAGAGTTCTCTTTGAAATAGGCAGGTTTCAGCCAAATTCAAAATTTGACCCGAAACCATGGGTGAACCCCTTTGGGTTTTGGTCAAAATTTCAACTTTGCTGAAATCTTGCACACAGCTCAACTAAGACTAGAAATAATGTTTTCGGAAACTCCTCTTTGAAATAGGCCAAGTTTCAGCCAAATTCAAAATTTGGCCCAAAACCATGGGTGAACCCCTTTGGGTTTTGGTCAAAATTTCAACTTTGCTGAAATCTTGCACACAGCTCAACTAAGACTAGAAATAATGTTTTCGGAAACTCCTCTTTGAAATAGGCCAAGTTTCAGCCAAATTCAAAATTTACTTGTTGAAATTAAACTAGCAACTGAAATTGGACTTGACCGGTGAGGCCACCAAGCGAGACGGGTCTCAAAC
>OX419344.1:16038754-16053754 GCA_948470475.1 Galaxea fascicularis
TGGGGCTGTGCGGAACTCCCCTCAGGAGTCTTGCATAAAATCGGAATCAGACATGGCACAAAAGAAGTTTAAACTGATCACCGAAGGGTAAGCGATCGCTAAATTATGAGATTAAACTAAAAGTAATAGACAACAGCACCAACATATCGTCAGATCTGGAATGTAAGGAATATATTATGTACTTAGGTGTTCTGATTGACAACCATTTGTCCCGGGAATATCACGTAGACTATATCGCCGTGAAGATTAGTAAAATTGTTGGAGTAATAGCTTGTCTAAGACAATTCCCTTCATTTCTGTACTTTGAGAAGTATATATTTTTCCCTTATCCTTCCCTACTTTACATATGGTTTGACTGCTTGGGGCCAAGCCGCAAAAGCCCATCTTAACAAATTATTGTTGCTACAAAAACGTGCACTACGTATCATGCATTTTCTAAATCCAAGAACTCATGCTATTCCTTCTTTTATTTCTTCAAAAATAATATTACCCATTCATCTGCTTTATTTCAAGCTATCTTACAGTCTATGTATGATGTTTTAAATGACTCTGCTCCAGAAGCTATCGCTGAAAAATTTGTCAAGTCCAGCTCGATTCCTTCATACAACACCAGGGGTTTCATTAGAAGCCGGCAACCGGCGAAAATCGCCGCCTAGTTTGTCAGAATTTACCTCTCACCGCCGCCTACTTTGTCTAGATTTCATCAAAATGATTAAAGCAAATTAATCAGGTCGCCGCTTACTTTAGCAAGCTCAGACGGCTATTTCAAAACTTATTGAAACCCGTGTTGAACACGAGGGCTTCATCTTGTTACAAATATCATACGATATTTTCACGTCTGACTCAACAGCGGAACTCTTTATTATGCTTTGGCGCGAAAGCGGGTTGTCCAATACACACGAACTGAGTTGGGTCGACTTTTTGGTGTAGACGACCCGTCAAGCGGAGGTCAGGTCATGGTTGGAGAGGAAGTAAAGTAACAGGAAGTTCCTACATGAAAGAAGGTTGGAGGAACCGTTTGTCAAACGGTGACGGGTCCTGACGACACTTCTAGTTTGTGTCGAGCCGTCATTAGAAAAGTCGACCCGTCTTTTAGAAATGTATGTGGAGTTCACCGGAGGCCGCGAGACTTGGAAAGTGTTGTCGGTTGTATCGACCCGTTTAGTTTGTGATGAGTTGTATTTGAAAAGTCGACCCGACTTTCGGAAATGCTGGTGGTGGGAAAAATTCAGGTATGTGGAGCCAACGGAGGCTTTTGGAAATGCAATTTCCGATACTGGACATATTGGATTCTATAAAGAGGTACAACTGTATGAATCGAAGGGAAGATGCAAGTAACTGTTTTACTCTTCGGACTATTGTGATTATTATTTCACGTATTTTGAAACTGTAGTTTGTTGATTTTCATCGTGACGCGACTCAGTTCGTGTATGATTGGACATGTGTGAGGGCGCGAAAGCGTGGAATTGCCTCCCATCGCAAGTACGTAATCTACCAACACTGGCGTTCAAGAAATCAATTTGCAAAGCTATTCGCAGCTCTAGAAGGCGAGGAGGATTATATTGACGCACCTAATTTACTATCCAAAATCAATTCATATATTACATAACATATTTTTCTCCGGATGCTAATGATCCTATTTTATTAGTTTATTCCTGTCGTTGTTCATAATCTGTTATCTGAAGCTTATAGATTGGTTTATTTTCTTCTTTTTCTTTTTTCTCCCTGCACAACTCGCCTCGACTAGCTTACGCTATATGTGAGTTGTAAATGTTCTTCTTTTAAATGTCAAATATTGATGACATTGTGGCGGTCAAAGTGTGTAATTATGCGAACCCCACTTGAGTGGGGTTCATTAATATGTAAGAGCTTTGTTTCTAAGTACCGCGTGACGCTATTTTGTGTCACGTCCTATCACGAGTCTCAAATCATGACCTGGAAACGAGGTTGATCTGAACTGTGGTCGACAGCACAAACCGGTTTTATACTCAACTGAGCGAAGTAAAACAGAAAAAGCACAAATCGAATATTGCAAAGGGTTGTAATTAGTTTACGAAGAATGTTTTAGGTGTAATACGAAAGCAAAGTTGTGAACACGTGTCGCGTGGTGCGAAGTTTGTGCGTCGTCGAGTCGAAGTTAAAGTTATGCTTCAATTAAACAAGTAAGTACGCTTCTTCTTTTCGTTGTCTATCGCTTGAAGCAATGTCTTCAGTACAGTTAGTTTCATTTAGACGGCAAAATGTGCTATAACCCTTGAAATTCGCGTATTCGAGGTTCTCGTTCTTGCAGTGTTCTGAGTGTTGTGTAAGCTTAAGTTTACTACCTTGAGCGTATTATCAACGTAACGCTTCCCTTACCAAAAAAGATAGCACAAAAGTATAGTTTAAGTATACTACAAGTGTACTGCATCAGCAGTAAGTATCATATAAGTATACTTCATTTGTACTGCACATACCATAGTATACTTTAAGTATCATTTGTTAAGCATACTTTAAGTATACACTTATGTGATAGTGATATTTCTTCTTGACCCAAGTAGGACGTAAGTATACTTGAAATGTATTCCTCTAAAGCAAATTATGCTAATACCCAGAAAAGTAGGAAACAAGTATACTGGAAACATACTTCCCTAACTGACCTTTAAAATAGTAAACTGCATCCACAAAATATAAATTTGCAGATTATAGCTGGCCGGAAATTATGTATGTTATACAATGTACATCCTTAATGGCATAACTCATTACACCTGAAATAAGAAACAGCTTCCTATTTTTAGGATAATTCAAAAAATACCAGAGGCATTGTGTAAATAACATGTTTTAATATAATTATTGAACCTACAGGTCTTCTTGAATATGTAAATGGTAATTGAACTGAGGGGAGTGCAACTTGGTCTAAAATCATATGCGTGACTTCAAAATCCACACCTTGTCACATCACAAGTCCTCTAATTTGCATAAATCAAGATCTTGAACAACTCTTCATCATTTTGAAAGCTCTTTCGAACAAGCTATAAAAAATTTTGTCATGTGCATTTTAAAGAGACCCTGCCTTATTACCTGTAACTTACATTTACACATATTTACACGTTTTAGTCTTTTTCAAATCTATTTGGAAGCTTACACACAAACCTAGAATTGCTGATGTTGACAGAAACACACATTGAGGCAATATCCATGACAGAAGCAGCCACAAATGCCCTTTCCTTTCTCACAACAGGAACAATGTGATCTGCAGTGGCATTTGTAAATTTATCTTTTGAAAGGACAATTTTGTGATTGTGCTCTAACAACTGCAGGATGGCAATATAATAGTTTGTTACACAATAATTGGAGATACTCTGAGAAGAAGCATAATGTTCACTAGACTGGGAACACTTTAAGAAGAATTGTATTTCTCCAAACTGCATTTGGCCATTGTTATTAAACTCAACTGTGTAGCTGTTCCTCTTAGTACTTGCTTGATACTCAACACATTGAAACATTGTTCCATGTTTCCAGAGCCTTTTGAACTTTTTCACATCAAAAACTGGCCCAAGCAGTCCTTGTAAAAGGGTTGTGATTTGCTCACTTAAATGTAGCCTTTCAAAACTTCCAATGGCCTAAACCTTTTCATCAATTTGCTCTCTACACCTTGGAAGGGAACGTCCCTCCACAAGATGTTTGTAAAATCTCTTTGCAGCAGATTCTGGAGGAAGCAGAGGAGTTAGCTCAGGTATTTTTTGATGTATGCAGACTGAATGGGTTATTTGAATGTCAACATTCTGAGTTCCATGAAATAGTTTAGTTAAGTCACCATTATATCCTTCAAACCAGAAGCATGATGTACCCCACAATGGACCAAGTTGTCTAACACAGTCTGGAAGATGTAGAAGCATATGAACATTGTATGTCTCATATCTCCTACCATAGAGAGCCTCCATCCTTGTACAGAAGTGTACCAGCAGTGACGAAATTTTGTTGATGTCACTTGGTGAAATAGAATCCTGTAAGAGTAAAAAGATTGCATCCACCAAAAGCAGGAGGTGTTGAAAATAATCTTCCTCCAACAGTCCCCAAAGACATGGAAGAGCATAGTAGAGGAGAAAAGCCCGTAGCTCTGAAGCCTTAAAGTGTGCAAGATTCTTCAGCAGACTTCTAGGTGTACGGGTTATCACATTTAGGGGCTTGATTGCCAAGTACCTTTCCTCCAGTTTCTTCATCTTGTCTGACCCAAGATGCCATGGATTAGCTGAATAGGCTTTGTCTGTCCAAAGTGTTAACAGCATTTTGGTAACACCAAGTAAGATGCAATGCATATAGTCAATAGTAACACCATTGATAACATCAAAACATGGAAGAAACATACACCAAGCCATTCCTTTCACACCTTTAACTGATGAACTTGGTTTACCACTGCCTCTGAGGCTTTCAGCCTCTTTGGCAAATTTTAGAGTTTGTTCATGTGTCCGTCTCTCAAAAGTCATGGCTGTTAGCTGTGTTTCTTGTATCCTTTCCACATTTTGTTGGCCTTTTACATGAAAAGGGTATGCCATAGTATGTCCCCTTTCACTCGTTTTAACTGTTTCCCCATGATGGAGACAATATGGGCATCCAAAGGTTCCATTAAATTGTGACATGTGCTGAAATAAACACTTTGCAGGGGCATCAAAAGTTCCACACAAAAGAATGCAACGCACAAACCTAGTGGATCCATCAGAGAATGTAACCTGTTCACCTGGAAAATTAAAATTAATTTTAAAACCACATAACTTTATAACTATATTTAAAGGTGCATGTAGCATAAAGAAATGAGTAAAGCATTTCTTCAACCTTGCTAATATTATTATACTTTCAATAGACCATCTCTATACATGAAAATAAATTATACTTTGCTTTGGGGATTAAGGTAATAAAACAAAAGAAATGTATTATTTAAACCCCAAGCCTTGGTGTGATTTCTTTGTTTTATTCCCCCAAGCCTCGGAACCAAATAAGGATATTGTAAATATAGAAATAATTGGTCTAAAAAAATGCCAACCTCTTTCACCAAGCAGCAATGGATAATAAGTCAATGTGTTACCAAATTTTGTGAAGTTTTCAGAGACCAGCCACTGGCCATGCGCAGATGCAATAATAATTGATGGTATGGCATGGTTCAAATTGCGGTTATAAATCTTTTAAAAAAGAAAACCTAAGGTGCTATGCAGAAATATTGGAATTGACCTTTACAGTTCTGGGCTGAGTATATCTTCAAGTTCAGTTCCAATCCAGGGTTATATCTTTCAATAAAATTCACATGAGCCACTAATAACAGTACCTTCATTAAATAGTGCATGAAGAGAACTTGCAAATGGCTGCAAAAAAGTGCGAAAATCTGGCTTCTTGCGTCCAAACCATAAACCAGCGAACAAGCGGTATTTACTGCAGAACCTTAGAAAAGTAACAATAAGAGGAATGGTGAAACACATCAATAGCACAGTGATGTTACTCACAAATACTAATAAAAATTTTTCAATTTGTTTTCAGCTTGCATAAATTAGAGCTTTTATTGTTAGTTATATCTCACTGGGATTGTATAATCAATGCATTTTGCATGGATATGGCCATGGAGCTGCTGCTATTTCCTTTGACTTAAGTAACTATTTATTCAATGAAATACCCATGGGCCAATTGCCAGAAGAATGTTACACCAAAAATTCCAGGACTTTTCTAGAACCCCAGAGAGGCAAAATCAAGCCAATACAATCAGATGCTCAAAGTAGAGTGCGCTGATTTTCATTTCAGACACTTGAGGAGTTTTGTTGAATGAAATTTGCAACAAATCTGAAGGACTTAATTTCCAGCACCGACTGCAATATTTTAAAATTAAAGGACTTTCAAGGACGTTCAAGGCGCTTGCGAACCCCGAGTTTAGAGTTTTAAGTAGTGATCGAAAGCCATAGTAAAGACTGAATTATATACCTGCAGGTTGAAAACATTTTGTCAGTGGCTTTCATCCTGTCAAAATTAATCACTTGTCTATAATCAACTTACAGTATTAGCAATGTTTGTTTACTTGAAAGTAAAATGACCTTGATACCTCTTTTCTGGTGGCAACTCATTTATGACAAAGTACACTGGTCATAAGCCAAAGTTTGATGAACGGAAAATAGACACACCATCGGTATTCACCATTAGTGATAAGTGGATTTCCTTTTTCCTTGCAGTAGTGGATGTCCCATAGAAATAACCTTTGCAATCAAAGTGCCTCTTGTACAGTTGACCATCAAAAATATCTTCCACATTCTGAGCACACTTCTTCTTCCTTGATATTCGGTAATTGAGCATTTCATCTGCTGCACTCTCCATACCTTTGATAGAAAATAAGATTGCTGAATGAGACAACCTGTACATAACCATGCAAGGTCAACAAGGAATAGGCCTCGCTACTGTGGCAAGCATTCAAGGCACAGAGCACAGATAAAGTTATACGCGACTTGTGCCGCTCAATATCAAAGTTGTACCAGTACCAAAGAATAATTATGACACATCTTTTACAGCCTATTGACCATACAACTAATGCATCTGTAAAGAAAATGGAGAAACATGGCTTTGTAGTTATTATTTTACATCCGCTACAGTGTATTACAAAAGTGTTAGAGAACAAGTCAAAAAGAGATGTCACCACAATCAAGGTACACTGGAAACTTTCCTCGCTCAAAGCAAAAGTACATGTACTGATGGAAATTTACGACTTCCTAAGAAGTGAGAAGGGAAAGAAAATTATCCAGAAACAGAGGCACTGTTATTGATAAAAATTAATAATGGTTTTTTTCGCACTGGGTGGGGGGGGATGGAATGTCCAAAGAAAGGTTACATAATTATTGAAATAACAGTACTGGTTTGATATTAAAATTGAACTCACCTCCAATTATCGCTTGCAACTGAATCACAAAAGGTATAACTATGAAGTACTGAAGTTCTGAGCTTTTCTTTTCAAAGTCACATAGGCAGGCTGCATTTGAACAGCACGCAGGCTTCTGTGTTCCAAAGTATTCTTGGCAGAACGAACAGTAATAATGAAATTCAATGGGGATCTTCAGTTGCCCAAAAAAATCACGGAGTAACTTTGTTGATTTGGCAAAATGATTTGGTAAAAGGCAATGTAGCTCTATCAAAGTCAGTAAATCAGCAAGGGCGACCCCTGTGAGCGCATGTCTAATACAAAACGTCACTATAAGTAGCATGCTTATCTCAAGCGACAGACGGCATCCAGGATAGATAGGTTGATTGGATTTTTCGTGAGATGACTCTTCGGAATTGGCATACTGTTCATTGCTGTTCTTTTGGTCAATGTCTTCCTCATACAACACTTCCGTATCGTCATGGAAATCATCGGCAAATGAAACTTCATGATCATACATATCAGGGCGGCCATCATGAGTAAATAGGGCCGGTTCCTCTGTCATCAACAGAAATTCTTCGACGCTATAAACAGTTCGTAATTCATCGTCATTGCTGGCAGACCACGTAGGTTCAAAAACCATCACTTCGGTAAAAGGATCAGAGGAATCCTGTTCAGGCAAATAACAGCCAGAGGAGGTTGTGGCATCGTCATTTAAAAGCTCAGTTTCTGGGCCTATGGCACCGAGGAAGTTTTGATTTATGGAAATGATTCCTTCTAGTTCACACTCCTGGCTGTCGCTTGTTACTTTCGCTTTTTTATTCCATCTATGCCTTGTAGCTCTTGGAACATTGCGGACACTAGAGTTAGATAAATATTGTAAATATGGACCTCTCGGATTCTTGCCACCGTTCTCAGCCATTTCTGATTTCTGGCGAGTTCCCATAACATGTACCTGGAGAGAATAATGGCCCACTATGCAACATTTATCATTATTGCGCATGATCAATCGATCCCACAATGCCTCTCTGCCCCATTTTGAGCGCGAAAAACGGATCAACGACCTTCGATCATATTCGACTTACAGCCTTCGAAAAGTTTGAATTATTTCACCATACATTACAGAAATGTCGAAAAAAGGAAAGGGTTCGAGTGCTAATGTACTTCGAAGGTCAAACAAGGCTCCTACACGACTCGAGGATCAAGGTTTGTGACACATTTCTGGTCAATTTAAACGTACTACCTTTCTTTATTCACTGCGCAAGCCGGTGGTCAATTGCCGCGGGATCAAGGTACTCGAATGAAATATAAGGATATCCTGCCATCCCCAAATTAAATTTGCCTGCTTAAGTTCTCTTCTTAGAAGTAGTGATCATCTGAATATCACTCTGCTCACAGCTATGTCGAAAAGTGTTTTTCAAAATGAGCAAACAGTAACACAGATTGTATGGATGCCCTTGGTTTCAGCGGTCACTAATGTACTGTACTTGGACTCTGATCTGTTGGACTTCATCTAAAAACTTGAAACCCCCTGAACATTTGCCTTCTCTTCATTTACAGAATACTACTTGGTTCAGTTTGTAGATGACGGTATTCTTGAAATTGTTACCGTAAAAGACTTGAAAACAAGTGAGGATGGCCGGAGAGAGGCTCGTTATGGCGATTCATATTACTTGTGTGTTGTTGTCTTCAGGAGTGGTGAGTCTAACCCACTTTTCTCCCATCTTTAAATGGATAATTATCTTTTTTTATTAATGATTGAATTATATAAATGTACATGTAGAGCAACAAAATGAGTATACACCATCCTTCATAACCCTGATGAGTAAGGGCAGTAAAAAAAAATGAAAAATGTCCTGTTTATTCAATTTGTGTTTGATCATATGTACATGTATGTACACAGTTTACGCATCAAAAGTACATAATTGTTACTATGATCAAATTAACAATAGCTTTTTATGTGTTTTCTTTTAAATGGTGTCTGTTTTAATTAAAGCCTCAAATCATAACTTTCAGGTGACAAAGAGGAAGTGATGAAAAGAAAAGAAGCCATGTTAAAACTGCAAAAACCAACCAAACAGACAAAAAAGAAAAATGCAGGGAATGGATTGAAGGAGAATAAAAATAAAGAGAATAAAGAAGAACTGACAAAGGAAAGAGGCCAACTTGCAAAGAAGAAAGACAAAGAAGAAGTTGCAAGAAAGAAAGCCGAAAGAGAGAAGAAACAAGCAGAAAAAGAAAAGGCCAAGGAAGAGAAGGCAAGACAAAAGGCTCAAAAAGAAAAGGAAAGAGCTGCATTGATGGAACGTGACAACAGACTACTTTCTGAAATGGCCACTTTAGCAAGCAATTTAAGATCAAGTGGAGCATGTGAAGCCAGCGAACCCCCTCCGTCAGATGGGGAAGATTCAGTCATTTTAGAACAAGGCCTTGATGAATGCTTCAATGATAATGACATTGTATCGGAATGCTCAAGACAGTACCTTAATCATACCCCTTCAAACACTATGGCTTTAACACCAGAGTCAAGGACAAGCCATCTTGATCACTCAGGCGCCAAAGTGGTTAACTCTGCTCCACCCCTACTTGTACCTAATCAGGCATCTGACTACAATTCCAGGCAGCCTTTCCAGCCCAGGCAAATAATGAACCAGAACAGTGATTGTTATAGTCAGACACCAAGAAGTACCATTGGCGGGAAAAGGCCACGAAGTTGGACCAATGCAAGCAGCCAGCCAGAGGCCACAAGACCAGCTGTTGGTGGGAAAAGGCCTAGGGCCTCATTTCATCTTCTCCCAGAAGAGGATGATACTTGTACAAAATGTGTGGAATATAAGCAACTCATTCAAAGTAAAGATGCTGAAATTTCTCAGCTCAAAGCCCAAGGTAATTTAATAATATTAATGATATAGGAACAATCCCTGATAATTTATCTTATCGAATATACTGTATAGCATTTAGGAAACAAATGAAATTGGGAATCATCTACAGACAAGGCAGTACATAGTTAAGTTTCAGTTTTACAATTTGTTATATTTTGGACAGAACTGTTGAGTAAGCACATGCTGACTGACAAATGATACAGTATCAAGGCATTGTTGTGCTTCAACAATATTATTTAAGTTAAAGCTTTCCTTCTATTATTTCATAGTTAATGGTCATTTTCAAGAATTGCCAAGGCCTGGGAAGATGCCTCAGTTTATAGCAACACGCTTTAAGGTAAAACTTTTTCAGCTCATGTGGGATAATATTTTAGGGCTTAAAATAATTTTCGGACAGTGGCCAGTCATGGCCAAATAAATTTTAGCTCGGTCACGTCTCATTTCTGACAGGTCAAAATATTGTCAACGGTTTGTACAAATGGTAAGCAAAATTCCCTTCAGGATTGGCGTGTATCATTTGCACAAACCCTACTAACATGTGACACGCATCAAAATTGGAGTAGGGCTTGGAACTGGCGAAAATGGCAAATGGTAAACACATTTTCTGTTCAGAAATTGCTGTTGGAAAATTTGGACTACCTTTCAAGACGTTTCGAAAATTTTGGACATTTTCCTGTCGGGAACACCAAAATAGCCTTACCATTTACATTCCAACCGAAATTTCCAAAAATTTTTGGTAAAAATGGTAAACAACCCTTGTCACTTCTTGTCTCAGCCTTTGCTTATCTGTAATATCAGGAGTGTTTAAAAAATGGCTGATGACTGACAGTGATTTTTGTGGATAAAAAGTCTTACTGTTTTGAAAGCGTGCACATGTTACATAATATAAGGAACACCTGGGTTCATCATGGGAACCTAAAGCTATATCATGCTATATTGTTTTCCTTTTAAGCTGGTTGAGCTTTCCAAGGGTCGAGGAGTTTATGTCTATAAAGACAACATCACAACTGCCAAAAGCAAGAACAGCCCATCTTCCGCGGCATGTTTTCTCCTATCCTGTTTTTACAAAAACGAAGAACTTGTGGGAAGAAACCTGACTGGTGCGAATGCCAAACAGGGACTGGATGCTGATATTGTAGCATCCATTTTGGGTAAGGATTAATTCTTCATTAGTAAATAGCTTGCTGCAAAACAAAGCAAAAATTAAGATAAACATCAGACGTTTTTCAGACAATTTTGCCTTTTTAACATTTAGGCTCTGTAAGCATACATGAAAATCATGTTCCAGTGTCACACTACACGTCATGTATGCAGATACAAAGTAGTAGCGTAACAATAGACCCATTGTTGTACCTAATTCACACCCTTTGGGAATAAAACGTTTTGTTCCAGGTATTTTCATAGCATTTAAATATGTATGCTAAATTACAAAAATTAATTAGCCCAGGAGATTTGAATTGGGTGCAACATTGAGTTAGCCGAACGGGTCTATTAAATCAAAATCTCCATGGACTGCAATTTTGGCCAAATATGAGGCCTCTTTTCCTGCACAAAGAGACTTGGGCGCATAACGGAGAGTTTACTATGCCATGACGCTTTCCTCATAATACAATAGTCAAACATTTTGAGACCTCTTTTGTTTGTTTTTGTTTTTTTAGATTTTGCAGTGAAGGAAGGTGGGAAGGCTTCCACTGTAAGGCAAGCCCTCCGCAATAAAATTAGCAGTATTACCACAAGGGCAAATGGATGGCAGCCAGGCAGGAAATTGCCTTAATTTTTCTCCCTATTATAAAATTATTGTAATCGAGAATAGGGTATGGAAATATGTGATGTGCTGTTATTATCAATGACATTTATTAGCAGAGTTTGAATTGTCAGTAGAACAGTGAACTTAAACACTTCTGTACTAGTTGAAACATTTTGTTATGTTGATATTAAAATGATGATGTTTGTCATGGTTTGAGACATTAATTACTTGTATGTAAATCAAATCAATCTATTTAAGCTCAATGGCATAAGGAGTGGTCGCCCAATCTCCCGAGCTGGGGCTCATGAATGTAATGCTCACTGACCCAGTCCCTGTGCAGTGTATAGATATAATAGTTCTGTTTTCCTAGAGGAATTCAAACTTGTTTTGTTAATGTGATGTTCATGTCAAACACATCATTTACCGGCAAGTAAACTCCTGAGATGGCATAATGATAATTGTATTGCCTAAGCATGGTTCACTGATTGAGCAAGCCAAAAGGCTTGCTGTAATGTTTATCAGGGATACAAACATGGATATACACCTGTATCCATTATTTGCTACATGCAGAGAAAGTACACAAGGTTCCATACAAAAGAAAGCACAGGCATACTGTAATCATATTTATATATGCATTAATTAAGCTGTAATTGAAATTCCCCCCACCCCCCATGTATTATTATAAATGCATCGTATCATGTAAATATGTTGTGGTTCAATTTTATCCTTGGTTCAAATTTAATTTTCCTTTGTTTCAAAGTCATTATCATACATTACCATACCCCAAAACAAAGCAAAAATAGAATTTAAACCAAGGATAAAATTGAACCACAACAAAGATACTTAAAGTATACTGCTTTTTTTATGGCAGCAACAGTATACTTAAGTAGTATACTTAAAGTATACTTATCATTATCACGCTGTTTGTGTAAAGGTGCAAGTACACATTAAGTGTACTTAAAGTATACTTTAGGGTGTCCCAATTTCAGGTGGGACCAAGTATACTTCAACTATACTTTAAGTAGCTATTAAAAGTATACTCTAAGTAGGCTTAAAGTATACTTTGTGGATATCATTTGCAGTATACTTTGACTACAGTAGCAATGTACTTATAGTCTACTTTATTTTGGTAAGGGTTAAGTTGACTTAAGTCTTATTTTATTTTGAACTTGTTGTTTATAAATTAAAGCTTTAGAATTTCAGGCTTGAGTTTCAAAGCTTTATAAAGCGAAACATGTTTAAAAGAGGTCGCATTTTAGCATCTAAGCCGTTTAATTTGTTTTATCAAACTTCACAAGCAAGATTTATTGAAGGTTGAGCTAACTTGAAAGCTTTGCAATCAAGGCTACATGCATTAACCTATAAACACAAAGTGGTGTTTACAGTGTACGAATTCACTAATAAGTGTACGCTTAAGCTTTATTGTCAAATATGCAATCTTTCTTGGTAGGATCTGTGCTTTCTAAAAGGGTTTATTGATCTATAAATTCAATTTCCTGTGTTTTTTTGCTTTAGGTATCTTTGTAGGATACAAAGCAATGACAACGGAATAAAATAAGCTCAAATATCTACCTACAGCATAACATTCAAATGCAGTGTTGTATTTAGAAACCAGCCTTCAAGGTTTATATGATACAAATCCCTTTTGAGCCCATATAAATTAGAGTTCTGATTTGCCAGAAGTGTGGAACTTCTATTATAAACTAATAATCATTTGATATATTTTACAAATAATTTTATTGGTGTTTACTCATACATGTAGCAAAGCAAAGGCAGCAGGATGAATGAAGTGGGATGTACAAGTGGCATTGGCTGGCCTGTTCCATTAAAGCTTTTCGAATGTGGAGGGATGTTTACTTTGACTGCCACGCTATCTTTGACCTTTGTGGAATCGAGAGGCAGATTAAAAAACATGGCTTCAAGTTTATTGACAAGTTTCTTCTGGACAATGGTGAGTTTTATTTTGCACTTGTAACAAATGACCATTCAAATAATGTATAGGGAGCTTGATTTTTTACTACCATTTTTGAGCTACCGTGAATGGCAAACTTTTTCACGTGTTGTTACATGCTCAAAACATCTCTGCCTCAATGAATGAGTTGCCAGTAATCGGATCCTGCCTTATGCGCATAGGATTCTGGGATCGCCAGGGGGCAAACATTGCCAGTCGCTAGAAGAAAATGTATGGCGAAAAGTTGGTTCGACCTCCAAATCAACGATTTTGGAGAGAGATCAACGCTTTTTCGCCACTGTTTTAACATAAATGGATTCGGGCAATGTTGATACGAGAAAAGTGTAAGTTTTTGTTTGAGTAACCGTCAAATATATGATAAAATCTACCGATAAACTTCCTTGCTTGCGAAAGGTTAGTTATTGTGAAATTGACCTCGAGTAATGGTCTCGAAATATTGCAAAATTAGGTATAAATCGGGAGGAAATGACTAAATAAAGCCTTTTCAGTTGTATTTGCGTGTGTACAGGCTACGCTCAGCTTATTTCTAAGCTCATTAATACAAATAATATTGGAAATATGTCCAGTGCTGATCATTGTGCTGTCTGGGGTTGTGACAACGATCGAAGGTACCCAGAAAGGCAAAAGATTCTGCATCACGTTGAAATATTAAGATTCTACTCGCCCAAGAATAATAAAGATTTTTTTTGTGGGCTAGCGCTATTAATCGCGATCAATTCAATTTACAACGAGTGCGAAGGTCTGTTCAAATCATTTTGTACAATGTTATACACTGTAGAACCGTTTGAATGCCCTACACCAACTTTATGCATGAGAGGGTACAATTGTGGGGGTAAACCTTGCTCCAAAGATCAGATCTACAGGGAGCAATAGGAAATAGTTAAGAAAGAGAAAGCATAGTGGTAGTGCAGATGAAAATATGTTCAATGTTTGTGCCCAAGTTCCTGTGATCTTGCTGTTCCTCCGCAGATTTCGAAGAGAAGAGTAGCGGCTTTTTCTCAATCAAACTAGAGCTTAACCTGCGAATTTCCTCATGTTTCTTATCGCATATTTCATCCCTCCAAAGAGCAACAGCTCGGTAAAAACAATTTCCATCACCTCTGACAACGACTTCTCTCCTTTGAGGAGGTAAATTTCCAGAAGCCATAATTTGTTTATGGAAGACATAACTAATACGAAAACAGCCCGTACACATGTAAATACAACTGAAAAGGCTTTATTTAGTCATTTCCTCCCGATTTATACCTAATTTTGCAATATTTCGAGACCTTTACGCGAAGTCAATTTCACAATAACCTTTACGCAAGCAGGGAAGTTTATCGGTAGATTTTATCATATATTTGACGGTTATTCAAACAAAAAACTTACAATTTCCACGTATCAACATTGCCCAAATCCATTTCTGATAAAACAGGGGCGAAAAAGCGTTGATCTCTCTCCAAAATTGTTGATTTGGACGACGAACCAACTTTTCGCCATACATTTTCTTCTAGCGACTAGCAATGTTTGCCCCCTGGCGATCCCAGAATCCTAT
>OX419344.1:16061254-16066254 GCA_948470475.1 Galaxea fascicularis
CGAGCAACAGGAGAAAGAACAACAAAAAGCTCGAGAAAAGAGACGAAATTATCGTGAAGAACAGCGTAAAAGAGAGCGTCTCTTGTCAAGCTGTAACAACATTACCAAGTGTCAGGGAGTTTCAGCTTTTCCTCGTGTTTGCCTGCAAAAGTTTGCATGAAGAGAAAAGATCGTGTGGTCTGGCAAGGTGTGTTAAACTGGACTGTGTGTTAAACTGGACGGTTTTGCCGCTTAAATCCTTAATTGAAGAAGCTTCCTTGATAGGCATATGCAGTAAGAAGACTTACTTTTGTGTGAAACGACGGCTTCTGCTTAAGCTCTGCGTTCGGAGTGATTGTTGACTGACTTAAACTGTGCGCAGGTTAGTACTCCTGTTTTGTCTTTTATATGGACATTTATGCCAAGAAAATTGAATAGCGATTTGTCTCAGTTTGTTACTTGTCTTATTTTTCCCGATTTCTACGAGAAACGTCTAAGAGACATTCGCATCGGTTTCTTTTTTCTTACGTTTTGTTTTTTTCACGCTTTCATCTCAAATTGGTTTGTACTCTTGTTTTTTTTCAAATGTTTTCTATCCAATATTTCATCTTGGATCCTAAAACGTTTCGTTTTTTCCTGCTGTCGCTCTTTTTAGGGTACAAAATTTGTTGAAGAAAAGCCAAGCGAAGTCCGGACGGTTTATAACCTCGGCCCCGCTTGATAAGTTTGACATTTGGAAAACTCTCGCAAAGAACGACTCCTTGCCAAAACTAAACGCGATTTTTAACAGCTGCAGCATTGGAAATGCCAGCAATATGTTGTCTCTCGCAGCAATTCTTAGCAAAGCAATAATTTTGTGTGAAATGAAGGCTAGTTATGTCAGCTCTGCGTTCGGAGTGATTATTGACTGACCTAAACTGTCCGCATCCGCAGGTTAGTATTCCCGTTTTGTTTTTTATACGGACACTTATGTCAAGAACACTCGGACTAGCGATTTGCCTAGGTTACTCACGAGTTATGTTTGTTACCTGTCTTATTTTTCCAATTTGTACGAGAAACGGCGAAGAAGAATTCGTATAGTTTTTTGTTTTCTTACGTAAGTTTTGTTGTTTTCACGCTTTTATCTCAAATTGGTTTGGACTAAAAAATGCTCGTCTTTTTTTCCAAATGTTTTCTATCAAATATTTCATTTTGGATCCTAAAACTCTTCGTTTTCCCTGCTGTTGCTCATTTTTGGGCACAAAATTGGTTGAGGAAAAGTCAAGCGAAGTTCGGACGGTTCATATCCTCGGCTCCGCTTTGTTAGGAACAAGAGCCGGATTGACATTTGGAAAACTCTCGCAAAGAGCGACAACTCCTAGCCAAATGTAAACACGATTTTTAACAGCTGCAGCATTCGAAATGCCAGCAATATGTTGTTCCTCACAGCAATTCTCGTTGTTAGTTAAAAAATCGCAGACTTAAAAGGTTAATTGCAGTAAAAACTTCGTCTTTAATTCGATGTTTATTGACAAATGTTTTCCTGAAACCGATTTGTTTGTCTGATGTTGTTATCATTAACAGGGTTGTAAAAATAATACCGCCCACGACTTGTAGTCAAGGTTTGTAGTTTGCAATATTTGTAATTGATTGAAGTCAAGAATAAAACCATTCTCAACCATTTGCAGTTGATCACCTGAGTTGATTCATGGCTTATCGTGCCGCAGTCACTTTTCATAACGAAAAGTTAAGTCATTTTCGCTCAATGTTTTTCGGTGTTACCGACGGCAGTCTTTTATCGTCTTTACTCTTATAGCTCACAAAAATGACGCCATAAAATAGCCAAAACAAGGCGAACAAAGTACTGTTCTTCTTTTTCGGGTGATGTCGAAGAGTACACTTTGGGGTTTTAACATTTTGTTTTGTTGTGGAATATTTCGGTTTGTTGAGGTTAAAATGTCAACGATACATGTTAGAAAATTGTAACTCAGCCAAAGCACATAACCGGTTGTGATGTTGGATTTAAAAGTGAGACGCTGGGACTGTTAATCTATAGTTTAGAGATTTACACCATTTGTACTGAAATGTAATCGAACTGTGATGAAGCAAAATCGTTTATGCTCATAGTCATGTAGTTCCTTGATGCAACGTGGCAAAGGACCGATGATAAATCGAAAATGTACGTTAGCACATGTTTGAATGGTGGCTGTGGCTCTGCAGCAAAACAGTAAAAAAATATTATCACAATACAGAAGTCCTTACTAGAGTCCTGGTTCGAGTTCTGGCATAGATTTTATTTTATCGGTAAATGCCATACAATAAGGAAAGAACTGTGGAGCTCCGCTTTTAGGATTGCCTAAATATATATATTACATAGTTCAGAGACGAGCCCTGCCCGCCTTTATAACCATTTGGTCTTCTCGCCGCTGAACAAACTAAAGGTATACATGTGTCGTACGCTTATTTCGTCAACGGGCAAACCAACAACTGAGGTTAGGAGCGCTATGTGTTGTGTACTCGTTTCGTCTCGTGCAATATCAGAAAAATTTATTGCCTGTGAGACGCACACTGTTTCATGTCATGCCTAAACGGAACGAGTATATATGCGACATTGAGCGTGCCTTGTACGCTTCAAGACTAAAACTAACGAGATAAATACGTAGCATAATAATACATGGCCAGAAATCTCGGACATCACATTTCGTGCGACTTACATTCACGCTGTCGCGTAATGGCCTTAACCGCTGATTTCAGCAGTGACCTCCGGGCTCGTATTTTTAGGACAGATCGAGGGGTGAAATACAAATATGTTTATCGTGAAATGAACGCCGCTGGCTGAAGGTATTGCCAAAACGAGCCATGGCCGACAAAATCCATGAAAAATGCTATCGAACGATGCTTTTTGAGGAACATTTGAGGCATATTTGGCCGAGATATCGCTTGTTGAACTCCGAGCACGAACTTCCAGTTTACATGTATTGTACATCGCAGCTTTACTTTTTTTTTAGTATCGAAATGGAACGGGTTAGTTTTCTTGAATCTCCTCAAGAATCACGTTGTTTTTAATACCAAATATGCAGGATTTGCGTGCGAGAATACGGAGCTAAGAGCGGGACTTTGTTCTCTTCTTCTTCATGGGACGAACGTGGATCTGCGTGACATGTCGACCTTTCCGTGATCTTATTTCATTTTGTACGGTTTTCAGCAGCCGAAAAGCAAGGTACGTTTACAAGCTGAAGATCAGTTTTTTCATTTTTCAAATAGCGATTTAACTGTATTGTATGACTCGATTTTGGCAAATTACATAGCGACTTTAGATTTCTAATTATTTGCTATCAAATATGCTATCTTCGCTTCTTTTTTCACGGATTTACAAGGGTTTGACTGGATCTGAAGTTGCAAATTGACATCGTTCCGAAAGCAAGGTATGGAATTCGTTTTTCCGGTAGATTTTTTAACCACAATATCGCTGAAATGTCTTGGAATAATGCTCGATTTTGGCAAATGGAAAAAAGGTATTAATTGTGCTTGTATTTTCTGTAACTCCATCGCCTCTCATATAAAGCTTTGTAATTTCGTCCGCCATTTTTGTTATCGATTGGGAAACGCCGCTACTGCCGTGCGGGCTCAAATGTCCGAAATTTCTGGCCATGAAAGCACACCTGTCAGGTCGTATTCATGACTTTGAAGAACGACGTTTAGACATCTGTTCATTCTAGTTTCGTAGCGCATTTATTTTGACTATTTTGCCTGCTTTGTGCTGAGGCAACGTTAGTCACCACTGTCTCATGCCTAAAAGAACGAGAAAAGAACGAGGAATACACACTGTGTGTGTAGCGTGTTTGTGGCCCCACTCTTATAGAACGCGGAATCAATACATTGTGCGTAGCGCGTTTGTTGCCCCAAGCTTATAGAACGAGGAAGATACGTAGTGCGTAGCGTGTTTGCGCCCCCAATTATAGAACGAGCGATATGCATTGTGCGTAGCGTGTTTGTTGCCTCCACTTATGGAACGAGAAATATACATTGTGCGGAGCGCGTTAGTGGCCTCACGCTTATAGAACGAGGAATATAGTGTGTAGAGAGTTTGTGGGCTCACGCTTATAGAACAAAAATGTTCATTGTGCGCAGCTTGCTCGGATTCACGGTTATAGAACGAGAAATTAACAGTGTGCGCAGCGTGTTTGTGACCTCACGCTTATAAAACGTGGAACATGCATCGTGCGCTGCGTGTTTGTGACCTCACGCTTATAGAATGAGGAATATACATTGGCGTAGCGTGTTTGTGGCCTCGCGCTTTTAGAACGAAGAATATACATTGGCGTAGCGTGTTTGTGACCTCACGCTATAGAACGAGGAATAAAAACTGTGTGTAGCGTGTTTGTGGCCTCGCGCTTTTAGAACGAAGGATTTACATTGTGCTTAGCGTGTTTGTGACCTCACGCTTATAGAACGAGGAATAAACACTGTGCGCAGCGTGTTTGTGGCCCCGCGCTTTTAGAACGAAGAATATACATTGTGCGTAGCGTGTTTGTGACCTCACGGTATAGAACGAGGAATAAACACTGTGTTGGATCGAACACCTCATTTTGTTTTAGTGGCCTCAGTTAGTATTCCCCTGGGCCTGTTTTGCGCGGGAATTTAGGTCCGCAATTTGCATTTTGTAAGCGACACTTGGCAAATGTCATTTTCTATTTTTACACGTTTGAACCTTCAACGAGACGCACTGCTCGTAGTTGTCCGTTCTTTCAATCACCGGCAGTCTGCCAGAAAATCGTGCTAAGCTTCCTATAAACGCGCCACAACAATTTAAAACCTTCTTCGCCTCGTCAGTAGCTGTAGCACGACAAAGTGGAAAGTGTTTTTTAATTAATTGCGTGAATTAGAAGTGTTCGCCTCCGGCGTTTACACACTGTGTGTAGCGTGTTCGTGGTCTCGCGCTTTTAGAATGAAGAATTTACATTGTGCGTAGCGTGTTTGTGGCCTCACGCTATAGAACGAGAAATAAACACTGTGTGTAGCGGGTTTGTGGCCTCGCTTAT
>OX419344.1:16071254-16086254 GCA_948470475.1 Galaxea fascicularis
GAAATTATTGAGAAGGCTGAGAGACATGTACAAGAGAGGCTTGACAACGGAGAGGAAGAGTCAGTTATGCTCTCGAATAAGTCACAGGCAAATGATGATAAAGTCTCCTTGGCATCCTCGTACGTAAAACAGAAGCAATTGGAAGCAAAACAGGCCAGTGAACGCCTTGCTCAAGTAGAAGAAGAGCAGAAACGGAAAGAATTAGAGCTAGAAAGGATAACCGCCGAAGTTCAACTAGCCAAACAGCGGGCTGAGGAAGCAAGAAAGGTAGCTGCGTTGAACAAACAGAGAGCAGATGCAGCAGAACGAGAGTCTGGCTTGCGCAATAAGGATGATATTTCACTGGGCATCTCCCGTTCCCCTGATTTAGTGTACGAAAAGAATGCGTATGGACCTGACCAGTACCTTGGAAGACTGGTTCAAAGCAGCTTACCCGTCAAGTTGAAAGGTGTTGATCTTCCGAAATTCTCAGGACAAGATAAAGCTGACTTCGAGCCTTGGAAGGCAGCCTTTATGTCTATTGTTGATGGAATGGATATTCCTGTTGGCGAAAAAGTGTTACGGCTTCAAAGCAGTTTGACCGGAAAGGCCCTGGCATTGGTTAAAGACCTCGGATACTCTGTAAATGCCTATGAAAGAGCAAAGGAAAAGCTCGAAAGAAAGTATGGAGGAGAGAGACGTTTGCAGATTAAACACCTGACTGCTCTGCGTGGCTGGCAGAAAGTTCGACCCCGAAACTTGGACGATATGGAGAACTTTCAAGGTATTCTCGAAAGAGTTTGGATAGCACTGAAAGACTGTGGTCCAGGTCAAGAACTTCAAGGACACAATCTGAACCTCACCGCAAAGGAAAAGCTTTCAGAGGAGGATGTGCAGGCTTACAAGCATTGGCTTATCGATCATTCCCTTGAAGACAGCTTCGAGTCACTCATAGAGTGGGTAGAGATTCGAGTACAGATCATGGAAGAAGCAAGAGAAGAGACGAGTGGGTTCGAAAGAAGAAGGTCTGATAGGCCAGAAGGACGAAGAAATGGTTTTCGCGACGACCGAGTTCATGGCAGAACCTTCACCACCAAATCAAAGTCAAGAGGCTGCATTGTGGACACTTGTAAACAAAACCATCCACCCTGGGTTTGTAAAGCCTTCAAAGAACTACCTGTTCAGAAGAGAAAGGAGCTGATTGGAAACGCTAATCGCTGCTACCGTTGCCTAGCTGCTGGTCATCACAGTAAGGAATGCCCCAACACGAGGCGATGTGGAGTTGATGGATGTCTAAGTACCAACCATAGCAGCTATCTTCATGAAAAGACCCCCCATTATTTGACAGACAGATCTCAAAGCCAACTACATGCGGATGCTTCACCTTTCCGGCCAGAAGAGCGGCCGAATCCAGAACAAAGACCCCTACAGGCTACAGGAGCAAGCGACGCGGCACCACTTAACCTCAACCCTCGACAGCAGACACACAATACTAGCCATGTTGAACATGTGTCATTGATGATTCTCCCAGCTCTGATCAGTAATGGAAATAAAGAACTGAGGGTAAATGTCATGCTAGACCCATGCTCCACAAGTTCTTACATTTCTGAGGAGGCTGCCGAAGAGCTAGAGTTACATGGACAGGAGTTGAATCTGACTATTGCAGGGACAGGGGGAGTAGAAGTCAAGACACCTTCCCGAAGGGTTGAACTGACAGTGACAAACCTAGATGGTACATTTTCAAGTCGTTTACAAGCTCATGTCCTTGAAAACATTGCTGGCGACACTCCAGCTATTCGCTGGTCAGAACTGAAGGATAAGTGGCCCCACCTTCAGCAAGTGCCATTTGAGAATGTATCAAGGCGGCGCCAGATTGACATCATGATTGGCAGTGATCATCCAGTCTTTCATCATGTGTTGAGGGAAGCTTGCGGTGACCAACCAAACGACCCCATTGCGCGTTTGACAAATTTGGGCTGGGTGTGCTTTGGTCCTACCTTGGTGGAAGAGTTTCGGCGCAACACTCATTCCCACTTCACACGCACATACCGCAGTAGTAAAGTCAACAAGCCACCGCCACCTGATGACATTTTACGTGCATTTTGGGAACTCGAATCCCTGGGGATCGTGGACAAACCTGAACAACGGATGACAGCAGAAGAGAGAGCGGCAGTTGCTCAAGTATCTGAGACATTGGAGGTCAGGAATGGGCGATACAGAATTGGAATCCCCTGGAAGGAAGGCGAACCAAAGTTCACTAACAATTATGACGTAGCTCTCGTACGACTCAAAAGCCAGGAGAAGTCCCTCAAGCGAAGAGGCACGAAGGTCATGGAAGCCTACAACAAGATTTTTCAAGATTACGAGAGAAAGGACTACATTCGTCGAGTACCCAAATCTGACGTTGAGAAACAATGGTTTCTGCCCCACTTTCCAGTGGTCAAAGAAGACAGAATTACGACAAAAGTGCGCGTGGTCTTTGACGCCGCCGCGAAGCATGATGGAAAGAGTTTGAATGACGCCATATGGCCGGGACCTAAGCTTCAAAGAGACTTAGTTGATGTGTTAACACGTTTTCGTCGGGCACCTGTGGCCCTGACAGCTGATATTTGTGAAATGTTCTTACAAGTGGAACTGCAAGACAAAGACCGTCCGTATCACCGGTTCCTCTGGCGTGATTTCGATAGTGCAAGAAAACCTGACGTGTACGAGTTTCAGCGACTATTGTTTGGAAATACCGCTTCGCCATTTTGTTCTCAGTATGTTCTTCAGACCCATGCCAAGACACACGCTTTGGACTTCCCTGAAGCAGCAAGCACTGTTGAAGACTCGATGTATGTGGATGACGTGCTAGACTCCTGTGAAACAGTTGGAAGTGCTCAACTCCTACGACGCCAGCTGTCTGACCTGTTGGCCATAGCGGGCTTCAAATTAAGGAAGTGGTCTTCCAATGAATCAGTTGTAGTTGAAGACATCCCGAAGGAAGATCGGCTGCCTACCTTGGAGTTAGACAAAGATATCTTGCCGAATACCAAGACTCTTGGAGTCATGTGGGAAGCTGAAAGAGATGTCTTTACCTTCCAAGTGCAACAGCCACTCGTCGACAACAAAGCACCCACCAAGCGAAACGTACTGAGTGCTATAGCCAGTCTGTTTGACCCACTTCAGTTCTTGGCGCCATTCACCGTGAGAGCAAAAGTTCTTATGGAGGAAGTATGGATGGCTGGTGTTGATTGGGATGAGGAATTACCCGAGAACTTAAAAGTCAAGTGGGAGAAGTGGGTATCGGAACTCCCACAACTGTCAAATGTTGCTGTCCCTCGTTGTCTGCGTCGAACGTGCCCAGAGAGCATTGAACTTCACTTATTTTCGGATGCTTCTAATGACGCCTTCGCATCAGTTGCCTATTTAGTCTGTCGATACCAGGACAGCAGTCCGTCATCACGCCTTATTGCCTCAAAGTGCCGTGTGTCTCCAGTGAAGGCGATGACAATTCCCCGCCTAGAGCTTATGGGTGCCGTCCTTTCAAGTCGACTGTCCCAGAACATCCTGAAAGTGATCACCGTAGACAGAACCATCTTCTGGACTGACTCAGAGAATGTGTGGTACTGGGTCCGCAATCAAAGTCGTGAGTTCAAGCCATTTGTTGCCAACAGAATTGGCGAAATTCAGCGAACATCAAGTCCTGATCAGTGGCGACACGTACCAGGAACAGTCAATCCAGCAGACCTGCCAACAAGGGGGCTTTCTGCCATGGCCTTAGCCGAGAGTGAAGTTTGGATGGAGGGACCTGCCTTTCTCAAAGCTGATGAGTCAACCTGGCCAGCAGCACCACCCCCCAGAGACAACACTAAGAAGACTGAAGACTGTGAAAGACGAGCGACATCTAGAACACATGTGACCAAGAGCTGTGCCAGTGTGATCATTGACCCAAACAAATTCTCAAACCTCAAGCGTCTGGTTCATGTGACAGGATGGGTTCAGCGATTCCTGACCAATTGCCGACTTTCAATGAATTTACGAAGAAAGGACCGAATCCTCCTGCCGACCGAGATATCAGAAGCAGAGACCTTCTGGATTAAGCAAGCCCAAGCCCAAGCCTTCCCTGGTGGAGAAAACGAAGGGTCGCTGGTTCAATTGAACCCTAAGAGTGACAGAGATGGGTTGCTTCGGATGGATGGACGCTTGCGTTTCGCAGATGAGCTTCCATACGACACAAGGCACCCTATCTTACTACCAAAGGACCACCCTGTAACAAGACTAGTCATCGTTGACGCTCATGTAAGACTTGGTCATGGGGCTGGAGTTGAGCAAGTTCTAACTGAGTTAAGAAGTCGTTTCTGGATTGTAAAAGGAAGGCGTATAGTGCGAAGTGTGACTGAGGCTTGTGCTGAATGTCGACGTCGATTCACCACGAAGAAGGGAAATCAGATGATGGCCCCGTTACCCAGGGCGAGATTGCAGTCGTCACTGAGGGCATTTGAAAGAGTTGGTGTCGATTATGGGGGTCCATTCTTGACGAAACAAGGACGTGGTAGGACAAGAGCCAAACGTTACCTGTGTCTTTTCACTTGCCTTACAACCCGAGCTGTGCATTTGGAAATGTCCTACTCATTAGACACTGACTCGTTTATAAACGCATTTACCCGGATGACGTCAAGGAGGGGGACACCAACCTATGTTATCTCGGACAATGGAACCAACTTCGTTGGAGCAGAGCGTGAACTGCGGGAGTTGGTGGAGGCCCTTGATGCAGACAGAATCACGCAAGAAACCAGCAAGTATCAACCCATTGACTGGAAGTTTAACCCTCCATGTGCTCCCCATTTTGGTGGTGTATTTGAGGCACTGATCAAGAGTGCGAAGAAAGCAATCAAAGTTATCCTTGGAGACGCAGATGTTACCGACGAAGAGCTTCACACAGCAATCTGTGGCGCGGAACGATTGTTGAATTCCCGACCAATAACTTACGTCAGCTCAGATCCCAATGACCTTTCGCCACTCACTCCAAGTCACTTCCTTGTTGGAGAGATTGGAGGACCGTTTGCCCCTGAAGCGCTTGACCACGAGCAAACCTACAACCCCAGGAAACGATGGCACCGTGTACAGCAGCTTCTAGGACAGTTCTGGAAACGTTGGAGAAAAGAGTTCCTGCCCAGTCTTAATGTCAGAAAGAAATGGTTTCATCCGAGACACAACCTGAAAGAAGGTGATGTTGTACTGATTGTGGAGCCAAACGCCAGCAGAGGAGAGTGGCCTCTTGGCCGTGTGATTGAAGCATACCCTGGTGATGATGGTCTAGTGAGAGTTGTAAAAGTCAAGGCAAAGAACAAGGAGTATTTGCGTCCTGTCCATCGCCTGTGTCCCCTGGAGTATGTTGAAGACAGTACTGAGGAGTGAGAGTCATTAAAAGTTTGACTGTGATGCAGAAACTGTGCCTGATTGTGAAAGTGACAGTCGTTGATGTTTTGTTACCTAGAACTTTGATAGGAACATTGATTAGGCAAGATGATTTGAACTTTATTGAGAAACAGTCTATGACAGTGGTCATGCTCCCCCATAGACTATAGATTTTATGTATGTTATTAGTTAGCGAATACATCAATTGCATTCGGGAGGGGGATGTTGACAATCAATAATTCGCTTGTTACCCTGGTAACTTTGCGGGTTGCCGCTTGGCTGTATCGCGGGCGCATTTTCACACATGTAACACGAGAGAAGACATGTTGTTTTTGAGACCTTGTTGTTCATTCTTGCTCGAAATTAAAAGGTAAAATCTATTCCTCTGTGTGACGACCCCTTTGGATATTGACCGTTCTACCGTTTGAGAACACTGCGGAAGGACTGGATTTTGAATGTGAAACAAACGATAATTTAACTTCAGATCATACAAATGCACTGGTCTGGTTTACTTTCGCGTACTTGACCCACGGCTTTCAATGATCGATCAGCTGTGTAGCTTCTGGGTTGATCCAAAGTTCGAGTAAACTGCTGTAAATGAAAGTTAAACAAAGCTCGCTGTTCGATCTTACCTTTCTTGAAAGATTTGTTGCCTTTCGTCGGCCATTACTTTCACCGATGATGGAACGCTCTCGGATTTCCCGTGGATCATCGATCGTTCTGTTCCACTCTTCGCCCCAGCCGTCAAACGCGACGCTGATCGCTTCACTTTCAGCGTGAACAACAGTACACACACCAAACTCCTTCTTCATCAATCGCTTCAGCCTTGTTGCCTTTCACAAACCTCTTCATGAGCTTATCCATCGTGCAACTGTATAGCTTCCCGTCAAAAACAGGTTTTGTGCGATCGAGAGAGTCGCATTCAGTTGCTAAGATACCAGATCGTTCCGAGTCTCACGCGGTAATTCGAAAAAGACATTGCGCATGTGTGAATTGATTTTTTTCATTCTCGTCCCAAGAGCCTCCGTTTCTTTTGGTCACGTGGTCGGAGAATCGTCAACGACATTTCAAGCCTAAAGACGAGTGGCTCTGGGGACAAGAATGGAGGCGCCTGGGTTCGTTTTTGTCTAGCGGTCGTTCTTCATGTTTATGTGCGCGCGCTTTACCTTGTTGCCAAGAAACGTGGTTGATCGGAGAACGAGTACGTGACTGTTCTGTCAACAGCCGAGCTTTGGCATAAAATAAGCATTTTTCACTCCTCGGGCGAATCTTTATCAACTTGTTTCTCTAATGTAGTGATGTCTGGTTGTTTACGGATTATGGTTTCCAAGAGTACAAGATACGCAAAGGTAAGCTTAAACACAATGTCATTAATTTATTTTTTAAATTTACAGTTTTGTACTCTTTCAAACTTGGAGAAAGATATTGCATGTAATTTGTCCGTTTTTGTATAAATTTGAATTCAGCAAAGTCTTTGATCTGTAACTTTAGCACAGGGAGTACATGTAATTCCTCGTTAATGTTCTTTAGTGCTAATCTCGGAAGGAATTCTACACAGCCTCATACATGCATCACTGTCATACTAACCCTTTTCCAAATACGAATAGAGTTTGAGTCACAACATGCACGTATAATTAATGTATGGGGCTGTGTGTAAATCTTGTCCTAATCTCACATGTGGTGCTAGAAACTCTTACCATTGCTACTACAAGCAGGACGTAACATGTCGATCAAAGTCGATTATCGAAAACGTAGTCGATAAGTCGATAGTACTCGATACTTGTCGATAATTGTCAATCGACAAGTTAAATTTGTCGATAAAAGTCGATAATCACAAGATTTTTAAAACTGATTATCGATTTTATCGATAAAAATACAGACAAATGTCACGACATTCAAGTAACCAAACCAATAATAGCTCGAACGACTTTTTTGATGAAAGTGTAAACAGCTCTAAAGTTAATCTGTATGGCAATAAAGCTAAATAAAAACCTAAACAACCAAGTAGTCTGTTGTATGAAAAGTAGAGCAGATTGTCAATTTCCTAACAGTTGGAAGAAATCCCGGGTAGCTGCAGTTTTTAAAAAGGGTATTAAAACAGGCTAGATGTAAATAACTGTAGACCTATTTCACTTCTAAGTGTTCCTAGCAAAATCTTGGAAAGGGTGGTCTGTAGATCTTTTGATAATCATTTGACCTCTCACAGTCTCTTGTCTGAATTAGGCAGTGGGGATTTAGGAAGGGTCATTCTACAGAAAGTCTTTTGTTGCACCTTACCGAAGTGTGGAAAGAAGCCTTAGATAATGGGCTTAAAGTAGGTGTATTGTTCATTGACTTTAGGAAAGCCTTTGATTGTGTCGACCATGTCATTCTGGGTGAGAAACTAAAGGCTTTGGGAGTGTCAGAAGATATGTGGATTTGGCTGATGGATTACTTAGCAAATAGAAGCCAATTGACACAAATAGATGGCATTTTTTCGGAATCTAAACCTGTAAAAATTGGGGTTCCTCAGGGTTCCTTATTGGGACCTAGGCTTTTTATTACTTATGTAAATGATCTTCCAGACAGCATTAGAAGTGGTGAAGTTTACATGTATGCTGATGACACTACTATTTATACTATTGGTAATACTATTGATGAGGTTGCTATAGCCCTTCAAGAGATATTAGATGAGTTACAAACCTGGTGCTAAAAGAATAGATTACATGTAATTATCCATGAAGGGAAATGTGATGCAGTACTCCTGGATACAAAACCGTTTACTGGCCCCTTGAAACCTTTGGTTTGGGGAGACAAAACCATTGATTACAGATCTTTTTCAGTATGTCTTGGCATAGCCATCGATGAAAGACTCTCCTGGGCCAAGTATGTAAAATCAGTCTCTACCTCATACAGTTCTAAAGTAAAAATGTTGAGACGCATAAGTTTCTTACCAAAGGCCATACTTGAAACAATTTATTACAAAACAGTAATCCCAAGCATAATTATTAATTATGCCACAGTTGTGTGAGGCTCTTGTTCAGATTATCTGATGAAAGATCTTGAATTAATCCACCAAAGAGCATCAATACTAATATCCACAAACTACCAAGGGACATGGATGATGAAACAGAACTCACAAATGCAAATTGGATGCCATTGAAGTATTTTTATTGTTCTCGCATTATAAATATAATGCATAGAGCTTTTTACGGTATTGAATTAGATGATATAAATAGGCTAGTTGCTAAGAATGCTTCTTCTTATAGTCTTAGGAAATCGTTAAATATTGTTGTATCAAGGCCAAGAACCGAACAAGGCCGTTGTTCATTTAAACACAGAGCTGCAATTGCCTGGAACTCTTTACCTGACAATATTAAGCAACTTGAAAATCCTTTCTGTTTTAAAAGAAAGATAAAATCGATCAAGACCTTTGTCAGGGACATCAGTTTTCAAAAGGAATGCTCTGTTAATTATAATAAGGACCCTGATTTTAATTATTTTTAAATTATTGGATCTCCTTTTTGTCTTTATTGTTTTACTATTTTCTACTTTATGATGATTGTACTGTTAAATTTCTCATTTTTCTCATTTAGATTTTATAGTAGTAGTAGGTCAACATCAGCTGTAAAGTTGCATATTTTAAACCTACTTACTAGTAGTAACCACAGGTTAGAAAGTGCGGGCCTGAATCCACTTGAAACGCTTTTGTTTAGATGTTGGCAATAGAGATGTTTTGAAAGCGTGACAGAAAATTGGCGTTACTTTCGATTCTCACTGGTTAGCTAATTAAATATTTGATCAAGGAAGGAAGAAGGCGCCGGTCGCAGAGGAATGTTTATTTGCTCAAAATTGAGGCAAAATCTTTCAGAGATGCAAGATAGGACATTGTAAGGATACAGAAATTAATTTGGGACCATTTGCTAGCTTTTAAGGGTGAAATTATCCAGAAGCAAGCTTTGTTTTCGCTTCCGTTTCGAACACGGAATAATTCACGCATTGTTTTAATAATTATACGCTGTCTGTTCTGTTTTTTCTTTCGTTCTCTTTTCTACCTCGCCGAGGTCATTTTTTCGTCTAAATCACGTAAGGAAAGCTTGGAATTAATGTTCTCATTCAAGGTTAAAGCTCTGAGGTAATAATTCTGCGATTTTTTTGATCCCATGTGACAAACTGTTATAATTGACACATTTTTCGCATTCTGATCGTTCTTACAGTAGTTGCAGAACAAAATTTCAATTTCCGGTTTCAGCGTCCCTGTTATAAACATGGCGCGCACGCGTAATACGCAATCCGCTGATCACTGCCAAGATTAGGGTTGCGCAATTGCGGGGCTCTCTTGGGCCCGCAATCAAATAAATGTATGTATGTATGTATGTTATTCATTATAGAATAGAATGTTTAAATTACCTCGAGAAATGATCGATTAACAGTTTCAGCTTAGCGAAATCGCGATCTGTAACATAACTCGGACCAACCTAGTTCCTAGGGTCTCTCTAGGCGGGAGAGATGAGAGATCCTGTTTCTTAGGGGGGACAAAACACTGGCCAAAGTTTAGTCTAGATGAGGGAAAATCGAGGCCAGCAAAGTAATTAAAAAGTAAAGTGAATTGGTATTTTATTTTCATCAGTGTTTTCACTCCGCTCAACATTTGACAAACACAAGCTGCTATGACTGTCCTCCCTCTCCGCTAGTTTGGCTAAATTCACCGGGTTTGTAATTGCGCCTTGCTTCTCCTTGTGCCTATGACTGTTGTACCAGTCTGCAACCTACGTATGACAGTAAAAATACAACAAGTTACGATTGCTCAGTATCAGAGAGTATGAACCCATGTATAGACAGTTAATCTTGCCAGATCTAGCGTTGTTCGTTGTTCCCACCATACATCGTTTTTTGTATTTCTGATACTTGTCGATTGAAATCGATCGAAATCGATCACAAGAAATTGTGTGATCGACTTTTATCGATTTCCAATATTTGTCGATTGATAATAATATCGACAACGATCGACAATGATCGAATTTTATCGACTATTGGAATTATCGACATGTTACGTCCTGCTACAAGTTGCATCTAAAACATTAGAAGGCTAAGAATTGTATATTCCGAGACTGGCCCAATAAAAGAAATAATATTTGGCATTAGAGCACTACACTGATAAGTGCATGCAGAAGAAGGAACACAGTTAATCCAGCTACATCAAAATTATACAGGGATTCAACTTTACATTTCAGTGTTTGCTTTTTTTTTAGTCTACACATTTTGGGGTACAGAACTTCAGTATCAAAGGACATTTAAAGTGCTACAGTATGACAAAATTTGCATCTTCTCCTATCTGAGCCATTTTAAAATAAAACAAGTAGTTTGTATGAGAAAAAGAATGCTGCTTTCTATTTTGAAATATCTCTTTTGTTCAAGACATAGTCAAGTTTTTAAAATATGCAAATTAGCCAATTGATGATGTCATAAACTCAACAAAATTTTGATCAAATAAGATGAAAAGAGATAATTTTATCTCAGCCAATTTGTATCAGACATGCATGATTTTTTGCAGTAAGATTCTACCAGATGTGCTCCACAATATGAGCTTACCAGTTTTGTTGCCATGGCAACATAATGGGTTCCAGACCTCCCTGATATTAATGGCTTGGCTGGCTACCTTTGGCATTCTATCTTGATATTTGCCAATGTTGCCTCATCTGCATAATCCAACAAGCATATACATATGTTAGGTCGAGTTTGTGGCTTTGTTAATTTTTTTTTTCAAGCTGAAAATCACTAAAATATTGAAATTAGGTTGGACGGGATTGGAGAAGAGTGAGTGGCCATGGAAACCAAATTTTTTAAAGCTGTAGGTGTGTTACCTGTATAACTATTAATAGCCTACCAAGTTTCACTGGTCTCTGCTTCAAAATGACTGAGATAGCTCTATTTGTATACTTAATAATAGCATTGGGTTGAGTGTATGATGTCATCAGTCCCCTCATTTGCATAGTTTATACATTTTTCAAAGTCAAATATCTCCGGAACCAAGCAGGTATTTGAAAATGGTAAACAGCGTCTTAAATCTTTCCTAGAATTCTACAATACGTGATAAACCTAAAAATTAAAGGGCTAAAAAATTGATCATAGTAGCACTTTATAAAGGTTACTGTCAACCTTCAGCGGTCATATTTTTTTTAAATTTGAGTTTTTCACTCATTGGTTAAACGAATAATACTAGCAATTGGCGAAAGAAAATTTACAACATTTGCAAAACAACATGAAAAAAACGAAAAAAAAAAAGATTTCGACTAAAGTTACATGTAATAAGTACAGGGAGAGGTGTGATAATCCTATTTGATATCCAGCAGTCTGTTAACATTTTTCGCAGTAGCTTTCCTCGCTCCACTTTTGTCTCCGTGCTTGTTTCAAGGTTTCATGCAAAGAAATCGCCATCAAACCTAGATTAGATGTTAGCTGTACATAAAAGATTCCCAAAAAAATTTGACAAGGGCAACAAAAAAAAATCCGAGCAGAGTGAAGAAATAGAAACTTACCCGTGCGCATTTACAGGGTGCAACCAGCACTTGCTTCAGGTGAATTTCTTTGCTTTTTCACTCCACGTGCTGTTTTAGGCTGTCTTCTCGTTTTTGTGGGGTTCAACGAACTTTCCGTGGCCAACTTATTTCTTCCCATTTTAAAATAATAAATATAAAGAGGGGGGAGGAACAGGGGAGTAAATCTCCCTTCTCCCTACTTTCTGAGCCAATTTCTCCCTCCTCCCTACTCATCCAGGTCCATCCAGTTCAATTCTCCCCACTCCCAACTTTTCTTTTTCTCCCTCCTCCCTACTTTTTCCCCCTATTTCTCCCTCCTCCCAACTTTTTTTGGGCCATTTCTCCCTCCTCCCTATTCTGTTCCTCCCCACTCTATAAAAAATAGACTCCTCGCCTGTCACTGAATGAGGAATCAACTTTCCCACGAATGAATGAAGCTGTATGTCAGGTTTCCTCTTCGGGGGGTTCTTTGGTTGTTCTCTATTGCTCAGCAGTATGACCTCGTTGAGAGCAACTTTGATGAGGCGTGAAAACTGTGAAAATCTTTGAAGGCCAAAAACTTGTGGCATCCAAGCACGTGACACGTATGGAGAAAAATTGTATTGGCCAACTTTACAATGGATTTTCTCAGGAACCGATGCAAATATCAAAAAGGCCTCACACACTTTGTTGGCCTGTTATCTCCTGAGTGATAATTATAGTCCAATTTGTTTGGATGTCCGTGGTAATGCACAGGCAATTAATTCTGTTGAGTAAACATGGTTACAGTAGATTTGCGTTTGAACGCTTGTGCTTGCCAACGAAAACAAAAGTTGTCAAAGTTAGAGTTATTTTTAGCTTCTATACTGATTTCATTAGCTTTCCAGTGATATATATTTTCTTGGGGTTTCTTTAAAAACAATGCACATTTATTTTTTTACATGTACATGTACCAGTGATTTTCCGAAAGACACCCCTGAAGGTTGACAGTAACCTTAATATTATTTAGATGAGTAGCACAATCATGTGTGACGTACATTTGTGTAACACAGTGAAATTTTACAAAACTTTTCATTATCCTCCCAAAAATTGATCTAAATGAACATACAACTACAGAATGCTTTAGGAAACTTACATCTCATTCTAAAATGTCATTTTTTGTACTAACATAGCGAGAAAAAACAATTTTATGAATTTAACCCACAATGCCTTGTGGGCATATCAATTTTCAAAAATTACCATAATCAAAGTTAATAACTTCATATAATCTTGTGGGTTATTCCTATTATTAATTTTTTATACACTTTTATCATGATAAAGCTAAAAGGTTCACAATGAAGCCATAATTTCCTCATACTCAATAACTGGAAGTTTATAAATAGCTCCCCGTCTTTTGGTTTCTTTTGACTTCAAGACAAGGTCTCTGCATATGTGGCGAACAGTATGTTCCAGAAAGGACAGCTGCCTGCTTCCCTGCTTCTAGCTTGAAAGTGAAATCAATCAAGTTCTCCCTGAGGAAAAAGTGTCCCAGTAGCACTTTTTGCCCACAAGAGAAAATTGACCCATAGTCATCCTCAAAGTCACTGTCAAGTGTGACCACACCATTACTAAGAACTTACTAGTAATTACTACCATTACTAGTCATAGTGAATGTCGTCATCCGCAGCAACTGCAACAACACTTCCTTCGCCTGTAAGTTCAGCCAGATGAACAGGGTGTTCAATTGTCACCCGCATCTTTTGTTGATCTTGTTTGTGCTGCACTTGGTTCTCTCTGCGGTTGCACTTCTCTCCAAGGCTCCACCCACTGCTGATTCTTGCACTCATCATACTGCTCCTCTAGACATCTGAAGCAGTAGCAGGCTCTATCTCTGACGTAAAACTTGTTTAGTAGAATGATTACACTATTTAGTGTAATCATTCTACTAAACAAAATATTAATTTTTTTTAAACTACGCCTTTTAAATTCACTTAGAGTGCTGGAAATAATTTTTCTTCCATGACGGGCCATTAATTTTGTTCTTTCAAATCTTCCTTTTGGTTGGACATTAATTTATACCAATTTGACTGGACATTAATTAGCATAACATGATTCAATACAGAATTTTGAAATCTCTATTTAGATTCTGTTGGACATCATGTTCATGTGAAATATTAATTGGTCAGACATTTTCAATATTTCGTCAGACAAATTGCCTGATGACTGATTGTTGTTTCCAGCACTGATTTATACATGTAAGAACAATCATAGTGATGCATCAAGACTCAGTACCACATGACAGAAACTAAGACAGAAGTGCACTGTAATTCTTGTGTTCATATGAATTTAAATTCCACAGGAAAAAATGTTTGCTGTTTTAGTCATTCCAGCCTTTTAAAGTCATTTCTTTGATGTTAAAGAACCAAGGTTTCTTAACATACAGTACTGTCAGGACTTGTGGTGACTTTATTCTTGAAGCCTTTCTGTCTCCATTTTACAGCTCATGTACATGCAGTACAATTGAAAACACAATCAATATTTGAGTCACAAAAATCTGAGCTCTTCATTTGCAGTCAATCATTTTTCCAATAGGGATCAGACTAGCTGCAACATAAGAAGTAATTCACAAGAAGACTAGACTAAGATGTTTTTTTATAGTTCCTACATGTAGATTCGCTATTAAAAGTTCATGCTTACATATTTTTCAGGTGATCACATAAAAACGATCACTTCAGACACATGCACATGAAAAAATTACAAAATGTAAGCTCTATAATTATAGGTGATTTTCACGTTACGTCATCGCCGCCATGCTGGTGGACGGTAAACAAATAGATCTCTCATAAGGTTGTTTTGTTCGTCCACCAGCATTTGTTCATTTCACCATTGTTATCTGAATTTAACACCAACTGAAAAGCCATTAATGTATGAAAGATTTTTCAAATATAGCACCCAGAGGCCTCATTGGATTGATCTGCCTCATTCTCAGGAATCTCTTAGTCAAATCCAAAATTTCAGCTCATGTTTGTTGACACAAAAACAATCCAACATTTTCAGCCATTTTAAAAGCTTGTAAAAGGCATGAAACAAATTGGAGAATTGTTTTTAGTGTGCATTTTTAGGTAAATCTATTGTAGGCCAATTA
>OX419344.1:16091254-16096254 GCA_948470475.1 Galaxea fascicularis
AGATAGTAATATTACAGGATATATCATCATTATAATCAACTTTAAACTCAAAGTAGCTAAGGGAGTTAAATCCACATCACCAACCTTTCATTTTTATGATGTTTGCTCCAGCTGCTGTTTGATTATATTTTCTTCATGCCCATGGCAATCAGCAAAAACTGTAACAAAAAGAAAGAACATCTGTTTAGCCCTTGTGGTTCCCAATATTATCAATATTAAGAAAATCTTTAATGTAAAGGAAATCTCAGCCTTTTGTTGAAAGGCTTATCTTGTAGTCACCTCCCAAGTAGAGCTCAAGCTTAACTGTTTTGCCATCAACGGTTAGAATATCTCAGTTCTGTCCATCCTCTATCAGTGCAAAGGAACAAAGAAATACTGTAGGTTGCAACTATGGGACATTCTTGTTCCATTTCCTGATATTTTAACCTTGACTGTTTCAAATACTCAATTAACTAAAGAACATTGAGTTGAGCGGAAATTTACTTCTGACACTAACGTTATCAAATATGATTGTTTTTGTTACAATGAATTGATGGATTGTAATTTAAATAATTAATAAATTTTTACCTCGAAGTTCTTTAGACAGTCTTTGGTTTTCTCTAACCAGTTCTGCTTCTCCCTTTTTTGTAGGTTGGCGATAACGTCTCGTGTCGGTAATTCATCGGGGTGACGTGCAGTGGTGCGCCAGTACTGTGCAGACTGATCTTACGGCATCGCGTGTTTTTTTCCTGTTTGCGTTAGGAATGTTTTTCGTAACGTAGGCCATTCTTCCATTCAGACGTTGAGCGCTACACGACCTCGGCAACTGGATGAGATTTGATTACCAATTTGATACAAATTATACTGGAGAGTACCAAACATTTCCGCATCTGGACTGCTGATAGAGCGTCACTGCCAGAGGGTTTCCCCCGTTGATTTGTAGATGGAACATCGGATCGTAACCCTTTTAGAGGTGTAGACATGTGCAAGAAAGCAGGGTTGACTGGGGATTCAATGAGCTCTGAGGAGAGCTCCTGAGCAAGGCGTGGCATTTCTTCCACGGAAGACGTTTTGAATTTCGAACAAAGTTAAACACGGCGTACTTGGTCGTTTCGGAAATGCTTAGTGGTCCCTGCGCGTAAAAGGATTTGTTTATAAAGTACCAATAAAATCGCTTTATTTGGGTTGTTATGGTTACTTAGTGGTACAGGATCGTAGAGCAACAGAAAAACCTTTTATAGAACCGTTCCGATTTCCTGTTCTTATACAATCTGGCGACTACTCTTTTGCATTTGACGACTATTTTTTGGGTTTCTTGTCACCAAAAGGAAACTTTTTCCGGCAATTTCGAGCCCTCTTTGGGCAGCTACCGCAATCGGATTGTTTTGTAACCGCAATAATAATATGCAATAGAATCGCAACTGATATTAACTAACATCTAACATTTCCCTCTCTTTATTGGGCGCTTTAGTAAATCCGCTTTAGAGGTATATATAAGATTTATAATTTACTGATACTTTAGACCCTATGCACAAATGGCTGGCTTTAAATTATTATTTTGTTCATATTCAAAATAGCCCAACTAACCTCTTTTTGATACAATTTGTTATCGCGAACCAGGTTAGTTTGTCTATTTTGAATATGAATAAAAGAATAATTTAAAGACAGCCATTTTTGCATAGGGTCTATTAATAAAAAAAAAGGAGAGATTCATCTGTGCGTCTGTGTCTGATCTGCATGACAGCGAAGATGGTTTCTCTGTTTGATTTTAAAGCCTCTGGTGCGTTGGAGAGTGGAGACCATATTAACGTAAACTAATAACTAAAGGTGGATTTCCACTGTCGCGTAATTTTTACGTACGTTCGGACGTAAACTTTAACTTGCTTTACGCGCGTAAATAAAATAGAGACGATATATGAAAGCTCGCGTGTAAACGTAAAAGTTGAGCAAGGTTCAACTTTTACTTTTACGCGCGAGCTTTCATTTTTCGTCTCTATTTTATTTACGTACGTAAAGCCATTTAAAGTTTACGTCCGAACGTACGTAAAAATTACGCGACAGTGGAAATCCACCTTTAAGAGAGACACAGAAGTATGGGTAATCGATTCTGTCTTTTATTCTAACGGTATCAATAACCCATTAAGCCTATAAATAGGGCTTCTTTTGGTAAATTCGCTAAATGTGCAGTTCAGGTTAAGTGGGACAGGATACTGATCGGTATGCGTTTATGTAAAGAATATGCATGAGTGCGATAACTAATACCGACCATCGAAATATTTACGGAAAGGTGCCTTCAAAAATTTTGGGTGCTTTCCATTATGCCAAAGATTCCGGAAATTTCGGTCGGAAATCAAATGGAAAGGTCCGTTTCGGTTTCCTCTGACCGAAATATTCGGGATCACCTCTGGAGGTGGTCCTGATATTCCGGTCGGAATATCCCGACCGACATTTATCGTTCCATTTACCGAGTTTCTTCTGTCACTTTCTCAACCCATCTTGGCCGACATGGCGAGCATGCAATCTTCTTGTTATCAATGGTCAATTTGTGGATAAACAACGACAGATTTATTAGAGTAATTAATCCATTCTTGTTCGGCGATGACTGGTATGTGTCTGCATAGCGTTGATACGAAAACATGTTGAAAATTTTGTTGTTGAAACGTAAAAACAAGCAATTTTCTGACCAAGCATCCAGCTCGGACAAAGAATTTCATGAGTTGACAGGCAGGGAAGTAAACTAGGTGTGTTGTGAGGCCAAATCTTTCATTAAGCTTCAGAAGGTAAGATTGCATGCTTCCAATTCCAGCATGATACATTTTTCCCCTTTAAAAATTGATAACGTTCAGTATAAGTCGAAATAAAAAAAAAGAAAGTCAGATATGACACAAAACAGTTTTTAGATCACAGTGCTAAAATCAACTTCCTTTGTGTTCTTCTGGAGGAGAAAACTTGTACACAAAACAACGTTTATTAAAAGAACTAACTTTAATGACCTACAGCATTATCACAAAGCCAAGCGCGATCTGTGCAATAAAAAAACGATGTTTCTGCACTTCCATTCAATCCGTCATATCGTCTTTCAAACGTTCATGGTATAAAATTGTTTAAAGAAACATCACTGCCAATATTGTTTCTTTATGAATATGAAGTTTACAGCCATGTGTCGCACTCGACCTTTAATTCTGAACAAAACGGCAACAAAAACGTCATTTCAAAATACAATTTCTCGTTTTTGTAACTCTTCCGCGATTATTCCAGTTTGTTTAACGTGAAAAATGTTGGCGAGCTGTCCAGGGCCTAAATTACTGTGAACGGTGTAAAAGCAAAGAAAACGAAAGAAAAACTTGCCGTGATGCGCTCACGTTCTCGAGAAAACCTAAAATTTGGTCATTTCACGTTCTTGTTTTGCAGAGGACGGCAAAGAAATGTACCAAAATGTAAAACGCACGTGCAGAGTATTGTTTGGCCTCATTAATCCCATTGTTTTGTGGCGTTCTCCTTGTCGTCGTCGTCGTCATTGCTTAGGCTCCCTAACAACGTGAAATGACCAAATTTGGGGTTTTCTCGAGAACGTGAGTGTATGGTGACAAGTTTTTCTTTCTCTTTCTTTGCTTTAACATCGTTCATAGTAATTTAGACCGGTGGACAGCTCGCCAGCATTTTTCAGGTTAAACAAATTGGAATAATCGCGAAAGAGTTACACAAACGAGAACTTGTATTTTGAAATGACGTTTTCGTTGCAGTCGCCGTCGTACAATCTTAAACTCCCATGTCTGTTATAGTACCGTCTCACAATCATTGTAAAATCCACACACCATTGGGAAAAAAAATTTTGTCGATTCCCCGATTTTGGCAAGGAAGATCGAACGAGACTCTGCTCGCAGGGTAGGATGAAGAGACATAAGGAGGGAAAGGAATACCAGGAACCTGTTGCTTGCATATTATAGCTTTAACATGACCCTCAAACCATGCTCTTTATCCCATATCCACACGCTTAAAAAAGTAAGTGCCTTTTAGGCCACTTTTGAATTTTTGCCTCTCTTCCTCTTTTATTCGGCTATTGGAGTGTACTGTCTTCCACGGAAATTTATTTCCCGGCGTAAACTTTTGGAATTTGTAGTTATTTTTTATGCCGTGTGTCGCTACCTATTACACGTTGGTAACGCGTAGCCTTACATTAAAGGCATCGACACCGACTAGTTTAAAGGTTACTAAAGAAAATAGTCATTGTTTGGAAGTGTTTGCGAATAAACTGGGAACTGTCTTTTTTCACAATTCCTCTCCGAGTTTTCTCCCGAATTCATAACGGAGATGAATTACCTGCTGGGTTTGAGTTGCCTGTTTACAAAAGATTTAATAGGGTATTAAGTTGTTCAGTATTCTCGAATGACGTCGCTAAGATCACATTTGTTCAATTATTTGCTTATTAAGGTTACTGAGTTGTAAAATAGCCTCCTAAGATTGTGAACATCAGTCACAAAGCTGAGTCTCTTATCCAATACTTGCTTGTTCTTACCTCAGTATTCCATAAGTTTTGTTCTTCCATTCGGCTTTTCCGTACTGAATGTTAATTTTATAATAACGATGGTACAGCAAACAAAGAGGCAGTCAAACGACCAAAATGCTAGCGCTTGACTTACTGCTGATAATGTAATAAGAGTTTTGCTCAAAATGCCAGCTTTCAGTCAATGAATAAATGCATGGTAGATATCCTATACAAACGATAGATAGTATCTTTATGAAACTAGAACTCCTGGTGTGCACTTTTCACCTCCATCAGCTCTTCACTGGACAGACACAATAGGTCAATGATAGTTCGCCATACAAAAGTTAAGAATAGTTGCACTTACAGATACTTCAGCTCTGTATTGTGATCAAAGACTCCTTGGTGCAGGTCTTTCAGCTGGTTGTTATCCAGGCGCCTATTGACAATCAATCAAAACATGCTGTTCACAAACCTTGGTTATTAAGTAAAGCTTGCAAACTGACAAAAGCGACAGTTCTAAGTGAAATTGACGACT
>OX419344.1:16101254-16103754 GCA_948470475.1 Galaxea fascicularis
TCTTTTCGCCGATGACACAAACATTACATTCGCTGATAAAAACCTGAAAACATTAGAAGTGACTGTAAACAACGAGATTGGGAAACTTAACGATTGGCTAACTTCTAATAAATTAACATTGAATACTAAGAAATCTATGTCATTTTCCGACCCTACCAAAAGAAAATCCAAAATATTCCCCAAATTTGTATATTTGATTATGGTTCAAACAAAAATGTAAACCTTGAATACAAAGACTATATTAAGTACTTAGGCGTCCTTATCGATGAAAACCTTTCCTGGAAAAACCATATCGATTCTGTTATAACCAAAATAAGCAAAACTGTTGGAATGTTAAGTAAACTAAGACATCATATACCACTTTGTGTTCTTATAAATATTTATAATGCTCTTATAACACCTTATCTCTCCTATGGACTTATTTCCTGGGGTCACGCCTCTAAAACACGTCTAAATAAACTCACTATTCTGCAGAAGCGCGCCCTACGCTTGATTCATTTTGCAGACAGAAATGAGCACGCTATCCCTCTATTTGTCAAAACTAACGTTCTACCCTTAAGTTTTCTTTATGTCCAAGCGGTCTCAAATCTAATGTACGATATAAATGCAAACAAGCACCGGCAAATATTTTAAATCTTTTTTGTAGAACTTCTGACATACACAAATATGCTACCCGCTCGTCAACCTCTCAGAACTTTTTTTATCAAAAATTCTAGAATCGACCAACAAAAAAATTATTTTTCACGTGTTGGAGCAAAAGTGTGGAATGGGATACCTGAAAGAATGAAAAAGATGCCAAAAAACAGTTTTAAGAAAGAAATGAATAGACTACTATTTGACATCTTGAAAACTGAAGATAAGTACATTGAAATAGACAAAATAATATCTGATCTAAAGAATCACTAGTAAGAGAAGACACAATGTTGCAAGTACCTTTAGTATCTTAGTATTTCAAGTTCTTTTTTCTTTTTTTTTGTTAAATCCCGCACAATATATTTCTTTTTTCCTTGTAATCCTGTACTGTAATATATAATTGCTTCTGTTTTCAATAGACTGGCCTGCCACGATTAGCTATGCTACCTGCAGGTCAGTCTAAATTGTAAATTGTAATATTGTTATTCATTTTATTTTAATAAACCTCTTAATAATATTGTTATTCTTTTTTTTTATTTTAATAAACCTCTTAATAAGTTCAGAGTTCATTATGAAGTCCTCCGTACGAGTTTGTGTGCACAGAAAGGCCAATCCCGAGGGGAGAGGAAAGAATCCAGTGAACCAAGAAAGTCAAGCATTGTTGTCTCTAGTTGGTGGAACGTGGAGTTCGAAGTTAATCAAGATCAGTACCTGTATGGCCATGGAAGACAGTAAGCCTGCTTTAAGAACTGCTTAACTTAATCTTTAACCTGACTAATTGTAACAATGTATAACTAAATAAACAATAGTTAAAAAAGTAACTGCCCGTTGTCACACTTTTGTTGCGTGCCTTACATCGTACTGGGGAGCTCTTTTCACTTATGTATTGTTCGCGGACATCTCTTGATTATTCCAGCACGTAACAGTCTTAACAGAGACTGCCTCTTAATCCTGGTTGGCGACATGGAAACTAACCGGGTTATCAGAGTCTGGTTGATATCAGAAAAACTCGAGGACTCAAGATTGCACATTTAAATATCTGCAGTCTTCGACAAAAGACCGACTCGATACGCTTGGAAGGTTTGGACAACAAAACTCAGAACTATTGACGTTCTTACGTTATCCGAAACATGGCTGAATCATACCATTCAAGGTACTAAGATTGTACTGCCTGGTTTTTGCGTGTATCAGACGGGATAGAATTGTTAATAAAACAGGACATGGAGGTGTTGCAGTTTATTTTCGAGAAGGACTGTCATTTTGCGTCAGGCATGATATTGACAATAGAGACTTTAAGCACCGACAACGGGAACGGCGACGGCGACGGGAGAGGGCTATCTTTAAAACGTGGAACGGGGAATCGGATAATGGAAATGGAGAAACGGGAAACGGAGAACGAGGAACGGGGAACGGGGAACAGGGAACGGGGAATCTTTAAAAGCGGGAATCTTTAAAACGGGGAATCTTTAAAAGCGGGAATCTTTAAAATGAAGAATCTTTAAAAGCTGGAATCTTTGGGAATTATTGAATCAACTAAAATCAATTTATCTTTTTATCAATTTTTTATCAATTTATCAATTTATCATCTTCTTTAACAGATATCACCTCTGGTGTACCGCAGGGATCTATTCTTGGGCCACTATTTTTTTTTTGTTTATTAATGATTTACCTGATGTAGTTTGTTCTGAAAGCACAATGGCTTTGTACGCTGATGACAGCAAGATGTTTAGAGTAATAAACTGTGATGATGATCAGACGCTTTTCCAAAACGATTTGGATAAGCTCTACCATTGGAGCCAACGCAACCTGATGGATTTCAACTCCAAAAAATGTAAGATCATGAGGATTACTAAAAAACAAGTGCCTT
>OX419344.1:16108754-16116254 GCA_948470475.1 Galaxea fascicularis
CTTAATTAAGTTTTATTCAGTACGCAGATAAAGTACGCAGTTATCACTTCATTGGAATAATTTGACAAGAAAATTCAGTACTTAGCTTTAATGTGTATGTTCGCAGGGTTTTGACCGAGTTCCAAAGCAACAATAACGTCAAATCTTGATTGGGCCTTTATTTCATTTTATTCTGATCTTTCTCTTTATGTATTCTGACTTAAAATTTAATAAACTGGTATACCGCAGCAAGGAAAAACATATCTTGTTTATGGAAAGGAACTTCCGACAGAAATATTAACTCGTCTTCTTGTTCATTGAAGCCGAGACACTGATAAAAACTGTTGTCAGGATTTGATGACAAATGAAGAATGATCGTCGCAGTTGTGATCGCAATCTTTATCATTGCCTAAAGAAACCTGAAAAAATTCAGGACTTCAACGGGGCTTGAACCAGTGACCTCGCGATTCCGGTGCGATGCTCTACCAACTGAGCTATGAAGCCACTGACGTTGGGAGCAGGTCAGTTTTGGGTTCATATGTTCCCAAAATTTTAATTTACTTTAAACGTGTCCGAGAGGCTTGTTTAAGTCAATCGAATTATACGTTTACAAAATGTTTACTCCGTTTAAACCTCAAGCTTTTAAACGCACCTAAAACAAGTGTTTCCGTCGACTACTATTGTGCACTGATTGATGTAATTTTAGTGATCAACGAACATAGTATTGTGAACTCTGGCGTTGTTCCTGTTTCACTCAGTGATCATTTCCTCATCTTTTGTGTTCTCAAAGCAGGTGTAACCAAGGCCTCACCAAGACCAATTGAATATAGATCATACAAAGCACTTCGACGCCAATGCGTGTAAAAGAGACCTTGAAAGCGTGCCTTGGCATGTTATTGAAAATGAAGTCGACAGCGATGATGCTGGTTTCACGTGGAATAAGTTATATTTGAACATGGCTGATTGAAACGCACCGGTAAAAAAAACGTGGGGTGCGAGGAGTACCATCGCCATGGATGAGCACTAAGATTAATGAGCCCATGCGAGATCGTGATTACCATCACCACAAGGCTATCAAATAGAACTCACACTTCCACTGGTCAGAGTGTAGAAGGGTTAGAAATTTGGTGAACCGTGGAGATTCAGGCTGTAAACGAAGCGTCATCTCGTAACAGCAAGTCTTCGATTCCATAATGCATTATCGCTGAAGGAGTTCATCATACAAATCCACGGTCAATCGCTACTTCCCTGAACTCTCATTTTGCTTGAATAGGACAGTTTTTAGCCGAAAAAATATCATTTGTAACTCGTGCTTCGTTGCCAATTGAAGGTCACTCTGGATTGTTCCAATTACGTGAAATTAGTGAAGCAGTTGTTGTTAAGCAGTTACTCGGTTTCAAGGCAAATAAAGCAATTGCATTGGAGAACATAAGTGCAAGGCTTCTGAAGTGTGGCACCCAACAATTAGTTATTCCATCACAAAGTTAATAAATTTGTCCATACGCAGTAATACTGAATACCCTTGATGAAAATGATTTTTTGGATGTCTACTAAATGGCCCGAAAATAAAAATAGTTAACACACAAAAAGCACAATCAAAATCGGTTCAATATTTTTTCTATTTCCTTACCACTCACGTTAGCAAAACTTCGAATATTAAATTTAGGTAATAAACACTGACAGTATTACAACTGAGCTCAAATTTGCGGTTCTCGTCTAAAGGCGTTATAAGGAGATCGAGGACGGCTTCGTTCGCACTGGGAAAATTGGCTTTAAGATTTAAGATGTTTCTCGCAAAAAAAATATCTGTGAGTTTTGAAAGAAATTCGAGAAACGTCGAGATATGACGGCCAATTTTACTAAATGCGGGATATTTTGACGCCTTATCATTCGTTAGAAGCGATAATTGATGAAGAGTTCATGTTGTTTTATGACGTATTTTCTTAAAAAGTCTTGAAGCTTCCATATAAAGATTAGCGGCGTTTCTCCTTCGACGATAACGGGCCCTGATGAGTGCAACACAGAATTCAGATTCCGTCAGAAAAACGACATCCATTTGTTCGCTGATATTCTGCGAATTCCAAGATTTTTAATTTGCTCTCAGGGAACTATTTGTGGTGGAGTAGAAGGCCTTTGTATTTTTCTCAGAAGATTGGCCTATCCGTGTCGACACAGCGACTTAGTGCAAAGATTTGGTAGGCCAGCGCCAGAGTTATCTATGATAAACAACACTGTTATGAACTATATTTATGATAAGCAGCATCAAAGACTGACAGTCTGGAATCGTGCACTTTTACGCTCAGTCAAACTGGAAGAGTATACAGAAGCAATTTCGAATAAGTTAAACACGGAGACGCGCTGTAAAAGGCGCGGTACCTTAGGTACGTCTGGATCGTTTGTCAATCAACCGTCGACGCATACAGAGCTTTGCAAAAATTTTGTGCAAAAAAAAAAGATCTCCTTCTAGCAATCAATCTGTAGCATTTATTTGTCTTTCTTGTTTCCAAGATTTATTGCGCTATTTTCTCGAATCAATTTTTCTCTTAAAGCGGACACTTTAAAGGGCTTAAATTCAAAGGGAATTTGTGCGATGGCCCCCAAATTTTGACAGTGGCTAGATTAACAAATAAACAATAAAAAAATGTGTCTGCATATTTATTTCGAAATACTTTTTCTGTGAGAGCGGTTTGTACGAGCGTTTTACATTCTTTTCATACTATTTTGACAACGTTCTATAAATTTTCACTCTATCTGAGTATGACAAAACGCAGACACGTTTTTTTAGCGCTTTGGGTCCGGAAACTGAGGAACAAATTAAATTAGCGAAAGACAAAATTCGCTTTGACTTCTAGCTTTGAACAGGTGATTCGGACGCTCTGCATTTAGAGGTCGTGAAAAAATCGACAATTCATTTTATTTTAACATTCTTGACATAGTTTGGTAGCCAGCTCTATAAGCTTTAATTTGATATGGGGTTTAGGTATCTACAGTTTAATATAATCCGGACGCGCTACGCGCTGAAGGTATACGGTAACCTTAACCGCACTGGTCTGGACTGGGAAATACACCTGTCAAAGCCACGTTGCTATGTATGTGCTTTCGTTTTTTAGGCGGTAGTCTCTGAGTTGAAAACAGTAAAAAAAAGGAAGAAAGCAGGTTACTGAAATCCCGCATCAGAGTATGTTTTTTGGCAATCGTGAAAACAAAAAAACAAACATTCAATTGCAAAGACACAAAAGGTACGATCGAGGTTGCGATATTTTCTTCAGGAAGGTAAGCTCTCGCAGTTCTGGGAGTTAGGTTGTATTAATTGGGCGCACAAATGTCGTTATTATTTTGTACTCCTCGAGATAGTCACTGTAAAAATTTCAAAGGAACTTCAACTAATAGAATGGAATTTAAAAGAGAATTTGTTAGGGACGGTTTGTCGTCCCCTGTCCCTACCGTACCCCCTTTGGGTGGGTCACGTGATCTTAATGCCTTGCGCTCTCCGCTTTGGGCTTGTTGAACGTGTGTGCGTTTAGGGCTTGTTTGTTTGTTTGCCTTTTGACTTGTTTCATCGCCATCGACGTTGAGCATAAGTTGAGAGATCCCCAAAAACATGTAAGTCTCCTTTTTTCTTTTCAATCGCTCGTTTGCGTCGTTTTATCTGTAATTCAGTATTTTTTTTCATTCCGATCGCAAGCCTTCGTTATTTTCTTATTTCAGCTGTACCGCCAGCAACGACATGTAACAGATTAAACTTTTAGTCTCGAATATTTGTTTGTCAGGGGCGTAACTGAATGTGCGCCAGTAAGCACGGGCTTTTGGGGGATTTTTTTTTCGAACGGTCAAACTACTGGGGCACCTACTCGATTAGTTTACTAACTATTTAGGTGTCCCAAACTCTACACCGTAAAAACATTTTATCAAATAATTTATTTTTCCCTTCTTCTTCAATTTTTTGCGAAACAATATTGTAAAATCATTCTAACTTTATGTATATAATATTCCGTGTAAGTTAAATAAAAATGACTTGACTTGACTTGAAACTACCCTGTTACTTTCATTTTTATACATTGCATTTGCTTTGGTAAGCGTATATCGGCAATATTCTGGTGTCGGGCCAGAAATGACCGCTTCTGCTTAAGCTCTGCGTTCGGAGTGATTGTTGACTGACTTAAACTGTTTGCAGGTTAGTACTCCTGTTTTGTCTTTTATATGGACATTTATGCCAAAAAAATTGAATAGCGATTTGTCTCGGTTTGTTACTTGTCTTATTTTTTCCGATTTCGACGAGAAACGTCGAAGAGACATTCGCATCGGTTTCTTTTTTCTTACGTTTTGTTGTTTTCACGCTTCCATCTCAAATTGTTTTTTTCCAAATGATTTCTATCCAATATTTCATCTTGGATCCTAAAACATTTCGTTTTTTCTATTCCTGCTCGTTTTAGGGCACAAAATTTGTTGAAGAAAAGCCAAGCGAAGTCCGGAAGGTTTAATAACCTCGGCCCCGCTTGGTAAGAGGCAGGTACAAAAGTCGGACCGGATCAACTCGGACCACCAGTCCTGGTCGGATCAACTCGGATCGACTTGGATCGTCTCGGATCATGAAAAAAAAACATAAAATTTAAGAAAACTGAAAGTTTTACTCATTTGAAGGCTAAAATTCCTGTCAACAATGGGCCAAATTAAGAAAGACTCGCCACGTTTGTCCGTGGCGTGCTGTGTAGTCAAGGCGCCATTTTGTATTCTAAGTACCAGTTCCTCTCGGACTCATCGCGTGTTCATCCATACGTCCATTCCGTTGATCATGGACCCAGATGAAGGTAAATCTTTCTCAATGAATTTGCATTTGTCCACCATATTGTAGTTTCAGTTATGACCCATTTCTGTAACGCTGCGTGATTTCGCGGAAATTCACCTTACTTCCGTTTGGCTCCTAATCTGGAGAACAGGAAGTAGAATGTGAGCAGTCTCTCTTCCATTAGCCTGCGTGGCAGAAGTCGAAGGGGAGGGATAAGGGAAAAAAGAGCGTGAGCGTGACGGAATGGGGGAAGGTCCAAAACTCTCTAGGGCCTCTCAACGGTCTACGGCCTGCCACGTAGGCTACAAGTAAGTGTGCGAACGTGACTGTGAGCGTGACGTGGGAGTAGCGATGCGGTGAGCCTCCAGAAGCGTGGGTGTCTTCCAACACCCACGCTAGCGGCTCGCGGCATCCTTGCTCCAACGTCATGCTTACTTGTTTTGCGTTCTTTCCCACGGATTTTCGAGGAAAAGAGAGACTGCTCGCAGTCTAAACAGGAAGTTGATAGATTGTAAAACTTGGCCTGCTTGACGAAAGGGGATTTCAGTCCAAAATGGTTGACGTTTTATACAAAATGAAGAAAGTTTTTGAGGAGGACGACGATCCGAAAGGTATTTCTAATAATTATGAAAGTAATTTTATAGTTAACGCGAAAAATTGAACTGAACCGAACTCATGCACGTGAGCTTCGCAATATCTATACATCTAAATTTTATTTTTATTAAGTCAGCAGTTATCACGCTAACTTTAACATAAACATGTTGTTCAAATGCAACTAAATACTCTTCGGAGTGCCATATTAATGTTTAGTCCGAGAGGAACTGGTACTTAGAATACAAAATGGCGCCTTGACTACACAGCACGACACGGAGAAACGTAACGAGTCTTTCTTAATTTGGCCCATTGTTGACACGAATATTAGCCTTCAAATGGGTAAAAGTTTCTGTTTCATGATCCGAGACGATCCGAAACGATCCGAGTTGATCCGAGTTGATCCGACCCGGACTGGCGGTCCGAGTTGATCCCGTCCGACTTTTGTACCTGCCTCTTGGTAAGTGGAAAACTCTTGCAAAGAACAACAACTACTTACCAAAAGTAAACGCGATTTTTAACAGCTGCAGCATTCGAAATGCCGGCAATATGTTGTCCCTCGCAGCAATTCTTAGCAAAGCAATGATTTTGTGTGAAATGACGGCTATTGTGTCAGCTCTGCGTTCGGAGTGATTATTGACTGACCTAAACTGTCCGCATCCGCAGGTTAGTATTCCTGTTTTGCCTTTTATACGGATACTAAGGGTCCCCAATAGGTTTTTCGGGATCCGGGATTTGGCTTATTTCAAGGCCGGGATTCGGGATTTTGAAGGAAAAGGGGGACGAGATTCGGGATTGTAATTATGACCGGGACACGGGATTTGGCGTTTTTAACAGGCGGGAATCGGGAAATGTCGCTTTAAAGAAACCGAGATTCGGGAATTCCAGAGACTGAAATATGCAAAGGAAATCAAGCTGTCATCTTAGCTCATCGTATTAACGTCGGAAATAGCCGAACAATGACGTAGTCGACATCAACGTTTTCCACGACCCTATCTCGCTAGTCTGTGACGACCCCTATGGTGACCTTTGGTCAATTTCGTGATCCTTGGCCGTAATGAGAATCCAATTTCACAATGTCTTTGTGACCTTTGTTCTTTGTTGACCTACAGTTTATACCGGCAGATCCTGATCGGTGCGCGTGGAATATTCGACGAGAGGGAGACAAACTAAGTTATCGTTTGCGTAGTTTAACGCGCCCTAGCGATGTCGGTTAACATCGACAATGGTGTTGTCGATGTTATTAGCTGCGTAGCTTTGTTTTACGAGAAGGGGAAGAGCGGAAATTCGTTTCTTCGTAAGGAGAAATTTCGGGCACAACTTCCACGGAAGGAGAAGACATTAAAGTCCGTCAGGGAAACAGTTAGGTAAGTTCTGTTTGAACAAAAGAGGCAAAACAGAAAATGAAAGAAAAAAAGAAAAACAACCCAGCTATAAAAGACAATACAAATGACTGATTGACTGACGCAACTCGTTTAAAACTAGTAATGAAAAACAAATGAACTAGATCATCGTTTTAGTGCAGAGAGATACAGCTAATTGAGGCCCGGTTCATACGTCGCACTTCTGCCGTGTCGAATTCAATTCAATTACTGCGCTTTTCGATCAAAAACACGCGAACTCTGAGGTTCAAAAGTCGCCTTAACAATTACGTTTTTCGCTGCCGTCAATTGGGGACGCTGTCACAAAATTGGAGACGTTTGTATGGATTTTGAGCCATGTTTCAATGTCCATAACTTGGTCTCTGTTCAACCTAAAAGGATAAAACTTCGTCAAACGACTAAACTTAATGTCATCTTTCATGTGATAGTGTCAATTTAGCGATTACTTCAACATTTGAAACTCGCCCCAGTTTCCTTTTGAATTTCGGAATGGCCAATTGAAAACCGCAGTAAGTGCGGCAGAAATGCGACAGCTGATTCATACGTCGAATTTCTGCCGAATTTAATTCATTGAATTGATACAGCCGTGTATGTCGGTCAGCGGAAAAATGTTACAAAGGCTACGTAGCTGTCTAATATGGCGGACCAAGATACTCAACGGAGGCTTTTTGTTTTGTAAAAAATTATTGAAAGAAGGCGAAGGAGGAGGCTGACAATGCAACAGTATATGCTGCATTGTCTTCAGCAAAAGCATAGGTTAAT
>OX419344.1:16126254-16158754 GCA_948470475.1 Galaxea fascicularis
GTACGGTGAGTAAGTATTATGTAATCATTTTGTGTCAGAGATGTTAGTATGTTCATAGCATGTTAGCAATGTCATGTAAGTTAGTCTGTAGGGAGTAATGTAACTACATAAAATTTCAAAATGTGAAAATAAACTTTCTGCGAGAGAGCAAAGAAAAAACTGTCAAAATATCTGATAGTATCCATCAACACGCAAACGATCCAGAACTTGGATATTTATTTATTTCTATGTTGCCATAATGAGAATTATTCTTTTTAAAGCGAGAAAACATGGTGTAAAAGTTTCATATTTCTTTAAAATCTTGAAGAAAAATAGGGAAATGAACAAAACAAAATATTAAATTGCAATTTACTTGAAAGCACTCTGGCAGATTTTTTTCTAGTTTGACCTGCAAGCTGTGATGAAGTGTCTGACCGGATTTCGAGATAATCGAGCGTTTATGAAATGAGCCCTCTTACCTTACAGTTGCTATGGTAACAGCTATAGCTCAAAAATCGATGGGAATGCTAAAATATCTGCGGTACGCAGTTTATCAGATATTTGTTTTCTGCACGTTCTTATTTGGTTAATTAGGTGTATTGTGGTGTCTGTATGTGCCTCGGTATTTAAGTGGTGTTAAGTATTTTGCATACGGTTATATAAGTGTCTTGTTCATTCATATTCGTCCTTCGGGTCTGTGAACGCCTACAACCCACAGTTTCGTTTTGTTTTATTTTATTGCCCTTTCTTTTGCCCTTTCCAGTCATTCAGCCCAATCGATCATATTTGTTTGTTTTTATTTCTATAGTGCGGGAGTTCGGCCACTTGAGTGCTTTTTGTTCTAAGTCGTCTGATTCTTCAAAGGCCAACCCTCGCGGCGACTGACTAGATGATGGGGAGGACTCTCCTTCTTCAGTTGAGTGTGATTTGCTTTCCATTTGTTTTTCGGAGGAATTTTGTTCCGGCAATGTATGTGTAGGAGTTAAGGGCCGTTTGAAGTCATCCGTTAGCTTTTGGGCTTCCACCTTAGACGCCCCTCAGTTTTCTCTCGATACCATTTCCCACGGCTATCGGCTTCCTTTCGCCAGCTACCCAGCCCCGTGTTTTTTAAGCAATAATTTGACAGCTGTTAGGCATCCCGACTTTGTTGTTCATGCAATTTCTGAGCTTTTGGCCAATGGCTGTGTTGTGGAACATAGTGAGCCTCCATATTGCGTTAACCTTTTGACAGTTGCGGAAGGCAAGAAGCTTCGCTTAGTGATTGATCTTAGGCTCGTTAATTGTCACCTTGTTCGTTTTAAGTTTAAGTACGAGGACCTTCGTTCCCTGTCACAGGTTATTCAAGAAGGTCACCGGTTCTTTACCTGGGACCTCAAATCCGGATATCACCATGTTGATATTTCTCCAGACCACCAAACGTGTCTAGGTTTTGCTTGGCCCTTTAACGGCCGGCTTAGGTATTTCACTTTCACGGTTTTACCCGTCGGTCTCAGCAGTGTGTGTTTTTGTTTTACTAAATTGGTGCGCCCGTTGGTTAGGCGCTGGCAATCTATGGGTCATGTCTCTTTTGTTTACCTCGACGACGGTTTTGGTAGTCAGCCTGAGAGGACGTCCGCCGCCGCAGCAGCTTTTATTCAGCGTTAGGACCTTGGCTCTTCCGGTCTCCTTGTTAATGAGGAGAAGTCTCACTGGGTTCCCGATGCAAGTGGGCGAGTGGCTCGGTTTTGTGATCAACACCATTTCTATGACGTTTCAGATACCCGAAAAGAAGGTCTGCAGGCTCAAGCAGCTTTTGGATTCTGCCATTCACAACGAATCCTCGTCCTATCGTGAATTAGCCAGGATTGCCGGTTCCATTGTTTCGGTTGCCTTAGCCGTTGGGCCTATTTCCCGTCTTCTGACTAGGCAGATGTACTTAGCTATAGAGTCTAGGTCGGCTTGGGATCACAATTTTTGCTTCCCTCCCGCTCTTTTAGAGGATTTGAAGTTTTGGTTTTGTAACATTGAGTGTTTAATAGTTTCTCTATTAGGCCTCCCCCTGATTCCTCAACCGTCTTCGTATTTTCCGGCGCCAGCGACGCGGCCTTCTGGGGCTTTTCAGTCTCCCTGGACGGCACTGTCGCCAGCGGTTTGTTCACGATCGACGATTTGAGTCAGAGTTCTACTTTTCGCGAGCTGAAAGCTATTTTTTGTGTCTTGCTTTCTTTTGTTGAGCACCTCAAGCACAGGAGGGTTAAAATTTTTACCGTCAACAATGCTGCCAGGATTGTTTCCGTTGGTAGCTCTAAGGTCCATCTTCAGTCGGTGGCTCTCAGCATTTTTCGTTTTTGTTTTTCTCATGGTATTGTCTTGGAAGCCCAGTGGATTCTAACGTCGCTTAACGACAGGGCCGGTGGCTTTTAAGCCGGTTCGTTGACAAGGACGATTAGCAAGTTAATCCCTCCGTGTTTCGGCTTGTGGATGCCAAATGGGGTCCCCACACGATTGATCGCTTCGCTTCTTATTATAACGCTCAGCTTCCGCGTTTTAATTCTAAGTTTTCTTCTCCTGGTTGCAGCAGTGTCGACGCCATAGTGCAGGATTGGACTGGGGAGAATAACTGGGTTTGTCCTCCGGTTGGTCTCATCGTGGGCGCCGTTCAAGTTCTCACGGTGCTCCGTGGGACTTTGATTATTCCTGAATGGCCGTCGGCCTATTTTTGGCCTCTTCTTTGTGATGGATCTTCCCAGTTTCAGTCATTCGTCAGGGAGGTTTTTGTGCTTCCCGCTATAAATGATCTTATTTTGGAGGGCCCAGGTCAGAGGCAGATCTATAGGTCTCACCCATCCGTTTTTCACGGTTGCCCGAAATTCAGAATGTTGGCTTTGCGTGTGGATTTTGGGTGAGTTTTTGGTACTGTCACGGATAGTGTTTTGAGCCTGATTTGGCATAGTTTGCGCCTTATTTGGCGTTCTCCGAGTCAACTCGGTCTCGTCGCACATGTTTGTGCTGTCTGTATCGGTATTTTTGTTGCGATTGGTCATTAGCGCAGTATTTTGTTTTGATTTTCACGATATTTTCTTTTCTTTCAGATGCGCTGCGTTCCCGGATTTGGCTTGAAGCAGCCTCGTTGTCCGATTCTTCTCTGAGTGATATGATTCCAGGCCTCATTGATCTGCAATTAGATGCTAGGGCTCCGTCCACGGTGCTGAAGTACAAATCTGGCTGGTTGCGGTGGGGTGAGTGGGCTCTGTCGAAGATCGGTGTTCGCGTTATTCCAGGAAAGCCGTTGCATATCGCATTGTTTATATCTGAGCTAGCTACGCGTTCGTCCAAGAATAACATCGGTGTATCTTCTATAGAATCTGCCGTCTATGCTGTTAAGTGGGGCCACGCTATGGCTGGTATTGAGGCTTGTCCTGTTAGTCATCCCTTGGTGAAGTTCGCTTTAGAAGGCGCCAAACGACGGCTTGCGCGTCCTATTCAGCCCAAGGATCTAGGAGCCGGTGTTGGTTGATACCGTTCAGGCGATTGCTGCTCATTTTGCCTCTAGCGTTTTACTTTCTGATCTTCGGTTTTTATTTATTCTTTTGGTTGGTTTTGCAGGGGTTTTTCGCATTGACGAGCTTAGGAATATAGCGCTTCGTGATGTCTCTATATATAGTGATCATATGTCAGTTTATGTGCCGCAGCGCAAGAACGACCAGCATAGGGAAGGCCACACTGCCTTTCTCGCTAGAACCGGCAAGGTTACTTGTCCTGTAGCTGTGACCGAGCGGTTGATTAAGCTTTTGCCTGAGTCTTCCTCGGCGTTCCCATTAGTTCGCAGAATTGTAAAAGCCAAGTCTAAGGAGTATTTTCATTCTAGTTTGGGTGTTTCTGTTTCCACTTGAAGGGAGGAATTCAAGAAGCACATTAAGCCATTTGTTAGCGATATTTCTAAGTACGGTACGCACAGTATGAAGTCTGGTGCGGCTTCCAATCCGGCTTGTAGGAAAATAGCTGGCGATTTGTTAGACTGATATCCATGGTGGTTGGAGGTCCGAATCCACTAAGCATAGGTATATTAAGCATGGTCTTAAAGAGTGTTTAGCCGTGTCTAAGGCACTTTCAATTTAATTGTTTATGATATTCGTATATTATCCTTATAGGATTTTCGCGTTGCTGTCTTTGTCATTTTCAGTAATTTATTTATATTGAGTCCTGGCGGGGGACGTAAGTTGTGCCTGGCCCGTCCCAGATTTCCTGTCCTTTTTTCCCTTCGGAGTTTTTTGGGTCAGGTTTTTTCTGGCCACCCTGGCGGGCTTACATGTAGTTTAAGTTTGCTGTAGTTATGTTCAGTTTGTTCACCATCATTAAAGTGGGCTATGGCGTGACTCTCAGGCCATATCCAATATTCTCCAGGATTTGTTGACTATTTTCGTTTATCGTTTTACTATTCACTTCTGGTAAGTGCAGAAAATAGACTTTCGTCATACATCATACGTCATACGTGTTGTAGTGTCAAGAAAATCCAAGTTTGTTTTCTTTGAGAAATTCTGATTTCAACAGGTACCGGCCACATGCCAAAAAACTGCTGCGAACCTCCTGCGCTTTGAATAGATAATATTCGGATTCTCGTTATAGAACTGGATTTAGCATGAAGTGGAGGCTCTTGCGGGGAGTCTTTTCACACGGAAATGTATTACCCCGAGAGAGCCCCCCCTTCATGTTAGATCCAGTTCAATACAAAGAATACGAATATTGTCTATTGTATGATTGGGCGGACGCACTTTCTAAGAGAGACTGGAGAGATTCTTCTATGGTAACTTTGTGATGTTTAACTGCTGGTTAAACACTCCAAAACTACTAATTTTAAAATGTCCTTTCGTAAGAGGAAACCTGTTTTTAGTTCAATGAAAGATTCTCAATAACGTTTGGATTCGTTCTCAGCCCCTTAGTAGGTATAGAGTGATAAAACCATTTATACCTGGAGTTTTTTAAACTAGGTGTAAGACAATTCCAGGTGTTTTAGAACTTTCTTTTCTAATGGTGTCAGTCAATCATTAAGAAGCCTTAAAGTTGGGCCCATTTTGAGAATAGAGTGTCGGGGAAAGGAAAGAAGAAAAGTATTACGATTTGCTAAGAATATAGATATGAACTGTTCATAAACTCCAACCTAAAAGGAAATCGTGAAGGCGGAAAATGCCAATTTTGTACAAATCTCACTTAACACTACATATCCCTCGGCTATAAATAGTAATTAACCTGCATAATCAAATCAGTCATTTAGCTGACATCCTACCTCACAAGACGTTTTTCTCATTGGATGTCCTAAGATTAAAACTAGGTCGAACACAATTCCAGCCGTTTTAGAACTCTCTTTACTAGTACCTCCTCAATCATTACAAAGTCTTTAGGTTGGAATCATTACGAGGATAAAGTATTTGTTATGAGCTTTGAATCGATATGAAATTGTCATGACCTCTGACCTGGGCAGTAGAATGTCAATTAAAAAAAAGAAACAAAACAAAAACAAACAAACACACTTCGGCCTTGTCGAGAGCAAAGTTATCACTGGAAAGGAGTATCGATTTATTCCAACATCAAGCACAGTTTTAAACGGTATCATTGCACTACCACGAGATCTCAAGAGCAGTAACAAGTCAAAAAGCTGGGGAAAAAACATGCCAAGTCATGTCATCTGTTTCTTTTTACATGAAGTCACGGATGTTGACAATAGATCTGAAAAGAGAGACTGTCAAGCCTTTCTTTTCTGCCGCTTAATGGATAATAGGCCATTTTACAGTTGTTCGCTCAGTGACCTGGCCTATGAATGGCAGCGAGGTTGCCGGTGACCTTGTTTTGATAGAGACCTCACTGCTTTTATCATGTAAATCATGTTGTTGTAATGCTAACTAGTCTGCATTTACATAAGAAAAACAGAAAGGTTTGTATCAAAACAAGGTCACCCTCAGCCTCGCTTCCATTCACAGGCCAGGTAACTCAGCCACAACTGTAAAATGGTCTATTGGCAGATATCCTATACGCACGCTAGGTAGTTTCCTTATAATACGGATACTCGAACTCTTTAAGTGCACTTTCTATCTCTATCTGCTCCCAACTGGACAGAAACAATAGAAATCAGCGTCAGTTCGGAACACATGCAAAACTGAAGAATAGTTGCACTTACAGCCATTCCAGCCATGTATTGTTATCAAAGACTCCACGGGGCAGGTGTTCCAGATGGTTGCTGCTCAGGTTCCTACCAACAATCAATCATAACATGCTGTTACCTAAACTTTTTCCGGTCACCGGCATGAACTAAGCCGCGCTAACTTATAGAAACGACAGTACTGAGTGTGACTTACGACAACCGCGTTTTACACCCCTTGTTGTTGCTGCTGTTGTTGTTTGTTTGTTTTTTTCCCCAAAACCATTATATGTCCTGGGGCCCTTATTGATTACGTCAGTTTTTTATGTATTAAAAGCGAGCAAACGCAAGTGCTTTGGAAGCCAAATTACAGACACGGACACTAGTTTTGCTCAAACGATAAGACCAAGAACTCTAAGAAATAGATTTACCTTTGGAAACAACATAATCAGAGGAGGGATATCACCATATCCTGAATGTGCAGTTCAGGTCAAGAGAGCAGGATACTGATCAGTATGCGTTTATGGAAACAATATGCATGAAGGGAACTAATACCGACAATACTCGAAATATTCAGGGCAGGTCCCTTAAAATATTCTGTTTCTACCTCGATCAGGAGCTCAATAATTACACGTGATTCAAATCCTGTCTCTTGAACTTCTTAAGCGTTTGAAGTATTTGATAAAAAACACTGAAATGGCAACGCAATGTTTTTTTTTCTGCGTACAGTGTTTACGATAACCCATGGATTAAAATTGCCAAAATTATTTATTTTTTTGCATGGAATAGTTCACTTGTGTTTGCTCGGGAAGTATTCGGGAAACATACAAACACGCAATTATGTGTATAGAATCCAGTTCGCACAGAGTATTTCATGAGTTGGCAGGGCAGGGAGGTAAAGTAGTTCTGTTGTCAACGTTGTCATGTCTGAGGCCAAATTTTGGAAGGGAAAATTGTAGGGTTCCAATTCTAGCATGAAAGATTTTGCACCTTTTTCAGTCAAATAAAAAAAAAATCGGGTAAAATTTCATTATCCATACATTAATTATACATGCAACACTGTCAGACTAACCCTGTTCCAAAAACGTGTACATTTTGAGTAACAAAGTGAATGCATAATTGTTGTATGGGGCTGTGCGGAAATCCTGCATAAAATCGGAGTCAGACATGACACAAAGGGGGTTTAAACTGAACACCGAAGGGTAAGTGATCGCTAAGTTATGAGATTAAACTAAAAGTAATAGACAACAGCACCAACATATCGTCAGATTTGGAATGTAAGGAATATATTAACTACTTAGGTGTTCTTTTTTATGCTTTGGCGCGAAAGCGTGGACTTGCCCCCCATTGCAAGTACGTAATCTACAAACACTGGCGTTCAAGAAATCAATTCACAAAGCTTTATTCGCAGCTCTATTAGGCGAGGAGGATTATATTGAGGAACCTACTTTACTAACCAAAAATAATTTATATTTTACATAACTTTTTGTAACCATTCATTGTTAATGTCTTCGCCTGTTTAGCTTGTTTAGCTTATTAAGCTATTACCAATCAATTGTGTAATCATATTTTTCTCCGGATGCTAATGATCCTATTTCATTAGTTCATTCCTGTCGTTGTTCATAATCTGTTATCTGAAGCTTATAGATTGGTTTATTTTCTTCTTTTTCTTTTTTCTCCCCGGCCGCACAACTCGCCTCGACTAGCTTACGCTATATGTGAGTTGAAATGTTCTTCTTTTAAATGTCAAATATTATTAAAGTTTGTTTGTTGTTGTTGTTGGAAAATCAGCTTTCTTTGTGTTCCTCTCAAAGGAGAAAAAATTGAAACATTTTGAAGATCATTCCTGGTGACATATAATATCGAAGTTTGAGAAGATTTCACCGACCTGTTTTTTAAATAAGATAAAAGATTTCGATTTTAGGGGCTCAACCGAATGCGTCATATGGTTGCCATGGTAACAGATTTTCTGAAATAAATGTCATGTAATGAATCTATGATATTTCTTTTATTTCTGTGCCAAATTTCATAGTGATACGATGAACCAAACATAACTTAGAAAAGAATTTGTAGAACTTGTCTAAAGAAAATGAAAACTATTTCGAACCACCTTAACTTTTCCGAAGCAAGAGCCCTGCTCCTTTTTTGCCTTATAAGTATATTCATATACATGTGTGCTCAATGCCTGTAAAATTACGGTCTCATAATCATTGCAAACTCCGCACGCAAACACGACCGTAAAACAACTTAAAGAAGGAAACCTGCGAGTGGGGTGCGGTAACCATTGCGTGGGAAATCGCATCCTGACAAGAAGTGCTCAGCATTTCTTTCAGTATGCTTAACTTTTTTAACTTTTTGTACAACAAAAGAAACCATTCAGCATAAAGTTATGTCTAATATATAGTGAACTTGACGGTGATAGTGATAGTTTCTTCAACTGTGATCATTCAATCTACGCTTAGTTCTTTTGACTCGCTACTGCTCAGAATAATAAACCTATTCCAGTCTTTACCGTCAGCTGAACAAACAAGAGAGTCTATTCGTGATTTTTTGCCATTCAAAGGGATTCAAAGCAGTCAACCTTTGGCTTATCCTGCTAGATCGATCTTAGCGTCAAAATGCAAAGTACATATAATCATCTAACCCGCGTTTCGTAGCCTTAAATTATGTTAATACCAATGATCGTGAAAAGGAACCACAGATCGTTAACCAACCATGCGTTGTATATACACAACTTTCAGCGTGACCTGTTCGATGCAAGTCATGTAGGATACATGTGCGCATAAGTGGAAACTTGCACGGACGTGCAGAGGGACACTGACAACAATCGTCCTCTGTAATTAAACAATCAGGGGCCAAGGCAAACATGACAAGATCCCTGGTGACGTACTGCTAGTTTTCACATCTTATGCAAAAGCACTAACAAAGTTAACGGCATTGTTTGGTTCACGAAATGTTGTACATAAGATAATTAAGACGAAGTCTGAACATGCAGTAGGACTCGATACGAGCAAAAGTATTCTTGTAAATTTTTTGTCACTCGTTACGATATTTATTGCGTCAATATAGCAAACCATTACTCTTGCATAACAGTTTCTTTTTCCACTTATCTTGAAAAAGGCGTCAAGATGACACCGAAACGTCGTTGTTGTTGACAAGTTTTACCTGTCTGTGTATAACTAATTCTTTATTGATAATTTCATCATGACCCATTTTCAAAACAGTGTTGACGAGCCTGTAGTTAAACATCACTTGTCAACATAGTAGAAAGAATTTAATATTTTGTATGGGGAACAATTTTCAGGGGCATATAACCAGCCACTGATCAGCCAATAGTTGTAAAAAAGGAATGGTGTTTGAAGCCTGTTTGAAATGATGTTTCCTCTAGCTAGACGAGTTTGATCTGTTTGGATATCTTACCTGAAATTTCAATTGCCTGAAAATTTTAGAGAACAAAATTTTTCCTTTGAGAATTTGCGAACCAAAGCTAACTTTCTGCGGAAAGAACTAGAGAACTATTTGTTTTCCGTGAATGACAGCAAAATAGAACCTTTCCGACAGCGCCAGGGGCTATTATTTCCCCATTGCAAATCTTTTAGGCCACGTACGACAAATTTCCTGTTGCTGCCTTTCTTGAGTAATTCTTTTTGCCATCTTTTCTGGACGTACAGCGTAAAAGGTCGGAGGAGGGGCTTCCGAAACCTCCTCTGAAACAAATGTGATTTGTGATCTGCTCGGGAATGCAGAATCGCGTGCTTGTGTATGAACATACGAGGTGTCACTCTCAAAATCAACTTCCTTTTGCCGGTCACTACCGCTTGTTGTGGAACATTTGCTTGCATGATTAAGTAATGCATGGAACTAAGTAAAGATTAATTGTAACATTGAAACAAACGTTAATATTTAGGACGAAATGGTTGGGAACATCCTGTGATGTGAACGACTGTGGGACATTTCGTGTCCTGGATAAAGGTGTGACAGTTATGTAATTGGATTAGTCTAGGTTAAAGTTAAAGTCATGCAGGAATCGGAAGTGTAACTAAATGAACGATGGACTTGTAATGTACAAAATTAAATGATTGGGAAATTAAGGATGTACCTAACAGGGTGTAAACTTCCGCTTTTACCAGTAAAGTAGATAAATAGAGAAATGTTGTGCGTGTAAGTTAGACGTTGAAAGGATCGTCAATGGAACTTGTTACCAGATTGAACGAATGTGTCCGTGAAGTGTGAATAAAGCACTAGAAAGAATACAGTCCTGAGTGTTGAACCAGCGAGCGCGGCGATTTTCCAACCGCTGAGGAAAATTCCGCAAAACCGCTAAGTGAAGTGATAAATTCAATGCTTCTTGCATCGTTATATTGCACGTGGCCCATTGCAATGGGGGCTTTGGGTGTGACCATTGAAAATTCTACCTGCTTGACACGTGACACTGTTGCAGAACCACAACGGCTAGCAGGTGTTGCCGCTAGCGGGTTAACGACAAAAGCGTTTGTTCATGTTTCCGTCGCTGCGGTTGCGCCGGAAACGGACCACCTTTTCAATAATCGAAATTGGGACAGGTGAGAATATCTCAGTTAAAACAACTATTAATTTCAAGAAACGTTATAATAAAAAGTCAATAGGGCTCAATAGTCCCGAAACCATCGCCCAGAATGCTTCTGTTTTCCGCGACATGTACTTACAGTGCCCAGTAGCGGATTTTTTTCAGTCAAATACTGTTTCAAAAAACTGTATCGTAAGCGATTGTTGGTAGGCCTGCTGTACGGTCAGCAGTGTTGCGCATGCGAGTGTGTAGTGTGTAAAGAAGCATGGCCGACAGCCTAAGTAAAGTATATGCTCGTTGTGTTAGTCGAGTTGTTTGTTCCTGTTTATACCGGTACCTGCTGGTCAACATGGTGTCAGAAGAAGACGAATCTTCGCCTGAAGTTTACTGGGAGTTTTAGTTGTCCTGTTTAGACTGCATGACATCGAACTGTGTTTGCAATCGCTCGATAAGTTCCCGCCATTTTGTTGTCAAGTGGGTTCTTTCCACGTTCGTCGTGTTTGCCGGTAAAAAAGGCTGGCACACCGGTTGGTTTTCCGGTCCCTCAAATGCAAGAAGGTTTAGATGATCGAGAAGCTCTAGACTGTTTTATTTTAGATTACATTGATTATTGTACGGTGATGGGATGGTTCGTTCCGAAAGATGGCTGCAAATATGACTCTGGCAGCGAAGCAGGGGTAGCTCAGTGGACAAAATCGGATTTGTGTATGTCTACACTTCGCGCTACGCTTCCGCCGAGGATGAAGAGACTAATAAACCCAAGCAACAAGACCCTTGGTTTATCTGTCACGGATAATAGTAACCCAGTTAAAGTTCTTCAGGCTCTCATTAAGAGATTTGGTGGCAGTGTGAGTGTTCAAGCTGAGCGAACAAAAATGGGTCGCATGTTTCAAACTGAAGGAGAATCAATTAGTGCCTGGGAATGTCGAGTAGTAGAGCGAGCTAAGTATTGTGAATATGGGGACTTTGAGGATCAGGCTTGTCGTGACAGGTTCATTGCTGGTTTAGTGGATGAAACTCTACAGGGAAAGTTGAATACTAATGGCCATCGGAACAAGGAAGGAGTCATTGTAGCGTTTCGTACGGTCGTTGAAATAGCTAAGAACTATGAATCTTCCACGGATGCGAAAAGACTGATGAGACAAGTGCGGGGAGACCAGGAGCAAGTCAACTGGGCAGATAAAACCTCTCGTTGGAAAGGAAAGAATCCTCAGCCCTCAGCTGATAATCAACGCAAAGGATTGTACCAAAATGAGTGCAATTACTGTGGAGCCAGGCCTAGTCACCCTAGAGAAAAGTGTCGTGCAGTTATATTGAAGTACATGTGTCGGAACTGTGGCAAGGAAGGGCATGTTGCCAGGAAGTGCATGAGAAATCCCCAGAATGTGAATGCAGTGGATGAATCTGGGTCTCCTTGTGAACAAAACGTGTATCACTTGTTTACTTTGGACATTCACTCTGTAAGAGCTATTTCGGTGAAGAAAGGGAAAAAGTTCTTTGCCGCGATCAAATTATCCGCAGCTAAAAATCATTCTGTTTGGAAAACACTCCAGTTGGATACGGCTTCGACAACCAATACCCTGGCAATAGAGGATCTCTGGAGTATGTGCCCAGTAGGATTTGATGTCAATTCCCTGATCCAGCCATCTCGCGCTACTTTGCACACCTATGGAGGAGGTGTCATCACACCTGTGGGGCAGGTTGAGTTAGTTTGCGAAACTCAAGGAAAGTGTTACCCTCTTGAATTTCAGCTGTTGAGTAAAAAGATCATGGGATCACAACCACCCCTCTTAAGTGGATCTGACTGTGTCAAGCTTGGGCTGATTGAGATAAAAGGAAGCACTTCGTTGTCAGTTCAGAGTGCCCAGAACAGCAAGGATATGATGGTGCATCAACTTCAGTCAAGTGCCCAGGGGGACAGTGACAGTGTTGACAGGGACATCACAGCCTCCACCCTCCAAAACACTACTGCACAAGAGCTTACATCTGGTGTGTCAGACCCACCCAGTAGTATTGACCCAGTCACCCCTAACGGTGGGGATGAAAGTATTGCTGCAGTTGGTGCCGAAAAGAAACCTATCGTCAGTAGTGGCAACCAGTTTAGTGTTCCTCATGTGCCTGTTCCTTGGGGAAAGTTAACCAAAGGCATTGTCTTGGAAGTTTTCAAGGATGTTCATACAGGATTAGGAACTTTGGGCCCGCCTTTGCACATCTCCATGAACCCTAATGTGATTCCAGTTCAAGCTCAACCCCATCGGTGCCCTGTAGCTAAAGAGCCCAAGGTAGCAGAGGCAATAGGAGACATGGAAAAACAGGGTATCTTGAAGAAAGTCACGGAGCCCACGGCGTGGATCTCTAATAGTGTGTACAGAGAAAAACCAGATGGTAGCCTGCGTGTGTGTATCGACCCCAGTCAAACCATAAATAAAGCCATTGAGGTCCCAAAGTACCCTATTCCAACTGTTGATGAGTTACTGCCAAAGCTGAGCAATGCCAAAATTTTTTCCTGTGTGGATGTGTACAAAGGATTCTCTAACATTGTTCTTGATGAGAGTTCATCATTTTTAACTACCATGCATACCCCAATAGGGAGATACCGTTGGTTGCGTATGCCGTTTGGTGTAAGTCTGGGGCCAGAAAAGTATCAGCGAAGGCAACATGAAGTGCTGGAGGGCTTGAAAGGTGTTGTTAACAAGGCAGATGACATCTTAGTCTTTGGAAGTGGAGAAACTGTCGAGGAGGCAGAAAAGGATCACGACATGAACTTATGGAACTTAATGTTGCGCTGCAAAGAAGTAAACCTTAAGTTAAACCCTAAGAAATTTAAATTCAAAGTCAAGGAAGTTACCTGGATGCGACATCTCCTCAGTGGCAATGGGGTTGCTCCACATCCTGATCGTGTCCAAGCCATTGTCGACATGAACCCACCTCAAGATGTTAAGGGGGTTCAGCGTTTCCTGGGTATGTGCAACTATTTGTCACGGTTCACACCAAATCTTGCTGAAATTGTGAAGCCACTTACAGAGTTAACGCACGTCAACGCAGTCTGGTCGTGGTGCTCGCAGCATGACCGAGCCTTCAAGGACGCCAAACGTGTAATCGCAAATGCCACGACATTGAGGTACTTTGATGTGAACAAACCATGTGTCTTACAAGTAGATGCCAGCGACACAGGTTTGGGTGGAGCATTGTTACAAGAGGGCCAACCTGTGGCTTTTACCAGCTCCACATTGTCAGCCACTGAAATTAACTATGCTCCTATTGAAAGAGAGTGTTTGGCCATCAAAGTAGCATGCACTAAGTTCTACCAGTACCTGTATGGCAAGCAAGATGTTGTAGTTCATTCAGACCACCAACCGCTTGAAACTATCTTCAAGAAACCGTTGAGAAGTGCCCCCAAGCGCTTGCAGCGCATGATGCTTCAGCTTCAGCTTCAGCCATTCACGTTCACGGTGGTGTATAAGAAGGGCAAGTACATGTACTTGGCCGATACTTTGTCAAGAGCGGCTTTGAAGCAGCCTGCACCCTCGGGCACCCAAGAGGAAGTGTTTCAGTGTTACTCAGGGGATGCTCAAGCGTTGTTCAGAGCAGAGCTCGAGTCCCTAGAACTAGATTCCCCCGAAATACAACCAAGTACCTTAGAGGAAATCAGAGTGGCAACACAAGGTGATCGTACGCTGTCTGCCCTCTGTCAGTTTGTAGCTCATGGTTGGCCGCCGGACAAGTCCCATGTTCCAACAGTGCTCCGTCATTATTACCCATGCCGGGATGAGTTGGCCGTATATCATGGTATTGTGTACAAGTCCCATAAGGTCATCATTCCCCTGCAATTACAGTCTACTATGGTGAGAAAACGTCACCAAGGCCACCAGGGTGGTGAAAGCATGGTGCGCCGCGCCCGAGACGTGATGTATTGGCCTGGAATGCGAGCAGCAATTCTCCAAGAAAGTGCCAACTGCTCTGTGTGTGCTAGTTACAGTTCATCACTACCGAAGGAACCGATGTTGTCTCATGAAATTCCACATGGCCCTTGGAAGTTCATCTCACAAGACCTGTTCAAGCAAGGAGGACGGTGGTATGCTGTTACTGTAGACCATTACAGTGACTGGTTTGAGGTTGACCTGCTAAACGAGGACATTACTGCGGCACACGTTATTTCAGTTACAAAAGCACATTTTGCCCGCTACGGTGTTCCGAATAAGTTTCTGTCAGACAATGGGCCCCAATATGTCTCTAAAGAGTTTGTGAATTTTGCCAAGGCTTATGATTTTCAGTTGATCACCCGATCGCCGTATTACGCGAGAGCCACCGGTAAAGCAGAAGCCGCTGTAAAGGAAGCTAAAAAGATGCTGAAAAAGTCTGACCTGCTTACTGGTCTCTTAGAACATAGAAATACACCGCCTCAGGGGATCACCTTCTCCCCAGCACAGAGGTTTCTTTGTCGTCGAACAAAGTCAAGTTTGCCGGTGTCTGAATCATTGTTATGCCAGTCTGTACCACCAGTGACAGTGGTGCGCGATGAGCATCTTGACAGAAGAGCTAAAGCAAAAGCTCACTATGACAAAACTGCGAGTAAGGAGCTAGCGCCGCTGATTCCTGGGCAATACGTTTATAGCAAACCCAATGATCATCACCGGGGTGAAAGATGGAACTTTGGAGAGGTCTTAAATGAGGTGACACCACGTTCGTACTTCATTAAAACGCCAGACGGATTGGTTCGACGGAATAGAACCCACCTAAGACCTGCTGAGGCTGCGCGTTCATGTAATCGTCAACCTCTCACACAACAGGTTGTACCCACTGTCGGACAGCAAGACATGCCCGCTTCAGACAGCCCTGTTGTTCCCCCTCCTACACCAGACGAAGCAGTGCCTACCACTGATCATTCAGTCGGAGCCACACCTTCACCAGTTGACAGTCCAGTGCAAAAGTCGCGTTGTGGTCGACCGATCCGCCCACCGCAGAGGCTCGACCTTTAACAGTAAACAGTTAATGCTCGAAAATACTAAGCGAGACACAGCTCGGATTGTTGACTAACGTTGCTTGTTCCTGTTACTAAGTTATTGTTATTTTTGTTTTGTTCAGAAACATATTAAGGCGTTAATAGTTTCTTTTGAAAAAAATGGGGATGTTGGTAGGCCTGCTGTACGGTCAGCAGGGTTGCGCATGCGAGTGTGTAGTGTGTAAAGAAGCATGGCCGACAGCCTAGTAAGTAAAGTATATGCTCGTTGTGTTAGTCGAGTTGTTTGTTCCTGTTTATACCGGTACCTGCTGGTCAACACGATCACTTCTCAAATTTCCTAAGCGACCGCGACCACTTTTTACGCCAGAAAAGTGACATGATTCTTTTGCTTACTTTTTAATTCCGGTAAGCGACCATCCAAGATGATCTCTTATCATCTTAGAAAATCTATATTCAAGTCACCTTTACAAAAGTTCAGTATTTATTCGGCCCGGCGTGCGTTTCTCAAAACACCCGAAAACTTTTCGGACCCGAAAAGTCCCCCGAAAAGCTCCCGAAAAAAGTAATGCGTGTTTCTCAAAGCACCCAAATATTTCGGGCACGAAAAAAGTCACGTCATTTTCCCCTAAAAAATCTCGGGAGCTCGCGTGCTCCCGAAAAGCTTTTTCCGGGTGAAAATGGCTGCTGCCGGTGTACTGTTTATGCCGACTTGCGAGAAAAGAAAGTACGAAAAAAGAACCGTTTTGGACGGTATGCGAAGAACTGAAGTAATAGAAAGGTACAGGTTGTCTCCTGAAAGAATAGAATGGTTGGTGAACAAGTTTGAAAATGAGCTGAGGAGAAACACGAACAGAAATTGTCCACTGAGTCCAGAGACACAGGTGAGTGATTTTCTAATTCCTGCTAATTCGTAAGTCCAAATCGGCTTACATCCGTTTATCGTACTGTGGAACAGCTCTCTTGTCGTGGTAGTGACACCCGTTTTCAACTCTTTCAGGTTTTAACTGCGTTGCGCTATTATGCAAGCGGAAGTTTCCTCAAAGTCGTCGGAGATACGATGGGTACCTCTAAAGCCAGCGCAAGTCGCTGCGTGAACTCAGTGTCTCAGTGTTTGTGTTCGTTGGCCAACGACTGGATAAAGTTTCCCACAACATTTGAAGAGTTGAATGTAAATATTACATATCTATGTATGTTATTTATTTATGGCAAATCGTGAAAATTTGAAGATACGTGTATACTATTACCGCGTGTATGTGAGACAATTGCACGCACGAAACAGTAATATATTTTAAAGAATATTCCGCTATTCTTAGCCGGGTACAGCCAGAATTTGTTTACTCTTTTGAGGCTATGAATAGTCACGCATAAAGACAGATAAAACAATAGAATTTAACCACTGCAGTTGTAGAAGTTTTGAGATGACTGGCGATGAAATAAACGGATGTTGTTTCTGTTTTCTCGGCGGTTCGCATCACTTTCAGGCTGGCTTTTATATCGTGACATTTTAAGGCATTTTTAACGCTCCATCTGATGGAATTGTGTCGCCGTATTCCAATGCCAGTGATTACTAAAGCCTTAACTATGTTGAACAAGTTAACAACCCAGGGAACTTCTCTACAATTGCTGCAAAATTTGTGCGTAGAAACGACATTTGTGACGTCCTGCAATAGAGGGCAGTAGCGAACTTTAATTAGATGAAAGTTTATTTATGTCACTTCCTTATTTGCAGGAAACTATGAGAGATTTTTACGCTATAGCTGGTTTTCCGAAGGTTGTGGGGGCTATTGATGGTACCCTAATTCCAATTAAGGCTCCATCTAAAGAAGAACACCTGTACGTCTGTCACAAAGGTTACCATGCCATCAATGTCATGGCTGTCGCGTTCCCAACTCTGTGAGTGGTTAGGGTCAGGATACGCCGCTTCAACCAAGTGCCACAATTCTTACGTTTACTGCGGTTTATTAAACAATCTCGCTGACAATATTTGCTCTCATGACACCGTGATAGGAAAACTACAATCACAATAATCGAATATACAATCAGCTACACAGAAAAGACTAAGGAAAACGAAACGAAAATAATTACTTACACTGTCCACCTCCTAGCTCGATTTGGTAAGAAAGATCTGGATCATTACTTCACTGAGAATAGACGATAATCATACTCCTAAAACAAGTCTCTGTGGCGTGGCCAAGTGAAGGCTCCGATTACGCGTAAAATCTTTTTGTTAGTAGGTTAGTAATTAATTAAATGATACAACGGAAATAGCGTGACTTGCGTTACAATGGCAGTCTGCAATGCAGACATGAAATTTACAAACCTGGTGGCAAAGTGGCATGGAGCAGTCCACGACTCAGCTGTATTTAACGCAAGCTCTCTACAGCAACACATGCAGTCCAGAAAAAGAGAGGGATGGTTGCTTGGGGACAGGGGGTATGCATTACAGCCGTACCTCATGACCCCCCTGAACCCTGAGAAAGTTAGCACACCGGGGGAGGAGAACTATCAACGTTCCCACACCAAAACCAGGAATATTATTGAAAGATCATTTGGTGTGTTAAAACAAAGATTCCGCTGCCTAGATTTTTCTGGGGGAACGATACAGTTTTCGCCAGAACGCTGTTGCAACATTATCGTTGCAACGGTGGTACTACACAACATGTGTATTTTTGACAACACTCAGCTACCTGCTGGTCTTGGTCCAATTGAAGTTGGTGAAAACAATGAGGTTTTCCTCCCATTTCATGATTGTAATGAATCTGGCACTTCAAAGCGACTAAATTTAATTAGAGATGTATTTTCATAATGCCAACCCTTACAAAAACATCCCTATTTTATTTCTATTTTATAGCTATTTTAATGCTATCACACCTATTTTAACCCTATTTTAATTTTTCAGAGTTATATTTTATTACTATTTTCCACGATAAGGAAAATAGAGCATCTATTTTGTAGGTATTTTATTTCTATTTTAACCCTATTTTAAAAATACATGAAAACCAGTGGTGTATTTTATCTCTATTTTCTCACAACAAACCAAAAAATAGCCCGTAAAATAGACTATTTTAATCCTATTATAAATTTAAAAACCATAGTATTGCTTTATAAAATAGTAATAAAATATACTGTTTTTCTGCTATTTTTCCATACAGTAAAGGGTTCAGGTCTGTTCCTTCGCAAAATATACATAAAATAGGCTATTAAAATCCTTTTTGATGCGGATCAGTCAAACACTCCATGCAAAACAGCTTTAAAATATACTATTTTATCCCTATTTTTGGAGTTAGATTTTCCATTGCAAACTAGGTTTAAAATAGTATATTTTAATACTATTTTCTGAACAAAATATTGTAAGTTGATTGAGATTTCAAAGTTATCTAACAAAATGCCATGTTCTCTTTTTCTTTCGAAAACTAGTCTTATGTTGTAAATGGTAAAATTCAACTTTCTTTTTTAATGCAAAGTAACCACAAGATGTTCTAGTGGAAGACAACTTGGAATTGAGCCCACTTTTTACACAAATGTTAGCAGTTAGAATATTGCTCATGGGTGTGCGTGTTTATGCCTGCACTGTTCATCCTTTAGTCCCATTCAATTCTGTTTGCCAAATGGCAAACAAAAAGTCTGTTTGAAACAGAGACCAGCATACACTTTTCCACAATGCAGTCCAGGGGCACTGCAATAACTTTGGCTGTCTCTTCAACCCTATGGATGTGTCTGATTACAGCGATCCCCTTCAGACCTGGTAATTATCTTGATGCAAACATAGTTTTAACTAAAGCAAAGTAGCTACATACTGTACATTCAAGCTGGCAGTCAGTGTGTAATGTTACAGTTGGCATTTGTCCTGAACTTTCACATAATTGAGGATGTAGCCATATCTTGACTGTGTCTTCCCAGAGAAATAGATGGTGAAATTGTTTCTTGCAGTTACTCTTTTGTACAGTAGCTCTGACTGTGATAAACCACTCCATTAATGAGTAGAAGAAATAAATGCCAAACGGGGTAATGCGATAGTAGGGTCACCCTCCTAGCCGGGCCAACTTTTCTCCATATAAACACTTTGGCTCGCCTAGCCAGGACAACTCCAAGTCAGAGCATGCAAGAGCGTTATTGGCTCGGGCAAAGGGGTCAAGTTTTTTCTCATATAAATACTCACTTAAGTTGACTCAGCTGGGAGGGTGACCCTTCTACCCAGGACAACTTTTCTCCATATAAATGGGGCCCTACCCTACCCAGCCTGTTGTAGAACAACGAAAGCTGTTTTCATCATCCAGGGGAAACAGCCCGAGACATACTTCGCAAATGTCATACACATGTAACTCGCATTGTCTGCATACTTCTTGAACTTTGCTGTAACTAAGTGACTTGAAAGTTACACTTTCGGTACAAGTAACTTTAACCAAATCGATTAAATCTTTCACAGCTGCATTTGTCATACAGTCTCTTGAAACATAGGCCAAAACTGCCTGGCATGCTTTTTCATGGTCTGTGAACAACCTGCTTTCAACATTGGCATGACCGTTATCATCCTGTTCATCTTCTTCTGATGCATGTATAACACTGGGCTTCCAATTCACTCTCATCAGACTCAGAAGACACTAAACAAGAGTCTTGGCTCGAAGAAATTTCACTGCACTCACTGTCCGACTCTCCACTAAGTCCACATGTTTCAATAACCGTTGTGTCTTCGTTTTCAACACCACTTTCTAAGCTTGGGAAGACTTCCGACTGTGTGTATCCATTTGTGGGCGAGAATTCCGAAGCGCCTCTGTAATCGCACATAGTCTCTTCTTGGTCTTGTACAAATGTTTGAGACGCACTTGACTCTGTTGACAACACTGCTACGTCTACGACAGATTGAGGAATCGAGATGGCTGCGTTCGCCGTGGAACGTGTTGCTGAACGCTTGTTCACGGTCAAACTTTGTTGATTTGGGTACCGGTACACTGGGATTATCAAGGTATCTCTTAAACTTCCTAATGTGGTATCCTTCTGTTAAAAAAAATGAGGGTAAAACACAATTTGAAACAGCATTCAAAATTTTGATTGGCTGCAGGAAAGCTAAGATTAATTGCGTGCAAGATGAATCTTGTGTTATTTCTCACCTTTGCCGTGAATTGAACTCAAGTGGGTTTCGAGCCTCTGTTTCCTCGACAAACTTCGGCCGCAAATCGTGCATTTATAGTACGTTCGATTCTTGTCGATTCCATCTACTTAGAGAGAGTTCACATCGTTATTTAGCTCATCGTCAGAACGTGACTCCAAAGACTCCATTTGTACTTCGGTCGTAAATTCTCTTGAGACTGCAAACGGGCAAACCAGCGGATTCTCTTTGCTAGCCAATGACAATTCCCAAAAGATCCACGTGATCATGCCCCGTGTTCCGTTGCTATTTGGCGCTCATCTTTGAATGTAGTTTTCATCGGTCGATCGCTCATGCGGAGAGTTATTTCTTTTCTTCTGCTCAATATAGCATTTCTAAAGATGGGTTTTATCGTTGTTTAATGGGAAAACGAGATCAGCGTGAGTGTTGTAAATGAAAAGCAAGTCGTCGGTGCCGTGGAATAACAGTTGACATATCGGCTGGTACAAACAAGGGTCGAGCGGCCATTTATAAAGCATCGATATTGAAAGTTTGAGGTGAGTACAAATTGCGATATTGAGTACGTGATCAAAGTCTTACCAAGGAATAGATATATACTTACCAAACAATAGATTTTAGCTTACATAACACATAAAGCTCAGTGCAACTGAAACTTGAATAATTCGGAGATCGAGCATCGAATCGGTCACTTGCATGCCGCAGTTTCTTAAGCTTATACACTTTTTATGAAATAAATCTTCTAATAAAGTTTCAAGACTATTTTAGTCACGTCTGGGAACATTTTGATCCTGCTTTGCTTTCAAAATTTCGACTTCTCTCATCATTAATTTCAGCATAGTTCACAGTTCAGGAGGAGAAAGTGTAGTTGGCCTTCAGAGGCAAAAGCTTGACCTTATCTACTGTGTTTTAGATTCATAATAATAATTGTGATTAAACTACCTTGAATGCATAGAGAACCCCTCCTTGTAATGTAATTAAAACAAAATAATGTATTCAGCCCTTTTTAGTAAAATGTATGGAAAAGATGTTCTTAAACTTCAATATAAAAGTCATTCAATCTATCCGTGATTTCCCAATCCCCGTGTACTTGAATGCCCTTTTCCCTTTCCCTTTTCCTTTTGTCTGAGCTCACAATATATATTTTTTAATTTCAGATGTCAGGGAATCCAGATATAAAATGGACAGGCTCCCTGTAGACAACCTCATTCGAGGCCAGTAGAGAAAGCTGCAAGCCCAGCAAAAGAAGACAAGAAGCAGCTAAGTCTGCAGTTTAGGAAAAGCTCATTCAAATTTATTGTCACACTTACAACAAGATTTTATTCAAAAATAATTTATTTTACTGTAATTAACCCCTTCACTCCCACCAGTGCTAAGTCAAAATTGAATAGAAATCTCACAGTGAATTTCGATTTGCAGAATCAACAAAAACAAACAGTTTAACAGTGCTTGACAGCTTACTTTTGAATGTTCACACACATGAGTTTTATCCAAAGAATTGTTACAACCACATAAAATCAAGTCAAAACCTGACTCTGGCAGTGAAAGGGTTAAAACTTAAATACCATTTGTATTAATATATTATCACTATTAAATGATTCATTTGAAGACTATTTTGGACTCATAGTATTTCTTGCATTCTCTTGCATTAAACATAATTCAAATAATTGGGTTTTATGGAAAAGAATCAACAGGTTTTATTCACAATTTGTGTCAAACCAAATGTACATGTAATTGAAGATAATTTTAATGAAGTTTTCAAAAATAGAAGAAGAAATCACATTCCATCCTCATTAGTTACTAGCCGTTGATGTTGACATGCAATATGAAATATTTTACATGTAAACCTGAGTTAAGCAATGCAAATAAATTTCATTGACTTCTTGAATTTTGAGTTGGGAGCAATGAACGAAACATGCATTTATTTTGTAAATTTGTCACCTAAAATTTTTCCTTAAAATTCCCAGTAATTCTTAAACATTCCTAGAAATTCCTAAAAATTCCTAGGAATTTCTGGCAAGTTTTTAGATTTACAGTCTTTCAGGGGAAGTCATTGGTGCTCTGATTTGGAATTCCTAGGAATTCCAAGTCCTGTTGGATCTATGCTTGGAATTTCTGGGAATTTCTAGGCTTTTAGAACATGAGTTGTTACAGTTGGGAGTTCCTAGGAATTCCTAGTCCAAATTTACCGTGAAGATTCACACCTGTTATTCCAAAATCTATTTTGCAAGGGGAAGGTTTTCTTGCAATTTATTTGTCATTATTTTTCAGAGTTTGCAATGATTGCAAAGCTTGGAAAGGTTGAGAATGTTAAAAAATCACAGCCCAGGCATAAGCCTTGCATTGCAAAATGAACTCATTAAAGTTCCAATCTAGAACAGGCGTTCTCTTTTTGCGAATTTATGGACCTCGACTTCATCTTGGTCCAAAAAGATGCAAAAAGAGAACTTGGCCAATATCCAGCTATCTTATCCTCATTCTTGGTCAATAATGCATTACACTTTGTATTTACTCTGCATGTTATATGACTGTATGTTATTTGCTGTTTTCACTTCTACATAGAGGTATTATAACCTACGGTATGTTACATCTATTTTGACAAAATGTTCTCTGCTTTATCGGGGAGAATGTTTGCATTGATGAAATTTTAAACCTCTCTGTTTCTGCATTCTTTAACACTATTTTAAAGCTATTTTTCAGCTATTTTAAAGGGATTTTAAAGTATTTTATACCTATTTTAACAGTGTTTTATCACTATTTTATGCAAGGGAAGTTTAAGCATTGGACTTGGTGCTATTTTACTCCTATTTTTTGCATATTTTAAAGCTATTTTTACCTATTTTATATCTATTTAAACAGTATTTTCTCCCCTATTCTACAGCTATTCATCCCAGGGAGTTTTCATGTGAATGCTATTTTAAACCTATTTTATCACACTCAACACTATTTTAAAACTATTTTAAAGGTATTTTTTATCTATTTTATAGCTATTTTATCAGTATTTTCTCCCCTATTCTACAGCTATTTATCCCAGTGAATTTTTGCTCGAATGCTATTTTAAACCTATTTTCTTGCTCTCATTAACACTATTTTAAAGCTATTTTCAACCTGCTTGTCATATTTTCACTGCCACATTAGGCTATTTTTTTCCTATTTTTTGTTTCAAAATAACAGCTTTAAAATAGAGAAAAAATAGTTTTAAAATAGCATAAATCATTGAGGGAAAAATAGGGATAAAATAATATAAAAATAGGGATAAAATAGGACGTAAAATAGGGAAAAAATAGATGAAAAATAGGCACTATTTTCGTAAGGGAAAGCAAATTACAGTTGTAAGGTCTAGTGCTAAAATTATATAAAGTTGAGTCATGTAACTATATTCTCTCACCCAAATTAGAGCCCTGTATTTGTGTTATTTCAGCAACTGTAGAAATGAGAATGTTTACCTTCAGTAGATTTATTGAAGAATTAAAGCAGTTCTGAACCCTATGTTCCATTTTTTTTAACTTTGCACAAAGATGAATCTTTCATTTCCATTTTTCTGGCCATTTTACTTTATTGTCATTAACCACCAAAAAAAAAATAATAAAACAATACACTAGAAGTTTATAATAACTTAATGACAATGAACTACAAATGTTCAAGAAGATAATGACAAGGAAGCTTTTATAGAAGCTGGGGGCTTATGAACTATTGGCTTCCGGACAATATAAGGTACATCAGGAATTATGGGACAGCCTGAAATATGAAATGTATGGTATTATTTTAAAGAAAAGGAAAGGAGAAGTATGCAGCTCAACAAAGAGTATATCTACCTAAGAATTGAGAAGGAAGTTTTTAATTCTTTTGCCAAACAAACAGATCCAATAACAAAAAATGGGGGTAATCTGACTCATTTTTTACTTTGACACCAACTGAAAATTAAGGGTGTTGCTGAAAGGCTGTACTGTTGCTGCTAACAGAGTCTGTGTTGGTTTGTGGATACAAAATTCAAGGAGCATTTAAGGAGTATTCATAACAAGTTTACTTCATCTTAAACTATGTTTTTAAAATGTTTTCATTGGTCAGTCACAACTCTATCCGATTTTTTAATTAGAAGTGTACAGTTTTATTTACAATTCTGTTACAATATACCATAAATGAACAAGGAATATAAAACACACAAACAAATGCCACTGTTTTCCTCATCAAAGGTTTATTCTGAGGAAGAAAAACAAAAAGATTATACCATAAGCAAGGCTGATTTTAAGAGATCTAAGAAAGGCTCTGAATCCAAAACCAGATTGTTTAATAATGATTGCATGAAAATGGCTTGTAATTATGGGAGATCAGTGAAGAATCTGTGCGATGCAATGAAAAATTACCTTCTTTGTGCTTTTTGGTTAGAAGTTCCATTTCTAATTTCATCTTTTCCATTTTCATTTTATAGTACTTGGTCACCACCTCAAAATACTGAAATCATGTGAAAAAATTAATTAATTCTATGACAGGGTAGGTAAGCAGTTGAACACATATTTGACTGGAATTCATAAAGAAAACACTTGCATGACTTGTTAAAAAACCAACCTCCAACTGAGCGTCCCCAAGGGTCTTTTTTCGACGTCTTTTGCTAGTCCCTTCCTTTACTTCCACAATTTCATCCTCTTCAACTTGCTGAACTTCCCGATTTGACTAGAAAATAAAATTATTCCATTATGTGGATCAAAAGTGGATTTATCAAACTGTGTACACTACGAAAAGAATTACAAGGAAGTAGGCAGTGTTAACTAAACTGAAATTTAAAAAAAACAATTTATGCTGAACATACACTTGAAGCTGCTGGCTGCTCTTCAAAATTGAAATTCAGCACCAATGAACTGCTACTTTGTTCTCCCTAAAAAACATTGAAAAGGAGAAAAACAATGTTCAGTTAACAATAAAGGGCAAAAAGGTGAATAGTTATTAAATGAGAAAATGTATGATCAGGTTAAATAGGGTCAACAAGGAGTATAATTTCTTCCTTTGATCACACATTAACTACTAAGCTCTTTACTAATGAGTGATCAAGAATAAGCTGATCTTTCACTCAGTTTTCAAAAAAGAAACTCATTTTGCATGCTATATCCTTATGATAAGGGCCTACTCAAACTCTACGTAACTAGATGTTCCTGAATACCTGAAACTTCAATTCTTCAGCTTTCTTCCATGATGTGTCTAAAAATACATGCAATAATAAAGAAATCACTGAAGGATCCCACTGATACATAGCTCAGATAAGTGGAAGCAATTCAATATCATCTTTACCAAGTGTGTCAGTTCCTCCCTTTATACCAAGGAACACTTGCGGCCCAAGGACATCTGCAACTTGTCGTTCTGGAGAGCTCATACTGTCTGTTGCCGGGGCCACAGGATATGGCAACATTTCATTGCTTTCCTGTTATATTAAAGACAGCAATGTTGCTTATAACTTATGCTTTAACACATTATTATAAAACATAATACTTTATAATTTTGTTGGGGGGGGGGGGGGAGGGGGGTTGTCTCCAAGGCTACTCTTTATTCAGTCCATCAGGCTTTTAAGTATTTACATAGCTTTCTTAGCTTGAATATTTCTCATGTTTGAAGTACTTTCCTTTTCTGTTTAATGGCCATTTTATCTCATTTTATTTGTTCAAAGATTGTAAGTGCAAGTTAGGTCATTGTCAAAGTTATAAGTTCTAGTGAGATCACATGCAGCTACCAACTGCTCTTTCAATGTGGTTCCTGTGATTGTTAAGATGAATGTTATAAGCTGTCTTGCTCTTTCCAACATTTCCCGTTAACTTGCAAATGTTGCATTTAATGACGGAAATAGCCCAAGAGGATTGACAATCCACTGTGTGGAATATATCACCAATCTTTGATCCCTGTATATAACAATTATGTCAATTATCTTGTACCTCATCATCTGGCAAATTTCCATTGCCTGTTATTTTAAGTCTTTGAATTTCATTATTGCGTGCCAACCTTTCTTTCTTCTTTACAGATGTTGTGAGGTCTTCCCATCGCTTTTTGACCTAAAGAATAGCAAAACTCTTAATAGACCAACTGCAATACATTAAAATCCAACTTAAAACAAACATGACATTGGGGCTCCCGGGACCAAAATAAGGATTTGTATGAGTTTTTCCCCAGAGCCTCGAGGTGATGCCTTTTGTACAAGAGTGAATTTTAATATATTGAAATTGGACTATTGCTGTCAAAAGAACACCAGCAATATATCAAGGATTGATCTCTAACAATTATATCAATCAACAGTAAAATAAGGCAACAAATAGGGACAAGTAATTTGTCCCTCTTTGCCACCTCATTTTACTGTATCGTGATCATAACTCATGAGTTAGCAAATCTACTCCCCCAGAACAACTGTCCAATTGTGTTTACGCATATGATTACAAACCAAATCGGTCTCTATGTAGTCCTATTACCATTATTAATCATCAAAACTGCATGAGCCTTGTGGTTCACATAGTGAACACAACAATATAACATGTGAAGATCTATTTAGTCTTAAATTATATTAAACCACAGCATTACCAGATTTTCAGAGTACACATAAGTGGCAGCAAGTGTCAAATAACAGTTTAGGACTGGAAACAAAAGTTGAAATAGAGACTGAATTCCCTTCATCACAGATACTGCATTAGATCAAGCCATGAATATAATTGAATTTAAGTATACATTAAATAAAACTAGATATTCACCTGGTCAACAGTTTTGCGGTCTCCTGAATTGACTGCATTGACCCCCATTGTTATCCCCTCCCATGCAGCCTTTTTGCTACTCATACTGACTGTGCTCGAGAACTTTGCTTTAAGGATTGCCTACAACAATAAAAATGTAATTAATGAAAACTTAACCAAAAGTAGTTGAAATGGGGGTATAAACTTTAATTAGTTGAATGGAAAACTCAATTAACAATTTATTTGATGACTAATTTCACACGTTTATATGTTTAGTGCACTACAGTATTTGGTCGAGGTTCTTACTTATTACCAGCTAATGTCTTGCACATTTTTCTCTGCATTAATTATCATTACGTTTAAGTAATGAGCTAGTGTTTCAGTGCACTTCTCTCTTGCAAGTACAAAGGTCTCACTTTATAAAAGGCACCCTTTTAACCATGACCAGTTGGGATTTGTAACATTTCTATTTTCATTTACAAAGTCTTGGTACAAGGCTATACTGATCCTACATGCTTCATCAGGGATTTACATAATGCATTAATCATGTTTTTTTTCCTCTTCATTTTCTTCTTGACTGAAATTATATTATTTCACCAAAACATCCCTGATCAATTTTGCACTTACTTGGTGTTTTGTATACCCTTCAATAAGGGCCCTATTCATTTCCTCCGAGAACCTCGAACTTTTCTTTTTCTGGTCCACAGACATCCTTGGGCAAAACAGTAGCCAATGTTCAGTTTCTCCAAATAGATACAACAGGGAGGTCCAAATAAGTCAGGTGGTTGAGTGTGAAACCCATTCTCAACTGCATTCAAATCCTATAATCACATATTCTCCCAAAATGTTGTAAACCAAAAAGCCCCAGGTAGATTATTAAAAACCCAAAATATGTAGGTTGGTCTTCACAGCACCCAATCACTGATAGTCCTGAACACCCACCTCCCTGGGAGGTGTATGTGTTGCAGGTAAAAAAACAATTATAATAAATAAATAAATAATTAGGGAAAGAAGACAAAGGGGATTGCCATTTAACCTAGGTTAAAAAAATTTTACCTGCTACATAAGACTTATATATAACACAACTAAGCTTACTTCTGATACTTTCAGTGACTTTAGTCAGTAAAAGTGTGGACTTCAGAAAAGTCAACAAAAGGTCAAAATGTTCACAATTGTCTTATACTTTATAATGGGAGGCTATGAAAAAGTGGCCTCTTCAAGTGCATACACTTTTGGACAGGCCATGTATCTCATATACGGCATGAGACAACATTAATTACTTTTACAGTAAAAATATTTACTTTCAGCTTGCCTCCAGTTGGACCTGTGACCTAGTACAAAGAGTTTCATGAATGTGCAATTTTTTTTATCTATTCTTCATCAACATTCCCTCTAAACATTGATGATAATTATTATCGACGCCTGAACAACAGACCCGTGCAAAAAGTGGGTAACACAATCTTTCAAAGACTAACTTTCATCTGATAAAAACGGGTCACGAAGGCGTAGTTTTTTCTGTTGGCTTTGTAAACATTTTGGAATTTCAATACCGTAAACCATATAATTTTAAGCTTACCTTTATAAATAGAGCAATCCAAGTACCCAGTTCCGATGACAGCGTAACAACCTGTAAACACGAAAAAAAAATCTACTTCTCGGGCTTAATTATAATTGACGCGGGTGGACGCGGGTGCCACAAAAACTCCCGCCAATTTAGCTACAGACAAAACAACCAATTCAGTAATTAACGCAGGTCTGTTTCACACAAAGCCAAATACAAATAATTCAAACAGTTCGCCGGTGGAAAGTTAGGTTAAAATTGAAACTTTAGCCATGTACCAACACCTATTCCAAATCATTTTTGTCCCAATAAAACATTAAAAGCTTATACTTCAAAGCTAACCTAGCTCTCCTCATAAAATCTTTAGTCTAAGCTTAATTTGAGATGCTTAGCTTAGCCGACAAGCTTACAGCTAGCAGTGCACAAGAGATCGAAAACTAAAAAAAGTGAAGAAAAAACAAGCGATTTAAGCTTACCTGTTTTATTGATTCCTGTTTGTGTGTAACAGTACAAACACCAACACTGCAACACCAACAACTTACCGAAAAAGAGCCGGGTCTATTTTACAGGACAGAGGAACAGGTGACCGTTTTATCGATTGGTAACTAAGCCAAACAATTACACACCTATCTGAAACAAATTTTGGATAGTGATTAGGGCTAGGAGACTCTTTTGGGCTTGTTTATTTATCTGTAGCGCGGCAACCTGTACTTTGACCTGTGGAATGTGACCTGTAAAATAGACCCGCCGCCAAAAAAAGTGCTCTTGAGGTCGTCGATGTGCTTTTCTTCGTTTCCAAGGTTCGAGTACAGAGCAGTGACTTTATACTCCGCAAGCTTTTGTACCTGGCCAAAAAAGTGAGGCTGTCGAGCCGATTACTTGCACAATACAAAACAGGCGTGCAACAAGCTTAGAATCGAAATGCTCCGGACTCAGCTGTAGATTAAAAAGGTTTTGGTGTTACCGGACGTCTGCTGGCTGAGACGATATTTTTGAAGTTATTTCCTGTGCGTCCCTCTTAGCATCACAGGACATACTTCTTTAAGGAAAAAAACATTCTAGAATCTGTTGCAACTCTGCAACTCGGCTAATCCAAGATGGCCGGCCCGAAATAACCCGAAATAATCTGGAAGCAATACGGGGCGTTTTCGGGTGTTTTGAGAAACACTTTTCGGAACCCGAAAACCGCTCCCGAAAAAGCACCCGAAAAGTTTTCGGGTCCGAAAAGTTTTCGGGTGTTTTGAGAAACGCACGCCTGATCCGGAGTGCCGATAGGTAATAATAGTTCACGAACAAAAAAAGGTATCTATAATTAGATCTGAAGGTAAACAGGAATTGGTACAGTAATCTGTTACAAAATGTTTGACAAAGTTTAAACAGTGGTTTGATAAGATCGTTTTGATGTTATTCGATGTGAAATATATCAGTACTTTCAATCTTTTCCCTAAACCTAGTTTTAACTAAAAAGGTAATATATTTATGTAATTAGTTACGTAATTCAGGTTTTTTCGTTTATTTCTTTATTTTATTTTTTCTCTTAAGCGACCACCTCCTGTAAACTACCAATTTGTCGCGCACCAAGGGTGGTCGCTTACGAGAGATTTCCAATTGGGTTGCTCCACTTATTGAAAGTTCGCGCACTTTCTCGCTACATGTTTGATTTGACTTCTGTTCCTTTATGCTTTGCACTCACAAGGAAAGTTGTCTTAGTCCAGGCCATTGTAGTCACGCTGTTTGACTCAACCGACCAGTGCAGTCTCGACAAAAACTATATTCGCACAACCATAAACTGATCATAATAAAAAAGGGCAATTGTGTTTTGCAAATTTGAACTCTAGTATGCAGTGCTATAGCCGAGGTTGTTGAGAGCAAAATCGAGTACTCCGTACAAGAAGAAAACTGTTCCCATGCAAATTGAATTCCGTTGTTCTTTTGCGATTGAGTTCGATTGAATCGGACTATTGAAATTCTGCTAAAATTCTTATGCGGGTTTGTTCTTTTTTTATAATTATTTTTTTGCAGTACTTTCGGATGTCTTTTTATCCTACTAACGTTTTCTCCTCATTCGCGCTTCGTGCTCGGTCTCAAATTTCACGGACAACCTTGTTTAAACGTATGCTCAACGGAGGTACATAAGAGGGCATTACAAATGGGGTGAGTTGAGAATGGAAGTGTTGTTAGGCTTGCAGTAATTGGTCAGCAGTGTTGCGCATGCGAGTGTGTGTGTGTGATGTGTGTAGAAAGCATGGCCGACAGCCTGAATAAAGTATGCTCGTTGTGTTAGCCCAGTTGTTCCTGTTCGTGCCTGTGCCTGCTGTTCAACAGAAGAAAAAAGGTAATAAAGTGTACACACGTAAATCAGTTAGTCCGCCAATGGGCTTAGGAGTACCTTGTTGTGGTGGTGGACCATCTGGCCTATGTCTACCAATTATTCACTTCAAATTTTAATTTTCAACTACCTTCACATCCAATGATTTTCAATTTTTCTTAATTTTGAACTCCTCCTAGGCTTTTATTCCTTTAAAGCAATCGCAATTAATAACAGCAAATTAAAAAAAAAACATTACGTTCTAATTCCCTTCGCACAAACGAACGTAAAATATTTTACTCTGAAATTTCTGTAATACTACCCTGGGTGCCATAGCCTTTTTACGCGGCTCCCTATTCGACTTGTCAGTTACTGTGAGTGATGTATATGAAGTGAATCATATGAACTGCGGAAATGAAATCAAATGAAGACTGATCCTCGCAGTTGTGAACGGAATTATATGGAATTGCGTAAAGAAGCCTGAAAAAAAATCAAGACTTAACGTTCCGCGCGAAAACCCTCTGGACCAAAGTGCTATTTCTCTGAAGTTGCCGAGCCAACGAGAAGCCAGGTTTAATCGATCTAGTCCAGATTTTGGACTAGATTGCTGATTTGCTCCTGATGTCTCCTTGTAAACTTATGTGTGAATTGGTTGCCAACAAAAGAGCGACCCAAAGATGATACTAGGGAGCTTAAGCAACGACGACGGCGACGGCGACGGCGATGAAAATGTTATTAGAAAATGCCGGTTCTTCTCGTTTTTGTAACTTTTTTGCGAATATTTCAATTTGCTTAACTTGGACAATCCCGGCGAACTATCCAGGGACTAAATTACAATAAAGAACGACATCCAACGAAGGAAAAAGAAAAACCAAATGGTCGTCACGCATTCACGTTCTCTAGAAACCATGAAATAGATGGTCATGTCGCTTTGTTTTGCAGAGGACGGGAAAAAAAGGCCGGGTCTATTTTACAGGTCACATTCCACAGGTCAGAGGAAGAGGTGTCTGTTTTATCGATTGATAACTAAGCTAAACAGTTTCACACCCATCTAAAACAAATTTTGGATAGTCATTAGGGCTAGGAGTCTCTCTTGGGCTTGTTTATTTATCTGTAGCGCGGTGACCTGTACTTTGACCTGTGGAATGTGACCTGTAAAAAAGACCCGCCGGGAAAAAATGTGCCAAAATGTAAACGCACGTGCAGAGCGAGTGTTTGTGCTCATT
>OX419344.1:16166254-16188754 GCA_948470475.1 Galaxea fascicularis
TACTGATACTATTGTCTTTTTTGGTCGTTTTGGAACGGATCTGCATGGCAGCGAAGACGATTTCTCTGTTTGATTTTAAAGCCTCTGGTGCGATGGAGACTGGAGGTCATAGTAACGTCTCATATTGCAAGTATCAACTAATAACTAAAGAAAGAGACAGGCGTATAGGTAATCTATTCTGTCTTTTATCCTAATGGTATCAGTAACCCATAAAGCCTATAAAAAGGGCTTCTTTTAGTAAATCCGCTAAATGTGCAGTTTAGGTTAAGGGTACAGGATACTGATCGGTATGGGTTTATGTAAAGAATATGCATGAGTGCGATAACTAATACCGACCATCGAAATATTTACGGAAAGGTGCCTTAAAAAATTTTGGGTGCTTTCCATTACGCCAAAGATTCCGGAAATTTTAGTCGGAAATCAAATGGAAAGGTCCGTTTAGGTTTCTTCTGACCGGAATATTCGGGATCACCTCTGGAGGTGGTCCTGATATTCCAGTCGGAATTTACCGTTCCATTTACCGAGGTTCTTGTTCCCAATACCGCTCTTCTGTCACTTGCCCGACCCATCATGACCGACATGGCGAGGATGCAATCTTTCTTCTTGTTATCAATGCTCAATTTGTGGATAAACAACGACAGATTTATTAGAGTTATTAATGCATTCTTGTTCGGCAATGACTGGTAGGTGTCTGCATAGCGCTGATACAAAAACATGTTGAACATTTTGTTGTTTCGTACATTTTCCCGCGTTTTTGTTTTTCAATGGTTCAAAAGTCGGGGTTGATCCTTTCATAAATATACTCCTAAAAACAGTATGACTATACTAGGAGTTTTAAAAACAAAAAAAAATAAATATGTAGATAATTATAAAATATATGTACATATGAACATGCAATAAAATTAGCCTACTAGGATTCACGAATTAAAGTAATAAAATAATTACAATTAAAATAAATAAATAAATAAATAAATAATTATCATTATCATTATAGTAATAATCCTACATACTTGAGATTGTGACCTTAAATTCATCTAATGAATTAGGAATTAAAGCTAAAGGTAAGCTGTTCCAGGTTCTTATGGCTCTCGGGTAAAAAGAATATTTATAAGTATCATTTAGTGTTGCAAGTTGGCAAAATGGTGCACAATTAGGAAGCCTTGAAGCTCTTGTATTACAAACTGCTTCAGGTGGTAAAGAGATACCAACAAGCCCTGTGTAGATCTCATAAAACATAAACACTTGATTAGTCAGTCTACGGTATTCCAAGGAGTCCCACCCCAGGGCTTTGATTAATGGAGAGGCATGAGTGAAACGTGAATAATCGCTGTGAACAAATCTGGCTGCACGACGTTGGACCATCTCTATCTTGTTGATGTTACACTGCCTGTGTGGGTTCCATACACAACTGGCATACTCCAGTTTAGGGCGTACAAGTGTAAGATATGCTGTACTCTTGACCTCCGGAGTAGAACCAGATAAGATTCGTCTGAGAATACCAAGGGTTGAATTCGCCTTCTTACAAATAATATCACAACGTTTGTTCCAGGACAGATTGTCAGAAATAGATATCCCCAGGTAAGTTGCAGAGGCGACTCTTGAGATAAGCTTACCATCCAAGGTATAATTAAAATTGACAGGTATTCTCTTGCAGGTTATCCCTGGGTGATAGCACTAACTTAGTTACATTAAAGGTAAGTTGCCAAGTCTTTGACCAAAGGGAAAGACGATGAAGATCTTGCTGGAGAATCCTGATCGGTAGCTACCTCTCTATATAATACACAGTTATCCGCAAATAGACGAAGATTTGATTGAACAGAGCACGAGATGTCATTGATAAACAAAATGAACAGCACTGGTCCCAAGACAGAACCCTGGGGGACTCCAGATACCACAGGTCTCGATGAGGAGAGAACTCCATTGACTGAAACATTCTGTGTGCGATTAGACAGAAAAGCTTTGATCCAACTAAGCATTTTACCTCTGATTCCATAATAATCAAGTTTGGTAAGCAGTCGCTCATGGGGCACAGAGTCAAATGCCTTGGAGAAGTCAAACAATATTACACCAGTTTGTTGACAAAGATTGATGCCTTTCGCCCAGTCGAGTACTGCAGAGATAAGCTGTGTCTCGCAAGAAAATTTCTCTCTAAAACCATGTTGTTGATCAATACCAATATTATTCAAGGAAAGGTGTTTGGACATGTGACTAAGAATAATGTTCTCCATTAGCTTGCAGCAGGTACAGGTTAATGAAATTGGGCGGTAATTTGCTGGGTCAGACTTGTTTTCTTTCTTAAAAATTGCTGTAACTAAGGCATTGGACCAATCTTTGGGAAGGTTAACTACTTCCCGACAGAGCTCTTCAAATGTGGCTCGAGTTAGTCAACAATGGCTTTGAAATTCGCATAAACTATACAGTGGAACTGTAACCTGAAAATAGCCAAGTACACGATTCAGATCGCCTCGCATAAAGCTAAATGCAGCACCTAAGAGTAACAACTCATCGGACTCTTCAACAAGCTCATTAAAGATTTCGGATTCTTCGGAATCTTCACCAGAGAGCACAATACTCAAGTCCTCCATCTTGGTTTTGCAAAGTACCGCGCGTGAGAATTGGCAATAGGTTTCGTCGATCGGAATAATTATGTCGTTCCATTTTTCAGAGGTTGGGCCTGAGTTCCCTCACCGGTCAGTTTTGAATAATGCAAAGCACCCTTTGTTTCTGCTTCGATAACCGCACGCGATTCAAATGCTGTCGCACGAACTTCTTGTGCATAACCAGTAAAATAGCAACGCGATGTTCTTTTCCTGGTGCAGTGCCAACGATAACTCGTAGAATAAAATTGCCAAAATTGTTGTTCTTGCAGGGCATTAAGTAGTTCACTCGTCTTTGCTCGGGCAGCCTTCGGAAACGTAAAAACAAGCAATTTTCTGACCAAGCATCCAGCTCAGACAAAGAATTTCATGAGTTGTCAGGCAGGAAGTAAACTAGGTGTGTTGTGAGGCCAACTCTTTAAATAAGCCTTAGAACGTAAGGTTACATTGTTTCAATTCTAGCATGATACATTTTGCACCTTTGTGCTAGAGTAATAGACTTAGCCCTCCCCCCATAGTCGTTGTTGTTATGTGACATTGATCACGTGCGCTTTAGTTTCCAAATAAGGCAATGGCATGTGAGTGAAAATCATAGGGTGGATTGTGAGGTTGAACAGCAAGCGAGTTTTTGCGAGTTTGCTGATTAAAAGCTGAGTAAAACACAACGCAATCGAGTGAGTTTACTGTTTACCGATACGGTGTTCGGTACACCTTCAAATCTTATTAAAGTCCAATAAAAGTCGAAATAAAAAAAATCAAAGTCAAATGTGACAAAACAGATTTTAACAGATAACAGTACTAAAATCAACTTTCTCTGTGTTCTTCTCAAGGACAAAACTTCTACACAAAACAACGTTTATTAAAAAAAACTAACTTTAATGACCTACAGCATCACCACAAAGCGCGGTCTGTGCAATTAAAAAAAAACAATATTTCTCCACCTCTACATGTATTCAATGTCAATACCTCATTTAAGTTTTAACAGAATCGTCTTTCAAACCTTCATGATATAAAATTGTTTAAAATAACATCATGCACTGCCAATCTTTATGAATATGAAGTTCACAGCCATGAGTTCCACCCGTCCTTCAGTTCAGAAAATTTGTGACAATGTCTGTTATAGTACGGTCTCACAATCATTGCAAAATCCGTACGCCATCGTGAAAAAAATGTCTTGTCGAATGGCCCGATTTTCGCAAGGAAGATCGAACGAGACTCTGCTCGCAGAGTAGGATGAAGAGACATAAGGAGGGAAAGGAATACCAGGAACCTGTTGCTTGCATATCATAGCTTTAACATGACCCTCATGCCACGCTCTTTATCCCATATCCACACGCTTAGAATTTTTGCCTTTGAGTCTCTTTTTCGGCTATTGGAGTGTACTGTCTTCCAGGGAAATTTATTTCCTGGGGTAAGCTTTTGGAATTTGTAGCTATTTTTTTATGCCTTGTGTTGCTAAATATTAGACGTTAGTAACGCGTAGCCTTACATTAAAGGCATCGACCCCGACTAGTTTAAAGATTACTAAAGAAACTAGTCATTGTTTGGAAGTGTTTGTGGATGAACAGAAATCTGCCTTTATTACAGTTCCTGTTCGAGGTTTCTTCCGAATTCATAACGGAGATGAATAACCTGCTGGGTTTGAGTTGCCTGTTTACAAAAGATTTAATTAAGTATTAAGTTGTTCAGTCTTCTCGAATGACGTCGCTAAGATCACATTTGTTCAATTATTTGCTTATTAAGGTTACTGAGTTGTAAAATAGCCTCCTAAGATTGTGAACATCAGTCACAAAGCTGAGTCTCTTATCCAATACTTGCTTGCTCTTAACTCAGTATTCCATAAGTTTTGTTCTTCCGTTCGGCTTTTCCGTACTGAATGTTAATTTTATAATAACGATGGTACAGCAAACAAAGAGGCAGTCAAACGACCAAAATGCTAGCGCTTGACTTACTGCTGATAATGTAATAAGAGTTTTGCTCAAAATGCCAGCTTTCAGTCAATGAATAAATGCATGGTAGATATCCTATACAAACGATAGATAGTATCTTTATGAAACTAGAACTCCTGATGTGCACTTTTCACCTCCATCTGCTCTTCACTGGACGGACACAACAGGTCAATGATAGTTCGCCACACAAAAGTTAAGAATAGTTGCACTTACAGCCCCATCAGCTCTTTATTGAAGACTCCTGGGTGCAGGTCTTTCAGCTGGTTGTTATCCAGGCGCCTATTAAAAATCAATCAAAACATGCTGTTCACAAACCTTCGTTACTAAGTAAAGCTTGCAAACTGACAAAAGAGACAGTTCTAAGTGAAATTTACGACTATTGCGTCTCACAGGCTCGTAATCTTTAGTTTTCTCAAAACTTGTATCGATCCTGGCCGCTTTGTAGGTAAGACATCCGTTCAATCGATATCAAGAATAAAAATGACTCAACTCACTTAAGCTAAGAGGTTGTAAGTTACTCACTTATGTTTTCCTTCAAACTATGGTTTAAATTTCTCCCGCATTGAGTTCTCACTTTTGTAAAAAAAACTACAGTCAACTCTCTCATAGCGACCACTTCTCGTAAGCGACCACCTCCCGTAAGCGAGCACTTGGTAAACAACCGTTTTGTCTCTCAGTTAAATCCTGTTCCCAGAGCTCTCTCGTAAGCGACCACCACTCAAATTTCTAAAGCGACCGCGACCACTTTTTAGGCCAGAAATTTGACATATTCTTTTGTTTTCTTTTTCTGGTAAGCGACTACCCAACACAATCATGTATGATCGTTAGTAAATCACTACTAGGAAGTGAAAAAAGTTCAATTTTTAATGACGCTACCCCGTTGTTTTCCTAGGTTTTGTTTGATCGGTTTAAATTTCAGGTGATTTTAATTAACATGAGACACATTGACAAGTACTGTACACTCCACTCTACTTTTCCCGAAACTTGTTGCATGTGAAAAAATCAAATAAATTAGTTTCTATTTGCCTAATTTTAGCTGATTAGGTAATATGTTTATGTAATTAATTGATCAATCCCGTGTTAGAGTTATTTTGTTGATCTTTCCCGTAAGCGACCACTTTGTCGTGCACCAAGGGTAGTCGCTTACGAGAGAGTAGACTGTATAAGGAAATGTAAATAGTCTATATAAACACGTAAGCCGATATTTTTTTTCTTCAAACTTGGGACCAGTAATGCAAGTCAGGTAAGATGCAATATGATACCCACTGAGATGTTGTCATGGTAACACTCTGGGCTCGAGGCCTTGTTTGTCAAGAGGCATACAACTCCATTTTTGACCTCATGAGGGGTGACAGATGGTCCTACTTGAAACTCACGTGATCCCATAATACCTTACGTCTTTTCGGTGAACAATATTGAGACGAAAACCCTGGGAAAGTGAATGCTGAAGGAAACAGATCAAGAAGCAGAACGTTTGCATAATAACGGCACAGGGAGTGTCGTCCTGTGTCTTTCTTGACGTACATTACTGGAGTCAAATTGCATTGCTTCGCTCAAATATTTACGTTCTTGCTTTAACCATTTGTGACCTCACCAATTTTACATTTAAAACTTAAAAATTCGGGAATAAAAGAAGATCTTAAAAGAACAGGAAATGCCATTCTAGCTCACTTTTGAAGGTATTTAAAATAAGCGATTATACTTTTTTACTTCATATACAATTTAAGATATCATTATCTATTTCTGAATCAGAGACGTCTTTATAACATTTCTGACATGGATGCACTTGTGTTCCTATATTTATTCGTCTTCTGGTGGGATTTGATTAATAGTTAAAATAACAAGCAATCATCATACTGACGAGCTGTGTCAGCAGCTTTATTGCCTGCTTTAATATCCTGGTCAAGTTGTGTTGTACCTGTATCATGTACATCTTTACGAACTATCTGCGAGGCAGTCTTAAAGAGTTGACAAAAACCTGGGTCATTCTTTAGTTTAGCAATGCCATAGCAGTGTAGCTATACCTTGGTATAGCTATGCGATTTCCCATCAAGAGTATTACATATATATAACTAGTGCTTAATAAAGTTCTGTAATCCCTGGGTACGAGACCGGTCTACAATGTGTGGATTATCGATGATATTTTGAGAATGGTGTATCTGAAAATAAATCATATATAAACTGTGTAAATGAAATGAAATGAAGGCTGATTCTCGCAGTTGTGAACGCAATTTAATAACTAACTTTATTGACCTGCAGCATCACCAGAAAGCGGGATCTGTGCAATCAAAAAAAATGTTTCTGCACTTTTATTCAATCTCAATAACTCTGTTAAGTTTTAACAGAATCGTCTTTCAAACGTTTCGGTATGATATAAAGTTGTTTAAAGTAACATCACTGCCAATATTTTTTCTTTATGAATATGAAGTTCTCAGCCATGTGTCACTCCCGGCCTTCAGTTCAGAAAATTTGTGACAATGTCTGTTATAGTACGGTCTCACAATCATTGCAAAATCCGCACACCATTGGGAAAAAATATTTTGTCGATTGCCCGATTTTGGCAAGGAAGATCGAACGAGACTCTGCTCGCAGAGTAGGATGAAGAGACATAAGGAGGGAAAGGAATACCAGGAACCTGTTGCTTGCATATCATAGCTTTAACATGACCCTCATGCCACGCTCTTTATCCCATATCCACACGCTTAGAATTTTTGCCTTTGAGTCTCTTTTTCGGCTATTGGAGTGTACTGTCTTCCAGGGAAATTTATTTCCTGGGGTAAGCTTTTGGAATTTGTAGCTATTTTGTTATGCCTTGTGTTGCTAAATATTAGACGTTAGTAACGCGTAGTATGTGTTTGAGTTACCTCTTTACACTGAAGAGACTTAAATGCGTATTAAAGTTGTTCAGTCTTCTCCAACGACATTGCTAAGTTCACATTTATTTGATTATTTGCTTATTAAGGTTACTGAGTTGTAAAATATTTCACGATAAAAACTTGCGACAAAACGTTGCTTGATAACATTGTAAAAAGGTTAAAAACGATAAAAAGCTATAAAGCTAAAATCGACGACGTTTCGACGTTAACATAACGTCATTATCAAGTCAAGAATGTATAAAAATAAGTTCTATAAATACTAAAACGAACAATAAGAGAAAATAGTTTACGGGTTAAACAAAAAGTTTCGCACGTATGGAGTCCGTTTGCACGTTCAACTTAGGTTTGAATTTCTTGATATAAAGCATTTCAAACACTAAACAATCAAATTTTCCTTGGCACTTTCTCAGAATCTTAAAATTACTCTCATTCAAACGATCTCTCCTACCATGCGCTTCATGAAGATGCTTGCCAATTGCCGAATTTTTGTGCTCAGCGACACGTTGAAAAAGGTGTCGGGCTGTATAGCCGACATAATCTGCATCGCACAGATCACATACAAAATGATAAACAACGCATTGCTGATTAACAATTGACGGCTTGGCTTCTTTAGGTTTTAGGTCTTGTTCTAATTTCTTGCTTACGAAAACTGGCTGCAAAGCGAGGCCAATCTTATTACTGAGATCACGCAACTGCCTCCGAACAGAATTAGCTGAAACCTGATCTTTGAATGGTAACCTAATTCTGACTATGTTGCTCTTGTCGGCATTACTCTCCGCTGTGCCAACTGAAGGTGTACGAGAATCAAAATTGGAAATAACAGAATCTATAAGACTCAAAGGGTAATCAAGTCCTTTGAGACTTATAGATTCTGTCATTTCCAATTTTGATTCTCGTACACCTTCAGTTGGCACAGCGGAGAGTAATGCCGACAAGAGCAACATAGTCAGAATTAGGTTACCAATCAAAGATCAGGTTTCAGCTAATTCTGTTCGGAGGCAGTTGCGTGATCTCAGTAATAAGATTGGCCTCGCTTTGCAGCCAGTTTTCGTAAGCAAGAAATTAGAACAAGACCTAAAACCTAAAGAAGCCAAGCCGTCAATTGTTAATCAGCAATGCGTTGTTTATCATTTTGTATGTGATCTGTGCGATGCAGATTATGTCGGCTATACAGCCCGACACCTTTTTCAACGTGTCGCTGAGCACAAAAATTCGGCAATTGGCAAGCATCTTCATGAAGCGCATGGTAGGAGAGATCGTTTGAATGAGAGTAATTTTAAGATTCTGAGAAAGTGCCAAGGAAAATTTGATTGTTTAGTGTTTGAAATGCTTTATATCAAGAAATTCAAACCTAAGTTGAACGTGCAAACGGACTCCATACGTGCGAAACTTTTTGTTTAACCCGTAAACTATTTTCTCTTATTGTTCGTTTTAGTATTTATAGAACTTATTTTTATACATTCTTGACTTGATAATGACGTTATGTTAACGTCGAAACGTCGTCGATTTTAGCTTTATAGCTTTTTATCGTTTTTAACTTTTTTACAATGTTATCAAGCAACGTTTTGTCGCAAGTTTTTATCGTGAAATGTTTTTCTAAGTCACTTCTTTTACGAGTTGTAAAATAGCCTCTTAAAATTGTGAACATTTAGTCACGAAGCTGAGTCTCTTATCCAATATTTGGTTGCTATTAACTCCATAGGTTTTGTTCTTGCATTCGGTTTTTCCCGTACTGAATGTTAATTTTATAATAGTGATGGTACAGCAAACAAAGAGGCTGTCAAACGACCAAAATGCTAATGCTTGACTTACTACTGATAATGTAATAAGAGTTTTGCACAAAGTGCCAGCTAACAGTCAATGAATAAATGCATGGTAGATATCCTATACAAACGATAGATAGTATCTTTATGAAACTAGAACTCCTCGTATGCAATTTTCACCTCCATCTGCTCTTCACTCGACAGACACAATATGATCAATGATAATTCGTAATACAAAAGTAAAGAAGAGTTGCACTTACAGCTGCGTCAGCTCTGTATTGTGATCAAAGACTCCTGGGGGCAGGTCTTTCAGCGTGTTGTTATCCAGGCGCCTATTGACAATTAATCAATCAAAGCATGCTGTCCACAAACCTTCGTTATTGAGTAACTCGGCTCGCAAACTGACAAAAGCGACAGTTCTGGGTGAAATTTAAGACAACTGCGTCTCAGAGGATCCTAATCTTTTTATTCTAAAACTTGTATCTATCCTGGCCGCTTAGTAGGTAAGGCATCCCTTCAATCGATATCAAGAATAAAATGACTCAACTCACTAAGGCTAAGAGGTTGTAAGTTACTCACTTAAGTTAATCATTTTTTTCCTTTAAACTAAGGTTTAAATTTCTTCCGCATTGAGGTCTCAATTTTCTAGAAAATTGTGAGGAAATGTAAATGGTCTATGTAAACACATAAGCCGATATCTTTTTCTTCAAACTTGGGACTGGTAATGTACGTCAGGTAAGATGTAATATAATACCCACGGAGGTGTTGCCATGGTAACACTCTGGGCTCGAGGCCTTGTTTGTCAAGAGGCATATAACTCCATTTTTGACCTGATGAGGGGTGACAGATGGTCCCACTTGAAACTCACCTCATCCCATATTACCTTACGTCTTTTCGGTGAACAATATTGAGACAAAAACCCTGGGAAAGTGAATGCTGAAGGAAACAGATCAAGAAGCAGAACGTTTATATGATAACGGCACAGGGAGTGTCGTCCTGTGTCTTTCTTGACGCACATTACTGGTGTCAAGTTTGCATTGCTTCGCTCAAATATTTTCGTTCTTGCTTTAACCATTTGTGACGTCACCAATTTTACATTTAAAACTTAAAAATTCGGGAATAAAAGAAGATCTTAAAAGAACAGGAAATGCCATTCTTGCTCACTTTTGAAGGTATTTCAAATAAGCGATTATACTTTTTTGCTTCATATGCACTTTAAGATATTATTATCTCTTTCTGAATCAGAGACGTCTTTATAACATTTCTGACATGAATGCACTTGTGTTCCTATATTTATTCGTCTTCTGGTGGGATTTGATTAATAGTTAAAATAACAAGCAATCATCATACTGACGAGCTGTGTCAGCAGCGTTATTGCCTGCTTTAATATCCTGGTCAAGTTGTTGTCCCTATATCATGTACATCTTTACGAACTATTTGCAAGGCAGTCTTAGTAAGTTGACAAAAACCTGGGTCATTCTTTAGTTTAGCAGTGCCATAGCAGTGTAGCTATACCTTGGTATAGCTATGCCATTTCCCATCAAGAGTGTTACATATATATAACTAGTGCTTAATAAAGTTCTGTAATCCCTGGGTACGAGACCGGTCTACAATGTGTGGATTATCGATGATATTTTGAAAATCTTGTATCTGAAAATAAATCATATACAAACTGTGTAAATGAAATGAAATGAACGTTGATTCTCGCAGTTGTGAACGCAATTTAATAACTAACTCGAATGACCTAAAGCATCACCAGAAAGCACGGTCTGTGCAATTAAAAAAAAACAATGTCTCTGCACTTCTATTTAATCTCAATACCTATCTTAAGTTCTAGCGGAATCGTCTTTCAAATGTGTATGATATAAAATTGTTTAAAGTAACATCCCTGCCATGTGTCGCACGCGACCTTCAGTTCAGAAAATTTGTGACAATGTCTGTTATAGTACGGTCTCACAATCATAGCAAATCCGGACACCATTGGGAAAGAATATTTTGTCGATTGCCCAATTTTGGCAAGGAAGATCGAACGAGACTCTGCTTCTAGGGTAGGATGAAGAGACATAAGGAGGGAAAGGAATACCAGGAACCTGTTGCTTGCATGTCATAGCTTTAACATGACCCTCAAACCACGCTCTTCACGCTTAGAATTTTTGCCTTTGAGTCTCTTTTTCGGCTATTGGAGTGTACTGTCTTCCAGGGAAACTTATTTCCTGGGGTAAGCTTTTGGAATTTGTAGCTATTTTTTTATGCTGTGTGTTGGTTAATATTACACGTTAGTAACGCGTAGTCTTACATTAAAGGCATCGACCGACTAGTTTAAGGATTACTGAAGAAAATAGTCATTGTTTGGAAGTGTTTGCGGATGAACAGAAAGCTGCGTTTATTACGATTCCTCTCCGAGTTTTTTGCCGAATTCATAATGAGGATGAATTACCTTCTGTGTTTGAGTTATCTGTTTACAAAAGATTTAAATGCGTGTTAAGTTGTTCTTGTCAACTACATTGCTAAGTTCACATATCGTAACTAAGTGGAGTACGATCGTCTGGGTGAGTGTATTCCTGAGAAGGACTGTTTGTGATGGCAGTGTAATGTAATTGTAATTTGTTTGTAATATGTTTACCCACAGAACACCAAAGAGCTTGAGGGGACTCGTTTAAACATGTCCGTGCACCCCAGATCGAATTGGAATTTGGACTGAATGTTGGTTTTTGGGGAGAGGGGAAAACCGGAGTACCCGGGGAAAAACCTCTCGGAGCAGAGTAGAGAACCTACAATAAAAGTCAACTCACATATGGCGCCATTGCGAGCGCTCTCACCACTGCGCCAACCCCGCTCCCCTGATGAAAATCATCATCAGATTCAAGTGATTTGTGTAACGTCAGTAGATGGTATAAATACTCTGGTCGTTGTCTCTTACAAGATCATTTCACGCTTCCATTGTTCGGTGAATTTAACTATCAATTTGGTCAAATAGGTCTCCTCTGTTCACTGTGTGCAGTTCACCGCAATTTGCAACGGTTGATATCATTCTGAGTGAAGCGATCGATGAAAATACGTCATAAAATTCGGAACTTTGCATTTTTTTGCTCCCAAAGTTGAATGAAATGTAAGCTAGATTAATATAGTTCTCTTACCTCTTGGCTATTGTGTAGTCCTGTGGGAGTGTTTTGGGTAGGTTGACTTCTCACCCTCTGCACAGTGGCAGAAAGAATTCATCAAGATAGATAACTTCTGTACCTTCAGTCTTTTGTTTCAATCATTCAAAGACTGTAAATTCTTTTATCGATCAAGATTCCAAAACAAAAGGGCGATGGCCTCAGATGCCACGTTCACGTTCCCTCGAGGACTTCGAGAGTGAAAAATTGCTCCTTGTGTCATGGAGAAACTCGCTCCATGAAATTTGGACCCGCGGGATTCCCGAGAACACGTGCGAGAGAAAAAAGAGAACATACTAGCCGCCATATTGTCATGTTGTAAGTTGTAAGTTCGTAAATAAAAGCAGTAAAATGGCCCAACGCGACACCGTGCACTGAAAATTGATTCCTAATCCACAGGTCCTAAGGATTCTCTTTCTGTGAATATTCTTAAAAAAGGAATTTTCGTGGTGCTAGGGAGAACTATAAACCTAAGGCAAAAGCAAATAGCCGCCACATAAAATTTACATAATTATTTACCGTAAATAATTTTCGTTACTTAGAGTTTGGTTTTGCAACGACCAAAAGACCGTCCTTGTAAGAGTGGACGAACTGTTTCGCGCAAACAACCTTGATTTGATTGCTTTGCTTGTAGACAATAAAAACATAAGCTCTAAAAATTGGGCACGTCCTACCTTACGAACAGAATTGTGGTTACATTCGACAAAACAATAATTATTGTTATCGAACAGCTCCTTTCCAAAGCGATTCCAGCCTTGTCAAGAGAAGCTTTTTATGGAAATTTGTTACCGTTAATTGACAGCTTTTGCCAAAGGCCGAAGTTGAGAAATTATTCTCGCGAAAACCATACTGGCCATTTTACAGGAGTTCATTGAGTTCACCAGAAAATTTTCTCCTAGAGTCGATTAAAAAGTGAAAAAGAGAGAAATAAGGCGGTAGTTACTAGGTTCAGTTTCATCGCCACCCTTAAATACGTGAATGACTTTTACATGCCTTAATTAAGATGGGTATTGTCGTGTCACAGTATAAATATCCATTATTTGCGCCAGTGGTAGAGAGTGGTATGAGCCATAAAGTAAAATTTCAGTTTCGATTTCCATGGGAGTGGCTGACTTAAGGCTCAAAGAAAGAACGAGCTACATGAATAAATGGCTGAAGGATAATCACTAAAATGGTGATTAGCGGGAGGTACAGAAATGTTGCATGTGTTTGACCCACTAAAGAGACGAAATCGTTGATCACTTTGTAATGGTATCAGTAAGCTATAAGCTCCTAAATAGCTATAAAACACTTGGGTTCCCTTTGGTTTTAGTGCTCTGCCGGGTTGGTTTAAACGACATTTAATCGACTTTTTTTTCACCCGAGCTCTAAAAAGAGAGGGAAAGCCGGTGACTGCCACCGCTAACCGTCAGCATGTGAAGGCCAATAAAATCTCAACAAAATTAATCGACTTATTCGCCTTAAATCACCGTTAGCGGGCCAAAAAGATCGCTGGTTTTCCGGCCACATGTTAACTTGACCATTTCGCTTTGCATTGATGTGTGGAACTACCAAGACGAAAGCAAGTTGGGATCATCCAAATAGCAATGGCTAATCCAGTGGATGACCCCTCTATTGAAATACAATCACAGACAAAATTAAGAGTATAAATATTTTTTTTTAAAAAAGTATTTCTTCATGCGCTAAGGCAGACAAGAGTTAGAATAACAATTAACGATAGAATTCTTAAGGTTTTTACGAAATACTCTAAGAGAACTTGAATTAGTGATACTTGTAGACAAAGAGTTCCAAAGACGAGGACCAGTGAATTTTAGAGAGCGTAAGTCATATTGAGCGCTATTAACAGAGGCTACATAAAGGTTTTTATTACATGATTGCCTTGTTGAATAGGAATGAACAGAAGAAGTAAATTTGAAATATTCATTGAAACAGGGGGGTAACAATCTGCGTGACCATTTATAAACAAAAGAGAGTATCTGTGATTCAATAACATTATTAAGCTTTAGCAGGTTGAAGGATTTGAAAAGTGGCTCAGAATGGGATTAAAGAAAGAAATTATTCTGATTGCTTTTTTTGGGTAATAAATAGTTGTGTTAGAAATGAGGGGAAGTTTAGACCCCAGACATGGACACCATAAGTGAGGAAGGGATAGATAAGAAAATAATAAAGCATGACAAGAATATGGTTGTCAACAAAATGTCTCACTTTTGACAAGATACCTACCGTTTTTGATAGTTTCAGACAAAGCTCATTAATATGACTTTTCAAGTTAAGTTGGAATCGAATAATAATAATAATAATAATAATAATAATAATAACATTTATAATGCGCAAATTCCATATAATGTTCAAATGCGCATGACAAGATTAAAAACGGAATAAAAAGGTTTAAAAAATACAATTAAAAGCAAACTTACAATGATTTAAAGAGCTAAAATTTCAATTAAAAGTGAAACTTACAATAATAGAAACAACTATGATCAAAATGCGAGGCGGAATAAGTGAGTTTTTAGCTTGGCTTTAAAACTACTAACTGTGTTGGCGCTTCTTATGTTAAATGGTAGCGCATTCCAAAGTTTCGGTGCTGCACAGGTAAAAGAACGGTCACCTAGTGTAGCTTTTGATTTAAAACGAGGATAACTAAGTAAAAATTTATCGCTAGAATTCCTTAGATTATATTTAGATGGAAGCCTAAGAGAAATGAGAGATGACAAATAAGTAGGAGCTAAAAATTAAGAATCTTAAAAGTAATTAAAAGTATTTTAAACTCGATTCTGTATTTAATCGGTAACCAGTGTAGTTCGTAAATAAGAGGCGTCACACGGCAAAATTTCTGTTCTTTAAAAATCAGTCTGGCGCAGGCATTCTGTACTCGTTGCAGTTTTTTTAGCAAGCAATCTGGTAGTCCATAAAGAAGACCATTGCAGTAGTCAAGGCGACTTGTTATGAATGCATGGACAAGAGTCTCAGTTGACTGCTGTGAAAGATACTTTCTAATCCGACGAATATTATGAATATAGTAAAATGAAGAGGCACAGATTTTTGTGATATGTGTTGCCATAGACAGCCTAGAATCAAACCAAGAACCAAGGTTTCTCGCGATTGGCACGGGATGAATATCTGAGTCACCCACACGAATACTAATATTGTCTAACTTTTCAAGCTGTTGTGATGTACCAATGGTGAGGTATTCAGCCTTGTCGTCGTTTAATTTGAGACCATTATTCAACATCCAAAAACGGATGTCTCTGATGCAGTCTTCCATATTCCTCACCACAGCAAGATGCTCAGCTCTGTCGTTGGGACTAAATGAGATGTAAACTTGAGAATCATCAGCGTAACAGTGCATCATGGGCAGATGATATTTAATGATCTCAAAGAGCTCACTCGTGTACAACGTAAACAATAGCGGACCCAGACAGGAACCTTGAGGCACACCACATTCTAGTTTAAAAGGTTTAGATAGTGACTTGTTAATCATTATCTGCTGAGTCCTACCGGACAAATAGGATGCAAACCAGGAGAGAGCTTTTCCATGTATACCAAATGAGTACTCAAGTCGACGTAGCATGGTGTCATGGTCAACTGTATCAAAAGCAGCACTTAAGTCGAGCAGAATTAGCAAAGTAACACGTTGGTTGTTCATATTAAGCAGAATGTCATTCATAACTTTAAGCAGTGCAGTTTCTGTGCTGTGGTTCTGTCGATAGGCTGATTGGAACACTGGAAACAGATTGTTGCTATTTAAATAATATTGTAGTTGCTTGGCAACGACAGTCTCAACTAGCTTTGAGATAAATGACAAATTACTCACTGGTCTGAAGTTCTTAAAGACAGGTGGTAATCCTTCCTTTTTCAGCAGCGGCCGCACCAAAGCACACTTCCAGGTGCGCGGAAAATAACCGGAATCAAGCGAAAGATTAATTATTTTCGTGATCGGAGGCAGTAGCACATCGACGTACTCAGTGAGAAGCTTGGTTGGAATAGGATCGAGAGGACAAGACTTCTTAGATGATGCTGCGATTAGATCAAACACCTCCGATTCAGACAACAGATTAAATTTTGAAAAACAGGAAGTAGTCACAGTACTAGTGGCGTTGATAGTGATAGGAAGGCAGATCTGGTTTGTAATAGCAACCCTGATATCAGTAATTTTTTGAGCAAAGAATTTTCCAAAGTCATTGGCCAACTGACAATCGTCAGTAGATAATGGAAGCCCAGAACCTTTCGATAAATTTAGCAGGGACTTGCTTGCTCTAAATAACTTCCTCTGGTCCGTGCTGTTCTCATTTATGAAGTTTGTATAGTAATCACTACGAGCCTTGTTACTTAAAAACGTCACTCGATTCCTCATGGTACGATAAGACAGTAAATCAATGTGTGCTTTAGAAGCTCTCCATTCCCTTTCAGCTTTCCTCCTTTGTCGTTTAGCCAGTACAATTTCGTCATTCATCCATGGAACACATGGTCGAATAGCAATATTCTTATGCTTAACAGGAGCGTGACGATCCAGCAAGGAACGCAATGTAGTGTCGAATAAGGCAGCAGGCTTATCAGGATCATCATAATTCATTTGGAAAAGCTCGCTATTACAAATTTCATCCGTAAATGCATCCTTATCAATTGATCGCAGCTTCCTAAATGAGACACGGCCAACTTTGAGAATGTTATGCCTAGGTACTTAGTAGATTCAGTTTGTTTAATAAGCGCATCGTCAATTGTAATTCTTGATGACTGCTTAGGTTTACGTTTACTAGAATGAAAAAGTATAAAATTAGTTTTAGAGATATTAAGTGCTAATCGATTACATTTCATCCATTCAGCAACAGATTTTAATTCGTGATTTAGGGTTGCTTTGAGGTGACTAAGGTTTTTGCTAGAGAAATAAAGATTAGTGTCATCAGCAAATAGATGAAATGTTAGTAAGCTACGTTGTGAGGAAGCTTAATGTTGTGCAACGGTTCAACGAACCATGTCAGATTTCCCCTACAACTAAATAACTCTTATTTTTTATATGTCGCGGGTGATCATGAAACAAGAATAAAGCAATGTTATCAGTTATACCATGATTTTAATACGCAACTATGTTTATGTCTGCAAACTTGACGAAGGTGCCTTGCGCTTTCCTGACTTATAAACTGAACATGAAGTAAAAAGTCGAGACTTATAATTCTTGACATAAAAGGATGCCTCCGCCTAATCTGACCCTTTTCCCAATAAGCAATGAGTAATATATTCTGGTACGTAATTTAGAACTTTATTGTTAGTCAGGTAGATCACAACTGAATTTTCCACAGCTCCCCCAGGAAAAAATCTTTCCCGTGCGCCACCTTGGAACCGGCATTGTCGTTAACTCGACATGACCATTTCAAATCCCTCTGCATTCAATATGTTTCTAAAGAAACTGCGTTGGTTGGAAAGTGGTACCCGAAAATTTAGTTTGATGATATAAATATCGTTATATCGTGGCTTTTGTCCGTCTTATTACGTCATACGTTAAGCTAGATATATGCGCTTGCGTAGTAGAGGATAGTAAAAAAAAAAGAGTACAGTGGTTGTGTCTCAGCAAGGTTCGTTCTTAATTCCTAATTTCGTGCTCGGAATTCCTCAGTTATAACAATAAAGTCACCACCATTATAATTGATTTAAAAGCTGATGTTCCAACCGTCCGCCCTTCCTCAGAGTGAAACATTTGTCGATTGTGTGTAGTTGATATACAGTAAGAGAAAAATAAGTCATTAGTGGGAACTTGTAACATAAAATAAACAAAATGTTGTTGAATAAACTACTAATACAAACCTCCGATTCTCACAAATATTTGTTGTGTTAATCTTTGCCTCTACTGCAGGTTAAGAATTTCATTCGAAATTAAACTTCTTAGCCTTCCATGACTGTCATATATAAAAACTCTAATTTTTGCATCAAATCACAGGATTTACAGATCCTGTAGCGACCTCATCTTCTGAATACGAGGCTTCAATCATAGTTACTAATCCGCTCTTGGGGCGAATTGTTGAGCAAGCGCACCAGCCTCCAGATGCCTCATATACACTGCAACAGAGCACGCGAAACAAAAAGTGAGAGGCTGGAGCATTTAAAGAATTCCCTGCCGACAAAAACTGAGCGAGATGTTGAGCTAGTTGGCTACGGAGAAGGGATCATCAAATTGGCTAACCGTGATTGCCCTCAAAGAGCTGCCCTACAATCTGAGTAAGAAGGAATTTAGAGATGCAATCAAACTAAGGTATGATTGGGAGATAACGGACCAACATGATGTGCGCATGTGGTGATTAATTTAGCGTGGATCATGCAATGGTGTGTCAGCACGGCGGGTTCATTATTCAGCGTCACAACGAACCGCGCGACCTCTCAGTGGAAGCAGAGATGCTAAGGATGGTCTGTAATGATGTGGAAGTTGAGCCGGTCCTTCAGGAGGTCATTAGGAAGACATTAAATCATGGCGCTAAGCTCCTGATGCCCGTTTGGATATTCATGTTAGAGGCTTTTGGGAGAGACAGAGATCCGCATTTTTCGATGTTCGAGTGTGTCACCCTAACGCAGACTCTTGCAGAGACTTGACTCATAAGCAGATCTATAAGAAACATAAGAACGAGAAGACGAAGACAGTATGCGAACAGGAAACGTTCACCCCCCCCCCCCCCCGGGCTTTCACGACCACAGGGGGAATGGCGGATGAGTGTGTTAACTACCACGGCAGACTGCTCAAGCGCAATTTCCTGGATAAGAGCCAAAGTGTCCTTTGCCATCGAACGCTCTGCGCTACTATCCTTGAGAGGCTGAAGATCCAGAAGACGACAACAAGACTTTGTTGATTCAGATTCACAGATCGAAAACATTAGAGCCTGCCCGAATTATTATTATTATTTTTTAGGAATATTTTAAAGAAACGTTTTTGCTTTGACCGGATAGTTTTTTTCGCTTCAGCAAAATTAATTGTAAATAGGTTTCAATTGTTAGCTTTCTTGTCAATAAATTATTGTTATTATCATTATATTAATCACAGGAAATGTGCAATTAAGAAACGTGGTCATCCTGCCTGTTGTTAAGGCAACTCATACCCCAATCCAACAATTGATTGACCGTAATATTACAAACGTCACAAAATATAAAGAACACCATATTCCGATTTAACCATCATTAAGTTACTCCAATGAAATGATAACAAAATTACACTAATAGTAAATAAGTTTTCATTCCTTTGATTCAAACGCAACGGAAACGTAGGCAACGTATAAAGGCAACTTGGTAATTTTAAATGCGCGCGCGCACTACAAAACTTGTTTTATTGTCAACGCTAACAAAATATCGGGACCAAAGCAATGATTACTGACCGGTGCACGTCTACCTCTGCAAATGCTTTACCGTTGTAAAGCGCTATGAGCAGTTGATGGAATAGCGCTATATAAAAGCATTAAATTATTATTATTATAATTAATTATATTATTATAAATTAATGCTATCAAATTGCATCATTTTTACCTTAAGCGAAAGTGTTTTATACATTGGCGCCACAGGAAGACGACTAAGTGACCGCGGATATCTTCACGGTGTTTAGAAAGACGATAAAGATGATCTCCCTAACCCTTGCAAGCAAAATGAGGCGATCTGCGCCATGGTAACGCGGGAAGCCGCAAGAATACAACAGAAATTTATATTTAACTTAAGCAGTAATCCCTTTAGTATCAAAGAACTCTTTTCATTCACCTTGTTGTTGTTGTTGTTTTTCACATAATCAGGTTCCCGCTAATAGCGTAGCTAAATATATACCTCTTACTAAGCGAGTTTGAGGTCCGTCTGAGGTTCGCTTATGGCCCAAGCGCGAAGCTATTTTAAGATTTTAAGATTTGTCAACTAAGGATTGGTGCAAGTCAAGGACATTAAGCACTAAACCCAATTTTAGTGTTGCATAAATATTATCTATGCGTGGAAGTAGATTCACGCAGCAGCGACTTGTGTGTTAATCTTCACCTTGGAATCATTACTGGTTAGCCGCTACCTTCTTCATATCTGCCTCTTCCCCCCCCCCCCTCCTCCCCTTCCCGCGCCACTCACCCCCACCTCTCTTTATACCTCTTCTTCTGCAGCTTGTCACCTAATTTGAATTGACAGTCTATTTATCGAGGATCGTGTTACGGCTCAAACAATCCCAGATAAAGCTGCAGTAATCGTCGTGTGTTAATATTAAAGCTTTCCAGATTTTTTACCGCGCAGAGTTTTCAGTAGCGCCAAGAACTGAAGAGATTTGCTATAATATTTCGTCGACGTGTTCAGACCAAGTGAGTGGATCATTGATGGTGAGTCCCAACGACTCAGTGCGATCGGCAATCCTGATCAATCACCGTATCAATGTTTACACGTTGCGCGTTCAAAACCGGACAATCCTCACCTCAGTCTTAGCCTAAGTATAACTTAGCATGCTGGTTTAAGCCAGGAACTGAGACTGCTGCCATTCGGAGGGGGTGGGTGGGGGTTGGCAGAAGGACGGCAAGGGGATGCCAGCTCATTGGGCAGGTCATCAACATACTGATCAAAGAAGAAAAGGACAAGGTAGTTAAATTGAAGTACGCCAAAACTAGCAGTGTAGCCAGTTGACAGTTTGCCATTAACGTTCCATCTTTGAGTTCAATTTGTTAAGAACAACTGGAAACACTTGACAGTTTCCTTGTCTGCAAAACGTTAGGACAACTTGCGCAAAATAATTTATTGGTCAATTATGTTAAACGCAATTTTAAGGTCAATAAAACCTACGCCGTTTAGTAGACCATCGTCAATGTTAATTGACTGGTTGTTTGTTGCCTTAAGCAGAGCTGTTAAGGCACTATGAAGACAACTGAGACCTGAACTGACTAGTTTTGCACCGCACTTACCGAATTTGGTGGTAAGTGCAGGTGCAAGACTAAGAGCAAGTATATTTAGCAATTTACAAGAGATTATGTTAAGGCCAATGGCTTTCTTGTAACAAATTTTCTTCATCAAGTTGCATAAAAAGTATCGGCACTCGGAAATTAAAAAGAGAATCTTTTTTTTAGTACCAGGGGGCGTTTAATAGATTCAGACCACCTAAAGGTTTAGCTTCCACAACGTGTTTCCCTAGCTTAGGTTGGCGCGATTTTGGTAAAATGTTTATCAGTCGAAAGCTTCCTCCATATCTTTTCAAGTATTAATTGCTCGATTACCTTGGCTGTGTAACCGGAATATTTGATAACTTGCTGCTGCTGATGTCAGTTGAACTCTTTTATATGATTTCCTGTTTTGCATGGGCGGATTTTCCCCTGATTTTTCTGAGAAATAGTGTTGTTTGATTGCATTAATGGCATGATGCCCGGTATGTTTGTGTCGCTCCGATACGGCTTATCCCTTCTACGAGCTTTACACAGTAATTTTACTGGTTATCCATGGAGACCACTTATAACAAATCCATGTGCATCGACGATAAATGTCTAGTTATACAACTTTTTTTTGAAAAAGTCTGGTAGCCAGCGCACGTTTATTGTTCAATACCTAAAGGTCACAAATTAAATAGGGCTATAAATATGATTATTATTAACTTGTGTTATTTAAAAGTGGCCGAAACGGAGCGATCGACATCAATGTGTCTAAATCGTGAGAAAAACTCTTATCTTTACTCTCACTTGAAACCAGAATAACGAATACTTTTCATGCTAAGGTTAGTTATGCTGCAGTATTTGTCTAATAAAACTAGGGATGGTACTTACAGCTCATAAGTAGTCAACGGCAATGGTCGCGGAACAGAAGTTAGTTGCATTTCGGCACAGGTGACATAAGTCAAGGAACTATCCGACCTCCAAGGAGTACAGACACAAGGTTTTGGACACGCTATAAAAAAGTAACAGAAAACATAGGCTCGATTGGCAGCCGCTGCTCGAGATCGACATGAAAACCGAGTTAAGTAGCCTATTACACTGAAGGTCCCCGGCGTAATCTACTAATTCAAGTAAGCCATGAATTACGTCTCCTGTGGGATCCTGGTGGATCCGGTATTATTCTTTAGCTGATCCCTCATAACGCAGAAGGCCTCTGTATGCGAAATAAACTTGAAGAAATCTGTACAAAAAAGTGTCTCACGGTTGACATGTTAGAGTAACGAATTAGATTTTAGCTGCAGCATAGGATAC
>OX419344.1:16193754-16211254 GCA_948470475.1 Galaxea fascicularis
CAATTCGGGATGCACTTGGATAGTTGGGAGAGCACTTAGGTAGCTAGAGGGCGCCTCGAGCATCTCTTATGCTACCTTCGTGCTCTCCCAACTATCCGCGTGCATCCCGAATAGCCCTTTTTCGAAATCAAACCGCAGTTTTGTATAATCACGGGCTCAAACACGAATGCGAGGCTCATGCGGGCAACGCTGAAATCATATGCTTGATGTTTATTCCAAGTCGTTGTAGGCTGTTTGTTTCAGTTTTTCGCTTGCTTTCCAAATAAAATGTCCGCGATTATACCTCCCGCTATCCCCGATTCGGAAGAAGGTATCGATAATTTCAACGATCTTAGCAAAGAATGGTTTAAAAGGTTAAAAGTGGGCGCTTTGCGATCGTATTTATCAGCTCACGGTGTGCCGTGTAGCTCTCAGGGGAAACAATACGTGAAGGAAAAATTAGTAGAACTTTCGTACGAAACTTGGAGACTGAAGCTAGAAATTCCAAGCCGTGACGAAGAGAACGTTGATGACGTTATCCTTGAGAAGCATAGTTTTGATGGTCACATCTTACCTCTGATCACCAAACTGTCAGCCGGATGGACGAAATGTTTGGACGATGCACCTGATCTTTCATACGCCGACATCTATAATTATTTTGTTCATAAACCGGGTTATGATCATGAGAACCTCAAGTCCTACAAAGGACTTGACGGTTATAAACTCATGATAGATGGGCATGTAAGAAGTCTACTGTTCCAAAAAACTGATCAGTGCAGCTATTTCAAATTTCAAGTTCAACCCACTGAAAGGAAAAAAACATGGAATGGCAAGGACTGTTACGATTGCTGGACGATCATAACGAACAGTGGTGAAATTATATCAGGCTTTTGTCAATGCTATGGAGGGTAAGTGAAAGTATTTGGTAACCAAAGGGAAAAAAATTAACATGATTTACCTTTGCAGAAAAGAGTCGTGATAACAAAAGTTTCACTGTAGAGGAACAATGAATGATTGTTCTAATCGACTCATTTAGTGCACCATTTATTAATGTCAGGGCAGATGGAGGGTGTCGCCATGTAGCTGCTGGGCTTTTTGAGGTAGACAGAACGCTACAGACAAGGAAACAGTGGCAACAACCTTCTTGCACTGATCAGAAGTGTGTGTGGACTCAGCCAGCTAAGAAAGCCCAAGGTGCAGTGCCAGTTAAGAAAATGAGGCTGGACAAAAAGGCTAGCACTACTGACCCTCCCATTGACCATTCCTTGTTTGATCCTCGTCCAGAATGGGCAAAGGGCACATCCCAGCTCCGACAGATCCAGTTGCAAGAAATACTTCACAAAACCTGTCCAGATGCAGTAGGCCTGGATGTGCTACAGGTTAACATGCCAGTTTCCCTTGACACCATACCACCAAAGGATGATGCTAATTTATTGGTTGAAGTTACAGTGAGTACTTGTTCATCTCTGACGATAAAGGAATTGGTTGAGGACAGAGCTGCTAGTAGTCCTGAAGACCTTGGTTCTTTGCTTTCATCAATGCAATACAAGGAAGAGGAGAGGGAAGAGATAACCAGGGCTACAATTGGTCAGTCCCACAACCCCATATGGTTTAAACACAGGGTTGCTAGAATTACAGGGTCTATTGCATACACAGTGTGTCATCGAAAAGAAAGCACAGATCCCAAAAACTTACTTGAGACTATAATGGCAAAAAAAAATTCCGAGTTGGAGAACATGCCTGCTCCATTAGAGTATGGGAAGAACAATGAGCACAGAGCCATTCAACTTTTCATCAAGGAAAACAAAAAATTACATAGAGATCTCGCAGTTAAGGATACTGGGCTACACGTTTTCAAAAGTTGTGTGTTTTTAGGTGCTAGTCCAGATGGACTAATGACATGCAGCTGTTGCAGTATGGCCAAAGTGGTGGAAGTGAAATGTCTATGGATACACAGAAATCAAAATCCCAAGGAAGCCGCCCTAGCAAAGAGAGGCTATTTTGACCTAGACAATGCTGGAAAATTGGTCCTCAGAAAGGAAACAAAGTGGTTTTACCAAATGCAAATGGAAATGATTGCTACTCAATTGCCAGCTGGCGTTTTGGTCCTATACACTGATCTTGGGGTTGAAAGTGTCTTGGTTCAATTTGATTCCAAGTTTTCTGAAGCAATGACTTTAAAGTTGAAGGACTTTTATTTGGCTTTTGTAGTGCCACGTTTGGTGGAAGAATTGTCTTGTGTTTAACTTAATGAGGATTATGAGTTGACACCTGTATTCAAATCATCTTTCTTGACACACAACCATCTATTCCATAACTTTTGCATACCTGCCAACCTTAGAAAATCAGAAATAGGGACCACCCCCACCCCAGTTTTGGGGTAGTGTCCTGCTCCCAGCACTGAGCAGGGTTTATTGCATTTTTTTTTAAATAACATTGCCTTTACTGCACTGTTCTAGCATTATAATTCCCAAGTATTGTTTAATGGTCTCAAGCACTACATGTACAGTATTGCATGAATTTAGAAGAGTCCAGACCAATCTTCAAGATAGTACAGACTATGTCTCATGTAAACAATAAGAGTTGATAGACATGCTTCTAATGAAACCCATCCACTTGGCTTATTTAGCTAACTTTGGATACATGTTACACAAAGAAGCACAAACAACAACAATCTGGTCAATTACTGGCTTCAGTGTCAAGGGAATGACACCTTGTAGCATTTTAAAGTTCTTAATCCGCTCTATAGCTCTTTCTACATGTATTCTGGCAGAGGCAATTCTTCTAGTTTTTGTCACTTGTTTTCTGGATAATGGCTTACCAGTAGTAGAGGGTGGTATGTTTAGAGTGCATTTTTTAACAAGCAGCAAATCACGTACTTTAAACCCTCTGTCAGCCATAACATCATCTCCAGGCTCAAGAAGATCCAAAAACCCACATTTCTGGGTAATGTCTCTGTCTGAAACACTACCTGACCATACCTTCGAAACAAAGGTAAATGCTCCTGATGGTGAAATTCCAAATAAGCACTTAACAGTGTTTCTTTGTTTGTATTCACTCCATGTGATTCGCTGTGCAGTTGGAGTTTTAGGTTTTTCAACCTGGAACTCAGAACAGTCAATGACCACTCTGGTTCTAGGATACCGTTCAAAACACTGAGGCCTGTGAATTTCGACAAGTTCCCTTGATGGCCAGGCTATTAAGACTTTCAGTTCATAGTACAATAAATTGATCCAAGTTTTAAACAACTTAGAAACTGTAGACAAAGTAACACCAAAATTATCCGCTAGATGTTGTTCAGTCAGACCTAAGCGTAGCTTCACTAGTACAAGTAAAATTCCTCATATGATGTTAATTTCCTCTTTCTGCCTCCCTGCTTCCTGTCAGTATCCTGGAAACATTATGACACAGTAGACTCTTGGTTAGCGATATTTAAATATCGAATACATCAGTAAAAAACACAGAGAGTGTTTGTATTTGGTCAAGTAAGTACAAAGTAAGTAAATACAACAGGGGAAACTGATTCTTCAAAATATCGGCAAGATTTCCACACAGCCTCATACATTAACTATGCATGCATTTTGTGACTCAAACTATATTCATATTCAGAACAGGGTTAGTATGACAGTAATGCATGTATAACAATTATTAATGTATGAGGCTGTGTGGAAATCTTTCCTAAATATCCCCTTTACCACGGCCCATAGCCACCTCTTTTATGTAGACAAATTATTTCAGTTAAATCTCTAGACTTTCCGGGCACCAAATAAATGGATAATTTACTGTGTGCAACATCTACATGTATGATTTTTATAATTAGTTCATAACCAATATCAAGCAATAACACATAATAATGGAAGGATGTGTACAAAGAAACACTCAAACGTCACCACTCCAACCCCTTATACCCTAACAAAAGAAAGCCCCTCACATTTCTGACACTGCTTGGTCCATGCCAGTACCTCATGGCCTGAGCAACAGGTTCAAGCAAGGCGAACAAGTTGATCAGTAAACTGCGAGATGGCAACCCTGTGTAAAACCTGACACTGTTGTCATCCTTCAAGACTTGCAACATAAATAACTCTCTTCTCAATTTCTCTTTATTTTGAAGTGTCTCTTCGCTTTGCCTGATCCTTTCAGTGAGTTTGTCAAGGTCTTCAGAGGTGAGCAACGTTTGTGAACCAACTGAACAGGTCGAGGAACAGTAATTATGTTCAGCTTGAATTACTGCAGAGATGAAGGCTTGATCACGACCACCGCAATTCTTACTCAGTTCGTCTTCTGAAACTTTCGATATCTCAGTTGATGGTTTCATAAACTCTTCAGTCAAGGATTTCTTCATACACTTGGAAGGGGTCGACTGACTCTCTCTGTCTCGAGGGGCCTTTCTCTTAGAAGAATACTCCTGTGAACGATCCAAATTCGCACAGTTGTACACCGAAGGTATCGGGTCTGCTTTGCAGTGTCCCAAGCCTAAACGAAAATGTATTGAACAAACACGATGGTTTCTCGATATGTCCTTTAGTTTCAAATCTTTTCTCTTCAAGAATAAAAACCAGGCTTTTCTCAAAGTGTTCTCCGCTGGAAATGGATGAAACTGTACGTTCACTAAATCAGGATGTTTCGGAGGATGGCCACAAATACGAGAAGAAACATTTTGCTTACATCCCCTCACACAAGCAACCTTTGCTCGAGTACTGTTGTTACATCCGTACACTGCACAAAAATGCCAAGTCATTCTCTTTATCGTCCGAAGGCAGCTTACAATAAACTTGCCCGCATTAGCCTCACTTCCGTGCTTGCGCCCGTTGACGTGCAAAAATGCGGTTTCATTTCGAAAAAGAGCTATTGGATGGACGCACGCTAGACATTGTCCATTCCTTTATAGCGGAGCTCCAGCGGCCCGAAGGGCCGCAAAGCGGAGCCCCATACCTATAGAAACCCGTCAACTGCTTTTCTCATGGTAATCTTGGCTAGCGGTATTGCTCGTGGGCGCGACCGACGACGACGACGACAACGACGACGACGACGACGACGACGACGACGACGACCTCGCACAATAATTAATAATAACCTAATAATAATAATAATAATCCAACATGGCGGCCATACTCCAGCTGACTATCTAGTTTACAGCGGACATCTTTGATATTAGACATCCATGTCAATGTCAATGACACCTGTCAAAACAATGCATCCGCTGACCAGTATCACGTGATCATATTGCGGGCTCAAGTTATGAGCTGTCGAGGTCAGCTGTTTTTTTGAAGTTGACCGCTGACCAGGTACTGGTTTTCAATTCGATCGCAGGCTCAAGGCAGACCAAAACGAGGCGTAATTTTTCGCCAGGATCAACAGATCTAAGTCCTGCAAACAATTCGCCGCCTACCGTGACTACTTCTCAGTTTGTTTTTTGTTTAAACCGATGAGAATCAGCCTTTGGATGTTAACAGCAGCAAATTGGATTGCCTGGCTTTGCTATTTTATAGTTTACGGATCTGCGAGAGAAAAGATCGTGTGATTTGGCAGGGTTTTAATCATGCAGGCGCCGTCTTCTATTGCTCACTTTTGCTGTGGATTAGACTGGACGGTTTTGCCGCTAAAAATCCTTAATTGAAGAGGCTTCCTTGGTAGACATGGGGAGTAACACAAAGTGACGGTGAAAAACTCCAAGGCCCGCTAAGGATTTGTATCTGCTTAGCAAATGAATACTTTTGTGTGAAATGACGGCTTCTGCTTTAGCTTTGCGTTCGGAGTGATTGTTGACTGACTTAAGCTTAAACTGTCCGCAGGTTAGTCCTCCTGTTGTGTCTTTTATATCACATATGGTGATTTGTCTCTGTGACTTCGAGTTATGTTTGTTACTTGTCTTAGTTTTCCAATTTCTACGAGAAACGCCGAAGAAACATTCGCCGCCATCGTTATTTGTTTTCTAGCTTACCGTTTGTTGTTTTCATGCTGTTTTCGTAGTAAAAAATGCTCGTCTTTTTTCCAAATGCATATTTTCGATCCAATATTTCATTTTGAATCCTAATATTCTTCGTTTTCCCTGGTGTCGCTCATTTTTTGGGCAAAGTATTGGTTGAAGAAAAGCTAAGCGAAGTCCGGACGCTTTATATCCTCGGCTTCGCTTTGTTTTCGGAAACTCGCAAAGAGTAATTGACAACTCATTGCCAAACGTAAACACGAATTTTAACAGCTGCAGCATTGGAAATGCCAGCAATATGTTGTCCCTCAAAAGCAATTCTCGTTGTTAGTTAAAAAATCGCAGATTTTCAAGGCTATTGCAGTAAAAACTTCGTCCTTTGTTCAATGTTTACGGCTGAAAAATGTTTTTCAGAAATCCTGAGTCAGATGTTATCATTAACAGTGATGTCAAAAATAATACCACCCTCGACTTGTAGTCAAGGTTTGTTGTTTACAATATTTGTAAGTGATCGAAGTCAAGAAAAAAAACATTCTCAACATCACTAGATAATTGCAGTTGATCACCTGAGTTGATTCATGGCTAAAATACTGTGCTCGATCAGTCTGTCGCAGTCACTTTTCTCAAGGAAAAGTAAAGTCGATTTCGCTCAACGTTTTTCCATGTTATTGTAAAAAGGACATCGACGGCACTTTCTATCGTCTTTACTGTAATAGATCACAAGAATAACACAATAAAATGTTCAAAACAAGGCGAGCAAAGTACTTTTGTTCTTTTATGAGCTCACTTTGAGGTTTTATCGCACTTTCGCTGTCAAATATTTTTTGATAGATTAAAATGTCCCCGATACATGTCGGTTGTGAAGTTGGTTTAATAGTGGGACACTAGAACTGTTAACCTAGTTAAGTGATTTTTACCACTTGTATCGAAGTGTAATCAGATGTAATTAAACTGTGATGAAGAAAAGTTTGTGAATCGTTGTTGCTCATCATAATCATATTATAGTTCCTGTGCCACAAAGTAGTGGTGGGAATCGGTTGAGATTTCACAACCGATCGATCATCGATTATAATCGAAAATATCTGCCAATAAGCATTTCATGTATTTTTCACCTACATAGAAGTCAAAGTGACAGCGTGTACGCACAGGTAAACACATTCGTAGATTATATCTGCTGTTATGACTTAGAAGTTAGGAGTCCACGAAAAACCACACCAAACTCACACCAAGATATTAAACGGTCATTTTTCTTGATTTTAATACTTTTGTGTCTCCAATAAATTTTTAATTTTTCCGCAACAATCGATTATGAAAAAAGCATAATCGATTGTCGCGTCGCTTGAACTTTTCGATCAACTTTCGTTTACAACCGATCATCGGCCCACCACCACAAAGACCGATGATAATTCGAAAATCTACGTTTGCACTTGATTGAATGATGGCTCTGGCTCTGCAGCAAAACAGTAAAAAATATGTGTCACACGTAATCACAATATAGAGAAGTCCTTTCTGGAGTCATGGTTCAAGTCCTGTGGCATTGCCATATTAGTTTATCTGTAAATGCTAATATTAAGCAAATAATTGTGGAGCTCCGCTTTTAGGCTTGCCTAAATCTATATATTAACACAGCAGCAAAAGCCCCCTGGGCACGAGTTCATCCTGAGCACAGGGCCTAGTCTTATGGTAATCTTGGCTAGCGGTATTGCTCGTGGGCGCGACCGACGACGACGACGACGACCTCGCACAATAAGTAATAATGTCTTAATAATAATAATAATAATAATCCAACATGGCGGCCATACTCCAGCTGACCACCTAGTTTACAGCGGACATCTTTGATATAGGACATCCATGTTATGGTTAATTGACACCTATCAAAACAACGTATCCGCTGACCAGTGTCACGTGACCATATTGCGGGCTCAGGTTATGAGCTGTCGAGGTCAGCTGTTTTTTTGAAATTGACCGCTGACTATGTACTGGTTTTCAATTGGATCGCAGGCTTAAACCAGGCCAAAACGAGGCTTAATTTTTCGCCAGGATCAACAGATCTCCGTCTTGTATAAACATTTTTTATTCGCCGCCTACCTTGACTATTTCTCAGTTCTTTTTTTGTTTAAACCGATGAGAATCAGCCTTTGGATGTTAAGAGCAGCAAATTGGATTGCCTGGCTTTGCTATTTTATAGTTTACGGAACTGCGAGAGAAAAGATCGTGTGGTTTGGCAGGGTTTTAATCATGGAGGCGCTGTCTTCGATTGCTGACTTTTGCTGTGTATTAAACTGGACGGTTTTCCCACTAAAAAGCCTTAATTGAAGAAGCTTCCTTGGTAGACATGGGAAGTAACACAAAGTGACGGTGAAAAACTTCAAGGCCCGCTAAGGGATTTGTATCTTCTTAGCAAATGAATACTTTTGTGTGAAATGGCTGCTTCTGCTTTAGCTCTGTGTTCGGAGTGATTGTTGAATGACTTAAGCTTAAACTGTCCGCAGGTTAGTCCTCCTGTTGTTTCTTTTACTATGACATATGGTGATTTGTCTGTGTGACTACGAGTTATGTTTGTTACTTGTCTTAGTTTTCCAATTTCTACGAGGAACGCCGAAGAAACATTCGCCGGCATCGTTCTTGGTTTTCTTACCTTTTGTTGTTTTCATGCTTTTTGGACTAAAAAATGCTCGTCTTTTTTCCAAATGCATATTTTCTATCCAATATTTCATTTTCGATCCTAAAACTCTTCGTTTTCCATGCTGTCGCTCATTTTTTGGGCAAAGAATTGGTTGAAGAAAAGCCAAGCGAAGTCCGGACGGTTTATATCCTCGGCTTCGCTTTGTTGACATTTTTGGAAACTCGCAAAGAGTAATCAACGACTCATTGCCAAACGTAAAGACGATTTTTAATAGCTGCAGCATTGGAAATGCCAGCAATATGTTGTCCCTCAACAGCAATTCTCGTTGTTAGTTAAAAAATCGCAGACTTTCAAGGCTATTGCAGTAAAAACTTAGTCCTTTGTTCAATGTTTACGGCTGAAAAATGTTTTTCAGAAATCCTGAATCAGATGTTATTATTAAGAGTGATGCCAAAAATAATACCACCCACAACTTGCAGTCAAGGTTTGTTGTTGTTTGCAATATTTGTAATTGATCGAAGTCAAGAATAAAACCATTCTCAACATCACTAGATAATTGCAGTTGATCACCTGAGTTGATTCATGGCTAAAATACTATGCTCGATCAGTCTGTCGCAGTCACTTTTCTCAAGGAAAAGTAAAGTCGATTTCGCTCAACGTTTTTCCGATCGATGTTATTGTAAAAAGGACATCGACAGCACTTTCTATCGTCTTTACTGTAATAGATCACAAGAATAATGTTCACCATAAAATGTTCAAAACAAGGCGAGCAAAGTACTTTTGTTCTTTTATGGGCGGTGTCGAAGAGAGCTCACTTTGAGGTTTTATCGCACTTTTGCTGTAAATATATATTTTTTGACAGATTAAAATGTCATCGATACATGTCGGTTGTGAAGTTAGTTTAATAGTGGGACACTAGAACTGTTAACTGATTTTTACCACTTTTAAACTGGGATGAAGAAAAGTTTGTTGATCGTTTTTGCTCATCATAGTCATATAGTTCCTGTGGCACAAAGGCCGATGTTATTTCGAAAATCTACGTTTGCACTTGATTGAATGGTGGCTTTGGCTCTGCAGCAAAACAGTAAAATAATGTATACATGTAATCACAATATAGAGAAGTCCTTACTGGAGTCATGACTCAAGTCTTGTGGCATTGCCGTATTAGTTTATCTGTAAATGCTAACATTAAGGAAATAACTGTAGAGCTCCGCTTTTAGGCTTACCTAAATATATATGTTATATTAGATATTAACGACATTTGGCCAAAATGTTCGTCACATTTAACTCAGTCACGAAAGTATCAGTGGCTTTAACGAAATCCTAAACAAATTTTCCTCGTGGCTTCTAAGCATTTGTCATTCATGTGAAAACATAAATTTGATCGACTTTACAATGGATTTTCTCAGAAACCAGCTTTAGAAGTACCGAAATAGCCTCATCTACTTACTAGCCTATCATCTCCTGAATCATGTACTCCAGTTTGTTTGGATGTACGTGGTAACACACTGGCTCTTAAATCTCTTGAGCAAATATTCTCATATTTTCGCTTCAACAATTACGCTTACCTGGCATCATGAAATTTCCAATTCATGGCTTTTTTCATGATTATTCATTTTATTAAATGCCATTGATGTATATAGTGTTTTCTTTCTGAGGTTTCTTTAAAACAAACCCGCATTGCATGATTCTTTGAGAGAATTTGTCAGGTAGGTTTTTAACTCGGATTATTTCATGATTGACACATTTTCTTTTGTTATCCAACAACCTTTATTTAACTTACAACCCTGTTGAATATAACAAACTGAAAGTCCGGGGAGGGCTTGATAATGTAGCAGGGAAGAGCGGGGCTGATTAATTGAATTTAATTGTAAATGAGGGATTTATGCGCACAAATCCCTCGTTTCAGGGATTTATACAAGTAAATTCCTGAAACGAGGGATTTATTAGAATTTCTACAAATAAATCCCTCATTAATTATTTACTTTCCAATTACTCAATTGAACCTTGCTCTTCCTGAGAAAATCAAATTCTTCCTCTTGACAAATTTTGGCGTAAATTTCAGACAATAAATCCGACAACAACAACGTTACCAACAACAATCCGAGAATCCGACAACAAAAATTTCCCTCTTCTCAAGTTCTTCATCGTCAACGATCAAAATCTTCCTTACTGCCTCTGGGCAATTCGATCGGTCCGTCCGTCCATCCTTGTTGCTTTCCTCAGTCACTACTTGTTTTAATTCTTCCGCGCACGAATTTCATGAAGCAGGCTCATCACTAGCTACTAGGCCGCCGAAAATAGAATCAATACTAAAATTGTGTTGTAATATTTCTTCCAAAAAACTATTTTGAGTAGGAAAAAGCTCCTCGTCGTTACACATGCCGTCCATAATTACAGCACAAAAACAGAGAAATGAGTCGTTGGAAAACATTCGTACATACATACCGAAAAACTAGCAAACAAGAACCATAACCTGAAATATCAAACAATAGAACACAAACAAAGAAACAAAGAAAATGCAACGCTAGGTCTCTTGTGGACTCGCCAAAATATCAGAGTACAAAAAAGTCTAGCGCTTGTCACGGAGGAACTCGCAACAAATTTTCACAGTCCTGTGGGAAACGCACACATAATTACAGCACATCACACATCAGGTTGCTTTCATTGTATCTGCTTTGATCCGACGAAGGTGTGACCCTACTAATTAGCCGGTGTTTGGCCCCTTGAAGAAAGGATCGTTATATAAAGATCCTTCATGAATAATATCATGAAATAAGTCAGATGAATTCCTCGAACGTCGGTATTAATCCATATACATCCCGAGGGATGTATATGGATTAATACCGACGTTCGAGATATTTATCTCTTACAAATAGCGAGCCTAGCGATAATGACAGACGCTCCTGGAGGGAAGGCGTTGCTCATAATCATTACAAAGGAAACCGTCCAAAAACAGTCAGTGACACTCAGCGCTATATATAAATGCACAGAAAAGAGACAACAGAAACAGATTCGAAAAGCTAAGCAGAAAGCTAGCATTTCTGTCCCAGTATAGTTACATAGAACACGGTCCACCGCGGGAGAACCCAGTTTTCAATTAAAACATGGATATGACGTAAAGACTAGAAGTCAAACAGAGTAAAGAACCTAAAAACTATTTGTCTACTATATGGCTCCTTGAAAGTGCTTTCGCAAATATCCAAAATCATCTTCCGACACGGTATTTATTCCCATGTCTCACAAAGAAAAAAATTTGCAGAGGAAGAGATCAAGAAACTTCAGTAATATTTGAAGATAAATTGGATTAATTCGTCCGTCTTTTGGTGGAATGAGAATTAAATTAAAAAAAAAAAGACTAGACAGTAATACCAACACTAAAAAATAGTTATCACACAAGAAAGATGAAATGCACTCGCACTCTTCAAATTTAACGAGCGCAATGACTAAGGATCTATAGAAACGTTTTACCCAGGGCCCGGTTGTTCGAAAGCCGATTAACCTAATCCAGGATTAGGGTAAACTTTGGTTGTAGTTTTTAATTTTTGGATGAAAGTCCTTTCCACTGCTTTTTGTTTTTCAGGATTGACTTCCCCTAATCTAAAATGTTGCAGAATATCAGCATTGAACAACGTTTGGGGACAGAGAAATAATCTCCTTGATTAACGTTTAATCTTGGATTAGCGTTAATCGGCTTTCGAACAACTGGGCCCAGTTGTGCTATAATTTAATATCAACTAAAGTAAAGAAATAGATGGGTATCCTGGACCTCACCTATGAGATCCACCAGACTGATATGTCTCGTGTCATTTCCGTACTTGCTGCTGGCTTGGCACGTGTAGTTTCCTTCTTCATATCCTCGGATGCTTGCAGTATTCGTTGCATTTACTAGTGTGGCCGAATCATTCATTATTGCTATGTTAATGGGAGGAGTCCCTGTGGCTGAACACGATAGCCTGTCGCCTGGATGCTTGTCTCGAATAGTTGGAGCTGGAAACACCACATTAGGTGCCGCTAATGAAACAAGGATAGAAATCACAGGACGTTAATTATAGAATCCGTTTGTACGATGAAAGGTTATACGTTTTGGTTATTTTAAAGAAAATTTGAGCGACATGATGGTAAGCGAGAAAAAGGAAACAAACATGATTGTTGCATTGGCAAAGTACTCGCTGATGATTACCTCTCAGGACAACATTGCCCGCGACTTGAGACCAGAAGCTAGCCAAGTAATTAAGACTGGTGACCTTTAATTCTTGTTGGTTTTTTTTTGTTTTCTTTTTTCCTTATTTTTTTCCTCAGATGTTACTCCGTTAGTGGCTGAACACATTTGTCTGTAACCTTAAAAGGCACGTTGAAGAGAATCTGTAACTTGAAACACCACCGCTGGTGCCACTACTAATAAAGAAAGCTGTTTTAAACAACTCAAAGTTAATAATAAAACCCCTTGCTTAAACGTTTAGGTGCACGTTCTTGCATTTCAAGAAAAAAAGAGAATGGCTAAGGAGAAACACTTGCAAAGAGTGAATTAACAAAGCCTCACAGGCCTCACGTTGTTCCTGGAACGCCTTATTAGACTTACATTATTTTTCAGTATTCTTGAGAATTTGTATTGATAGTATCCTGATGTGAACGCAACATATTGAATATATTGCGCTAAAAATTAACAAAGACTATTGTGACCTTAATTGAAATGTTTCCAAAAACCCAAAGCAACTAAATTAGTAAGATTCGATATTTTATCCGAATCGCTCGCTGTGCACACTTCAGTTGTCCTCTGGCTGTACTGCATTTGTTTTTCCTCTATTAAACCACGTTATGTATAATTGTCAGGGAGTTAATTCGTAGAGTGTCAGATATAGTGCAAAATAAAATAAAAGTTAAAGTTATGAAGTTAATCAGTGATAATTGATCGTAAGATCGCGTAACCTCGTGATTACATAATCTCAGGAGATCAGAGAGCCGTAAATATTCTGAAGGTCAAGCCGCCTGTTATTCTCATTAAATGTAGCGTATAGCGTCTTCCGTATGAAGTAAGAGCGAGACGTGAGGAAAACTCAACAGAGATTTATTCGTCGAACGAATAACAACTCAGCCGTGCACAAGTACGTTCTCCGTACCACTCGCGTGTGCATAAAAACGAGGCCCACAAACGTGACCGCTTACGTCATACATCACATCTCCCTCCTTCTAAGGTTTAAAATACCGTCTTAGCAAACAGACGATAATAGTGAAGAAAACGAATGAAAAAGATTTAAGACAACTATCCAACGTTCAGTGTTCCTGCAACCTAGTTGACTACATTGTCATAATCAGTCTGTCAAACGCCTTGAGCACTGTGCCAGACCGGCGCAATGCAGCCTATTCTGCTTCGGGTGAGGTCGTTTCTAGGGACGTGGATTTCCCTGTCGCTGATTGAGAATCACTTACATTATCCATCTGAACTAGGGCTTCCAAATCGACAGTCTGCATGACTGGGGTGCTCGAGGTAAGCTGTTCAGGTACAAGGACACCTGCATCAAAAGTGCCTTGTTGAACAGGATATGTACCGTTATTCCAATTAAAGACCCCGCTGTCCATGTCATCTCGTCTAATATGATCCAGATGTCGCTCCCAAACTTGACCATCATTTAGCACAATTGCAACTACGCAAGATTTCTGTTGGCTTCATTCAGTAATACAACCAAGTGTGTTCTTTCCGAAAATCTTTTACCATGACTCTGTCACCTGGGAAGAACTCACTCTGTCTCTCTGAACTTAGTGCGGGCATCGTGTGTTGCTTCCTGCTTTGCTTGTGAATCCGTTACCTTTGCCCCAACGTTTGAGCGAAGAAGAGTTAATTAAACGAGTGCGTGGCTGCGGTTATAGACTAGCTGGTGTTCTGCCAGTAGTAGGATGCTTTGTTGACCGGTAAGTCAACAAGAAGTTGCTAAATCAACGGGCCGTCACACAGCTCTCCGCACAGCTCATAGGATTGGCGGAGAAAACAATAAAACAACAGAAACAATGGACCCTAGTCCTGAAATAATGAGCTGCGTGTTTCTATAAGAACCAATGAAATAAGAGGTTTCTGAGAGGTGCGTGGCGACTTGAATCGACGGTTTACTACCGTTGCAGGCCTTGATGTAATTCTTGACTACCTAAACCAACCGTAAACCTTTCTGGCTGCGTGACAAGGAACAACACACACGTGTCCAACACCACTGACCTTCAAGAAGTGTGCAAATTCCTTGCTGTGAAATTGTGGACCATTATCCCTGACGCTATGAACTGGCAATTTATATTTGGTGAAAAGTTCCCGTAATCATGATATAATAGCTATGGTTGCCGTTGCTGGCGTGTTTTGCCATTTGAAGCAGATCTCAGACCAGAGCAAACGCATTGACGATAGTGAAATATATAGCGTTCATTTTTGTCCTCAGCGTAAGTGAATTCGGTACCAGGGATTACTAGGCTATAACCACGGGTTTAGAAAAGCTGCTGCAGTTGGTATCCTTAATTGTTGACAACTGGTGCAAGTTCTCACAGCTTGTTCCATTTCCTGGTCATCGTTCGGCCACCATAACTACGTACCAATTCCCTCATACGACATCCAAAGGATTTAAACCATGGACGTTAGTACAATCTTGCTATGCTAGGAAAGAATGCATATTTTATTTTGCTTTTCTGGAAATTTGAGTGACATAATGATAAAGAGAAAGAAAAAATCAAGCATTTTCTTTTACTTCTGCCGGCAAAGCACCTGACGATCGCTACGCCCGAAGAGGGTAAATTGCGCGAGGGTGGTGACTCGTAAGTTACTACATGAGGGCAGGCGATAAACATGCAACAAATGCTGTTGAAATTTTTTTTTAAAGTTTCGTTCTTTTGTTTGTTTGTTTGTTTTAGTTCTTTTTCTCAGACGTTACTTAGTATAATACGGTACAAAATGTATTGACACTCACTGAAAAGGGCAATTGACAATTCACTCAGTAGAATTAAAAGGTAATAGAATTACAAACTAATGACTGAGAAACCACTTTGTAGATAGACAGTAATCTTTAAAGCGAAGGTCATCCAATACATTCAGTGTATAGAATGTTCCATGGATACCTCTAAGCCTTAGCAAGAACATCCCAATAAGTCACAAGTGGAATTTGCGACATCTTCTTCTAAGGCCGTTGCTAAATGAAGGTCCCTGGTAACAGAAGCAACTGGTCTTAACAGACGGATCCAGAAGTTTGAAAGTAACCTCAAAATTCGAAAAGTAACTACAAAGTTGATATATTTAGATTTTGTTACTGTTTGTACTTGCTAATTTTAGCTGCTCACATTATAGCATTCGTCTGACAACAGATCTCAAAGGTCAACACCAAAAACTACATTTTTTGCTGTAGTTTTTAAGAAAAAATATCGCGCTCCGAAAGAAGTCTACTTACTCTCTTTTTTTATCTACCGACCTTGTCTCAGCCACTTCATAAGAGCCAGTCTAGCGTATCTCAAATTGCCTCGGTTACGCCTGTGAGAATATATCCGGGTAATTCCGCAATTCCACGGGTATGGATTTTCCCCCGATTCCAATTTAGATATGGTATCGGACCATCCATTCCTACCGGCAAAACATCGCATAGAAAAACTACAAGTTTTTTAGCAGCAAAAACTTGCCCACATTGCTTTGAAAGGCCCTGAATTCATCGACAGCACGGTTAGAGAGACACCGGTCGAATGTTTGCTACACGGCAAGTTTGGCGTCCCGGTGAAAACCACCTCCCACCTCTGTTGGGGCTTTGGTAGGGGAAAATGCTCCAACACATTATAGATCATAAACCTACCAGATTTTTGCTTCTTATAGCTTTCCCCATGAAATAGTTCCTGTATGATAATATATGAAAGGAACGACCGCGCCAACTGATTTACTACCTCTTATTTTTCCTACCTATGGTTGTTGCACTTGATCCGTTTTCCTTGACGCGAAAAATCATCCAAAATCCTTTTCTTTGAACATAACGGTCAGAGCGAAATGTTATCCCAGCATGTTCTCCGGTAACTTCAACTGTTTCCTTAGTCTTCTTCCCGCAGTACAAACCCAGTGACATTCCCTTCTCATCAGTAATCTTCAAATAATCATACCTGCGAAGAAAATACTTGTAACTGATTTTAGATGCCTGCACAAATGTTTGAACGCAACATCAAATAAAAAAATGGTGATACCTGAAGCAGGTACATCTTTATGCTTCTTTATGCATCTTTATGCACGTAACCCAAGCGCTGTTTTATCAGTACACGAAAGTATAAACAAAACAATAACATAACGTTTGATCAGTAGCCTATGGCCATCATATTTTGTAGAAAATTGCTAACTAAAATCATGCCCAAGTAATGTATTTAACAATAACTACACACTTTCAAGACCATTTAAACGAAATGCTTTTCTAAGTTTTAAGAGGGTGGTGATATTCGGCACACTTCAAGTTTACAGCTAATTATTAATGGCACATCAGTTGAAGAAAAAAAATATATATATACATATGGATTAATTCATGGGGGGGGGGGGGGGGGGGGCACGCGTACGGCATTTTCGCCCGAGTTGGTGCCGTATCAGAAATCGAACGATTGTGTTTAACCAGAAGTTATACGCTTCTGGTTTAACGAATTCAACAAGGTTTACGCTCTTAACGTTCCAAGGAACCAGTCAGCAACTTTTGCAATTCACACTTCAAGTCTTTTTATTGGCGTTACTAGTTTCAGCATGATCTTTCAGCAATTACTAAATCAGCATCCCACTAATGAACTTTAATCACGTCGTATTTATAGTGACCAAGAACTGACAGCTCATCACTGTCAAACTCACACTTCAAATGTTAGTACGGTCTAACGTTATGGTTGCGCAGTTGTTACTACGCAGCAATCTGCCTACGTTTTCGAGGTCATTTACATATTTTCGTTCAACCAGGTCAAAGTTGCCAAAATGGACTTTTTCACAAAATTTC
>OX419344.1:16213754-16286254 GCA_948470475.1 Galaxea fascicularis
CTTTACCACATCTCTCTTCCGCCTGACCGTAGAAGATCTGGGTGCGAGATTAACAAAAGGCGTACACATTTATTATTACGTAACCAGAATACTCCACATCAATAATCATCGGTGTGACACCTTCTCCAATTACACAACTAAAAAGTAGCGTAACACTCTGAAAAAATGAGCGCAACGAACGAGTGCGATTTTTGATGCAAACCAACAAGTGCGAAAATGCCGTAAAAATGCCCTCTCCATGGAGTAATCTATGTGACCACATACATTCATACATACTAAGGTTTTCTAGTTGTTCTTTTGTTTTGTTTTATTCGATTTCTTCTCACATGAATTACTTGCAGTTTTAAACTCTAAAGGCCACCAAAGGAACAAAATGATAATAAATACCGTCCCAAACACTAGGGCATTTAAATGGAAAACATCTAGTAAAGTCCAAAATTACGAATGAAGTTAATACAATTCAACAACGAAGTCATTGTACTGGCGGGATGTCGTCACCTAAGGACGAATCAAGAATTCGCTTAATGCGTTTGTAGCGACGTACTTGTTTACATCATTTATGATATTAAATTGTTCTCCGTGAAAAACTGTTGAAACCAAAATGATCTGTTGCAGGAAAAAAAATGAAGCCTCAGATTCATTCCCCACTATTTTAGTTTGTGACTGATATTGCAACGTCGCTGTACGTGTTGAATTTGAGCTGAGTATTAACGACACGATTTTCTGTTGTTCGTTTGAAAAGGTACTGTAATTATTGATACTTTGAACTCAGAGGAGACACAAATCGCCTGCAATGTAAGTATCCCAGAGTGTCCCATACAATTTACTAGACCAGGAGCCCATCACTAGGAGCGTACAACTCCCATACTAAGCCTATGTCACGGCATTTTTACAGAGCGATTTATTTTTAGACTATCTTTCCCGTGAAAAAAGGTACACGTGATACCGCATCATCATCATCTTTCTTTTGTTCTAAAGTTTCTTAGCTTCGCAGAGAAACTTTAGAACAAAAGAATGGTCGAGGAAAAGTTTCGCACGAGAAAATGGGCTCCTGAGGGAGTCCCACATTCGCGGCAAATGCAATCTAAAAATAAATCGGTCTTTGAAAACGCCGTGACAGGAATATAGGGCAGTTGTACGCTCCTAGTAATGGGCTCCTGACTAGACTCATGTTTTAGTCCTATAAATTGTATGAGGGATTTTAGAGCACCACACGCTACTTCCTGCGAGACGAGATAGTCCTTTCCTGGTGAGACGGATTTGATGCGATCGCCGTCTTATACTTGTCATCAAGTTGTAAAAAGATACGTCTCAATTTTCGTGAGTACAATAATTGCAGTACAGGCTTAATAATTTTGCCTGTTTTGCTATTACATTTTGTTCTTATTAAGCGAGAGCTGGCAGCGTAATCATTATTTTTTATGTTATACTGAAACGTATGGGGTGTGTCATCCGACATTTCAGACCAAATATTTATTTAGCGAGAGCTGGTTGCGTGATTATTATTTTTTGTGTTATACTGAAACGTTGGGGTGTGTCACCCGACATTTCAGACCAAAAAATTACTAAGCGAGAGCCGACAGCGTGATTATCATTTTTTTTCTGTTGTACTGAAACGTATGGGGTGCGTCACCCAACATTTCAGACTAAAACTTTGTTAAGCGAGAGCTGGTTGAGTGACTATTATATTTTTCTGTTATACTGGAACGGGTGGAGTGTGCCACCCGACGTTTCAGACCAAAAAATTACTGAGCGAGAGCTGACAGTGTGGTTGTTATTTTTTTTATGTTACAGTGAAACGTATGGGGGTTCAGCGAGAGCTGGCAGTTCAGATAATGGTATTTATGACACACTGAACAGTAACGATTACTAAGACTTGTAGAAAACACGTTGTCCCCGATTTTTATCCATGAAATGAATTTTTGGTGTGTCGTGATTGCTTCTTCACAAAATTCACATCTTTTCCTCCGCTTGAAGATCATCAGTGATTCCAGCACTCCAACACTCTTCCTAAGTTGCACAAATTACCGGTGTTAGCTAAGGGATGAGATGCTCGCAGACGATCATTCATAAAGAAGTCCTTCGGTCAAACTACATTGCTCATAAAAGCTTAAACGAATGAACGCCGTATCTTTTTGAAAGGAGCTTTTTAACGCATATCGAAGACGTGATTAGCTATCACAGTGACCAAGCAGTACAAAGGATCACACGTCAACTCTAATAAATTCGTCGACAAAAGCTACAATGCTATCACAGCTTTTCGCTTTTACTATTGACTTTTAGTCCGATATCGCTACCACTATTTCTTCTGATCAAATGATACATACCATGTTTTTCGAAGAAACTAGCCCTGAATTGACCACGCATAGGAATAAAACCTTTCCTTGGCGCCATCTTATTTTAAAATGTTCATGAAATGAGACACTTTTCATCTTAATGATTTAGGTTTATTGAGAAATTTTCCAGGTACAGCTGACATGACAGATGAGAACCGCAGAGCATTAGATTTTAACACCTTTCTCAACCGCATACAAAAGCCTCAGTGTGATACAGTACTTACAGTAGACATCTTTTGTGTCTCCTCATTTTCAGCCTATGACCTGATAGTTTACCTCTGCGTAGGTTATTAGAGCTTCGGTTGCATTCGGCTTATTTTCTTTACCTACCCTTTTTAGCTTTTCACAACGAGCTTCCAAAGCTCTCCGTTGCCAATTATGATCTTTAGCCTTTTAAGAGTTTTCAAGTGCCGATTAAAGCTCACTCGGAATTAGTCCCAAGGGGCGTGAGGGTTCAAATTCTTTGTTTTCGCTGATAACATCATTTAATAATTCTTCTGGAGGAATTTCTTCGACTTTTCTTGCTTCGGTTCTTCCCTTTTAACAACTCTGTTAATTCGAGTTTTGGAGAGAGTAATCTTGTTTTTTTTTTTGTTCCATAATGAGTCTCTCTTTAGGTTTGTCCAATTTAGCAAATCAGTTTTGGATTTTCAGTCATCTCGCTAATTGATTTTGAGGCGGAAAGCAAAGGAAAGGAATGAAATCAACAAAAATTATTTAATGTTTTTCACCCTTGTGATTAGTGAACGGGTTTCTACCAGACTGAGAGCTGCATTCCCGCGCTCGTTTACTGGGCATATAAAGCCATCTTAAGTCACTTTACCTTTTCATTTAATTTTCTATCTCTCGAATAAAGTATTGTATTGTACGTATTGTATTGCATTGTCACTGGGTGGGAATAAAAATGGCTGAGGGCGAAGGGCCAAAGCCGATTTAATTAAGAATGTAATCTTTCAAACTGATTATAAATTCATTAGAGCCTGGGAAATGAACTTAGCCCAGGAAAGGTGAGGGCACAAAACCCCTACAAAATTAATAATGAAGCCAGAGAGAAGAAAAGTTAATCTCGGAGGGACAAGGAGAGGAGGTGGGGTGCAAAGATAAAATAACGTCCAATAAAGAAAACAAGGAGCGAATGGCAGTCGTGAAGCGCGCACGTGAGTTTCTATCGAAACATAAAGTGGGGGCTCAATACATTGAAAATCCGGCCCCATTTTATAACCAAGCCTGTCACGTGCCTTAAAGAGCCCATAACAATGCTGCCCTAAGGGCCTGATTACATGAGGCGGGCTGGCCCGGTTAGCCGGGCTGGGGTCAGTTTGCCGGGATCTCGGCACGTTTGTTAAACGCAAGAAAAATCAACTCCGCGATTACATGACAACCGGGCCAGCCCGGTTAGCCGAGATCCCGGTATCCCGGTATCGCGGTGCATTTGGAATGCATTTTCCAAAGTGGTATAGGGGACCCTCAAGTAAGAGATCTGTGAGCAGTGTGATTTGAGCGAGAGTACAGTTGTAACGAAGAAAACCTAACTTGAAAAGTAATAAACCGTGAAGTGTCGGAACCTAGCGGACTCGTTGGTCTCATTTCCGATACAGGATTTCGAACAGGGTGAACAGTTCATACTATAAAGCTAATGTAATTGCGTATTCTTGTGATTTGTTTTAAAAACTTTTTGTCTGATTGACTGACTGACTGACTGATAGTCTGAAATGTCAGCCGTCTCCTCCCCCTAACCAACAGGGTGCGCGGGCGAGAGAGCTATTGTAGTTAGTCTGACACTTCAGACTAACTGACTGACTGACTAAAATGAATGGATGTCTAAATGAATAAATAAAAAAAGAAAATGAAAGAAATGTTTTTGCTTCGTTCAGTTATTAGTAACATTACAAACTTGCACTTGCCAGTTGTTTTTAAACATGAAAAATGCCTCAATAATGTAACAGGCTCCTTTAAGGGAAGTTGTTTGCTCTTTGTTTTTAGCTTCACCGGTGTTTTTGCCGTTGTTGGTTCTAACTGATTTACTTTTTACTTTCGCAGACAACTACGTGATCGCCCTTCGTAAATAGTACTGAGAATAATATGAATTGTATATTAGCGACTTCTAACTGTTCAAAGACTTCAAAGCACTTTCACGCTGTCGCAGGATTCCGAACAGGGTGAACATTTCATACTATAAGGCTAATGAAATTACTTTTTACTATGACTTTTTAATAGCTTTTTGTTTGTAAAGTTGTGACAGAGATTATATTTTTACATTTAGCACGAAAGCAGCCCCCACAATATTTTTTAACATGCGAAACCCTTTCAATTGTTAGTGAAAAAAGTCCATCGGCTTTGAACGACAGATGGAAAACATCTGTGGAGCCTATTTCATTTTAGCTTTATATTTACCCTTGGTTACCTGCAGTTCGTTGCATTTTCCAAATCAAATTCTAAGTCAATCACCAATGAAGTGCCCTCTGGGATTGGAATCCAGTACGTACAATAGGTGTAGGGCGGGTAGTTGTTTGGAAAGCCAGGGCTTGAGAGTGAATTGTTTACCACGGCTCCACATTCTGTGAGTAGAAAAAAAATTAACAGTATATGTCTACACTGTATTGCATTACTCTGCATACGATGAAAATAAAAAGCACGCGATCACAGTGAAACTGTGATCACCGTTTACCGCGGGACCGGGACAGTTGGTTTGTTACTGAAAGTATCCATTAATAAGCCCTGGCCAAACATCATCAAGCATTGTTCGTCATCAAACGTCTCTTCAAGTAGCTAAAATTATGTACCTCTATAAAAATGGCCAACTCCCTGAAAGTTTCAAAAACATGTTTTTCACTGGTGAAGAAATTCACAACTATAATACCAGAAATTAATTTTTTTTTCGTCTCCCCTCTTGTACGAAAATTCTCACTTCGATTTCAAGGACCTAAAATTTTTAATTCAATAAATGACGAAATAAAAAATTCATTAAATCTTAAAGAATTTACTTCCAAATTGAAATCCACATTCTTGGATTAGAGTGCTAACGCTTGCTCTTGCTTCTGTTGTTGCTGCGCTGCTTTTTATCTTAAACGCATGGTTCATTATAAATTCTGTATTTATTTATTTAGTTTCAGTCTCAATATTTCTGTTCTGCCATTGACAGTTTACATTCTAGTTTTTTACCCCTTTTCTTAAGGCAGTCCTTTAAATAAGCAATATAGCTTTTTGGACTGCCTGCTAAATGTATGATAATTACATGTAATTTAGAACTATAATTTATAAAAGCAAATAAAATGAACTGAACGTGTTCATGTTTGAAGTCCTACAGTCGAGACGGTTAAATATGACAATTTAAAATGTGATAACGCAGCACGCATCGGTATGTTTCAAAAAGCTGGCCGAGCAAACCAAACGTCAGCTGTCAATCACGAGAACAAAAGAAATGTCTTTGGTTGTCTAATAGAGTGTTTGATGCAATACAAGTTTTATCGAGCTAGATAAACACGATCAAATACGATAGAATTTCAAATGACCAAAACAAGGTGGCCAACTGGTGCAATACAATAATAATGAAAATACAAAACAAATGTATTTGCATTTCATTTAGTCTTATTAGTTACAGAAAATAATATACGTTTTTCTTATATATACTATTTATTTTTCATCTATCAGGGAAATATAAGTATCAGTGAAGGAAATGCCTAGAGCCTACATGAACCGCGAGGGTTTCGACTTAGTTTATAGTCATTAGTCATTATGAATATTTTTGGGTGGCATCTCTCACAGACAATACATATTTTCCATTTACTAAAAAACAAAAAAAACAAAACAAAACAAGACATTAGGACAGCGCAGCAAGGAGTGACCGAAACGTCTAAGCAAAAATGTTTGATTAACACACGGTTTGACGATATTTGAGCAGGAATCAGTTGATTATTAGTCACTGAAGACAACACCACTTGCTCTCAAGTCATGATGGGAACACACGCACCCAGAAAAAATTTTCCGCATCATTTAGTTGAGCCAGGAGCCCATCACTAGGAGCGTACAACTGCCCTATATTCCTGTCACGTGGTTTCACAGGCTCCTAGTGATGGGCTCCTGGTTGAACATATGACAAATCATATGAGAGAGTCACACCTAATATGAAGCTCAACTGGAATGAATTTGTATTCTAAGTGCAACATAAGAATGAATCACAATTTGCGTGCTAGTTACCTTGGCCGAGGGTGCTGTTGTTTTTATCCCACATCAGCACAAATAGATAGAAAAGCACTTGGATGCTGAACAGACGCATCTTGAATTGCGCCAATGTGCTTCCTTGTCTATGTAATGGTTTTCCCTGTTGGTAAAGGTGGATGATTTATAAGATCATTGAGGTCATCACTGAGTCACATTGTCTCAAATTGATGTTAACCTTGGACAGTAATCAAAACACCTGAAATCATTGTTTCAGCTGTAAAATAGGTCAACATCGCTCTTAACTGAAGCCAAACAGGAAGGTGGTTGAGTTTTTACATACAGATGCTTGTTTTTTTTTTTATGTTTATTCTGAAGGATTTTCCTTCTTTTGTAGTTTGTGTCAGCCATTGCTTATTGATTAAAGTTTCAGTACGTTTGTTTGAAATTGACGTGATTTGTTGGGAACCTAAAGGAGTGGCAAAGCCAAACATATATCACGTTCAATAAGTATCAGCAATCTTAAGATATCTATGGGTTGATCATGATATCTGGTGTCTACATGTTAAGTCTTTGATGTCCCGATTTATATTGCCGTATGTACGTTACTTGCAGTGTAAAAAGTGTTAGTAGGTAACAGCAGTTACCATTATTTACTTATAAGAAGACAAACGGCTAAATAGTATAATAGCTTTACGTTTCTCACTTTTCCTGACAAAAAAGTATAATCCTTTCCTTCAGCTTAACTTATTTTATAATATTTGAAATTTAAATATTGCGCTTTATCGCTATAATGTCAATTCCTATCCTAACGGCTGAGTACCACTGAATACATGTTTGTATTACAGCAGAAAGTGCGACACTGATTAACGGTCATAACCTTCCCCTTAGTGTAACTACAACAATTTTCTGCCTTTTTATTATTTATATACAAACATAAATCCGATTTTCATCCTTCAAGTGAATTGGTCTCTTTATGGAAACCCCACTTTGATATCCTGAATGAAATTTGTTTGCTTTAATTATCTTTTGTGGACTCATTGACTCCCCTCACTTGTAGACCCACAATGAAAACAGTTTTGGTGTACAAAAGGTATAAAGAGCGAAAGACAATCAATGACTAAAGTCTTGAATGGAAATGGCCAGTGAGAACCTTATGTTAACGCGTATAAAAAAAAAGGCGATGATGACGTCATGAGGATGCTGTACTCTCGAAATTGCTGAATGGGATAAATGAAGGACAAAGAGGGGAATGAGAGAGAATGGGGAGAGAAGGGAGAGTTTCGGCAGAATCTGACCCTTGCCGGCTGATTAGGAATAATATTGCAGATTAACACCACCTTTACTCGATCAATAGAGTATTTTACAAGCTTACCAAATTAACTTCAATTACTCCACTTGAACAAATTGCCTCTGCGGCAACAATGAGCTGCGCAAAAACGGGTTCTGCAAGGAAATAAGTTACGAAATATAAAAAGGATATCAATATAAAATGAAAACTTGTCCGCTAAGTTAACAATTACTACTCAGCGAATTTCACACAGGTTATCGGGTGTCATATATTTAACATCTTGTGATTCTTTCCAAATATTTATAATGCAGATCACTCGATATTTGTCGTTATGAAAACAAAACAAGAAAAAAAGAGAAAAAAACGAAGAATTAGTGGGCAAATGATAAAGTTTTTGGGCAAGTCGATTTTCAAGATGTCATTTTACTCAGTATTGACAAATAATCCTAGCTTAATGTACACAAAAATTTGGTATTATCAACAGAGTTAAAAGTATAAATTGACCACCGTACAGGGATTCTAAAAGCTGACGTTTCGAGCGTTAGCCCTTCGTCAGAGCGAATCCAGGAATTATGGGTTGTGTGTAGTTTTTATAGTGGAGTAGGAGCTACGCTATTGGTGGTAACATGGCAACATAAAAAATAGGAATACATTAGTTACATGAAAAGCGTTCGTTAATACCGTGAGGATTAAGGGTACCAATTTGGAAGATGAATTTTTGTTCCAGATTCTTGCGGGTTTCCGTCGTACCTTGATGCAAGGCAAGGCCGCAGATAGCCATGTGGGCCCGGTAGTTCGAAAGCCGATTAACGCTAATCTAAGATTAAAATTAATCATGGAGCTTAATTCTCTTTCCTCAAACGTTGTTCATTGCTGATATTCTGCAAAATTTTGGATTTGGGGAAGTCAATCCTGAAAAACAAAAAGCAGCCGAAACAACTTTCATCCAAAAGTTAAAAACTGTAACCAGAGTTTACGCTATCTAATCCTGGATTAGGTTAATCGGCTTTCGGACAACCGGGCCGTGTTGTTTGAAGTGGTTAGGGAGATTAAAATGACGAGCGACTGGCTTAGATGCATACTTGTCATTCTTCTCAACATCGCTAAGGTGTTCGTGGAATCGGTCGCCAAGTCGTCTTCCTGTCTCGCGAATGTATAATTTATTGCATAACGTACAGGTTATGCAATAAATGACATTTGCGGACGTACATGTGAAACGATCGGTGATCTTAACATCTTAACAGATCTCTTAGGTCCCGATATTTTGCTAGTATTAAGAATGAAAGGATAAGTTTTACATCGTGAGCGCGCGCATTTGAAAGTGCCGGTTGCTCGTTAGTTTTGAGTGCGCTTCTCACTAAAAAGTTGCCTACGTTTTTGTCGCGTTTGAATGAAATTAGTGGAGGTTGCGAAAAGATTCTACCAGATTCTACCTTAAATTGGAGTAATTTAAAGTTATTAAGAATGATACTTTTGACTACGTGATTATGAGGATGGAAAGTGAGGGTGAATGGAGTTCTGTCGTTCTCATCCTTTTGTGGCGTTTGTAGTGCTGACTGTCGATCAAATTGTTGGGCGCGATGATGGCCCGCTTTGACCACAGAGGCAGGGTAGCCACGTTTTTCGAAGAACTGGCACATCTCCTCTGATTTGCTGGAAAAATCAGAGACATCACTACATAGACGTCGAAGGCTAAGAAATTGAGAATAAGGAATGGAGTTCTTGACATGTGAACTACGGAAAATCCCTGAATTTCCAGCTGGTCGTCCGCGTAGCACACCGAGTTTACACATTTACTCTCTACAGCCACTCGTTTTGGATGTGTCTCCGTTGAATAAGCCCCTCATAAAGAACCAATTATTTTCGTTGAAAGGTTGAAAATTAAAGCTATCAATATCTCAGGCAACTTGCCTTCCCTTTAAGGCTTAGAAATCGCATTTCGTGACCGGGGCCCGGTTGTTCGAAAGCCGATTAACATAATCCAGGATTAGCGTAAACTTTGGTTGCAGTTTTTAACTATTGGATGAAAGTTGTTTTCGCTGCTTTTTGTTTTTCAGGATTGCCTTTCCCTAATCTAAACTTTTGCAGAATATCGGCATTGAACAACGTTTGGGGACAGAGAAATAACCTCCTTGATTAATTTTTAATCCTGGATTAGCGTTAATCGGCTTTCGAACAACCGGGCCCGGAGCATTTGCTTGTTGTGAACCGTCGAGTAATCCGCGTAGTCGGGTCTCATGTGACCAAAACGTCATTCGTTGTTAAGGAAACGGTGACGCCTGCGCGACATCCTCGGGCACCAGCAGAGGTCCCTTTCCACTCGTATATTTCTCGCCGTGAGAGACCTCTGCCAGCAGGAAACTGCAGCTGTTGTTTAGAGAGCAAATTGATAATTCAGTGAAACACGACCAAAAATAATACACCTTAGCTTGCAATAAATATCGTCTTCGAAAAAAGCAAAGGCGCGGGAAGAAATTACTGCATGAATAGAAGGTCGTGTTTAGTGGTTTCAGTTACATGTATCGGAAAAATGCACAAGTGAACACATTGCCGATAAAATCAACCCTCAAGGGTCTGGTCTGCGTTTCTTAAAACAGTCTGGAAACCATTTCGGGTCCAAGATGTCGGTTTTTACTTGCCCGGTGCAAGATATTTTTGCACAAACTAGCCAATTTAATTTCATAGCATGCTTTGTGAAAAGATTACTAAAGCATTCCACACCTAATTTCTTCTGTTGGACCTAATGAGCGTAAAAAAAATTAGCTGGAGGTATGATGAATGCATGCAAAGTGTCACGCACTGGTGACGTGACGAAGCCAGATTTCATTGTGGGCACCTTAAATTGTTGCTACTCTGCTCCTTGCACTCTCTGCTTGCTGTCCTTTATAACTATTTTCATTGTCAATTATCCAATATTCGTTAATGTAAGTAAGATAATAAGCATTTTCGAGAAAATCTAGCCGAATAGAGGGTAGAGCTATCAAAACCATTTCCATGAAGCAAGAAGACAATAAAAACCATTGACATTATCGTCTGTTATGAAGTCAAGGTTATTTTTGGAACACAATGGCTAGCAATTTTCTTATTTCCTTCTCTTGTTTCTCTCTGTTAGACATTCCCTGCCTTGAAACTCAGTGCTGTGTGGAACTACCTAAACAGGCAATTGCAACTTGTATTAAAAAAAGTTTCAGTTCAAACCTTTAATTTAGCATCGATGAACAATTAAGCGTGTGACAGGTAGAGAGTCATTGCAATGGGCAACGAAACAGTTTTTTCAAGTTTATGTCAAAGGGAACAAAATAAACAAATTCCCAAAGCAGGAATAGCCTTTCGATTCATTTTATTTTCTTGTTTGTTTGTGTTTTCAGTTTTGCCTGTTTTGTACAAATGCGCAGATTAAAATACCAAAAAAGAAAAATACTTACTTAAAAGATGATCGATTCTGTTGTTCGTCGAAAAAGACAGCAATAATTAACACAAGTTGCACCAACTGCACCGTCACAGAAAACTTGAAAGATGATGATCGATTTCCCTTTTGTCGCAAAACTGATAGCACTAACCAACTCAAATAACACCAACCGCAACGTCACGGAAAACAGCTGAAAAGCTGTGTACAGCTGTTTAGTGTCAAGGGAAACCTCCTATTTAAATTCGCCATGTCTCAAGAAAAGTGCGCTCGATTTTCGAGACAATTAAGTCTTAATTTTCTGAGAAGTTTACTTGATGGCTTACAACTGAATAAAAAATTACAAACACAGAGTTAAATGTGATGGAAAGGAGCATAATAATTCTTTCATAACTCCAGTAAATAACAGCTGTTATCCTGTTATTTGTACGCTAAATCAATCGGCGGCATCAGTGGAGTGTCCAAACGAAAGAAGTTGGGGTGGGGGGAGTGGGGGTAAGGGGGGGGGAGGGGGGGAGGGGTCGAGGGTCTCTCAAAAATGTTTGGCTCTTTCGTTCTCGGTTTGTTTCCCGTTCGGCCCTGCGGGCCTCGGCTTGGTTCAAATGAAAGGAAGGCCTCCCCTGGATCCGCCAATGGAGATTGTCGCCCACTTTGCTTTGACTTTCAAACACAGAAGAAAAGGTGTTTTGACTAAAACCGTCATATCCCACATCCGTATTTAAATTCCATGACCCCAACAAATCTCATTTTGAGACTTAAATAAAGCGCTACAACTATAAGCAACTGAGATAAATCCATCCCGGCTGAGTTAAGCGGATGTGTCAAAATCTAAATGAATACCATCGAACCCCAGCTGGCGGACACTACCGTGAGAGGAAGCCTCCCATAGTACAACCCATACAACCAACCCTGTTTAACTCGGGTAATGGCTATATGCATTCCTTCTGTTGATCCTTCGATTCCTGTAAACGTTTTCTGTATTCGCTGACCTCGTATAGCCTATCAACTGGGCAGCCAAAATTACGATTATGAAAACGGAGATAAACGAACAACTGACTTAGGAATCCGAGTTAGGACCCTAGTTAGCAAGCGACCAATTACTAAGCATGAGTTAGGAACTCGGTTAGGCCTTCAAAAGATAGTCAGAGAGGGGAACGGAACGATAAAGAAAAAAATGCGAACAAAAAGTGCACTGAACCAAAGGAAACAGATAAGCAAGCAAATTACGAAAACACACAAGAGAGAAAAAGAACATATATAGTGTATTACAACTCCTCACAGATCATCATTTCACACAAGATCAAACAAACTTAAGGGCAGATTCGACCCCGGTTTTCCAAACAAATGCTTCGTTTTAAAGAGTTGCGATTATATACAAGAACAAAGTTTCGGCCCGGGCTGAAAATTTAAGCCCGATTTGAGAAAATCGAACTGAAATTTTCAGCGTGTCCAAACGGCTGAAAAGCTTGTGCAGATGCTGTTTTTCCCGGGCTGATTCAATATCAATGCTTTAGTTAAAAGGGGTGAATGTTGTTTTTTTTTAAATTAATTATTCCCAACAATATCACAATAAATCAAATTAGACCTACAAATACACAATTAAGTAACGTAATTAATTAAAAATATCTTTAAAACCTCCGTCAAACTAGCAGGCAGGAAATAATTTTAAGGAAAGTGATGGCTTTTTTAACGTAAACATGGACGAAGTTTAATGCGAAAGTTTTGAATTAAACTTCGTCCATCTTCATTACACAAAACCCACTTTTCCCACTACTATCGGGGTCTAACAAATAAAAGAAGGAAAGAATAGAAAGAAAGAAATTGCATGTGTGTAAGAAGAGAGAAAGAAAAAACGGACAGAAAGACAGGAGAGAGACTAGAAAGTTCAATTTTCAGTTTCTGCAAACAGAGAATAAATTCTTTTATCATATGACCCGTACGGCCCCGCGCGCGCTTTCATCCTAAGACTATTGAGAAAATCCCCGTATGAGGGCCGTACGCATTAGCGCGAGCAGGGCCGGAGAACGCCGTACGGCCCTGTTAGGAACACGTACGGCCCCGCGCGATACGATTTTAGAGGATTTCGTCGCTTCTATCCATGTAAGTTTATTTTACAACCAGAAAGCAAATACAAACAACATATTAGATCAATTTTATGTGCAAATCAGTCGCTTTTTTTTTGTAAAAAGCTCATCTTTTACGCGCTTATGAAGAGTGTAAGTAGGCCATATGATAAAATGCTTAATGACTGAGTTAGGTCGGGCCGGACGAGAAAATATTTAGCTCTTGGTCACGGCGCACGGACCGAGCGCAGCGAGGTCCAGACGCCATGACCTCGAGCCAAATATTTTCCCGTCCGGCCCTCCCACTCAGTCAATAAGTACATATTCGCATGGAGGGTTGTCCAATACTGTGGGGAATATCCGCTGATGATATTGAAATAAAATGTTTCTATTTTTAAAAATGTGCTCACTATCGATAATCACTTAAAAGTAGTCAGATATTCGGGGTAGCACTGAAAACCGCGAAACACCACAAACACCTTGGGATTGTTAACATCGTCGACCACAGAATCAAACAAAACCTCAGGAATATCAGGGCACAGTGGCGGAGGTACTCGAAGTCCCTTTTGGCCCTGCGCAAAGACCCCTACCGAAACGCGGGCCAGATACATGTACTTCAGGAAATTTCTGTCCGGAAACGAATACGACACTGAGGCAGTGGTAGCGAAATATACTCCATTCCCGTATACTGCTCCTGCAAAAAGAATTTAAAAAAAAGCTTGCATGTATGTTCTTTTAAGAACGGTCATGAAAAATACCGCCTGGAGTCCCAGCCGTTTCGCTCAGTAAACCGTTCTTATTCCTTTAAACTCATACAGCTAGACTGATAAGTTTCTTCTTAAAGTTTTGGAGGCAACAGTTCTTTTGAACAGATACTCCTCATTTTTGATGGAATTGTTATCAGCTTATCTCCCACCGCATGCCCATCCCCACCCCTATCCCCATTGGTAGCTTGATGCCTTTTCCAAGTGTCCCATTTGATGGTCCTGGCGATATATAGAAGACCCTCAATTCAAATAGCAACACTCGTGACAGGTTGTCAACTGATGAAGTTGAAGAAGAAGTCACCATTCACGCCACAAAAGTTCCTATTGAATCCCTGTAGGTTGATTGCCTTGATATTGCAGCCTTTAGTTCCATGAAAGAGTTGTCGCTCATTCTGGTAGTTCAGACCAGCTCTGCAGTTCTTTCTCCCTACCTCTTGTCTGTAGGTCGTATATTGCTTGTAAAGGCAAAGGTTCTGCACGCGCTCAATACTCATAATCTGCTTTCCCTGCCCTCCCGTGCTATGAAACATATGGGCGACGCTTTGGTAACCACCCGACTGGGGCCGCCATCTGGGAAACAAGGTTGAGGTGTCCAGCAAGTAGGAGTGACTGTTCCTGAGAGAAAAAAATCAGTGAAGCTGTAATTAAACGACTAAGAGATTGGTATGTACAAGTATAGCCGAAAATAGAACAGCCAGTTTTTAGTGCCATTGAAATCCAAATTCCTTGGGACGCCGAGACAAAGTTGAGTCTTTGTGAGCGTCGTCCAAGGAAACTACTTTGGAATTATTTTTAAGTCGGCGTACTTTTCAAGGCAATCGTGTCACTAAAATTCCCACCTTTGCCCGTGAGAAGGAAAAGCACAATCAACATAGACGGACACTGTAGGTTAAGGTTTACACTGCAACCAGGCAGACAACCAGACATGGTTTAATGCTAGGTTTGAAGATTAATGAATTTTCTTCAATTGAATAATTAAAGCTTTAAAGTTACATTCATCAACCTTCAAACCAGAGAAGTAGCTAACCATGTCTACTAGACGGATAAATTTGAGACGGAAAAGTCACGTTTGTAACTGTATTAACCGTGAAAACCGTCTCTGAAATGATCATTCCACAGATACAGATGAACCTCGTCCTCGAAGCAAATCCTCGTTCTATAACCACGACAGCCTTGACTACTAAGCGTCGTCTTTTTAAAGACTTCGTTTTATAGCCTTTCATCGGAAAACTAACCTTTGCTCTGAGTTGGAGGGGAGATAAATATAACAATCAACATGATTATGACCACCACCATTGTTATCATCATCAACAACATAACAGTATAAAAATGTGATTAAAGATAACACCTTCGTCTCACAATTTTTCTTTGAAGGTAATCTATAAGCGCAAGGCAATTTCACCTCACCCTTTGTTTTCTGTATGGAAAAAAAATTGTTTCTCTTTTATTCCAATCTAACAGAGTTTTTTCTATTGCCGTTCAAGCATGGAGCTCTAAAATTATCTTTATAGACATGTGAAAAAAAAAAACATTTTCCCTACTGGACCGACAAACTTGGTCAGCCTGAGTTTAAGTTCACTTAAAGTGCCCCTAACCCTTGAATTTGTTTTCTTTTGGTACATTTACATATCTTTCAAGAACTCATTTTCGAAAAAAAGTTCAAAAATAATGAATCCCGATTTTCTTACGAGCGCTCTAAGTTACTAAAATTTTAAATTTTTTTGCGCGCTTTAAGCCCCGCTGGACATATTATTGTCTCGTATGCTCATTGGGAACGAGCCAATGAGAAACGTCCGATATTTGACATTTTTTGGCTGTGACGTAAGAAAAGGCCACCATTCCAATCTTATGCATGCTGATACCTTTCTGTTTATTTTTAGAGTTGTTACATTCATAAACCAGGCATTTTTCAATCATTTTCTCTGTTTAGCAAAAAGTATTGCCGCGAATCTTCACATATTCCAACAACTCAAGCTTACACGATGTCCTTTTCTTACGTCAAGCTCCATATATGGATACATTTGGCCGAGTGAGGACTAATGCGAACGATAGGGCGTCCTGATGAAAATACCTGGAGACCATGTCCAACTAATTAAAATGCAACTGCTATGGAAGAACAAGAAAATGTAGTTTATTGTTAAACTAAACTTTGCATTAGGCATAGATGCGCAAGAGGACGACAAACATTATAAATAGACAAGTTGTTTTGGTTTAACAAAGTTACGATAGCAAAGGGCTACAAAGGTTGCCATGTTTGATTAACCAACGTTTTGGGCAAAGATGAACAGGAAAGGTTTGACTTGATTCAAACCGGCGATGTTCTTTGGCTAACAAGCCTGCCATAGAAGACGTTAATTTAATGTTAACATGGGTAAGCATGCATAAGTATAACTGCAAGCAAGGACACCATCGTCATTCACAACTCATCGGTGAACGAGCTGTTCAAACAGCCATCGGTTTTACTTACCAGACTCCGAAACCAATCTTCGACTCAACCGTAAGGGTGGAAAGCTGCTCCGCTTGGATAACACTGTCATAGACTTGAGGTCCACCGTATACTTGCGATCTGTGAAAAAAGATCAACTTCATCCCATTTCTGGTTGTATGCGTCCTCAAGAACAGCACTGAGATTCTCATTGATGGCAATCTCCCGGTCAAGAATGACGTAGTGCCAGCGGACATATTATGCAAGAAGCTTGCGTCTTTCTGTGTCGTTTTGCTGCTCCGCAAGCATTGTGATTTCCTCCCAAATGCGGTCCACCACGCACAACAATGGCATTATTCTGCGTATTAGTTGTTAACTCTACGTCATGCTGAGATGCAACGTTACTTAACTTCACCAAGTGATGTTGAGTAACCTGTGGCACCATTTTGTGAGTGATTCTGTGAACTGTGCAGTGCTTAGTAAAAACGTTTCTCATGCCATTTATCATATTCATGACGCTTTTTCTCTCTTTGCCGTATACACGAAATAACGTTGGTTTAGTGGATAAGTTCTTTGCGATTCGTTTACTGACAGTCTCGACCCTTTCGTCCAAAGAAAGTCGAGGCTGTGATACCGGTAGGCAGTTAAAATCGTTACGCAACATAGAAGACTTTGAGAGAGGGGAATACTCCTCAAGAGTCACAATAGGAACAGAGTCTCTTCTCATCTCCTGGGAATACATCCATAACATGCTCTCCAGAAAAAGGACAATTTTGATTTCACGAAGGGACTGGGGCTGCAGCTCTAGAAAACTCAAAATACCCCCACACAGCACTCGCGCCGATTCCAACAGTGACAAACCCACGCTCCCAGCCCCTATTGCCCGCAAAGCAATGGAAACCAGCCCTTTGGCATCCGCTAGCTGAAGCCCTCTTTTCACGCCCAGCTGTAGGTCGAGGATCTGAGGTTTGCCTGGATATGTGACCACGTAACAATGTCTGCAGGGTAGGTTCCCCCTGCCGGTCACAACAGTCTCGTCAGGAAGCTGAACACCTCTTTCGGTTAGGACCTCTTTGCAATCCTTTTTGAGTAAGGAACCTCCCGCATGAGCGATTTGCTTATTCAGCTGCCCCTTAACTTAGCTCTAGGCTGTCTACATTCGTAATCAGAACAGCGTCCGTCACTTCCTTGGTCAAATCGCCTAAGCAAATTCGAATCGGTGTTTTTTATGCATGTACTTTCCCAACCAGTCACTTGTTCCATTGGTCCAGACTCCTTAATTTCTGAAAGCGTGTTATTTCGAGTTTTCTTATCTAAGGTGACGGGTGGAATTTCTTCGCTCACACTTTCCACAGAATTTTCCTGGGGTGAAATAAAGCAATTTACAAAACTGAATAGAACACTATTATGGGAAGCTTTTCAATGACGTTTTTCTTTTTCACTTTATGTTGTACAATGGCTGGACTGATAAATGTCAGTCAACATCAACTTGGTAATACACAATTGTAGTTTTTCTGTGTATTGATCACATCACAAGACAGTGTTCAGTATGGCCACCACACAACTTTACAGACAGGTTGCCACTGTGTTCCTGTCTCAGGACTTTCGATCCAAGAGATACCCGCTACTAAGGCTAATGTCTGTTTGAAGTTCATGAAATTTACGCGCAGTTACCACCGGCCGAATAGTCGCTCTGCAAAAGCACTCTATTGTTTAAGGGTTCGATTTCCAGTTCTTAACAATTAAACAAATGACAAAATTTGCGAGCGGATGCTATTGTGCGCATCCGATCATTTGATTGTGCGTCAAGGGTGACAACAAAGACGGGACCTTACAGTTCAAACTTTGAGCTACATGTACGCTTAGCCTTTTTTTTTCGCCATTTCAATTCCACTCACCTGTTGATTCAAATTACCAATTACTTCTTCCACGTCAGCTGAGGATACAGTTTCCTCTGTCCACTATGTATTCCAACGCTTCTTTGAAAGAAAAAAAATGTAGTCATTTAAATCTCATCACATTTTAATGTCGGAAAGATATTGAAGAAGAAAAGCACAGGACAGCTATTTCAAATCTTAGGAGCTAAGTAAACCCTTTCCGCAAAATAAAGTAAAGGATGGTTACAAATAATACAGAAGTACTTTGCACTGGTTTATAAAAAATGTACAAGGAACTGCGCTACTGGCAGAATGAAGGGACCTGGATTTGCTTTTCTTGTACAATATGCCCCGTTCTCTGATAGTTTCTTCGAAGAATTATCTACTGTAATTCGGTCAAGTGATCGCAATTTTAGAGAGTTCTACAAGCATGGATCTGAAAAAATTCTAGTCTTGACATTAATCACCTGGTTTTCAAGGAATGTCAATCGTGATTACAAGCTTAACTAGTCTGAACATTGCTGACAAGCTTTATGGAGTGGAGAACATGTTGATCGAGGGTTTATTTGATATGCTGTTCATATTTGAGACTATACTCGATGGCACATTAACCGGTAATTTTCTCCAACACTTGAGATACCAAGTAACCCGGTCAAATTGTTAGAAAGAAGCTGTTGGTTTAATAGCAATTGTAATGGAATATCTTCCGGTATGTCGCGACGTAAACTGGAACCGCGATCAGCTGAATCGATATGTTTTGATGTCATCGATTCAAAAAAGGCTCATTTCTAAAGTTGTATGTCGACACCACAGGTCACCTAACTTTTGCAAAATCACGGATTTCAAATATCATCGCTTACATCAGCTACACACCTTATGTAGAATTCGAAGTGCCGACTCAGTAAATGTGACTGTTTAGAATGACTAGTGACCTGAATTGCGACATGCTCGAAGGAGAACTTGACAGAAAAAAGTCTGCAGTAGGTTTTGTATGCAAATCCAAATAAAAGAGCCCAGAGGGTTATTACAGAAAAAAAGAAACAAAAAAGCACACATTTTTGACCTGACACTCGCCAGTCACCCGGAACAACACACAACATGCAGTGATTTGCATTTGAGCTCTTTGTTGTCTACAATATTATAAGTATATGAAGACAAACCATTACTCGCACACGGAAGACTAAAGCTTGGGATGGGGGTCAAGAGTAGGACTCAGCGCTGACGCGCGATTAAACGTCAAACAAAAACAACAACATTAACTTTTACATGACCACACCCATGACGTATTAACTGTTACGATAAATACACCAACCTGTGAATGTGGATTCCATGTGTTAAGAAATTCTTCAAAGTCAGCTATACGGCTGGGTTGATTTTCACCACTCAACACAATCAAAGGTGTCTCACAGATCGTCTCTACGGAGCAGTATTGTTTTCTCTCCAGTAATGGCAGCAAATCTTTTCCAATGCCTTGAACAAAAAACTTGTGCAGACCCAGCTGATTTATCCGCACAGTTGCTACGATTACCTGACTGACAATGATGCTGAGTTTGGCTTTCTCTTTGCAAACTAAGGTGTCGTCCAACGTTTCACCGCCTTCGAATGTGGTCAGAATTCTTTTTAACCGCTTGAGTATCTATTTAAACTGCGGAAAGTCACGTGGTCCATAGTCAATCAGGTACTGTAGAAGAGTGTTTTTTCTGTTCTCAATTTGCCAGAACATGTTCAATGCTGGGCACCAGTCTATGCTGAATACTTTCTCCAGGGGCTCATCTTGACAGACAGGGACGGGATCGCTATCTACGTCAATGACTTCCATCTTGGATTCTGTTAAAGTCTGGCCCAGGGAGACCAATACATCCTACATTCTCTGGCCATGGATTAAAAAGATCGTGAAGCAGATTGAGTATGGACTGTACAGTAAGGAGTTATGACGTAGAATAAGAATAACGTATTAATTTTATATTACCGGGAATGGCACACAGCTTTAGAAACGTGACGGATAGAGGAGGGGTGGGCCGGGTAAGTATGACTCATGCCTCGATACTCACGTTTCGAGTTCGATATGATGCGAGCGTGACATATTGACTCTGCATTCATTATCGATCACTCAGCGAGGCCGAGGCGTAACTGTACCCTTTAGTGAGTTGTTTCTTCGTTCAGTAATTTCAATTGTGAATTAACAAGCAAATACACAAAAATTGGCTCAAATATTTGAAGGCATCAAACGCGCTTCTATAATCTTAGAATACTGCTAGTCATGAATTGTTTCATGTGACAGGGGCATTTTCAACAACTGTCCTGAAAAACAACCGTGACCAAAACGAGTTGTTTTTCATGACAGTTGTTGAATTCAAAATGCCCCTGTCACATGAAACAATTCATGACTAGCAGTATTCTAAAGCCCCGTTCAGACTAGGTGCCTGTGCCCGGTTTTCGGGAACGGGCACTAGTCTGAACATAGCTTTTCGTTGGTGCCCGCGCACATATCCGAGCACCGTGCCCGGGCACGGGCACTACCTCTAAGGGTAGTACTCGGGCACCGTTCCCGGGCACGGTAACTTGTCTCAACACGTTTCCATGTGTTACCGCGTTTTTTCCCTTGTTTCCCTACGATGCAGTCACCAAAATAGCGACAATATAGCGGAGTACTCAAAAAGATAAACTGGGCACCAATCCTTCTGCACGAGTATGAACATCCTCGGTCCTGGGCACTGAGATGTCTGAACAGCGTCCTTTTTAGTGCCCGGGAACGGTGCCGCGGAACGGGCACTAAGATTATAGAAGCGCGTTTGATGCCTTCAAATATTGAGCCAATTTTTGTGTATTTGCTTGTTAATTCACAATTGACACGAATCGATAGATTAATTCCAATCTGGGAAAGTTTGAACGCCACTCTTCCTCTCCCCTGATAATTTGGAACTACTGTCAACTTTCTCCAAGGCTGAAAGGTATTATGGGTAGCTGGAAGTCGAGTATGACTTAAACTAATGAGCTACAGTAAATTAACAATAAATTATATAAACAATCTGACACAAGGGGTACCAAATGGGTGATAAATGTTTTGTAATTGACATTGCGCAACAGGTTCCGAAACTGTCAAAAATTTTACTGTGATAAAAGTTCGGAGTTTAAAATAGTTATTACTGACCTTATCAAATTCTAAAATTCAAAATGCCTTCAGAGGCCTCGAAGCTATTTAAATTGAAAAGGAAATTGTTTTGGTTTTCTCTCTCAACGCACAATTTCTAAAACAAAATAGGGCAGCACGCCACTGAATCGCGGAGGAAATTCAGCCAATGACAAACGAGACCCTGGTTTGAGTTCGTAAGAATAAAGAAAACAGGGAAAAAAGTCTTCGAACCATAACGAACACTCGGCATTTGCAATTCAAAATCATTCGAATATTCCAGGTGACGGTTACATCCTAACTCAAGTAGCTCCATTTCTGAATCATTCACGGAGATTACCCGTATCTCTAAACACACAAGTGGCGGGTATGTGATTGTTTTCGAAATTGCACTGCAACTTACCCCTTTATCCACAAGTTCTTCATCACTTCAGAGTCTCCGCCATTTCTTTGCCAATAAAGAAGCAAATTCCTGCGCTTTTTTTTTTCTCAAGCAGGCACGCGAAGACACCTAAAATGGAAAGCAAAATGTAAAACTAAGGCTTGATTTTCCACAGCTGTCGGTGTTATCATTCGTGACGTAACATTTCCTCACGTCACGCAATTCGAAGAGTCGGTGATGTGCTTGACGAAACAAAAAGAATTTTACCTGTTAGCACACTTGCAATCACTGTATAGATCTCAGATATTGTCTAAACTTAACACCTTAGGCTAAGCAAACCAATTATTGGCGTGTGTAGCTTACGACGTACAATGCAACGTGACTCCCGGAGAGATGAGGCTACAATTTTTGTACGTGCAAAACAAATCCCATGTAAGGGTCCGGACGCACTTGACAAATTTTTGTTTATTTTGCGAAAAAATCTGTCACCAGTTCCCTGAGACAAGTGCGCCCGGTGACTTTTAGATCCACCAAATTTTGTTAAGGCTTACCAAACTTCAAAAACGCCGTCGTCCTGCCTCGGAGCAGGACAAATTTTTGTCAGGCGTGAAATCTGACAGATTTGTTAATTTACACGCCATGATTTGAAGGAAAATGTCAATGAAAAAAATTGATCTCTATTTGTAGTCGGAGTGTTTCAGCCCGAAGGCCACAAAAATTATTTCATCGCGGCAATCAATGGTGAAGATGGAAGATTTGTACCTCGGTATGTTGCATTTATAACGATCCTTACTCAGACTACAACTATTACGGTTTCCAAGTCTACGTTCCAGCTGAATCTCCAGGGCCAAGGACTGTTCAATTTGTACATCCCTATGCAAACCGACCAAATACGCATCCGTATGGAAACCACCCGAGTCAGCCGAGTACATGTACAAGTTGCATCACGACTTATCAAATTCAAAGCAGCCAAGTTGAGGATTCAAGAGCAGACGCGAACAGACAAAGAAACAAGCGGCAAAGCGATGGTGTTTATTTCCGTGTGATTGACACTTGTGATAAACAAATATTTTGCTGATATGCTAGTCGCTTGGCAACGGGCGAAAGGACAACTGAAAAGAAATCAGAGTCCCAGGCAGGAATCGAACCTACAACCTCCGTAACACCGGGGGTTACCGACCACTAAGTAAAGGCAATCTGTAAGAATCGAACTTACATCTGTTCAGGATGACTCAGCAAACTAACTAGGCTTCGTACAGAATGCATTGTACCCACCACTTGATACACGTTACGCGCGCACAGTAAACATGATCACAGGCTTTGTTACAGGCGTGGGCGTGGGCGTGGGTAGAAGCGTGGGCGGCGGCTGGTGCAGGGGGGTCATGCAAGGAGAGGGGATGAAAAAAAAAAATTCGTGCAAATACGAAGGCTACGAAAAATAAACAGTTACAAGTTGCACACGAGACTCAGTGAACCAGGTGGGTTCTCAATACTCAGTTTGTGGTTGCAGTGCTGCCGATGTTTATGATTTGATTTGATTTGATTTGATTTGAGCGTCGCACTGGTATCTCGAGGTCACACGTTCAAACCCCGTTGAAGTCCTTAATTTTTTTCAGGCTTCTTTATGCAATTGCATAAATTGCGTTCACAACTGCGAGGATCATACTTCATTTGATTTCATTGCCATAGTTCATATAATATACATGTATGAACCATATCATGATAGAACATTTCTATGAGGGGTGGACAAAATATCTGCATAATGCTGTCTCCGATACGGCTACTGATTCTGATATTTCCTTTGAGGTATAAAAAGTGACACTGAACCAATAGAATATAATTATTTAGGAAAACAGAACTGAAATTGAACCAATAGAAGAGAAACGTCATAAACACAACAGAACAGAATTTGGACCATAACTAAGTGCAGCCTGGGTAAGATTCAGTTGCACATTATAATCTATGAGGATTAATTCGATTATTTTTTAAAAGTGTTAAAGAAAATGTGACAGGCCTCTGGCTGCCTACGTCTGTTAGCAACATGTAGGATATTGTGCCTTTAAACTTAATTCGAGCAAAGCAATTGAACATTACATACAATGCTTCCTTGGTTACTTTATTAACATGTCTGAATATTAGGTCACTAAACTTGAAAGTTCACATTCTTTTTGTTAAAATTTAAGACAATCAAAGCCTATACTTGTCAGCCTCATTTCTTTACTCTAACTTACAAAAATTGAATGTACATGTAATACTAACCACAAGTTGCTGTATTAGGCTTCTATAATTGCTCAATCCAACATGCACAATTATTCCACTCTTTCATTTCCTCCCTTGGCTTATGACACTCTCTCACTAAAATATTAACTAAGTAGTTGCATTTATTCATTGTTTAACTTAATCCATATACTGAAATACATTGTATCAATCAAGCCGGTCTCAACGGTGAAAAAACCCTTTCAATAAAAAATAAATTAAAAAAGGATCCATTTTAATGGTTACATAACTCCCTCTAAAAAGAAATTAACCCAGAGGGATTTCAGACTGTTATTAACTAAGATGCAAATAATTGAAAAAAAGACAACAACAATAACAGAAAGTACACACAAGGAAAAACTAATCGCTAAAGACTGGTACTTTTGATTTCAACCCATAAAATATAATATTTTTAATGCTTTTTCACAGCTTAAACCATTATCCAATGAATGAAGTCAAAATTTGAGGTTGATCTTGGATTAGCATAATAATATAATTATAATAATAAAACTAAATTATAATTATCATAAAAAAGTTCCCAGAATCCCTTGAGGCTAAAACGTTTTCAAGGTTAATAGCTTTTGCAAGTTTACACCAAGAAGTATGTCACACCAAAGGAAGATAAGACAGTGTGTTTGCCAAAAAATATCTGTTAATGCAATCCTAGGTTAATGACACCATCACATTGACTTTTCATAGGCTGTAAAAGTTAGGAAATCTAGCAATCATCTGTCCCACAACCGAGCTTGAAAGGGCATGGGTCTATTCCTTATTTGATATCACAAACTGATTTGTATTGCATTAAGTCTTCGTAAAAATGCATGCTAAGCAGTTTGTGACATCATGTAAGGAATAGACCCATGCCCCTTACTAGCTTGGTTGTGGGACATATGACTCGTAACTTTTATAGCCTATAAATAGTCAAGATTTGGTTTAAAAAGGCGCAAAAGGCTCATTGTGTTTCAAACAAATGCAAAGATATATTTAATAAGTGAAAAAATATTTTGGGTTTAGGTGCACTTTAAGCAGTAGTTTAACTTGAAGTCAGTTTGAATAGCAATTGTTGTGCTAAGGTCACAGTGCGAGTTATTTTAATTTTCGATAGCAAAATGTTTGGACCACATGATGCTTGACATTTTATTGATTTATGACGAGCTTCCCTGATTGATTCAGATTGCCCAAATAAGTTTTCATTCCTGTTACCCAGGTGTAGTTTAATGATGAATCCTGAATTGAATCCGGGATCAATTTTACTGTTATGTTTTTCAATTTGTTTCAACAGGAACAGAGAAACTCATTGTGGTAGTACCAAACAAGTTTGTTGGTGATTTATTTGAGCGAACAGGTTCATGGAAGAACGATTAAAGCTTGAATATAAATAAAGTTGAAGCAAAGACTGAATTAACATTTCTTATTGGAAAGTAAGTTTGTGTTTTTGGATGAAACAACGAGAAAAAAAATCTGTTTAGTGAATGGCTTCATGGAAGAATTATTGCAGCCATGATATAAATGCTACAATAAGTTGCAAAAATACTTGAGACACTGTACATCATTTGGCCTTGAATGACGTTTCCACGATCTTCTGCTTTCCCTCCCCCTCCCCCTCTTATCAAATTAATGCTAACAGTGCAACACCATGCTCGAAACTTTGAGGAACAACTTTGAAAGGGGGAGAGGGAGGGGCTGTGTGTTGTATCAGCATTTTAGAGAAAGAAAAGCTGTTTTTGATTGCAAATGTCTCAACAATTTTGCAACTGGTTGTAGGACTGAATTAGCCTTTCTTATCATAAAATGTTACAAGCTTAAGTTTGTTGTATTTGATGAAAAAATCCAAACAATATTTTTTTAATGCAATGTAAGCTATTCATGGTTTGTTTAAGGGAATTCACGAGTAGGAAGTTTAAACTTTCTGGCTAGGCTGAAAGTGACAAAAAAAACCCAAATTAATTGTTACTACAGAAAACAACTTTTTTACATTACAATAATCCACTAACATTGATCAGTTTTCAATTACTGTGACTGTTTTAAAAATGTTTAATTTAATTCAACTTAGCCTTTCTTGAATTATTCTATAGCTGAAATTATTTAATTTACATGTATACAGTGTATATACGTCTGCAGGACTCTTCAAGGATTTTTGTATTTTTGTGGCTACTGCATTCTGGAAATGCGTAGCCATAATGCTATACATGTAGCCTTGTATAAAGTGCATGTGTAAGTGCATGCGTAAGTAACACATGACTTGAATATGCCTCAAGCACAGGCTGCCCAAGCTCAAAACGTGACTCCCGCCTTACAACGGTTTGAATTTATAAAGGTTTGTATGGGATCGCAACGGCTTTCCTAAAAAAGTCACTTATTCTCATGTTTTGTTAATAAAGTTTACTTACCCTGTTGCAGTGTGATATTCTTTGTTGTTTGTCAGCTCCCCAGGCCGATCTGACGCGATTTCGGTGACTGAGTTATCGTTCTGTGGATTTCCAAACCCACAGAACGATAACTCACCGAAATCGCGTCAGATCGGCCTGGGGAGCTGACAAACAACAAAGAATATCACACTGCAACAGGGTAAGTAAACTTTATTAACAAAACATGAGAATAAGTGACTTTTTTAGGAAAGCCGTTGCGATCCCATACAAACCTTTATAAATTCAAACCGTTGTAAGGCGGGAGTCACGTTTTGAGCTTGGGCAGCCTGTGCCTCAAGGAGAATTTTCATGGCATCCATCAGTAGAAATGAAGATGTAACGCATATGTTTAGACCTTTGTTGAGTTGGAAAATGGAACGTTAATAACTAAAGATAAAGAAAACAAGCTGTGAGAATTGAACTTTGAAATCTTCACAGCAAGGAAAATGGACTTGGGGATCTCAAAAGCGACTATCATCACTGTGCGGTTTCTCATCACACCAAGGAAGAATGCAACATGGAATGTATCAGAAGAAAAAGGAAACGGAAGAAAGGTTTTCTAGCCAAGAAAACCATATTCAGGCTAAAGCAATGCATTTTGATTTAGGAGCAACATGTGATTTTAGTGCTTTTAATGCATGGGCACCCAATGGAGGTGTTCCACAGAATACGTGTTCTGCAGGGGGTGTATGTGCTAGCTGGAAAAGAAGTAACAGTGTATTGGGAAGTTGCTGGAAAAAGGCGGTCGCGCCTGTGCTGGAAGGAATACATTTGTCAAGACGGTTATTGGTAATGAATGTCCCCATGTATTTTCTCCTCCTTCCCCGTCCCCCCTCCCCTCGTGCTTACTGGCATTGTTGTTGTTATGCTTGCTTGCTGGGGAAAACTTAAACTTCTGCTCAGCTCTGCTGGCAAGCGAAAATTTTGGTCTGTTTTTGCTGGGATTGTAGAACAGATAAAAATTTCCCAGCAGGTAGAGAAATGGCAAATTTTTGGTTTATTTTATGGCCATGATACATGTATATGTATATTTTGATGAATTTTGAAAAAATGGCTCACTGGGTGCTCCTGTTAATGGAATGTTTTTGAAGACACTGTTCAAGGTGAATGCTTGATTGCAGAATAAATGAACTTCCTAGCCAAAATCATTATGCTGATCTTGTTTAGAAAGTCAACATCCTTTGGCTTATTAAATGATCAGTATAACACCTATTTGTGAAAGCATATTCAACATTTGATAAAAACACCAGCATGCAAATATTAATTTTTCTCTGTGACGATGTAATTTTCGATAATTTGCAAAGTGAGGATCAAGTTTCAATGATTTTCAATTGACTTCTTGAGCGGCAAATTTGCATGACCCTTGTGATGATAACAAACAACGTAAACATTGGTAGTCTTTACACTAAGCTGTTGAATAAGACTTAAGAGCTGCTAAGTTTTACTTTACCAAAATATGTGTGTGAATGCCTAAGTAAAATCTCAAGTCCATTTACTTTGCATCTCATTAAAGTTGGAAAGTTGAAACAATTCAAGAAAGTTTCAAGTGACTTGAAAACGTCATCCTTACAACTGACTTAGCAAACTTGCGGTTTCTTGAGCTTTGAGGCGGTAGGCTTGGACAAATTCTGCTGGCAGAATTTCGAGCAGAATAAGCATCTTTTTGGGCAAGCATTCTGCCAGCAGAATAAGGCATTTTCCAGCATATTTTGAGCAGAATAAGAGAAAATCAGTGGCACTACTAATATGCATACCAGTTGTAAGAAAGATTAAAGACCAAATAAAAAACAAATGCAAAATACCTACACATAATAGTAGTGACCTACAGTAAGATGAATTAAAATTTTGCTATGCATAATGAATATTTAATTAGTTTTTAGAGGTTAGGCCTCCCTTCAAAATTTGCAAAAACAAATATGGCCCAAAGGCCTGAAAATTTTTTCGGATACCAAGCAGGATTCCAGCAGAATAAGGACATCCAAGCACAAGTTCGAGGAGAATAAGCAATTTTTATGAGCACTGCTGGCAGGCAAAATAAGCCATCATTCTTATGAGCAGATCAATTTATCGAAGCCTATGAGGCGGGCAAAGCATGTCAGTCGACCATTCTTAATTAACTGCCTGGGAAAATAAACTTAAGTTATCTTTCAAGTAAAAAAACATCACTTGTGTCTGAAGCATTAAGTCAAAAACCTTTACTTGAAGCATAAAAAATTTACTTGACCTGAAATATTCCTAAGTTTAATTTTCCTCTAGTGTAAAGACTACCATTACTGATTAATAGTGCTCTCGATTAAATTCGTTTTGCAACTTACAGATGTTGGTATCGCAAATACAGATTTTGAGTTAATTTCGCAAATTACAGATTTCCGTTTCATTTCGCAGATTACATTACTGCAGTAAGCCAAAAGAAGGGTAAAAAAAAAAAAAAGAAAACAGCTATGATACAGTATTTTGGCGTTTGAATGAGCGATTTGTACTATTAAAATAGAACCGGAGATATTTTTTTTCCGTGACGCATTAATGACTCCCAAAAACAATTGACTCGCCGGCGTGTGCCGAAAGGTGGACCATTTTCTCCTTCACAAAACTCTAGTATACTTTAGATATAAAACCTTACTTGGCTATTTCTAGGAACTATTTCCTTTCCATTGAAAATTGTGGCTAAAAATAATCGCTGTCTCAGACAACGCAAATTCGGTGCCTAATATTTATCACTGCAAACGTTTGATGTTTGTTCGATATGAATCGAGCAAATGATCTACATGTATGCATATCTTATATTGGACGGTCCCATCGATTTGGCGAACTGCAGAGCAGCAATCGTTACACATGTCCGGTTTCTTACACATAATATTATGTCATACTAAACGCTTCAGTGACTCTCGAGAGAGAAACGAGATGCGTCTTGAGAGAAACGAGAAACGTCTCGAGAGAAACGATACTCGTCTCGCGAGAAACAAGACGAGAGGTAACTTACCTTTGAGCGGTACTGTAGACTAAGGAATTTTTATTTCAAACGGATTAAAAGATGCAGTCCAGTTCAGACAAATATAAACTCGACTAGAAGAGTGAATTTGCAGTGATTTATGTATTATTCATTTTTGATGCATGCACTGTAGTTTACGATGATTCTCTTCAACTCTTAAATGTTCTTTGGATTAAAATACAGATAAGTGTTATACTAACTGAACAAAAATTCTACCGAATAAAATCTGGTCAGATATTTGACGCTGGCTTCCAAACTGCAAACAGCTTGCATGACTTGCGTGACTAAGCCAGCACATACAATAAATACACTGTAAGTTGTTGCCCACCTTGACTAAAGTGATGTAAATAGAGGATGTCACCCGCTGCTTGCTTGCAACTGAGCAGACATTTTACATCTCTTTCGCGTATCTGAGAAAAAGCTTTCAATAAAGCAGTAGCCACATGCAGTCCTTGACTGCCTATTGTTTTCCATACTACATATACATGTGCTACTGACTCTGGACAGTTGTGACAGTTTAAAGATTATTTTCTTGCTATTGTTCTTTACTATTATTGCTTGATGATCGCCATATACTGTACCTTGCACTAACATTGATCATTGTTCAGCTAAATACATGTAGCATTCCTTGTATTAATATTCTATGGTGTTTAGATTCTTTGATTTAAGACTGCACGACCCTACATGCATTTTTTGTGGGAGCAAACTAATTACTTTGTCTTTGAAAATATATGTGCTTAAGCACAAAGCAGGACAAATATTAATAGTAACATGTTGATAAGTTATTTCGATAAATTATGTGCGACTGAATCTCAACAGTGTCCAGAGGCTGGTATGAAAACAAATTTTATGCGACATTAACCATAATGCACTGGCATTATAACAAATGCAACAAAGGAAAAGTATATCCCACAATAATGACTGGTAACATTGACTAAAACATTAAAACGCACATGCCTGCAGTTTTATCAGCAACGTAATTGGACCAGTAACTACAGTGTGCATTTGCTTTAAAACAATGCTTGGAATATTCGGACACAGCCTGACATTCAGAAAACATTGCTCATGTTGAGGCCCAGTCTTGCATCTGAGATGATAACCTGTGATCAGGAGTTCTTTTTCGGGAGCAGAAGGGAGGAAGGGAGAAGGGGAAGAGGAAAAATGAATGAATTCTTTTTTCTCCCCCCCCCCACCCATCTTCCCCATAAAATGAATGCCTGATCACTGGTTACTAAAGATAAGAGCTTTTTCCAAGCAGGCCTGCACCTTTCAAAAACAAGACATTTGAACCACATATAGCTCCAGTGATTTTAGCATAACACGTCCACCAACTGATGTTAATGTTTATTAAGAAAGTATCGCCATAACATCATAACACTGTGAGAACTGAAAGTAAATATGAGTTGCGGTAAGATTACGCTACAGATAAAATTCGCGCTTAATTACAAAAGGCAAATACAGTTCTCGCAACAAATTTAAAGAAAAGGAAAACTAAAAGAAAATGTAAATTAAATACAGTTACAGCGATTAAAATTACCATTTATTATAAGCAAATCCGATAATTAACAAACACACAACTAAAGCGAAGATAAGATACAGAATCGCGTAAGCGTAATGAGGTAACAAAGACAAATAATTACCTAGTTGGTGTTGCCTTGTAATCACTGAAACTTGAAAACTTGAAACTTGTAACTTAAAACTTGAAGCAAACTTTTAACTGAAAACTTGATCAAACTTATGGCTGAAGAAAAAACTTGAGACTTGAAGAAACTTCAGCCGGAGTTGGCTTGGCTTACTTGCAACAACTAATTGTAAACGTACATGTAAGTTGCTTGCGCTTTTAATACTTCGTGAAAAAATGTCGCAATCGTTGCCCCGTGTTAAAACGACATCAGTTACACTTACAAATATGGTATGAATCTTGCTAACACGTCTTGCTAGAAGGTTCTAGACTCTTCTAGAAGGGAAAACATTAAAAAGGCCCAAAAGGCTACTTAAATACGAGGAATTATTATCAAAACGTCCGTAAAATCTAAATCTTTCGATAGAAAATAAACACATTTTCTTTGCTTTTAATAGCTACACCCATGTCTGACATTTAATTGATTTATGACAAGCTTACCCCACCAATACCTTGCTTTTTCTTTACTTTCACCTGAATCCTGAACTAAAATTAATTTGGAATCATGTTTTGCCTTTTATCTTTTGATTAGTTTCACAGAAATTGCAACTCATTGTGCTAAGTGAGTTAATGTTGATAATTTAGTTGAGTGAATAGCTTCATGGACGAATAAGTTACTGAAGCTTAAATATAAATAAATTTGAAGCAAGGACGCAGTGAAAAAAATGCATTTGGTTTTATACTGAATCAAAATATATTTTTCAAGCCAATGTACATGTAAGCTAGTCATGTTTTGTTCAAGAGCATTGATCTCAGGAGGTGTAACATTTCTGGCTTGCTAAGAGTGAAACATTTGATTTAACTTTTTGGCATTGTTGTTCGCAATAATTATTGCAATCACCTTCACTAACATTTTATCAACTTCAACATATTTTTATTGTCCTGTTTTGTTTTTTAATTTAGCTAAAATTGCTATTTGTTGAATTATTCTATGGTGTTCGATTTAAGACTGCAGGACTCTACAACCATTATTTAGGAGCAAATTTGTCTTCAAAGTGTGCTTCAGTGCACAAAGCAGGACAAAATGACATGTTGATAAATTATTTCCATATGTGCCACTGACTCTGAACAGTGAAGGCTTCCATAAAAAGAATTTTTATATTCAACATTTAATAGTCTATTATATGCATTGGCATTAAAGTGCCTATAACCCCAAATATTTTTTTCGCTAATATAAATCTTTGCCTTTGTTCGAAACGCATTGTGGCATTTTTTTTCCTTTTTTCAACCAATCTTGACTTTTTATAGGCTTCTAAACTGAGCATCATTTGTTTCATGACCGAGTCAGAAGGGGCATGGGTCTATTCCTGATTTGACGTCACAAACTGATTTGCATCGCATTAACTCTTTGTAAAAATGCATGCAAAGTAGATTTTGACGTCAAATCAGGAATAGACCCATTCCCCTTCTGACTCGGTCGCGAAACAAAGAACCTTGGTTTTTCATAAGTTTTGAAGCCTGTAAAAAGAGTTATTAAAAATAGGAAAAAAAGGTCACTATGCGTTTCGAACAGGTGCAAAGATTCATTTTGGCGAAAAAATAATTTGGGGTCATAGGCACTTTAACAAAAATATATCTGACACTTTTTCATTGATATACAATGTAAATACTCAAATACCTGCAATTTCTTCAGCATTGTGCAGGCCTGTAGAGCCTTTAATTGCAGTCTGGGCTCTTACTTCGTGTACCAGCACAGATGACGTACAACAAAAGAAATTATTGTTTTCTGTCAGTGCCTTAGGGATTTTGAGGTATTGTTCCATGTTTTTGTTCTTTTGTTTGTGTCCGGTACACGAAGTAAGAGCTGCAGTGTGCATTTACTTATTTAATTTACAGATGTACATTGTAATTACAAAAAATGGTCATATGGGAACACAGCCAAAATAATACGAATAAGCTTAATAATTTGTAATTTGTAGCAGAAAAAAATACTTTCGTTGACCAGGCCCTGAGCGAAACATCTGAGCCAGATCATAACTTTTGTCAATTTATTAGCAAGGAAGCACTTTTATATTGTAGACTACTGTACTTAATACATGCATTTTGCATTAATATGATGTGCAACCCTAGAGCTCTCACTGTACACAATTTGCCCTAGTTTGTTACCGAGCATTAAAGGGCCCCAGTCAGCCTCTGCCATTTTCAATGCCATCGAATTATTGATAATGCATGGTGAAGCGAAATCTTATTGCTTTATTGTAAGTTGTGTTCCTGAAAGTAGGTTTAATTATCTGTTGTAGTTCCACAGTGATTTCCTTTGTTTCGACGTCCTCCCAATAAAATATAAGAGCCAAATTCTCGCCTGTAAACCAAAACAAAGGTGTGGCTGACTAGGGCCCTTTAATTTGGTCAATGTAAGTAATACTAAATCATTACAAGTGAAGAGTGATCATCGCAGTAAATTTTCCAATTTAAGCAACTGGAAAGAAGAAGCCTGAAAAAATCAGGGCTTCAACGGGATTCGAACCCGTGACCTCCGCGATACCGGTGCGATGCTCTACCAACTGAGCTATGAAGCCACACATTGGGAGCGAGGTCAATTGTTGAGTTCATATTTTTCCCGCACAGTGAAGTGATGAGAAGTATATATATGAAATAATTCATATTTGTACTGCGGTTGTAGATACAAGTGAAAAGTGATCATCGCAGTAAATTTTCCAATTTAAGCAACTGGAAAGAAAAAGCCTGAAAAAATCAGGGCTTCAACGGGATTCGCCATCCCACGGCAGTCCACGGTAAAATCCCAGAATTCGCTATCTTTTAACTACGATATTTCGCCCGTCTATACTCTAATTTTTCTTCAAAAGACATCATTTGAAAGATATTTTTCCTTATTTTTCCCTAGTTTTACGAGCAGTTTTACGTTAATACTCATCAATACAATATTTGAGATCAGTGGTTTTCACCACTTCAAGTAAATTTACCTTGTGTATGCTTCACTTTTGCTTCTCATCAGGCCGCATATGAGCCCATAGTCATCATCTTTTCCCAGCGGTCATTACCATTTTGATATTTGCGAAGGAAATGTTTTCCTTCTCTTTGTATGTTGCAATGTCGGAAAATAATACGTGGCGAGAAGAGTTGAAAGCGAATTTTCAACTAAGCATTTCGGAAAATACGTCGTCCTTGCACTATATTTTTCAACAGAGAGCTGGAACATACCCAAGTATTAAAATACCGCACAAAGCATTGTTAAAATGCAGAGAGATAAAGCAAGTAATACTGAATATCTCTTACCTGGAGCTCCTACAAGTAACTGCATCAAATTTACCCGTTATGTTTAAGAATGGAAATGAAAGGCTTGAAGAGTTCTTGAGAATTCTAGCTTCGAAAACTTATTCCCAGAGCCGTGGTCTACGTGGAAACAAAAGAGTCTCTTTTTGCAATCAGACAAAATCGATTCAAGTGAACCTGGATTGGCTGGTAAATGTTAGCGGTCTCCAAGAACGCCTTCAAAAATGTGAGGAGGATAAAAAAGAACTGCTAGAGCAAGTTCAAGACCTTGAAAAGAAATGCGAGGTGCTGTTACAAGAAATTGTGGATGAACAAACTAAAGTAAAAAACCTTGAGGGTGATGTAAAAAATCTTGAGGGTGTGATAGAAAGACAGTGCAAACAAAACAGGGAACTCTCAGCATATCTGGACCACCTTGAAGACAACTCAAATATGAAAGGTACGTCTAGGATGTTAGTTTTTGGTAATAAACTACTGGTACTCTCATAATTTTAAAATAAACAGCTGTTTAATAATAAAATTATTGATCTCAATGACAGATGTATAAAGTATTTTTTACGTCGTTGGCGAAGAAGTGTCAGGCTGACGTTAAACTTCCTTGCGATAATAATTTGCGTTTCCTCAGAAATATTGCGGTACACATAATAAAATTTATCGCCTGAACCTGCAACAAGATTAGGCACCCGGAGACCGTAAGCAATAGACCACTTTCATAATGGCCGCCGATAATATTGTTCTTTTGTATCTTTGTTAATTAGACTTACTGGCCTCATTTTAGCGTAAACATTCTTTTGTATTTTGCACATAGCAGCGAGGTTAGAAAGGCTTATCAGCATTAAAACAAAAGAATATTTTATTTGGCCGCCATTATGAAAGAGGTCTATGTTAGCACCAGACCTCCATATTTGGTTTTACCGCAAACTCAAAAGATCGCAGGCGGAAAAATATCCGGGCCGGATTCGAGATCAACAAAACTTTTCGGATTCAAAGTTCCCACTTTAGATTCCGGATTCATAATTTCCGGAGACACGACCAAATCGGGAAGGTTTTATGTCGGATTCGTCCACTTTTGTGTAAACGGCAAAACTATAATCCGGTACTAAAACGTTCCGGATTTATCACGAATCCGGAACAATTTCCTCTAGTGTAAACCTATAGTCTGAAACCACCCCTAAACTTACGAGTTTCCATTCATTCCACAAACAAACAAATTAGGAAATGTAATCTTTTACATAATACTTCTTTTTTGCTGTTGATGCAGGCCGGTCTGAGGCAAAAATTCTACAATACACTAAACACATTCTCTAAGTTGCATGTTTTTTTTTTTTTGCCATTTCAACACATAGCTTCTCCAAGGGATAACTGTAGGAGCCTTGCAGAGTATCCCATCTTTGTTAAATTGATGAACTGGGGTCCATGACAACACGGGCTTTATCTTAATAGGGAAGTCTATGGCCAATCCCTCTCCGTGTTCGTTCAAAAAGTACCACCAGTGCGTGGGAAGATATTTAAACCTCGTGAAGTCATTTTTTGAAATAAAAAATGCCCTCAGTGTTCTGAAGGAGTCCCTTTGTCATGTGAAACAAAGTGCCAAATGTCCAATTCCAGATCAAAATAAAAGGGTGAGTAAGAGGAACTTTTTACACCAGCCAGCATACCAGCAGCAAATCTTCGACTTCTTTCAATAAGTCTTTCATCACTTATTTGTGTTGGCCGCTCAAATATGAAAGATATTTTTGCATCTTTAAAATGGGAACTCGGAAAAAATCAGAGCCCCAGATGGGATTTGAACCCACGACCCTCCGAGATCTAGTACGGATGCTCCAACCACTGAGCTACTGAAGACTCTTGTGGCGAACACGGGTGAAATGTGGGTATAGACTACGACTGCATCACGCAGTCACATAGTCCAATTTTAACCATATATGACTCTTTGGTTTCTTGTTCACTGCATTGTTTTTACGAATGACTTTAATTGGCGTGTTTCGCTATTAAAGGACGTTGTAGGAAAAAGACATGTTTGTGTTTTACTCTACCGGAATGCACACTTTCATCAGTGCAAAAAATAATAGCAACAAGAAGGTTAAACAATGCCTTTTATTCCACATCTTTGAAGCAAGGCTGAAGAGGCAGGGATATATTCTTTAATATTCAGGTTCCTCGAGGTTCTAGTAATTACAAGGTTAACAATAACAAAAGAAATAAAATTTGCAAATCATCCCTTTTCATGTTCATACATAATTCGCTTGCAGAATTGTCTAAGTAATTTGCTGGGAAAAAGGTGCCCAGGTGCTTTACACGGAAATTGCAAGAGTAGACAGCCCAAACGTGATTGTTAGTTGTTGTTGTTGTTGTTTTTTTTTTTCAGGATTTTTTAAGCAATTGAAAAGAAAAATCATAACATTCAAACAGCAAGAAAACTGCACCAAATTTATGGTGTAAAGTAGCAGCAAGCTATCACTAAGAACATTCTGCTTTCCTTAGATACAACTGGACATTGATTTTCGTCTTTCCTTTTTTTAAGTTTCATATGAGGAAAACTGTGTTCAGCCATCTCAACAACCCTTAAACTTTTGTAAGATTTTCATTTAATTGTCCAGGAATTACAATTTTTTTTGTTTTGAAGTTCCTTTTTTTTTTCTAAAAAAAGTTCTCATGATCATATGCTTATTTCTTGCAATCTTGTAAGCACAGTCTCATTCTGATTCTCTCCAACACTGTCGTCATCAAGGACTCCATTAGCAAGACTGCAGAGGATGGAGTCTTCCTGTTAGTGTGATGTTTGGACCTTGGCCACTGAATTTCGCGTAGCTCGGGTTATAATGCATTTGCAGGACATTAGCAGGAGTGTATAAAAGTAGATCAGGGTCGTAACGAGGTATATTTTTTCCTCAGTGAACCCCCGGCATTTTTTGAAAACTGAACCCAAAAACGTGGGTGTGTCTGATCCCTCATCCCACTAAAGTTGGCTGATCGTGATCCCGTGACTGATCGTGATCCCTGATTCTGGAGCTGTGATCCCAGATCCCATACCCCTCGTCACGACCCTGAAGTGGATCACTTTTCTGGTTCACTAAAGTGCTACTTTTTGTCTTAAAAATCTGTCATCTTGCCTTTTAAAACAACTGCTACCCGAATGGAGAAATCTCCCTTCTCTGGTCACGTCTTAGCGCATCAGCATCGCCTTTATGTTAAACGGTTTCCACCCGCACAGCAGGTTCCGTCTGTTAGTGCAGAATGAGCATTCACTATTTGGCAGGCTATTGTTATGTCTTGCCATTCTTCCGATGAGACTGTGATGACAGTGCGACGCATGCTAAGGAATACGGAAGGGTGCCAGTAAGCTCTTTTGTCTTTGAGCAAACATTTTCCCAGCCTGGGACCAGGCTCCGTAGTAAGGTTACGTTCCGCCGCCCCTTCCCTTCCCCAGTCCCCCACTCGGCTTGATTCGCTCGCCGATTTTTTCGCCACGTTCCTTCTTTTCGCTGCGTAACCCCACTGCGGAGCCTGGTCCCAGGCTAACATTTTCCTGTCCTGCGCAACTTCCATACTCCGTACCAAATTCTCCGTACATGGAGATCTTTACGCGATGTACGATTTTTTCCTGTTTGGATTATCTTGATTTCAAAAACAAAATCAAAATTTCCGTTCAAACCGCAGATCATGGCAGTACGTTCAGTTAAGATCAAGGATGATAATACAGTAATGTTAACCAGTGTCATTTGGAGATTTTGCTTTGCTTTCTAGGGATTGTTTCAATCATAATTTCAGCTGAAATAGTATAGTATCTGGAATTTGGCTAACTGCTAGATTATAAGGCGCACGACCTGAGTTGCTCGATCACAAGGTCACGGCCCAATTATCAACCCATGAAACTCTATGCCCAACAACAATTACGATCACGGTAACGGCCAAATGAAAGCAAAAATCAACATACTACAAAAGAGTAACCAAAGAAATACATAAGAGGAGGAACTGGCTTTTGGTAATTTTGTCAGGGGAAACGGAAGATGTAGAACATGGCTATTTGTTCTTAAAGGAGGGTTGTTAAACTTTATACGTAAAATGTAACTTAAGGGACGGACCATTATTTTTCTGGAGGGGGGGAATAGAAAATATTGAAAAAAATTGTTTGCAGGGCCTAAAAAGACAAAAAAAATTGTTTGCAAACATGATATGTATAAAAAAAACCGTAGTTTGCATAGAAGCCAGAGAAACTTGTAACCTATCAATGAAAAAAAAAATCAAAACTGAAATTTAAACTTTAACGTATGTAGCTGTTTGTAGACAGGATACAGGGCTCCACTGAGATCAACATTTTATTTGACCAAATTGGAACACGAAGTATTGCATGGAACGAGCATGAAACGAGCCAAACCAAAGCTAGACAAAATCCTTCAGAGGGTATATTAAGGACCACAGTCAATAAACAGAAACAACAAGGGTCAAAGCAAACAGGCGATAAATGAAGAATGCAAACCCAGAAATGACCATTGGTATCAAAATACATAGCATGCGACATTTAAGCACATGGATGTTTCAATCACTATCATCATCATATGTAATGCTCTAAACCATCGCGTTTTCCCGCTGAAAACAAACACTGAAGAAGCTTAATCAGTAAATAGAAACGAGATAGATGCAGCAAACATGCGAACAGGTGTCGTGTGAGCCTTCCAACCCCATTTTACGCTTTGTAGATTTCTCTTTTTGCAATTCATTTGTGGCCGCCGTAAAATATTAAATTAAATAACGATTCAAATGAAGAATGATCGTCGCATTTGTGATCGCAATTTTTACAATTGCTATGAAGCCGCTGACGTTGGGAGCTGGTCAATTTTGGGTTCATTTGCTCCCGTGAAAGATATGTTGAAATGACTGACGGCAGCAAAAAGGGGAAATTCCTTTTTGTGTCAGAGCGTGGTTAAAGTGCCACTACGACCAAAAAACAATTCTTCTTTTTCTTTGGATTTTAAAACTATGTTAACTAAACACTAAGTGAGCCAAGTTTTAAGTTCTGATTTTAAAAAGACGCCTGTTTATTTTAACTGGAATGTTGTTATTTATTGGTCCGCCATTACTAACTTTAAGATCTTGAGAGAGCTGGGTCGAGGAGAAAATGACGTCAAAGACTCACTGGTTTAAGAATGCAATGCGTGTGTACGCGGCTGAATTAATATGCAGCACGGGATTTTCGAGCTTTCAGATTTTTAAACTCGTGTTTTGCATATATAATAAGTTGCGTTTATACGCTGAAATCTTAAGCTAGTGAGTAAATGACGTCACTTTTCCCTAGATCCAAGCCTCTGAGGTCCAATCGGTTAGTTTTGAACGTGAGTAATGGCGGATCGTGAAATCCAGACCTTACACTCGAAATAAACAGCCTTTGGATAAAAATCAAAGCTCAAAATTTTGCCAGTCAAGTGTTCAGGAAACACACTTCAAAAATCTGAAGAAAAAAAGAAAATGATTTTTTGATCATAGTGACACTTTAAAAGGTGTTGTTCGAAAAAAAATATTTGCAGAGGTGCATAGACAAAAGAAAGTTTACAGAGGAACATTTTTCATACTCTCTCCCCCCACCCCCTCCCCCCACCCCCCGTTCCAGGAAAATAATGGTCCGTCCCTAAGTGCCACGCGTCTCTTTTGGAGCTCCTAGAAAGGAAATTAAACCACTTTTTCATCAAAATTAGCTTGCGAGTAGGCTCTGACAGGTGCTGCGGTACGCACCGGCCTCGCTGCAACACATGAGCCTGAGAGGGACCTGGTTCGACACTCGCGGCTTCGCCACTCGTCCCGTAGCGCCTATAAGAGCCTGCTCGAAGGCTAGCAAATCACATTCCCGCGGGAGGCTTATAATTTATTATCCCAGTTCAATAGCTCATAATCACTCGGATTAAGTTGGAAGCGTAGGTTCCACTGCTCTGTAATCCTTGTTTGATCAAATTATCACCTTATGAAGCGAAATCCTCAGTGTAGGCCATGTTTACAATGTCTGCCACGTGCAAAGTGAAAACCATGAGGATGTACATACATGCATACATAAAGTTTATTTTTTCTCGAATTTAAGAGTAGCTACAAAAGCTAATTTTTCGAAGAGAAAAATAAAAAAAATCAACAAAATATACAATAACTTACAAACTACAACTGTGTACAATATTTACAATTCATGGCTAAAATAAAATAAATCCATGTCCTGAATATTTGAAAATACTATATCAGGAAGAAGTTTACAAAATGTACCATATTTACATTAAGTTAAGACCAGCTAAAACATTTCTAAAGTCATTAAGGTTCGAAGTTCGAACAAAGTCCGGAAGTGAGTTCCATAGTTTAGCGGCATGATAAGGAAAAGAGCGAAGGCCATAAGTAGTAGTTTTAGGTACAGGTAGTGTCAGAATATGTAGTTACCTCGTAAATTATAGGAGGTAGTACGGAGAGTAAACATATTCCTCATGTACATAGGATATTTGATCAAAAATAAACTTTTTTTTAGAGTAAAATTAACATATTGTGTATACGTCTGTCATATAGAGAAACAGAGTTAACTTTGTCCAATAAGTTGTTATATGTCGATTCAAAATTATCTAGAATGAACCTAAGAATCCTTTTATTGAGAGCTTCTATTTTCTCTGTATTTTGCGCGCCGCAGAAATGCCACACTGATGAACAATAATGAAAGTGCAGTAGAATAAAGGCCTTATACAGTTTAACCAAAGTGGCTTTGGAGATCAGTTTTCTAAATCTTCCCATGACATTTATTAATAACTGATTATTGACCTTTTTACAAACCGAAGATACGTGTTTATCAAACTGAAGTTTGTTGTCAGTGTTCATACTAAATATATTGTCGATTGACTCTTTCACTGGAAAGGAGAAAGTAATACTCCGTGTCACCGAGGATCAAGGCCTGATGTTTAGTTTCGTTAACAATCACACCGCTTTCATTGTACCATTGATTTGCTGTTTCAACTTCCATACACAACCATACTTCTAGTGCCACCGGATCCCTATCTGAGTAATAAATTTGATGGTCGTCAGCATATGCGTTTAGCTTAGCTCTCTTTATGTGATAAAAAATATCGTTTATAAATATATTAAAAAGAATAGGGCCTAAAACGCTACCCTGAGCCACTCTGCTCTTAACAGTCTCCCATGACGAGAAAGTGTCACCAATCTTCACCCTCTGTTGTCGATTCGACAGATAGTCCCCTAACAGGGCACAGCTATCCTTGTTAAATCCGTAGGCTTTGACGGTTTGGCTGATAGCAGAGAATGCTGTATAACATCAAAAGCCTTTGACAAATCCATCGACACTATCCCCACGAGTTGCCCATCATCCAGCATTGACCTCCACTCTTCTGTCATTCTTAATGACGTCAGAAATAGAGGTCGATACTGTGAAGTCCTCCGGGGTTGTCCCGGGAAATGCCCAGCCCCGCGCGCGGGCAGTAGAAAAATTTCAAATGCCCCAACCCCGGCACTAAAATGCGAGTAAATGCCAAGCTAATTCCCGGGAAGGGAGGGCGGGGGACATCGCTGGTGCAGTTTTTGTAGCGACACTTCTATTATTCCTTTTAGATTTTTTCGCGGAAATGTGTCAAAACGGAACGAAGTATCAAGTAATTTGAAATTTAATAGAAACAAGGATGATGTTATTCACCGTCAAGTACGTTGGTGAGATTTAAAAGTGTGTGTTTATAAGTCATCTGCCTTACAATCAGATAATAATTAGGAGTTAAGGCAGAGCCGCTCAAGTCTCGTGCATTGAGTGCGAAACTCGTGCAAAGAAATGCAGTCTTACGCACTCACTCTGAAATTATTATTTCTGACGTATTTAAGATTTTTTTTTTTATTTAAACAGTCCAGGAAAGATTTCCACACAGCCCCACACATTAATTATACATGCATCACTGTCATACTAGCCCTGTTCAAAAACGAGTAGATTTTGAGTCACAAAATGCACGCATAATTTATGAATATGGTTTGTGGAAATCTTGCCAAAAGTTCATTTTGCCGTCAAAAATCTCACTCTTCGACAACAAATTAACTTGAGAGCTCTGTTAATTATTTCTAAATTTAAACTACCGGGGATTCCCCCAACCCTCTGTCCAGTCTCTCTCGTTTTTACTTGTACATGAAGGGGTGGCGAATGGTTCTTCAAAAACTCTGGGTCTCGCAAAATTTTAGTCGAATTTCACCGGTCTCGCAGTCTCGTTTTTTGAGCGGCTATGTGCGTCTCGCAGTCTCGTTTTTTATACGAAGGTGTCTCGGAGTCTCGATTTTTTGCAATGTTTAAGGGTCTCGAAGTCCCGATTCGTTGGTTTGTATTTTTTAAATGACGTCTTCTCGTCACTTGATATTGAATTTCAGTAACGCAACTTTCAATTTTCGAGAAAAAGTTCATCCTAACTTCTCCTAAATTTTCTGAATTCCACAAAAAGCTAGAAAAATTATCGCAAAGTCATTTTGGAGCCAGAAAAACAGTTATTTTGTTGTAGCATATCATAACGTAGTGTTATAGTCGAATTTCCACTTCCAGCAAATACACAAGCTTACACAGAAGCTGGCCAAAAGGCTAAAATGGGAATGAAGAAACCCACACAACCCACGATAGCTCATGATGAAACCCACGAAGTCGGAGAACTTATCAGTTGTCCCCAGTGGAACTGTAAAAGCACAAATATTCCCAGTAAAACAAAAAGGTTACTATTACTCACCTAACAGTGCCCTAGTGCCTCGTACATGGACAATTGAATAAGATATTTCCGTCATTCTTCTTGTAATTTGTTCGATGGTCATCTGGAACCCTTTTAATAAGTTTTAATTTGTTCACTGTTCTCAATTCATCCATGCAATCGGACGAGTTCTGAGACTGAGTGTTAACGACTTTTAACCAAACAGCTATAATCTGCAGTCGATTCATCATTTTCTCTTTTTGCTTCTTTTTATGCCACTTGACTCTGATAACAATGTAAAGCATATATTCGGTTACTTCTGTTTTATGGTTTGTTTTGTTTGTCTTTTTTCTTTCCCTTTTGTCTTATGATTTTGGAGCAGTTATTCTCGTGATCTATGTGGCAGACGAAGAGGACGCCCTCTTGATGTGTGGCCACCAGACGCTGGTTCTGTTTGCGCAGGTGAAGGCTTCGTTGTTGTAACTCTGCTAAGCTGCATCACGCACTGATGATAGACCTCTTCATTCATTTCTAATTGAAAATCATCTTCAAGATAAGTAATGCCGTCATCACCTTTTAGCTGGCAAACGACCTGATCCAACTTCACAATACCGGTGAATTCATAGTGTAGGAACAAACAGTCCTCTGGATCAGGTGCGTAAATATGGACTTCCGCAGAGTCCATCAACATCCGGGGTTTCCAGTCTTGGGCAAGGTTTCCTAGTAAAAATGGGCCCGAAACTCTTTCATCACGCGAAATCAAAAGGATTGAACCTTTACTAAACGTAATGGTGGAAACACAATTCATCGTTACTGGCACACAATCAACATCGAAATCATCCTCATCGTCACTGGTTGGAATATCTGAATTCACATGTATGTTGTCGCAGATCTCTGACAATGAAGAAGAGGGGTTTGCTACAAGTCCTCGACGACCGTAAGCAGTTACAGGCAGGGTGCCCGGGTTATCCTTTGTTGACTTGGCACGTACAGTTAGTTGCCGCGACGACCTTCCGTACTCCATCGCCCACTTTCGCATTGTGGACAGGTCTTGCTGTGTACCGTTTTGCTTGGGCGGACGAGGGATGTCAGGCAGTTCTTCAAAACTAACCATATTTTCCGGTAGAAAAGCAAACTTTAAAAAAAGTCCATAAAAAGCCCATAGAACGTCAAATGTATAAATGTTTAAAGCTGTAAGTTGTAATCAGATAATATTTCCGGCGACCAGGACCGCCTCATGAATTAAATTATGAATTGACGTCACAGACCTGAGCTAGACCTGGTTTGCCGCTCACATTAGCTCACATTGTAGTTTTAATATTTTGACCTATTTTGCCAGCTTTTGCCATCTTGAGCAAACAATCCCGGCTAAAACCACCATCAATGCAACATGCAGCCTATGCCTTTGATAATTAGCTATAGTACTGTAGCTTATAGTAATAGAATCGAACCTGGATGAATGATGAACCGTCGGACCTAACTGGCTAAGCATGGCGTGGTTGTTTTCTCGAGTCCGGGATTGAAGTTCTACTGATAGACTAAGACGAATTGTCGGCACATTGATAAATACAAACATTAATAGAGTACTTACTTGATTCGTGCTTTCGTTTCCGATCAGAAGAAGACGACTTTTCCTCCATTTCCGTTTCCTCTATGGTTTTAACGCAATAACGTTTCCACTCAACTAGCTTCAACTGAGTTCAAACACAGCCGCGCATTCTTTTTAACGACTTCCAGGCAAATGTAAGTGGCAGCGCGTCAGTCACAAAAAAATCAAGGCAAACGACCAAGTGTAACCTCCTGACCGGAAATTAGGTCATGGCCAGGAAAATAATAGAGTTTATTGACTGTTGACAGGTTTACAACAAAAGCCTCCTTCGTAAGACTTTTGCACAAGCTAATTCTAGCTCATTGTCATATCTTCTCATAGCTCTGAACCAAATCTGGGGCTCGAATTTTAAGAGTCTAAACGTCTCACGCTCGCACTCAAAACACTTTGAAGTCTCGGTCTCGCAATCTAAAAAGTCACAATGTCTCGGGCTCGCAAAGAAAAACGCTAGTCTCGCCGTCTCGCAAAGTCTCGCATTTACCATTCGCCACCCCTACATGACCAAGCAGATAAAACAAACATGGCTGTCCTTAACGGCGATTTATCTGATTTATCGACCTCTTTTTCAGATTCTTCCTCGCTCACTTCATCTCCGTGTTCAAGTTAATCCTTTTCAGAAACAAGCCAAACTGATTTTACAAGTGGATCCGAAGGTAAACGTTTGATTCTGTCATCTAACAAGCCACATTTCGTGTAAACTTCAATTTGCCATTTTCAAAGGGCGATGCAATAAGCTTAAATTTTGTGTATATACTGCTTGCAAGTCATTCCTTTTCCTAGCAAAGTGTCAATCTTCTTAGCTTGAGAGCTAGTTACTGACTTCCAATATGAGTAAAAGAAGACATGTCTTGCTTTTAAGCTCCCTGTATTTTAAGAAAAATATAATGTGGCGCTCTTTAACGTTTCAGGTGATTTACAAGCGCCAGTCGATGAAGGAATTTACGGATGGATCCTTTCTTTGATAGAATAAGAAAAAATTGCTCGTTTTGTCAATCGGTGCCAAGGAATCTATGAACTGAACTGGCAAATCGTGGTGTCGAAATACTGGTTTGAATGGCGAAGAGCTCGCAGAGACTCAAAGTCCAAAAATGTTAAGAACGTCAAATTCAGCCACAGAACCGCTAGTAATACTTTGAGAGGTTCGCTGTTAAATGCATATAAAGACAAAGGAGCTAAAGAATTTCACGAAAAGAAAGTGCTAAATAGCGGAAATAAGACCATAAAAAGATGTTTTAAATTACCTACGACAATGATGCAGAAGTTCTCAAAATGCCAAGTAAGTTGTTTGTATACACCACAACAGGAGTGGCGAGGGATGCTGATATTTCCTCGGGGCAGAAAACACATAGATGGGGTTCATGTTGCACTCCCATGGTAAACTTCTATCTGACTGTTGGTGCTGTTATAAGACTAGTTCATTTTTTGAAAGGGGACACTTCTAGTCAATTGTAAGGGTGGTGGACTGTCTTTATAAAAAAAAAACATAATAATCAATAAATGTCTCATAAAGTTGTAGCCAAATTTGATGGATTATACGATCTTGAATTATTTTTGCTTAACTATCTACCCCAAACAGTGGTCTCGCACTTGTAAAACAAAAACAAAAAAAAAACGTTGTCTTCTTGCCATTCCACAAACTCTTGAATTTACCATGTCCTATTTCTGATAATATTATTATTATGGTGGGTCATAAATTGCAAGCCAAATTTGCTGATGACTGGTTCATTATTATGATTATAGATGGATCACTTTATGGCTCCTGGTTTTCCAGGCAATTCATTACCAGTAATTCATTTAAATCAGACTTTAATTTGCCTGTCTTTATTTATGACGTTGAATCAAATTAATTGCTACTCCTAATGAATTATTGTTCTTAATGGTAATTTAAGGGTGAATTTCTCGCCGATGCAGTTTGGGGCTGAGAATTAATAATAATATTGTAGTCTTTTGATAGTTAGGGACATTAAATTTTACAATTATAAGGGATATATATACTGTGTATGAAAAGGCCCCTGACCTTGTACACCCCAAATAATCATATTAAACTGAATAAATGTTTGAAAGAAAATTCGCCCTGAGTGGGATTTGAACCCACGTCCCCCCGCATACTAGTCGGGTGTGATAACCACTACACCATCAGGACAACCATGCTGGCAACACGGCAATCGAAGATGTGATTTACGTGGTAAGGAACATGGGATCCCGGGGAATTTTTCTTTCGAGGTGACGAGGTAGGGGAAGCCTATAACTCCATTTTGAAATCCAACTACCGGTAAGGATCAAATTCATGATGCACGACGGAAGTCAAATTAGCGGATGACAATGGAGGATCCACAAGGGGTACAGGCTATTTTTAATTAATATATACTCTGTATGAAAGGGCCCCTGACCTTGTACACCCCAAATAATCATATTAAACTGAATAAATGTTTGAAAGAAAATGTCCTGATGGTGTAGTGGTTATCACACCCGACTAGTATGCGGGGGGACGTGGGGGACGTGGGTTCAAATCCCACTCAGGGCGAATTTTCTTTCAAACATTTATTCAGTTTAATATGATTATTTGGGGTGTACAAGGTCAGGGGCCCTTTCATACACAGTAGATATTAATTAACAATGGCCTGTATCCCTTGTGGATCCTCCATTGTCATCCGCTAAGTTGACTTTGGTCATGCATCATGAATTTGATCCTTAGTTGGATTTCAAAACGGAGTTATAGGTTTCCCCTACCTTGTCACCTCGAAAGAAAAATTCCCCGGGATCCCACGTTCCTTACCACGTAAATCACATCTTCGATTGCCGTGTTGTCAGCATGGTTGTCCTGATGGTGTAGTGGTTATCATACCCGACTAGTATGCGGGGCGACGTGGGTTCAAAACCCACTCAGGGCAAATTTTCTTTCAAACATTTATTCAGTTTTTTTTTCCTATGTAATCCAGCTTGTCTGAGAGAATTAATTGCACCCCCGTTGGGACCAGTGTAATATGAGTTGTTCTTTTGGCATTTTCTGAAACTTTCATGGAGCGAAGTAGTGCACCTTAGAGGAAAGGGTTATATGCCCGCACCCCTCCCCCCCTCAGAGAAGCAACCAGCTCGACAGACAGATAGCTCGTACATAAACCATACTCTTTGGGGCTGCACATAGCTACATGTACATAGCCCATGTTAGATGGGCTATTCATGACACCTGTAGGGGTGTAAAATCTCACCAGCATAACAGAACTTACTAAGCTCAATACAAAAATTAATAATTGAATAGTAATGGGAATTTCTCAGCTGATCAGTCTTAAAACTGGTTCTAGTCTGCAACGAAAGTTCAAATTCTTAAGATTCTTAGGTGTGAATCATCAGGTCCTTTACAGACCAAACAGTTTGGATTTCCCTCTCACTAGCCAACTGAATATGCAGATCTTAGTATTATTGACCAAGTCCAATTCCTTCCTTTGGACGAAATTAATATCACCCCAACCCACCCCTCCTCCCCCTCCCCCCCTTCCTCTAAGTTACCCCTGATATCTAAGCCAATTATAGCTTTTGTTAGAACTAAAAAACTTGGCTACATCGCTGCATCCAGATTACTCGGGCAGACATAGTGTCCAAACAGGGTTAATTGCTATTGCTAACTGCCTTAAAACTTTGCAGGTATGTTCTCTCCAAATAAGACAGATATATATATATATATATCTGTCTTAATTTACAAAAACGTACCTACAGAAATTTCAAGCGCGTTGCAACAATTTGACCCCTGAGGTGAGTAAAAAACAGTTGAATGTCGCTAGGTAGGGCTTAAAATCGACAAATTAATCGCTGGAAACAGACGAAAAGTCGATCTTGGCAAAAGCGACAGAATTGTAATGAAATAAACAACATTTACTAAAAGCACAGAAATTATGACCTTTCAGTCTCGCAAACTATCAGGCTCATAGCGAGATGCCCGACTAAAACAGATCCAGAATTTACCGTTCTTGAGCCCAGAATCGGTTGTCTAAGACAAAATCACTTCAGCTAAACACTCACGAAGCGTTTTTATGCTTGCACACACTATTCTTATAACACGAGCACCACGACATACCTGAAATCCGTCTGTCAAACAAGTTGAGGAAATCACACAATTATCCACGTTCGCGCGGCACTGATAAAGTTATCCACAACCAACCAGGCACAATGTTTCCACACTTGATAAGGGGAAAATATCATCAAATTACTCTCTCTCTCAATAACTCTCGCTTTCCCCATATAAATCATCACATGTAGACTTTGCTGACACAGTCGATTTATTCAAGATCCCGGATGTAGCCATTCGTTTTCAAACGGACAAATATAGGGCGGTATTGACAAAAAAATTGAACTAAGTCTCTGGCCTGGTCACAAATCAGCTTTAATTTTGCTCTCGCCGAATAGATCTGACTCCTACAAACTACTTTTTCAGGCCAGAGACTCGTCACCGGCCACAGCAAAGCTCGCAATATGATGCCTTTCCGTCTCAAGCCCGAGATCGGTGTTTCACCCGTTTAGCCAAAATGAGACGGAATACGGAAACATATTGGACGACGGCAGACTTTGCCAATCGTGAGAATTGTTCCTTCATAAGGCTTAATGATGCCTTCCGGAAAACTTCACTGTAGGCGGCCAAAAACAAATGTAGCAAATTAACCGACCACTGAAAACAACTTCTAACGCGCGCGCTGATTTCAAATTAGCGACTTGTGACACTAAGAGAATTGTGGGAAATAATATGTAGGGGAGAGAGGGGAAGGAGGTAAGGGGGGGGGGGGTGGGGAAAGATGTAAATAGCATTAAAAACACGATTATGTATGTACTAAAAACAGAAAGACACAGAAAAAGTGGTCAAAAAGTACTGAACAAGCCTCAAATGAGACTGTTGCTAAAGATTCCTGGAGGTACCTTTTTGTAAATCAAGACAGATATCTCAACCCTATAGCAGAGAATCAACACTAATCCTCTAACAGACCGTATTAGACCGTAGTTACGTGTTTTAAGATAGCATTTTCGTTACCAAAACATAAGGACAACAGTTAATTTAATAAAACGCAAAATTTTTCATAAGCAAAATTCAAGTCAAATTCTGTGTCTTTCAAGTCAATATAAAGACAAATGCTAGACCTGCAAGCACACAGAAACAAGCCAGTATAAGGCAATAGTATAGGTCGATTTGTAAGATCTGAAGTAAAGATATCTAGCTACTTCAAGGTCTTTGGTGGCATTTCCCGAGTTCAAAAGTCATCATCAGCTAGATTTGTGTTGTACATGTTAAAAATCTGTCTTAATTTACAAAAACGTACCTACAGAAATTTCAAGCGCGTTGCAACAATTTGACCCCTGAGGTGAGTAAAAAACAGTTGAATGTCGCTAGGTAGGGCTTAAAATCGACAAATTAATCGCTGGAAACAGACGAAAAGTCGATCTTGGCAAAAGCGACAGAATTGTAATGAAATAAACAACATTTACTAAAAGCACAGAAATTATGACCTTTCAGTCTCGCAAACTATCAGGCTCATAGCGAGATGCCCGACTAAAACAGATCCAGAATTTACCGTTCTTGAGCCCAGAATCGGTTGTCTAAGACAAAATCACTTCAGCTAAACACTCACGAAGCGTTTTTATGCTTGCACACACTATTCTTATAACACGAGCACCACGACATACCTGAAATCCGTCTGTCAAACAAGTTGAGGAAATCACACAATTATCCACGTTCGCGCGGCACTGATAAAGTTATCCACAACCAACCAGGCACAATGTTTCCACACTTGATAAGGGGAAAATATCATCAAATTACTCTCTCTCTCAATAACTCTCGCTTTCCCCATATAAATCATCACATGTAGACTTTGCTGACACAGTCGATTTATTCAAGATCCCGGATGTAGCCATTCGTTTTCAAACGGACAAATATAGGGCGGTATTGACAAAAAAATTGAACTAAGTCTCTGGCCTGGTCACAAATCAGCTTTAATTTTGCTCTCGCCGAATAGATCTGACTCCTACAAACTACTTTTTCAGGCCAGAGACTCGTCACCGGCCACAGCAAAGCTCGCAATATGATGCCTTTCCGTCTCAAGCCCGAGATCGGTGTTTCACCCGTTTAGCCAAAATGAGACGGAATACGGAAACATATTGGACGACGGCAGACTTTGCCAATCGTGAGAATTGTTCCTTCATAAGGCTTAATGATGCCTTCCGGAAAACTTCACTGTAGGCGGCCAAAAACAAATGTAGCAAATTAACCGACCACTGAAAACAACTTCTAACGCGCGCGCTGATTTCAAATTAGCGACTTGTGACACTAAGAGAATTGTGGGAAATAATATGTAGGGGAGAGAGGGGAAGGAGGTAAGGGGGGGGGGGGTGGGGAAAGATGTAAATAGCATTAAAAACACGATTATGTATGTACTAAAAACAGAAAGACACAGAAAAAGTGGTCAAAAAGTACTGAACAAGCCTCAAATGAGACTGTTGCTAAAGATTCCTGGAGGTACCTTTTTGTAAATCAAGACAGATATCTCAACCCTATAGCAGAGAATCAACACTAATCCTCTAACAGACCGTATTAGACCGTAGTTACGTGTTTTAAGATAGCATTTTCGTTACCAAAACATAAGGACAACAGTTAATTTAATAAAACGCAAAATTTTTCATAAGCAAAATTCAAGTCAAATTCTGTGTCTTTCAAGTCAATATAAAGACAAATGCTAGACCTGCAAGCACACAGAAACAAGCCAGTATAAGGCAATAGTATAGGTCGATTTGTAAGATCTGAAGTAAAGATATCTAGCTACTTCAAGGTCTTTGGTGGCATTTCCCGAGTTCAAAAGTCATCATCAGCTAGATTTGTGTTGTACATGTTAAAAATCTGTCTTAATTTACAAAAACGTACCTACAGAAATTTCAAGCGCGTTGCAACAATTTGACCCCTGAGGTGAGTAAAAAACAGTTGAATGTCGCTAGGTAGGGCTTAAAATCGACAAATTAATCGCTGGAAACAGACGAAAAGTCGATCTTGGCAAAAGCGACAGAATTGTAATGAAATAAACAACATTTACTAAAAGCACAGAAATTATGACCTTTCAGTCTCGCAAACTATCAGGCTCATAGCGAGATGCCCGACTAAAACAGATCCAGAATTTACCGTTCTTGAGCCCAGAATCGGTTGTCTAAGACAAAATCACTTCAGCTAAACACTCACGAAGCGTTTTTATGCTTGCACACACTATTCTTATAACACGAGCACCACGACATACCTGAAATCCGTCTGTCAAACAAGTTGAGGAAATCACACAATTATCCACGTTCGCGCGGCACTGATAAAGTTATCCACAACCAACCAGGCACAATGTTTCCACACTTGATAAGGGGAAAATATCATCAAATTACTCTCTCTCTCAATAACTCTCGCTTTCCCCATATAAATCATCACATGTAGACTTTGCTGACACAGTCGATTTATTCAAGATCCCGGATGTAGCCATTCGTTTTCAAACGGACAAATATAGGGCGGTATTGACAAAAAAATTGAACTAAGTCTCTGGCCTGGTCACAAATCAGCTTTAATTTTGCTCTCGCCGAATAGATCTGACTCCTACAAACTACTTTTTCAGGCCAGAGACTCGTCACCGGCCACAGCAAAGCTCGCAATATGATGCCTTTCCGTCTCAAGCCCGAGATCGGTGTTTCACCCGTTTAGCCAAAATGAGACGGAATACGGAAACATATTGGACGACGGCAGACTTTGCCAATCGTGAGAATTGTTCCTTCATAAGGCTTAATGATGCCTTCCGGAAAACTTCACTGTAGGCGGCCAAAAACAAATGTAGCAAATTAACCGACCACTGAAAACAACTTCTAACGCGCGCGCTGATTTCAAATTAGCGACTTGTGACACTAAGAGAATTGTGGGAAATAATATGTAGGGGAGAGAGGGGAAGGAGGTAAGGGGGGGGGGGGGGTGGGGAAAGATGTAAATAGCATTAAAAACACGATTATGTATGTACTAAAAACAGAAAGACACAGAAAAAGTGGTCAAAAAGTACTGAACAAGCCTCAAATGAGACTGTTGCTAAAGATTCCTGGAGGTACCTTTTTGTAAATCAAGACAGATATCTCAACCCTATAGCAGAGAATCAACACTAATCCTCTAACAGACCGTATTAGACCGTAGTTACGTGTTTTAAGATAGCATTTTCGTTACCAAAACATAAGGACAACAGTTAATTTAATAAAACGCAAAATTTTTCATAAGCAAAATTCAAGTCAAATTCTGTGTCTTTCAAGTCAATATAAAGACAAATGCTAGACCTGCAAGCACACAGAAACAAGCCAGTATAAGGCAATAGTATAGGTCGATTTGTAAGATCTGAAGTAAAGATATCTAGCTACTTCAAGGTCTTTGGTGGCATTTCCCGAGTTCAAAAGTCATCATCAGCTAGATTTGTGTTGTACATGTTAAAAATCTGTCTTAATTTACAAAAACGTACCTACAGAAATTTCAAGCGCGTTGCAACAATTTGACCCCTGAGGTGAGTAAAAAACAGTTGAATGTCGCTAGGTAGGGCTTAAAATCGACAAATTAATCGCTGGAAACAGACGAAAAGTCGATCTTGGCAAAAGCGACAGAATTGTAATGAAATAAACAACATTTACTAAAAGCACAGAAATTATGACCTTTCAGTCTCGCAAACTATCAGGCTCATAGCGAGATGCCCGACTAAAACAGATCCAGAATTTACCGTTCTTGAGCCCAGAATCGGTTGTCTAAGACAAAATCACTTCAGCTAAACACTCACGAAGCGTTTTTATGCTTGCACACACTATTCTTATAACACGAGCACCACGACATACCTGAAATCCGTCTGTCAAACAAGTTGAGGAAATCACACAATTATCCACGTTCGCGCGGCACTGATAAAGTTATCCACAACCAACCAGGCACAATGTTTCCACACTTGATAAGGGGAAAATATCATCAAATTACTCTCTCTCTCAATAACTCTCGCTTTCCCCATATAAATCATCACATGTAGACTTTGCTGACACAGTCGATTTATTCAAGATCCCGGATGTAGCCATTCGTTTTCAAACGGACAAATATAGGGCGGTATTGACAAAAAAATTGAACTAAGTCTCTGGCCTGGTCACAAATCAGCTTTAATTTTGCTCTCGCCGAATAGATCTGACTCCTACAAACTACTTTTTCAGGCCAGAGACTCGTCACCGGCCACAGCAAAGCTCGCAATATGATGCCTTTCCGTCTCAAGCCCGAGATCGGTGTTTCACCCGTTTAGCCAAAATGAGACGGAATACGGAAACATATTGGACGACGGCAGACTTTGCCAATCGTGAGAATTGTTCCTTCATAAGGCTTAATGATGCCTTCCGGAAAACTTCACTGTAGGCGGCCAAAAACAAATGTAGCAAATTAACCGACCACTGAAAACAACTTCTAACGCGCGCGCTGATTTCAAATTAGCGACTTGTGACACTAAGAGAATTGTGGGAAATAATATGTAGGGGAGAGAGGGGAAGGAGGTAAGGGGGGGGGGGTGGGGAAAGATGTAAATAGCATTAAAAACACGATTATGTATGTACTAAAAACAGAAAGACACAGAAAAAGTGGTCAAAAAGTACTGAACAAGCCTCAAATGAGACTGTTGCTAAAGATTCCTGGAGGTACCTTTTTGTAAATCAAGACAGATATCTCAACCCTATAGCAGAGAATCAACACTAATCCTCTAACAGACCGTATTAGACCGTAGTTACGTGTTTTAAGATAGCATTTTCGTTACCAAAACATAAGGACAACAGTTAATTTAATAAAACGCAAAATTTTTCATAAGCAAAATTCAAGTCAAATTCTGTGTCTTTCAAGTCAATATAAAGACAAATGCTAGACCTGCAAGCACACAGAAACAAGCCAGTATAAGGCAATAGTATAGGTCGATTTGTAAGATCTGAAGTAAAGATATCTAGCTACTTCAAGGTCTTTGGTGGCATTTCCCGAGTTCAAAAGTCATCATCAGCTAGATTTGTGTTGTACATGTTAAAAATCTGTCTTAATTTACAAAAACGTACCTACAGAAATTTCAAGCGCGTTGCAACAATTTGACCCCTGAGGTGAGTAAAAAACAGTTGAATGTCGCTAGGTAGGGCTTAAAATCGACAAATTAATCGCTGGAAACAGACGAAAAGTCGATCTTGGCAAAAGCGACAGAATTGTAATGAAATAAACAACATTTACTAAAAGCACAGAAATTATGACCTTTCAGTCTCGCAAACTATCAGGCTCATAGCGAGATGCCCGACTAAAACAGATCCAGAATTTACCGTTCTTGAGCCCAGAATCGGTTGTCTAAGACAAAATCACTTCAGCTAAACACTCACGAAGCGTTTTTATGCTTGCACACACTATTCTTATAACACGAGCACCACGACATACCTGAAATCCGTCTGTCAAACAAGTTGAGGAAATCACACAATTATCCACGTTCGCGCGGCACTGATAAAGTTATCCACAACCAACCAGGCACAATGTTTCCACACTTGATAAGGGGAAAATATCATCAAATTACTCTCTCTCTCAATAACTCTCGCTTTCCCCATATAAATCATCACATGTAGACTTTGCTGACACAGTCGATTTATTCAAGATCCCGGATGTAGCCATTCGTTTTCAAACGGACAAATATAGGGCGGTATTGACAAAAAAATTGAACTAAGTCTCTGGCCTGGTCACAAATCAGCTTTAATTTTGCTCTCGCCGAATAGATCTGACTCCTACAAACTACTTTTTCAGGCCAGAGACTCGTCACCGGCCACAGCAAAGCTCGCAATATGATGCCTTTCCGTCTCAAGCCCGAGATCGGTGTTTCACCCGTTTAGCCAAAATGAGACGGAATACGGAAACATATTGGACGACGGCAGACTTTGCCAATCGTGAGAATTGTTCCTTCATAAGGCTTAATGATGCCTTCCGGAAAACTTCACTGTAGGCGGCCAAAAACAAATGTAGCAAATTAACCGACCACTGAAAACAACTTCTAACGCGCGCGCTGATTTCAAATTAGCGACTTGTGACACTAAGAGAATTGTGGGAAATAATATGTAGGGGAGAGAGGGGAAGGAGGTAAGGGGGGGGGGGTGGGGAAAGATGTAAATAGCATTAAAAACACGATTATGTATGTACTAAAAACAGAAAGACACAGAAAAAGTGGTCAAAAAGTACTGAACAAGCCTCAAATGAGACTGTTGCTAAAGATTCCTGGAGGTACCTTTTTGTAAATCAAGACAGATATCTCAACCCTATAGCAGAGAATCAACACTAATCCTCTAACAGACCGTATTAGACCGTAGTTACGTGTTTTAAGATAGCATTTTCGTTACCAAAACATAAGGACAACAGTTAATTTAATAAAACGCAAAATTTTTCATAAGCAAAATTCAAGTCAAATTCTGTGTCTTTCAAGTCAATATAAAGACAAATGCTAGACCTGCAAGCACACAGAAACAAGCCAGTATAAGGCAATAGTATAGGTCGATTTGTAAGATCTGAAGTAAAGATATCTAGCTACTTCAAGGTCTTTGGTGGCATTTCCCGAGTTCAAAAGTCATCATCAGCTAGATTTGTGTTGTACATGTTAAAAATCTGTCTTAATTTACAAAAACGTACCTACAGAAATTTCAAGCGCGTTGCAACAATTTGACCCCTGAGGTGAGTAAAAAACAGTTGAATGTCGCTAGGTAGGGCTTAAAATCGACAAATTAATCGCTGGAAACAGACGAAAAGTCGATCTTGGCAAAAGCGACAGAATTGTAATGAAATAAACAACATTTACTAAAAGCACAGAAATTATGACCTTTCAGTCTCGCAAACTATCAGGCTCATAGCGAGATGCCCGACTAAAACAGATCCAGAATTTACCGTTCTTGAGCCCAGAATCGGTTGTCTAAGACAAAATCACTTCAGCTAAACACTCACGAAGCGTTTTTATGCTTGCACACACTATTCTTATAACACGAGCACCACGACATACCTGAAATCCGTCTGTCAAACAAGTTGAGGAAATCACACAATTATCCACGTTCGCGCGGCACTGATAAAGTTATCCACAACCAACCAGGCACAATGTTTCCACACTTGATAAGGGGAAAATATCATCAAATTACTCTCTCTCTCAATAACTCTCGCTTTCCCCATATAAATCATCACATGTAGACTTTGCTGACACAGTCGATTTATTCAAGATCCCGGATGTAGCCATTCGTTTTCAAACGGACAAATATAGGGCGGTATTGACAAAAAAATTGAACTAAGTCTCTGGCCTGGTCACAAATCAGCTTTAATTTTGCTCTCGCCGAATAGATCTGACTCCTACAAACTACTTTTTCAGGCCAGAGACTCGTCACCGGCCACAGCAAAGCTCGCAATATGATGCCTTTCCGTCTCAAGCCCGAGATCGGTGTTTCACCCGTTTAGCCAAAATGAGACGGAATACGGAAACATATTGGACGACGGCAGACTTTGCCAATCGTGAGAATTGTTCCTTCATAAGGCTTAATGATGCCTTCCGGAAAACTTCACTGTAGGCGGCCAAAAACAAATGTAGCAAATTAACCGACCACTGAAAACAACTTCTAACGCGCGCGCTGATTTCAAATTAGCGACTTGTGACACTAAGAGAATTGTGGGAAATAATATGTAGGGGAGAGAGGGGAAGGAGGTAAGGGGGGGGGTGGGGAAAGATGTAAATAGCATTAAAAACACGATTATGTATGTACTAAAAACAGAAAGACACAGAAAAAGTGGTCAAAAAGTACTGAACAAGCCTCAAATGAGACTGTTGCTAAAGATTCCTGGAGGTACCTTTTTGTAAATCAAGACAGATATCTCAACCCTATAGCAGAGAATCAACACTAATCCTCTAACAGACCGTATTAGACCGTAGTTACGTGTTTTAAGATAGCATTTTCGTTACCAAAACATAAGGACAACAGTTAATTTAATAAAACGCAAAATTTTTCATAAGCAAAATTCAAGTCAAATTCTGTGTCTTTCAAGTCAATATAAAGACAAATGCTAGACCTGCAAGCACACAGAAACAAGCCAGTATAAGGCAATAGTATAGGTCGATTTGTAAGATCTGAAGTAAAGATATCTAGCTACTTCAAGGTCTTTGGTGGCATTTCCCGAGTTCAAAAGTCATCATCAGCTAGATTTGTGTTGTACATGTTAAAAATCTGTCTTAATTTACAAAAACGTACCTACAGAAATTTCAAGCGCGTTGCAACAATTTGACCCCTGAGGTGAGTAAAAAACAGTTGAATGTCGCTAGGTAGGGCTTAAAATCGACAAATTAATCGCTGGAAACAGACGAAAAGTCGATCTTGGCAAAAGCGACAGAATTGTAATGAAATAAACAACATTTACTAAAAGCACAGAAATTATGACCTTTCAGTCTCGCAAACTATCAGGCTCATAGCGAGATGCCCGACTAAAACAGATCCAGAATTTACCGTTCTTGAGCCCAGAATCGGTTGTCTAAGACAAAATCACTTCAGCTAAACACTCACGAAGCGTTTTTATGCTTGCACACACTATTCTTATAACACGAGCACCACGACATACCTGAAATCCGTCTGTCAAACAAGTTGAGGAAATCACACAATTATCCACGTTCGCGCGGCACTGATAAAGTTATCCACAACCAACCAGGCACAATGTTTCCACACTTGATAAGGGGAAAATATCATCAAATTACTCTCTCTCTCAATAACTCTCGCTTTCCCCATATAAATCATCACATGTAGACTTTGCTGACACAGTCGATTTATTCAAGATCCCGGATGTAGCCATTCGTTTTCAAACGGACAAATATAGGGCGGTATTGACAAAAAAATTGAACTAAGTCTCTGGCCTGGTCACAAATCAGCTTTAATTTTGCTCTCGCCGAATAGATCTGACTCCTACAAACTACTTTTTCAGGCCAGAGACTCGTCACCGGCCACAGCAAAGCTCGCAATATGATGCCTTTCCGTCTCAAGCCCGAGATCGGTGTTTCACCCGTTTAGCCAAAATGAGACGGAATACGGAAACATATTGGACGACGGCAGACTTTGCCAATCGTGAGAATTGTTCCTTCATAAGGCTTAATGATGCCTTCCGGAAAACTTCACTGTAGGCGGCCAAAAACAAATGTAGCAAATTAACCGACCACTGAAAACAACTTCTAACGCGCGCGCTGATTTCAAATTAGCGACTTGTGACACTAAGAGAATTGTGGGAAATAATATGTAGGGGAGAGAGGGGAAGGAGGTAAGGGGGGGGGGGGTGGGGAAAGATGTAAATAGCATTAAAAACACGATTATGTATGTACTAAAAACAGAAAGACACAGAAAAAGTGGTCAAAAAGTACTGAACAAGCCTCAAATGAGACTGTTGCTAAAGATTCCTGGAGGTACCTTTTTGTAAATCAAGACAGATATATATATATATATATATATATTTATATCATATAAAAGTAGAGTTTTAAGCAAAACTATTAACAATGACAATAGGTAAACACATTCAATCATGTGATATTTTCTTTCTAGCATAAAGCCAGTAATCCTACAGCTACCTCTGACATTCCAAAGACATTCCACTCATTTTTAAGCCCTCAACAAGACTTGGAGAAAGAAGGTAAATGAATGATGGTTATAAGATACATCCTGTTTATATGTAATACAAAGAAGTTAGTATTTTTACATTATGATATTTGAATCCACAATAAAAAGTGCAACTTCTTAGTAAGTTTATAAAATGCATTGATTTTTTTGAGAAAAGAATGGTGATGCAGATATCAGTGAAATGTAATTATTGTAATTAAAATACAAATGTTTTGTTGTGAGGCTGCATGAAATAGTAACAATATACTCACCCATTCCAAATTCCAATACAGAGAGAGGAGGTGGGTGGGTCTCTAAACGTCCATTAACCAGAAAACCTGGCAACTGAATATGGATATTTTCTGGGAAAACTAACACAACAACACAATGATAATCTAGAATGAAGTCATGTCAGTGCTTACTGCTGAATTTTACTTTGTCAAGGAGTGATGGATGTTATGTTTGTGATATTTTGAAAGCAATAATTATTATTGAGATGCAGATTTTCACAAGGATATTTCAAGAATCAATGAGAATGATCAAATTCATAAGCCTTGCATTTTGTAACGAGTGAAAGCTATTGGTTTTTATTGCTATTATAAATATCTCACTGGCAGAAATGTACTTGTCTGTATTTAACCAGGTGTTACTTTTGCCATCCCCTCAGCAAAGCCTATTTCTTCCACAAACTTTGAGTTTTTAGATGTCGATGACAAGGTAAATACTTGAATATTAACTATTATATATGGCTCAAGACACTGCAATGTTGATTACTATTTTTTGACTTCTGGTCCACAACCCTCAGGTCCTAAGCTATTTTCTCTAACCAATAGGGTCTAATTAAGGGCTGCAGACCTTTAGTGCTCTAGTTATAGTCACCTTCATTTGGTGCCGAATTAGGGTAATTTCTATAAGTGTGAGATTTATAATTTTTTCTAATTAAAATTTATTTACAGTTAAAGGCTACTAAACTTGGTTAAGGGAGGGATGGGTTGGTCTCCAAGGCCAAAATTTGAATTTAAAGTATTATGGGACTTAAATGCTAAATGCTAGAAACTAAAATGGATCTTGACATAAAAGAAATTTGTTAAGGGGGTATGGGTGGGGACTGGGGGTGGGGGTATGCATAATTTGTAAAAGGAAATACATATATGGCCATGTAGTCAAACCTTTGGCTACAAAATGATGTACCTTTCCTCTCCTTTTTGATAATTCTTCACTTAACAAATTTCATTTTAAATTCTAGGAATCTGATATTCTTTTACCACACCTGTTTGATCATCATCAAATGGCTTGAGAAACAGATCACAAAGGAACATCTGAAACACCTAATCATTAACTGCACCAAGGTGGAGAGCTGTGCAGGATCATCAGGATATGACAGTCCCTGTGGTTCCAGTGGGTGTAATTGCTATTTTAACAATGATTTCTTAAGTTTAGGTTGGATGCAACATGGCGGATTAAGTCAATGAGGTTTACATGATACCATGTTGCAATACTAGACATGTTTAGTTAGTCAGAACACTTAACGAACATTCTACAAAATGCTGCATGGTGTCACAAGATTGTAACTTTCCCTCTTCCCACTTCTCCCCATTCAATGTTGTGGGAGAAAATTTTTAGCAGACTGTCAGTTGTGAAATCAACATTGACTGGAGGAAAGGGGGAAGCCTGAAAGAGGGAATTGGTGTTCCAACAAATGTGACGAGTATAATGTGGGTATAATTATTATTTGATACCTAATAATACTATAAGCAGTATGGTGTAATAAACATGGTCATCATGGGTGTTAATGACCAGGTCAAGCAAATGGTTCATTTGCCTATTGCAAAGACAAAGAAGAGAAAATGCGTTTACAAACACACTTCACCATTTGTTTTGAAATAATTTACTTCTCTGTTTTTAACCGTCCCAGGCTGTAATAAACCATTACTGACTAGCTCATGCCCACTGCGCACATTTTTTTTTTTAATGCAATAAAATATATGGAAAAATTTGAAGAATCTCATTATTATTGTTGTCAAATCTATGTTTATTTGGGTACTGGTAATAATCTCTCTAATTAATTAAAATGTTTCCGATTTCAGGTTTTTCACATGAAAACCCTGTCTAGGAAGTTGATCCTTGTGAAGGACCTTACAAGGTTGGCCAATAATTTATTTTTATATAAATACATATCTAACAGTACAAGGTCACATCATATACCTGCCAACTTTTTCTGAGTCAAATGCGTGAGATTTTAGTCTCCTCATGACTGGAACTTCCGAAAATTTTCCGGCGACTTCCGACGGTTTTTTCGAAGACTTCCGAACGCTATCGAACATGTCCAAAGATGTTTCGATGACTTCCGACCACGTCCGAAGCTATTTGAAGGTATTCCGATGGCTTTCGAACGTAATGAAGACGTTTGAAAGCTTTTGTAATTGTTGTAAAAGAGCAAAGAAATAAGACGTTCCGGTTTGTTTCCAGTCCCACAAATGCAAACTGAAGCGCGACATTTTTTTTTTTACTTTGAGCGCGTTTTGATACAATTAGGACTCAAACTTGACATTAAGCGCCGTTTGTTGGACGATTTACAGAGAATATTGAATTGAATTTTTGTTGTTGATGTGTTAAAGAACAAGTCATCTGACGTCTTTGATCCGCAGGCGTGCGACTCACGCATAATGCCTGAGAGTTGGCAGGTAAAATATAATTTAAAACAGAATGGTTTCAATCACCTGAAACCCATGGTGAAGATAACTGTGCTACTTTTTAACAGTCCACTTACAGTGAAATTTAATGCGTGAATCACATTAGAAAAAAGCGTGCTAATCGTTTCTAATTGGTCCATGCGTCAAGTGTGAGCAGGCTTTCAACAGTCTTCTGCTTGAAATTTTCTGCAAGCGATGCAGTAAAATTCCTCTATAGTGTTAACGGTGTTGAATCGAGTTGTTCTTATGAATGGGTGACGAGGGAATGATATACTGGTCTTTATATACTGGCAATGCCTTCTCCAAAGGATCGAAATCGCAGCTATTTGATTGGTGAATGCTAATTTTGTTTACTATCTTTTGTTACCACTGACAACATCAAATAATGAAAAAAATAACACCTTTTAATCAATGCAGATTCCATTGGGTGTGTTTTCACGACAGCCGCTGTCTCGCTTAACATTCCTGAAGGTGTTTTGTTTGGAGACTTCGTTAAGCGACTTAAGGTGGCTCGTACCAGTTTTCAGCTTTTTCACACAGTAAACTTTGATACAAAAGAACAAAAAGCAGAACCGACGCCATAACAACACTTTCGCATGATTAAATTGCACATTTAGTTACTGACCGAAATTGACTATCATTTCGTCATCAGCTGTTACCATGGCAACAGTATTGGAAGGTTATTCAGACCTGTCTTTTAACTTTTGGCACTTGAAATTTTGCCCGGTGACCCCCTATTTTTTTAACGCGATAACGTTAAGCATTTGAAAAGGAAAGTGCAAAATTATTTTAAAATTTTTCTATCAGACAGATTTTTTATAAACGCGAGAAAAGGCAATTTATGTGTAGCGTACAATTCGTCTGATAGAATTTTCTTAAATTTTGTGTGACGCTTCCTCTCCATAGGACTAAAATATTCAAGCAATAAAAAAGGGGGGTCACCGAACTTGTTTTTTCGCAAAAGCCTTCGCGAGGTGATCAAATCCACGCGCGTTTTCAAAATTTGGATTTTAAAAGATCGATATTTACTCATGCTCTTTCCTGATTACCGCCGACCATTACGTGTACACGCGCGGGCACCTGTTGTTGTTTTGTTTGTAGCCTCCGCGAACCTCCGTGATGATCTCGACCTTTAATTCAGTAGCTAGCATTTCTTTTACTACGACAGTCAAATTGCACTTTTACTGCTTTATTCACAACATGTGGCATGACTAAGCATGTTTTTGCCGAACAACTGTTAAGCAAAAGCGTAAAAGTGACTAAATTCCTCGCTGAACATGTCAACAGATGAAATTCACAGCAAGGAAAAAACATTCTGGTGGTAAAACGAAGAATATTGAGCTTGTACCAACACCTCGCTTGCTTTGTCAACAATTTTATTGTTTTTTTCATCGTGTTTCCTGTAGTGTTGTCTTGGTGTTAGTTTCGCTGCGTAGTAATTAATGAGAAGGTTTTGGTTTAGTGTTAGATTTTAGTTTTAAAATAGTCTCGCTTGTTTTGCTATTGTCGCGTTAGTTGTTTTGGGTGTGAAACACGATTTTCTTTTTAGCCTGTGGCTGTGTAGAGCCTTACTCCATGTATCTCAAATTTAAGCGAGTCTTACTGATCATTTTCCGGCTCCTTGTGCTCCTGTTTCGCGACTCTAGTATTAATTTTCATCTCGATGATCGCAGCACAGATAAGAATTTTATCATCAAAACTTCACCACTGAGCGTTGAAAACAAATTTTCTTATATCATTTGAATTAAATGAAGTCAATCCTGAGTAGATGCGGTCTTGGGTAAACGCGAATTTCAGGTCAAAAAGATCTTTTTAGCTACCGCGAAGAAAGCCCCCCAGTCGCCATTTCCCAACTCGCGCGTTGAAAAGGTGTCGCGAGCGCTGATGTTCCCGCTCTCCACGCGAGGAAACTGGTACGAGCCACCTTAAAAATGATACGTGTTTTCACGGGTAAGATTTTATTTCATTTGGGTAATATGAGGAGAGAGCGCGCGCAGATTTGAATTATATGGCGGGAGATCCAAACGAAGCTTGTATGTACGTCCTTCTTATTATAATTACTGTTTTCGTGCGCTTTGTTTGTGTCCGACGAAGAAATCGATTTGAGCAAAGGCTTCGATTGCTTGCACTTAGAGGCAGGAGAAGAATAACGGAGGCTTATTTTCATAATTCTCTGAAAAAAGATATGCCGCGCGAGAAGGAAAATCGCGTGGGTTCTAGAAAGGCCACAATTCTGGTTTGAGAACATGGCTTTAAACCAATACACCGACAACATTTGGCGTGAACATTTCCGTATCTCGAGGCACCCGCAATTTGGTTAGATCGCATTTAGTTCGACGAGACACGAACATGAGACGAGCGATTCCTGCAGAGAAGCGAGTAGCTGTTGCTTTGTGGCGGCTTGCAACAGGAAATTCGTACAGGACCACGGGACTTGTTTTTGGAGTTGGAAGATGCACTGCGCTAAAATTGAAAAATGAATTTTGCTCAGCACTCAAGTTTCGTGGGAGGAATGAAAATAGCACGCGGGTTGTATTTCAGATTTGACAGTCCTGTCAGATGGATAACCGCACGCGACTCCTCATTGACCGAAATTAATTACCCACTCGCTTAAGCTACCTGGTTTGGTGGCTTAAATTTAATGAGAATTCCATTGAACTTTACCGACTCGCTTAACTTTAAGCGAGTTGGAAAAGCAACTGTTTTCACGGAATTTCCGGTTATCACTCGCTGAGCGACCTCAAAAACCGCTCGTGAAAACACGGCCATTGTTGAATGAAATCATTATGCACGTGAGCAATGCTGGTTTAAATAATAGTCACAAGTGCACACACGCGCGAACGACAATGAGTGCAGGTTAAACTTGTGAATTGAATGTACTCCAACAAGAAGTTGGAACAGATGCTGGACATACTGAATAGGTCTCGAATTTAAGGGTCTATATTCCTCCTTCTCAAAGGTGAGATGAGAGAACAAGAGATTGCTACAACTGCGGACCGCAGAGAAAACAATTTCTGAACTTTCCCGGCACTGGAAACAACCTCTCGTCTGAATAATGTGGATCGAAATGCACCAATCAGCAATCACAGCCAAGAAACCATCACGTGCTTTTTTATGGAAGCGAAGAACTCTTAACGTACATCGGTCGCTTCCGAGTGAATTACAGTACTGCTGATATTGCTCATGAACGTCCCATGATGTTTCGCTCATGATAGACCTTTCCACGGTTTTTGACGCCATCCTTGCTGGGGGGCAAACACTGCTAACATTACAGTAAATGTATGGGATTTTGGCCGACTTTGAACCGCTGTAACGCCGCTACAACGAGGCGGATTTCCACAGTAAAAACGTCTTTTAAAGATGACCTTTGCACTGAGACTATTTTCATGAAGTCTAAGGCCCAGTTCAAACGTCGAACTTTTCATGCGCCGAATCAAATACCTATTTGGGTCGACCCAAATAAATTAAAATTCGACGTTGGTTCAGACGTCGAATTAAATGCGTCGAATTATATGTGACTCTTGATGTTTTTCCGAAAATACACTGAAATAATTGGTGCATTAGATTCGGCACATGAGAAGTTCGACGTTTGAATCAATTAAATTCGACGAATTTGATTTGGGTCGACCCAACTATTGAATTCGACTGAGCCGGTCGAATTTAATAGTTGGGTCGACCCAAATCAAATTCGTCGAATTTAATTGATTCAAACGTCGAACTTCTCATGTGCCGAATCAAATGATTTGATTCGGCGCATGAAAAGTTCGACGTTTGAACCGGGCCTAAATAACAGATTTAGGCTACAACGACCGTTAACGAATTTTTCAAGATTTCATACAAACCCTTCTAATCACAATTATGCAAATTGTCGCGAAATAAGAAGGCACACGAGAAAATTTGTAACTCCAATTTACGGACGTCGTACCTTCTCTACAGTGACCTAACTTTCTGTTGGATTAAAGATATCAATAAAACTATTTCAAATAGTGGCAAACGTTGGAAATCCGCCTCTTTGTTGCGGCGTTACAGCGGTTCAAAGTCGGCCAAAATCCCATACATTTACTGTAATGTTAGCAGTGTTTGCCCCCCGGCCAAGATGGCGTCAAACACCGTGGAAAGGTCTATTAACGTACGTTCCATAACCTATATAATTACAATGAAATATCGGGCGAGATAACTTAGTATTTCGGGAGACATAACTCAGTATTTCGGGCGACATTAAGCTAGTTTCGGGCGACATAACTTCGGGCGAGATGACTCTCGGACGACTTGACCGGATACCGTCAGTACCGGTTGACTCAGTTGGTAGAGCGCCGGTCTACCGTGCTGGAGGTCGTGGGTTTAAAGCCCCGGCCGGACCAACACTCAGGGTCGTTAAATAACTGAGGAGAAAGTGCTTCCTTTGCATGACATCTGTAAAGTCTTCTCGGATAATGGCGATAAACCGGAGGTCCCGTCTCACAACTCTCCACAATTTATTCTGTGGGACGTTAAAGAACCACTAGGGACGTAACGAACCCTGGCTGTGACCACCTGCTGACCTTCGGTTGGTGCTTCACATAGGGATAACCTCATTGCACCTTTCCCCCTTGGACAGAATTCCAAGAAAAATTAGTATGATATGATATGATATGAGTACTTTTGACAAAAGCATTTTTAGTACAAACAGTTGCAGAAGCAACGCGAGTAAGGACAATGAATTCACCCTAAATTATTAACTGTGTAATCTAAATTATGTAATAATAAAGTAATTTTCTTTTTCGCATGCTTAACAGCTATATCATTGTAATCTTGTGTGTTTTCTTGTGCTGCCTAATATAAACTTTCTTCTTTACGTGCATTTGTATCGTGTGTGTGTGTTTGTTGTGTGTGAAGTCCTCTTACTTACTTTATGTAATCATCTCGTCATGTACCCACAGTTATTCCAGCCGGGCAGCCAGATATTAATTATGCATTAGCACAACTTAATTGAAATTGAAAATTTATTTTTTGCCGCTGGTACAATAAAGTTTGTTGTTGTTGCCGTAAATATATATATTTGACAGGTTTATAATAAGAGCAGTGCCTGTATCTTTAGTACCGGGTATGATCTGTATGTAATCTGTATTTAAGGTTGTTTATATGTATGTTTGTTTGTTTGTTAAGTTTCTTTGAGAAATCGTGTCGGTGTTCAACTTGATCCACTTTCTTTGGTACTACCCTATCTTATGACTCTTTTGAAGTGGGCACCATCAAGCAACAAGTCCTCACCTAGTGCCGTTATACGATGTGACGATATAACACCGCAGAATATATAAATGATTTACTTGTCAGAAACTCAAACACACACAATAGATCAACCCGTTTCTGTGATGTAAACTTAAGGTGCCCTCGATTTAAGAGAAGTACCGAAGGTGATCAAATGTTTGCTGTGAGAGCCACAAAGGAATGGAACATTTTAAGTGTGGACCTCTCAAACAGAGTACTAGTGTAAAAAATTTAAAGTGCTCCCTTTTTAAAATAATTTTAGATGATCAAATTCTTTGGGAATAATCACATTTTGAGTATTTTACGATGTTCAAAGGCTTATATTTTATTTTAATTATTGCTAATATTGTTACGATTATCACTATTCCTTTCCTTTTTTAATTTTAATTTTCGAGGGCCATAAGGTTATCAGTTTTAGATACTGTTAAACGTTACCCTCGTTAAATAAAGTCTTACTTGCGGTAATGTTTTGCTGCTAAAAGTAAGATCGCCAATAAAACAATTTTAATTATAATTTAATTACACGTACCCTTACAACAATAACAATAATGGATTGACAATAGCCGATCATTTGCAGAGTACAATAATGGATTATTACATTACATTACAATAACATTACAATAATGTTATTGTATTGTAAATTCCATTACAACATAAAAACATGACAATAATGGATTATTGAGAACAATAAATGTATTGAACAATAATGGATTAACAGTAGCCGATCATTTGCAGAGTACAGAGAAATTGTCGACGTCAACTCTACCATCGGCTCTTCAAGTCTTATCAAGTCAACTGTACATACAGGTAAGCTCCAAAGGGATTCACGTTATCTTAATCGAGGGATATTTCTAGGCTCCTTGTAATGTTTAAAGATTTTTTTAAGAGTTGTTTCAATAAGCTAGAAAAATTTGATCTGTTCGGATTTCTTAGCTGAAAATTAAAGTGCCCGAAAATTTGAGGGAGTGAAATCTTCATTTCAGAATTTGCTAGGTGAACGTTACCTTCGAAGAACTTCTCTGCGAACTATTTGCTTACCTTAAAATGCTAGGCGACCTTTTTAAGAGCCAAACATTGCAAAAATAGCCCTTCAGAAAATCTAAGGGACTATATTCCCCTGGATTTCCCTGGTTTTGAATCTTTCAGTTGATGTTTTAGTTAAGAAATCAGTAGCTTTTTGGCAATGCATTATCCGAAAGTCTTAGAACGAGTAGACTCTCCCGAACAGATATTTCATCGAAGTTTCTCGTTTGGTGCCCCTGCTTAATTAATAGACTATTTGCAAAACGATACGAATAGGGGCGTAAATACCAGTGCACTGTTGCAGATGTAGAGTCCAAATATATTTAGGCAATTGTCATTAAAACCTGATATGCTTGATCTTGTAACAGAATATTACTGTTCACTTAATTCTTTATGCCGTAACATACGTTCCCAGTACTTGCCACCCCAACCCTTACAATGGTTACAATGGTGGGACTTTTCAGGACACGGTTTCAGGATTTGTATGCGAGTGTCCAACAGATTATGTTGGGCCTTTATGTAAAGGTGAGATGTGTTCTCAAGTTCTTCTCACACAGCTCAGCCATTTTTGGGACTAAACTACCAGGGGGATACCGCTTCCCTAAGTTATCCCAACATGCTACATTTATAATGAAACTTTTTAACTATCAGCACGATTTTTGTTGCACTTTTCACACTGTTTTTCATCAGGTCTGGTCGAATTTGAAGCCCGCCTCGCTCGAATGTTTTGTAATCAGGATAATTAGTGGCCTGTTCTACGTTTTGAAAAAGTTAACGTTTTCTATGAAACGTGTGATTGTTTGCTCTAGTTAAAGACGTCGGTGGATGCAGGTGACAGTAAACTCGAATTTCAATATCTACGAGCGATTTGCGACCCTGAACCATTTAAGCTTCATAGACTTTCCCGGCTTGAGCGAGATGGTCGGTAGCCTGTAAAGGGCGATTTACACGGTACGATTTTTGCTTACGACTGTCGCATGCAACTTCTGTAGTTCGCGCTGCTCGCGCCATGCAAAAAATCGTATACGACACTTGTCATTCAATATTACCTATACCTTCGACTGTCGTATGGTTTTAAAACATGATTCAACATCCTACGACAAATTTTAGGCCGCTTGCGTTTGTGGTGGAGAAGTTGTAGGAGCATTCACACGGAACAACTTTGTTCTACGTTGTGTCGCATACGCCAAGACGCGCGACAAATCGTATCGTGTAAATCGCCCTTAAAACCTCCCCCTCCGCAGGTATATTAACCCAATTTGCTTACCGTTGCGGGCAGAGGCGCGTTCTTTTATGAATCTTCTTCAACCCGTGTGTGTGTGTGTGTCCAAAGCAAGTTTATCTAATATTTTATTTCAGTCTCACGAAGAAAAGAAATGAAAATGTTTGTATCGTCTATCCTAAGGTGTTAAGCCTTGCTTGAGTTACCGTTGTGAGAATGGAGGAACATGCATTGACGAAGGACTTTTCGGACACTACATCTGTAAATGTAAACAAGGGTACGATGGGAAAAACTGTGAAGGTAAGCACCTAGTGTGAACACTTACATTGCAACTGAACCAGTCTTACGTTTGTCTAGGTCACAGTTTTAGCTTTCTGACCACATTTTCCGTGCGTCAGAAACGATATTATAATTTTCAGTTAGCGGGCATTTTTCATTGGTTTTCAGTCTGTCTATAATAGAGCTCAGTGTAGAAACAACGAGTAGCAGTTGGAAACCAAGGCAGAGACCTTTAGAAAAGGGATCGGAGTGGTTTGGGAAAAAGCCAAAAAAATATACAAGAGAAAGGGACAAGAAAGAAATCGTGCAAAGAAGAAGATGAAAAACAATCCCGCCCACAATAGCCAAAAATAATTTCTTGCAGGCGCCCCCCCCCCCCCCCCTCCCAACCTCTATCATTTTCTAATTGTAATGTTGCGTTTTTTATTAACTACATTACTTCCTACATCTTCAGTCAGCCTTAAAGGGAGTATGCCATGATTTTCTTCTGTTAAATTAACAAGCTACAAAAGCTTGCTATAACCGCTAGTTTAACCCGCCGAAAGAAAAATACCTATCATTTTCATGGCGAACTTGAGTAACTCCACGTTACACGAGCAACGAAGTCGCGAGAGGAATACAAGACGAACTTTGTTTAACGTACTGAAATACAGTAATAAGCACGAATATCAAGATAAGGTCTTACAAACAATATTGAAGAGTTATCCATAGGGATGTTTCGGTATTTGGTTTGATGCCGTAGTTTAACTGAACTTTTTGTGAAGTGACAAAAATTGGTGTCTGCGAACCAAATCCCTGTCAAAATGGCGGTACTTGTCACCCAGAGCACAATACCTATGTCTGCCAGTGCAGCGAACGTTTTGAAGGTCCTACGTGTGGAGGTATGTATTAATTTTGAATAGAAACTGTTATATAACGATGTATAGCAGGTGTTCAGCTCTTAATCTTCGGTTGCCCTGTTGAATACTCACATGCTATAAGAGACAGAAAACATACGTTTTGCACGACAAACACTGAGGAAATATGTTTGCTTGAGCTGTGGATCGAAGAGAAGGCTTTGTACACACTGTAAATTCCTGAGGTAAAGGAAACACAAAGAGTCGTTGGTCATTATTATATTCACATGTTGGAACGGTCCGGTTTGTCACCTGATTTGACTTAGATCATTAACCACAAGCGAGGGACGAAATTTTCAACAGGTTGAGCTGACCAGTATCAGCTGCTTGTTATTTTACGATGTAAAAGTTATTGGTGAACAATAAACTTGAAATTTCGCATTGAAGGGTTTCTAGATATGATACTGTGACCGGAATACGGTATCTGTAAAGTAACGCCCTCCTTTTTTTATCGCAGATGACAAATGTTCACGCTCACTGTGAAAACGGCGAGTGTGTTTGTGACGGAGGTTTTTATGGAGAGGGTATTCGAGGCGAATGCTTCAGGGTTGGAGGTGAGTTTTCATGAAACCTATGCCGTATTCGGGTGCAGAGAAAATTCAACTCTGCAGTTAACATTAATCTATAGCCCTTTTTTCAATAAGAAAGTTGTGACTGAGATTAACCAAAATTTTAACGAGCTAAGAACGTACCCAGTTTTGTTTTCCTTTTTTTTTTCTCTGTATTTGGCGTTGCAAACCTCTGGGTTCCATGCGTTTTTGTAAAGCCAAGTTTACCATGGGTTGGTTGGCGCGACATCTATTTTTACTTTTTCGCGGCATGAGGAAGCCCGCACAAGCATGCGACAAGCAACTTGATACCGCAATAAAACAAACAATGCCACTCAATAGAGAGCATCTAAAGAACGTTTCAGGCTCAAATCGCCAAACAAAAAAGAACAATAACAACAAAAACGTTCAGCCTCTGCCCCAAACGTTTAGACGCCCTTATCAAAAAAAAGTGTATGGGGGCGAAAACACTAAATTTGATCTGGAGCGCAAAATTTAACATTGAAATTATATTGAACATTTCCAGTCCGGGGATGTGATGATATGCAGTCAAAACACGAATAATATTAACAAAGTAACAGCAAGCCTGTTAATTTTGATTCCAAGTTTGACAAGCTGGGGTACAGGACCTACGTGACACTTCTTTCTTGCTTACCGGCTCAGTTATCTTCGTCTTTCGTTGGAAGAACATCCTCTAGTAACAGGACAGGAGTTGTGCTTGACTGTTCCATGTTTTACATTACGCCATTTTTAGAGCTCTTAGCCGTTGTTTTGGCTTGACATCTTGTTTCGACTTTTCAGCAACTGCGATTGATTGTGTCACTTACAGTGATAGTAAAAAGAAATAACGATCAATATGAGATCACCTGTCGAGAGGAATTGCGCTTGAATTGTCTGATGGTGCCTCACATAATGATGTAATTTTGACTTCCAATTTCTCCCACAAGTATAATTGGCCTTTAATTTCGATATAATCGAAAGCTATCTCTTACTCATTGCTTTATTCTATTTTGTCTTAGCGTCTAATCCGAGGTTCTGTGTTCCCAATCCTTGCCAGCATGGTGGATCATGTTTTGAAGAACCCAACGGCCATGGTTGTCAGTGCACGTCTGGTTACCAAGGCGACAACTACGAGCTTTCAATTGGTAATGATGGTTGATAAGTTAAATTGTCGAATGCGTGGCTAAATTCACGTTATCGTTGATTCAAGCCAATAAGTATTTCAAGCCTTACATATATGTTAT
>OX419344.1:16291254-16298754 GCA_948470475.1 Galaxea fascicularis
AACAGTTTATCGCAGAATGGAAAGATACGAATTTAGGGCTCTGAATTTTAGCAACATTTCTGATGATGAGCTTCATCGGCACGTTACGGAAGCGGCGAAAGATTTTCCTTTTTGTGGCGAGCAAATGTTGAAGTCTCTTCTCAAAGAAAGAGGCATCAAAGTGCAGAGAATGAGACTTAGGGATAGTATACACCGTGTGGACCAGGAAGGAGTAAAAGAGAGAAAGAAAAGACGCTTGAAACGGAGGGTATACAACGTTCAAGGACCGAACCATTTGTGGCATGTCGACACAAATCATAAACTTGTAAGATGGAACTTCATTATTGTGGGTGGGATCGATGGTTTCAGTAGACTACCAGTGATGCTGAAATGCACAGATACCAACAACGCAGACACTCTTTTGATGTGCTTCTTGGAAGCAGTAAATACGTATGGCCTTCAAAGCAGAGTGCGAACTGACCAGGGACTCGAGAACGTGAAAATTGCAGATTATATGATTTCAAAGAGGGGAGTAAACAGAGGGAGTACCATCACAGGAAAGGGCACTCATAATCAACGAATTGAACGCCTCTGGAAGGACGTCTATCGAGGAGTGCTAGCTGTGTACTATCAATTGTTTTATTTTATTTTATGTTTTATTTTTTGAGATATCTAGCACTCCAACAGCAATCAATACGTCGTAGATTTCTGCAGTTTCGTGAGCTCTACATTAACTCGAACCCTCCACATGAACGCAGGGCGGGAAAGCCAACAGTGTTTCCGTCGCTGTCTTTTACATCAGACGTAAACTTCTCTTTCACAGTATCTTCGTCGTCATTAGGATCAAGCTTGATCTTTTTCAAACTAAGACCTGCCTTGAACAGCATTTGCTTCTCAAGAGAAGAAGGTGTCTTGAAAGAATACTTGTCCGCTAGACAAACAAACTGGAAGGACCACTGTTTCTGTGACTGTGGGCAAGCAGACTTTCGTTTTCTTGCTCTTCCACTAGAACTACTGCGATTCGGTTGAAACAAATGATTTCTCTCCTCCCTCACTCGTTCTCGATAGTTTTTCCTCTCATCATTGCTCTCATTTTTTTTCCCAAGGATTTTGTGCAAAGTTCTCGGAGCCGTATGCGATCGCCGATCGTCGACACTCCGAGGGAAGCCAAGTTACCATCTGATAAACAAGCCACAACTTCTGGTTCTACTCGCCCTGCTTCGAATGTTTCTTAGCCCTAACTCATTTAATATTGCCTCCATGTTTGAAGCAATCCAAAGACGAAAAATACACAAAGAGCTTCAAAATGGCGGTAAACTATGATTCTATGCTTCATAGCCAGTCCTCCTTGCGTAGTTGACCTCGTTTCAACTTGAGCGAGAGCGAGGTCCCGTGAATATAACGAAAAAAAGCACCGCGTATTTAACAATTATTCCTCGAGCCCGAATGGGCTCTGAGTCAATAGCCCATAAGGCCGAAGGCCGAATGGGCTATTGACTCAGAGCCCATGAGGGCGAGAGGAATAATTGTTTTAGTAAAATCCAACTAGTTGGTCAAAAAAATATCGAGACAAAACATCTTTTGCTAGTTAAAGCTAGAATTTAATTCTTATTTGCCGGCAAAACAAAGACGATATAAATAGTAGTTGCAAAAGGAGTCAAATTTAGGGTAACATTTGTCAACAGCTCAAATTTATTTTGTGCACTCCAACTGTTAAATATCTTCATTCCATATTTAGTTGACTTCTTTGTAGATTTTGGTAGAGATTTATGTAATAATGAGCTCAAATACTCGTCCGAAACTTCAGCAAAACGCTATTCAGCCGCCATTGTTTTGGTTTTCAAAGCCGGCGCTTTTCGCTACTAGTGGGCTATAACAAATAGCCTACTAGTAGCTCAACCAGTCAGAACGCAGCATTGTTAATAGACCACTAGTTGGGTTTTACTAAAATGAGTTAGCCACCGCACATAATAAGAAAAGCACCGCGTATAACGGGAAAAAGGCCCTGCATAATGAAAAAAGCACCACGTATAAAGAATTAGCCACCGGACATAATAAGAAAAACACCGCGTAAAATGAACGTATTACCGCGTAGAATGTAGTAATCACCACATATAAAGAAAAAAGCACCCTCTATAATACAACATGCACCTCATATAATGAAAAAGCCACCACATATAACGGACTAGCTACCGAATATAATGAATAAGTCACCGTGTATAATGATGCAACCACCGCATATAATGAAAATAAATATCAAAAGGCAGGTATGGCGTTCCATATTTTTACACAGTTTAAAAAATCAATCATAATTCATAAAGGAACCACAAAAGAAATAAACGTTTCATGAGTGTCTTTAGCCGATTCTATCCGGAGAAATAATAATAAACCCAACGATTATTCTACAAATGAATAGATCTGCCACAAAAGTTTTTGAAGCTGCTCAAAGACGTGTATTTTAGAAGAAAAAAAAAACACTCGGCTGCGCCTCGTGTTTTTAAACCCGATGAAACACTGCTGCTCGTTTTTCAAACATTACTTGAATACAGTTACCACAATTTCTCCAAAAAACGTACCACTAGCATTTGGATCACGCGTACTAACGTTATGTTTCAACTGGTGAAGGTTTAAGCACCAGCCGAAACGTCTTGAACGAAACATAAAAAATAGTCATTGTTAAACCATATAAAAAAATATCATGAATTTTAAGGAATGTCTAGATTAAGTTAAAACCCTTAATTCCTTTTGCAGCCACTGTGCATGATCCCTAGATGAAATCACGAGACTGGCCTTCTGACGTTTTCATATTCTTCCTGTTTCCAAAGCCTCTGTTCCAAAACTCTCAGCACTTCCGCATTGCCCCTCAAGTTGTGCTCCAAAGTCACTGCTGCCAAAATTCTTGGCTCCGCGCGATGAACTCCTGTCCAGATCATTGTAGTCTTACCTGCAGCCCAGGTTGTCCTCATCACTGCTGCAATGCCACTACGTTGTCAGCTAAACGTATTTGCCCATCACAGTGCCACAAAAGTTGTCATCAATCCTGCCCAGCACATTGCTGTACGGTTCCCACGCTAACACTGGCTTCATGTCCGAGTCATTGTGCGGGCACATGTGACTCATTGTGTCCGAGTCAATGTTGCACACCACCGTATCCCCCAGACGTTGCAACAAAGGAATCGACCTGCCATCAGATTTGCCAGACCTATTGCCTTCCGTCGTGTCCAAAAGACTGCTGCAGGATCAATACTGTGTCTTTTTTGCCTTGCCCGGCTAGCTGCAACGAAATTTGCGACTGGTCATGTCTTACGCATTGCTGCTTGTTGAAAGAACCTGTAGAGCAACAGTGTCCATCTTTCTGCAGTTCAAATTGCATACCGTCTTGTCCAAAGTTTTGCTGTAAGGTGTCGTTGCTTCCACCAAGTGCCTGCCCCAGCACTTGTTCGTCGAATTGTCTTCAAACATGCCCAAAGTACTGCTGTCGAGGACCATTTTTAACAAATGCTTTAGGTCCGTCGTCGACTGTTTGCCCATCGCATTGTGCAAGCCGTTGCGACACCTCTTGCCCGTCGCAGTGTTGTTCTAACCCCCTGGAACAGCAATCCCTGCTTCAGGGTCCCTCATCAAAACCATCAACTGTTAAAGGAACGATTTCTCAGATAGTTTTCCCAACATCCTCACCTCCCACAGTTGTACCGTGCCTGAGTTACTGTTCGTCGTATTGGTCACCGAATCAGTGTCCTCAATACTGTTGTAACAACGAACAAGCTTCGAACTCAGTCATGTCACCAAGGGAAACTGTCTTGCCCATAGGAAGATCTTTGAATGGGCAAGACGCGGATTATCAGTCCAAAGTTTTACATCATCTTTCAGAGTTACTATCCAGCCCCTTAAAATTATACCAACCTTCTTGTTTTTCAACTTGCTCGGAAAAGTGCCCCAGTACGTGCTGCGACCAAAGGAGAAAGAGAAAAATGTACGTTTTTAAACGCAAAAAAAGACACAAATAGCCAGAGCTCAGAATGAAACAAAAAGAAACATGCACCGGGATAAAAAGCTCCACGGGGTGAATCTTTAGTGATATCTTAAACACCATCGCCATGGCACTTGGCAAGTTATTGTTTAGGGTGAGCTTTAACGGATATGGCTGGTTCATCAGCTTTTCACGTTTAAGGGCCTTAAACGGTTACTTCCATTTCCGCGCTGTCCTAATTCAAGTCAGCCAACCTCCATTGTTACATATTATTCAACCAGTCCAGAACTTTTTTTCTGAGCTACTACAGACCGATATGTGCTCAAATGTATATACTATGTATGTATTTTGTTGTCCTTAGTTCCAAAAGAAGATATATCACTTGTATTCATATTTGAATGCCTTTGTGAAATTAGCCATCTCAAGATAAACAAAGCTTCTGCATCACCTTTCACGCAATTGTCTTCGGCATATTTGAAATCGTGTAAAGAATAGTTCGTCCAGTAGAAGTCAGGAAATTTAAAACAACAGTACATGAAAGTGCGTCTTAAGTGAAAGCGTTCACACACGGGCCAAATATGTAAGAGTTAGACAATGAACGCGAGTGTTCTATGGGATATGGTGTTGCAAGCATGAATAGACAGAAGGACAGTAAGAGTGGTCTTCTATCTAATGCGAGTGACACTCGAGCGGCCATTGCCTAACTGTCGAAGAATATGGTCACACCCACGAATAAATTCTTTTTTATGCAGATTGTATTCACGCTGTTATCTTGTTTACGACGTTGCTACTACATCTATGGTGATACGATGTTTTGACTTACGCGGATGCCTTTCAAGTCAACTCATGAAATTTTCTATCCACGCTGAATTACTGGACACTATAATTATGGTAATTTTGATAGTCATGATTGAGGTCGCAGGGGACAAAATAGTGCATCGGTATGCATTTATGCAAAGAATGTGCAGTGCGACGACTAATACCGACAATACGCAAAATATTTGTGGAAAGGTCAAATCGTGTAGGACGAACTTTTGGTGCATTTCAGTTATTAACCAATATTAATAAAATAGCAACGCACTTTTTCTGTGGGCAGTGCTAACGATAGCAGGTGGGTTAGATTATCAAAACTACCATAATCAGTACAGTTTTTGCATTAATCAGTTAACTCGTGTTTGCCCGGGAAGCGTACAAATAATTTTGTGTCGAATAATTTTGCACGGGATAGAGAATCACAGTGACGCATGTTAATGCATGAAGCTGTGTAGAACTGTTTTACGAAATGTTTTACAAAAAACACTAACTTAAGTGGCTTACAGAATTCCATTTTTGCGAACTTCAATTATTCTCCAATATTTCTGTAAAGTACTGGCGGAAGCAGCTTTTACACGTTCATGATATAAGGTTTTTTTTTTTTTAATAGCACCCTACCTATATTTTTGCCTTATGAACTGATATTCATGTTCATGTATCCCCTGTGACCTTAACACTGCAAGCAGAAAAGAGCAATAATGCTTTGTAATTCATGTTGTAGATATGCATCTTACACAAAATGTAAAACAATTGTAAGATTTATTTCAACGTTACGCATAAAATTTATTTGCTGGTTAGCAGCACTAAAAAAGAAAATTATTGAAAAATCGAGATCATGAAAACTAAAATATTTGTAAGACACATGACTAACTTGCTTTTGAGAGGAGAGACGTATCCGAGTACAAGGTGTTGGGGATGGGGGAACGGAGGGGAGGGAGGGGGCAAAGAAAGATAGAGAGGATTCCAAAGAAAACACGACAAAGTACTTTCTGGTAAGTAAATGGTTATTTTGTCATTGACCTGGTTACATTCTAGACACTCTAGGGACAAAAGAAGAGCTGAGATGAAATTAAAATCCTTGTTGTTGCTGTTGTACGTTTTCTAAGTAAACAGTATTTGCGGCGATTTTACCTAACTCAGTATGCCTTATACTCTCACTGGTATTCCCTTTAAATATAATATAAGGATTTCAAACAATGAAAGACAAAGGTCCCATTGGTATTCTTTATATAGAGAATACCAGTGAGAATGTGAGCATACTAATGAGTTACGTAACCCACTGTGATAAATATTTTCATCCCAAATTTCCATGTACGTCACTTTACATAATTTCAGGGAGAATATATAACATAGAGCATGAAAATACCGGGCAGTGGTTGGCTAAGCGGGCGTGACGATGTTTTAAGTCTCTTTTTGGTAAGCGCCCAAAGACTGTTGCATAAGTCTTACCATTCCGTATTTTTAAACGTCCACGCGATCTCACTTTTTCAGATTTTGACTGCCATTTTTAAAGCCTTTTTCCTTGCTTTGGACACACATGTCCAATATACACGAACTGAGTCGGGTCGTCAATTACTGTTGACGACCCGTCTCACCGGATGTCGGGTCGTGAAGTTTAAAAAGGAAGTAAGTTTTACTTCCGGAAGTCAAACGGCCCGGGGCAACTTCAAATATCTCGACGGATCGTGACGATCCGATCGGGTCGTGACGACCCGTCATTTGAAAAGTCGACGAGACTATTGGAAATGTCAGGTGGTGAGAGACAGGAAAAAACCTCGATAAACACTGGAAGCCGTGAATAGAATAGCGCTCAGAAATGATGACTGACTGGAATAGCGCTCCGAAATGTTGAATGGTTCGTTCTTCAAGCTAAAAGCATCCAAACTCGTTCTACAAGCGTGAGGCCACAAACACGCTGCGCCGATGTATATTCTTCGTTCTAAAAGCGCGAGGCCACAAACACGCTACACATAATGTATATTCCTCGTTCTATAAGCGTGAGGTCACAAGCACGCGGCGCGCAATGTATATAAAAATATGCATTGTTCTATAAGCGAGGCCACAGACACGCTACACACAGTGTTTATTCCTCGTTCTATAGCGTGAGGTCACAAACACGCTACACACAATGTATATTCTACGTTTATAAAGCGCGAGGTCACAAACACGCTACACACGGTGTATATTCCTCGTTCTACTATTTTGACGGCCTTGAAGTCGTATGGTTTAGATTGGGTATTTCTTTCTGTAACTAACTCTCTAGTAGTGCTCGAAATTAGCGGTCGTCCGGTCGTCCGAAACGACCAAAACGTTTTCCGGGCAACCAGTTTTGTGGCAAAATTAAGAGGCTGGTTGCCCGACGAATAAACAACGGACAACCCAGCCAAACAGAGAAATTGAAGTAATTGATCATAAACGGACAAGACTAATTTAACGTGAGGGTTTTGTATTGTCAATGTCCAATAATGTGAACGTAATAATAATTAATTTGCATCAGCTAAGCGTTTACCCGTGTTTTGGATGTCTGTAAATTTTACAAAACATTGCCAGTTACGAAAATTTAAGAAACAAATCCAAAGTTTCCGTCTAGTGGCAATCGAGATCAAAGATAAAACACAAAACCCAGTGAATAAAGTAGTTGAGTTGGGTTCTTTAAGCTAAGTTGTTTAAATCTTTATTCAAATCCGGCACTTGAGTCACGATGTCTGAAAACTCAAGAAAAAAAAAGCTAAAACATG
>OX419344.1:16306254-16336254 GCA_948470475.1 Galaxea fascicularis
GTTCTTCCCTTCAAGAGCAGGGTTTTAACCTCAGTAAGAGAGAGTTTCGTAATGCTGTTAAGCTACATTATGATTGGCCGTTCGATGACATTCCATCAGTATGTACGTGTGGAGAGAACTTCACAGTAGATCACGCAATGATTTGCAAACGAGGGGGTTTTGTAATCCAACGTCATAACGAGTTGAGAGACCTCAGTAGTATAAGTGGCTTATCGGGCATGTAACCAATCAGGATCGAGTATTGTGTACCACGTGGTACGATTCGACCAATCAGGTTGCGAGTTGCTAATATATTCAAGATGGCTGATTTATGCTAATTAGGTGAAATGACAGGTCCATGTCAAAAGTTTATGCCCCTCCCACATAAGGAGAAAACCCCAGGAAATGAATGAAAAAACAGAAAAGTGGAAAAATGACAAAGTTTTAATATGTACAAATAAAAAATTTACAAATAACAGCAGCTCCTTGATTGTTTTTGGAAAAAAGTGGTGAACAACAAGGCAAACAGGAAAAACAAAACCACAGTTCAATGTCAAAAGTTTTGTCACTGCAGCACGGCCGCATCACGTGCGATTTCGTCGTCGTCGTCGGTGGATCCGTAACCGTAGGGGTACGACTTCAAACTGACAGGATCCACCACGCGCTTGTCGAAGACGAGACCGTACTGTTTGGTGCGCGGTGCTACGGTGATGGTCTTGGTGGCTGGGTTCCGGGTGAAGAAGTGAGGATTCACTACGGGCACGTTACGCCTTTGGTCCCGAGGATCTCGCAATTCGTCCATCAGGTTGGCGCGCATCACATCGTAGTTCAGCTGGGACGAACCACGTACGGAACCGAGTGAAAAACCGCGCACCTTGCAACAGACTTTGCCTTGTTGGGTCTTGTACCCGTAATTTTTGGGACCGGCCGAGGTGAAATCGATGATGTAGTCGTCTCCTTCCAATTCGTTGGTCATCTCACCGAGGTAGTCTCCGAGAGGAATTTCCGACTGTCCGGGTTGCCAACGGTAAATGACCGAGTCCGTGTCGAAGTAGAGGGCCCGTTCACCCAAGGTCTGGAGATGAGTGTACAGACGAAGACGGGCATGGCAAGTGGTGAAGGCAGCCACGAAGATATTGATTTTCCCGTTGTCGAGAAGATCATTCTTCAGGGGGGTCGTCACGACCTCCAACTTGTCCTCGGTGCAGATCCGGACGGCGTTGACGTGGACCAGCGGGTCAGAGACGATATCGAAGAGTTGGGCGGGAGTGGAGACGGCACGGGTGAAGGACTTGAGGAGATTTTCACCGAACTTGCCCCAAAAGGAATTGAGACCCAGTTTGGCGGTCTGCTTGCGACCGGGATTCTTCCGGATGAGATCTGGTTGGAGAGCCACACCTTCCCGCTCACGGTAAGCGGCGACATATTGTCGTTTTTGCTCGGGCGTCTGGGCCCAGGCGGGATAGCCGGAGGATTCCTGTTTGAGCCTCAGCCAGGTGTTAACGTACTCGGCAAAGAGACCGCGGCGACGCTTAGGGAAATGCCACACTTCGTGGATCCTGACGATGCGGTACTCTTGCTCCACGGCTTCCACCAGTTCGTGCGTGCACCACGTACCGGTGAATTGACGGTCGTCGTCGTCGTGGCAACATTGATGGGAACGGTCGTGCAAGGGTTTGGGCATTTCTTCTGCCAGACAGGTTCGACAGAGTGGGAAGGTCAATTTGCCGCCACTCCGATGAGGCAGGACGGGATGATAGAGACCGCGGGGCGCCACCACGTCCACCTTGGCCAATCCAAAGTAATGACCAATGTCCTGGTCCTCGGGTCGTGTGAGGACGGTGGGATGACCGACGGGGTACTCGTCGTACTTGTTGACGGTGGGGTACAAGGAGGTGACGTCCACGTAACGGATCTGTTCTCCCACCGTGGGATCGACCTGGTAGTGGAGCGTGGCTGCATTGGTTCTCCCACCGAAGAAGGCGTCTCGGGGTTCCAGGGGCGACACGAGATGCAGGTCGGTCAGGAAGGTCTGGAGAGTGACATCCTGCTTGACTCGACGGTCCCACTCGCACTCCCACTCCACGACCAGGGTGTAACCGGCAGCACGCAAGGCCTCCTCCTTGGCGCGGGTGACCTCCCTCATCTCGCCAAAGGTACGATCGGGGTTGAGTTTGGACTTGGAGGTACGGTCGGGAAAGCAGGACGTGCAACCGTGCCACAGACAACCGTGAAACTCGTACACAGTGTTTTTGGAGGAGTCGTAACCGTCCACTAGATGACGTCCGATTAACCGCACTTCGCCACCGTTGTTGGCGTGACGAATGAAATCGCTCGTCACTCCGGCTACGGGCGTGTCGGGGTAGGCCGCTGCCATCATCTCTTCCCCTTCCAGAACCTCCGGTGCGTTCTCCTCTCGGTGCTGGGCCCGACGCTGGGATTCCTGCCATGCCAACCACTGCAAGGCCTTGAAGGACTGGTTGGAGCGTGCCCCGTGCCAACCGCGAGGGGGTTCGACGGCCACGGTGTCGGGTGTCAGGAGTTTTTTGCGCAAGAAACGATGACAGGCCGAGGCGATGGTGATACATTTCTCCATGGGACGAAACTCGGCTTCGGCGTGGAACTCCTCCTGGAACTTTTGGCACCCGCCCTTCAGCAGCTTGACGTCCGAGACGCAGTACGCTTCCATCTCCCGACGAAGGTTGAAGACGTGCCCGCGACGGACTTGGTCGTCGTACCAGGTCTGGAAGGCAGCCTTGGCCTTGGACGACATTCCGTCCGGATCATAGAACTCGGCGGCTGGCATGGGTCCCTCGTAGTCCTGGTTGGGCAAGGTGTTGAAGAGATGCGGAAAGTACCCTTTTTGCAGCTCCGTCAATCCGAAGGTGGCAGGAAAGTTCTTGAGGGGCATGGGCAGGAAACACAAGGAGTCCTTGAACGTTAGCAGGTCGGAGCGAAGAGAGAAGATCTTGACCCCCACGGTGACTTGATCGGTGACTTCGCGGTGAGTCCGGTACAAATGTTGGAGAACGAACATCCCGTCGTACCCCTTGAAATTGTGAAAGAGGATGATGACGGAACGGTCGTCCCCGTCTTCATCCACGCACAGTTCGTCGAGGTAGTCGAAGAACTCCGAAGTACAGTCCACTCCGTAGAAGGAATGTGTCTGCTCCTCCTCCTCGGACTCGGCGCAAATCAGGATGGGGATCTGCTCTCCGTCGGCGGTGGTGTAGGCCTCGTAGTCCGCGTAGACCAGGAGAGGCGGTTGACGTTCCACTCGAGCCGTGCCTTCTTCGACGTCCATGGAGACGACAGCCCGAGTACCCACGCTGTTAAGGGGAACGGTCTTGAGAAGCGGAGCATCGCAATCCTCACCCTCGGGTTGGATGTAACATCGGTGGGTGGCTACTTCCACGCGTTTGGTGCAGTAAGGGCATTCGGACCAACCGCATCGGTGTTTCGGATGTTTGCCTCCCACGTTGTACTCCTTCTGACAGGTGGTACATTTTTTCAAGGTGTGGCAGAGGGTCGAGGCGCGTCGGTTGGAGGTACCCCGGTGATGTTGGGCCAGGCACGCATCCCCGAAGAACGAACGATGGCAGATATGGCAAGGGACGGTAGGACGAGGATGTCTCGTTGTCCGTTTGGCGGACGCGTGATCGGGACAGTTCTTGGTGCGACAAGCACCGCACCACTTGCCCTGGCACGGATGATGGGTGTAATCCTCTACGTTGTAACCGCGGTCGCACTCGTGGCAATAGTAGGAGCGAGACAGGAAGGCGGAGAACGAGTTGCAACCATCGTAATGACTGGCCGACTTGACGAGTAAGATCAACTTGTCAGACTCAGTGGGACCCTTGTAAATGATACTGTAAGGAGGATCGACGGTCATCACTTTGATCTGGTAGCCGGGCAGAGCAGCTTGAAACTTGGCCAACTCGTCCAAAGCGAAGGGACCTTCGGGGACACCCGCCAAACGATGGAGGTCACGAGCCAATCGAGTTTGGACGGGATAACCTTGTCGGAGATTGCGGTAGTTGGGACCGCGTGCACCTTCGTCGGCCAGGGCTTGCATGGTGACGATGGCCCTCGCACAACACAGATCGTCGTCATTTTTGATGGTGACGATACACTGTTTGTTAATTTTCTTGAGGGCAGCGGTGGCGGCACGATAACGTTTGCCGTTTCCTCGACCGGGAGCGGGTGTACGGATGAAAGTCAGTTCCGTATGCAGTGGCGTGTCTGCATCGAAAGACTCGTTGGAATTGAGTTTGCCTGCCAACGTGTGCAGGTACGTGTTTAACCGATCGCTATTATCTTCAAACTCTTGGACGGTGAAGGTGGCCGACTGGAAGGGATGACGAAAGGTATCCGTGGTGGTCTGTAAGACGAAGTGCAGGCGGTGGTGAGGCTCGATGGTAGGGTCCTCCTGGATTTGATCCATCACGGCACGATGGAGGGCACCCGTTAATTCCTCTCCCAAATTATCGTTTTGGGTCGGGTCTCGACGGTGCGTCAGGGTGGCATCGAACACGCGTCTGTCCGCCACGTTTCTCCAGCGTTGGCGCGGAGCGGTGGGCACGAGACGAAAATCGAACAAATGCCCACCTGTTTGATTGCTGGCCTCGACCATGTCCATCATTTCATTTAATTCCTCGTCTGTCACGTGATCGGTCCAATCCATAATGATGGTCAACTAGTGCTTGCGAGAGCGCACACAGGAAAAAATGAGTGCTCTCTCGTACGCGCCGGGTCTTATATACGCGGACGTCACGTCACCATGTCCACCATTGGACGTCAGAGTCTGAATGGGGGTATCCCTCCAATAGCGCGAAAGCAGAGGGTTGGCATGGCAATGTGACGTCACGTTGCTATGGATATTGAGAAGGGGGATGGGGGGGTATCCCCCTAACATGCCAAACGAGGGTTGGCATGGCAATGTGACGTCAGAACCCAGAGTGTATAAGAAGGGACGAGTGCGAGGACCGCCATTTTCACTTCTTCTCGAGTCTTTGAAGATGTCTGAAGAACAAAGAGAACACGTTATGATCTATGGTGAGATGTGGGAGTTGGCTCCCACGCCTTTGAGCAATGACCATTGTGTCATTTGTTTAGAGAAATATAAAAGTCCCATGTACCAAGGAGGACCCATTCGCCCTCGGAAGATGGCCTGCTGTGGTGTGGCCATCCACGAGCCGTGCGCGAGGCAGCTCCTGGATCACACGCCGGACGGAGTGACACCCCGCTGCCCGCATTGCAGAGAACAGAGGCCCATACCGCACTCGCCGTGCCAGTGCTCTTTCTGCCAAAGAACTTCACCCTGACGACCCGGACCGCCCCCCACGGACAAGACCCCAGGGGGTTTTTCAACCCCCGCCTTTAAATGTCAAGAAAGTCAATAACCACACATATATGTGTACATGTCGTGTGTTTTTTTATTATTGAACTCATAAACCTAGTTTTACTTTAGCGAGCATGATGTTTTTGACGATGGCTTCCGTCCACGTCTTCTTGCCCGGTAAATTCTTAATCTTTTCGATCATTTTCTTGTCGGCTGCATGCTTGTCTTTCAACGATTTGGCCTTGTCGTAATCGATGTCGTGTTGCTTGGCAATGCGATCCAATCGGTTGATCCCAGGATACCCTCGGGCTAGACGTTTCTTGAGATGCGTACCCGGTCCCATGTACTGATACCCTGGCCAATGAAATTCGATGCCAGTCTTTCCCAACCATTTCTGCACGTCTAGACCGCGTCCTCTCTGCCCCCGCTTACGTTTGGAACGTCTCACCACCCGTCGCCGTCCGACCACTCTTCCCATTGTTTCGTGCGGTGAGGTAACGGTCGTAAGTTCCGTAACGGTCGTCTACCGTCCCAATCTGATTCGTCCTCGTCCGTGTCACTGCCTTTTGTCCCCTTGAACTTCTCCCGGAGGGCACGTTCCATGATCGACTCCATGGGGGCTTTGCCTTTGCCTTTGCCTTTGCCTTTGGGTTTGGGAGTCGGTTTCAATCTCTTGATGGCATCGGCGAAATCCTCATCGTGGAAGGGAAAGGGACTGGGATCGCGTCCACTCGGACCCGGCTGAGGGGAAAGGGGTGGTGGTGGTGGTGGAAACGGTTCGTCGTCGTCTTCGCCAAAGGTCAGCGGTCTGGGTTTGGGTGGAAGTGGCGGTCTGCGTTTCGGTGTTGTTTTGGGTGTGACGTTGGTCTGACCGCGCGCAGGTGTCGAACTCGACTTGGACGGACCCAAAGCGCGGACCATTCGTTTCATCCACTTGTGAAGGGAAGGGGTCACCAGTTCGTCCCCCTCGAAGGGGTCCTCTTCCTCTTGCGCACCGGTGGAGCTGGGTAGATTGAATTGTCTTATCTTGTTGGACGCTCGAGCGAAAGCGCGCGATACGGGTAACAGTTTGGCCATCTTCTCGTCCGGCGTCAAGGTGGGATCGCGCAAGAGACGTCGTTTCTTGGCTCCTAATCGAGCAGCGTTGGTGAGAGCGGCATTTTCCGTCAAATCCGCTTTCACTTGAGCTACGGTCTGAGGGTCTTCACTGGCAGGGACCAGAATGAACTCTTCCATCGCACGCGTAGGTCTCCAGAATGATCCGACAGGCGTCCCACACTCCCTTTTCTTCTATTCGGGGATCGTTCCACACCAAACGACACGTCGGACACAACAAAACTCCTTTCAAACGATGTACGAGAATGGTCAGTTTCAAGTTCTCGTCGGTTCTCTTCTCCAACTGGGCTTGCAAGTGACTGATTTTCAGATTACTCTCCTTCAAGAGATCGATCAAGTGAGGTAATGACATGTCTGCTTCAACGCTTGCCAAAATCCACTTCCCTTTTGCGCTTGGAGAACCTTGCGTCTCTTCAACACGCTGTCTTTGCGCCGGACCAACTGTCGCAAGGGTGTTTTGTACCTGCGGAGACGAGCCACGACCGACGGAGGTACCGCGTGATTACCGCGCAACGTGTTCATCACGATCTCGCTCACGGCGTTGATCTGATCTTTGTTGGCATGTTGCAAAATATCTTTACGGGTCTGATGTTTGGCCTCGTCCAAGAGAGACCTCAGGAATCCCCACTGTCGTCGAATGCGTTTCATGCTGTCTGATGGATGGGAGGGTGTCGTGGTCCGTTTTTATCGTCATCCCTAGATCCTTGAAGAGTTGCATGAGGTCGTGAACACCCCTGACTTGACGATCCGCATCCTCTTCCATCCTACGCAGCAAGTACGGGAACTCCGATTCTCGAGCACGGGCGTACTTGTCGTACGATTTCCCTCGGTCGAGTAGATACAAGAGATCATCCAAAAAATCATGTCGAGCGGTATATCGAGGCGTGTGCTCCAATTCGTCCTCGATGATCTTGTATAATGCACGTTGGAACTGAGATCTTGTCACCACCATGGTGTCTGCGTGAAAATGAAGGGAGCGGACCCTTCTCCCGGCCTTTTTCTTACATGATGGTACACGCATCAGCTTTCTTGGCGTAGCCTTTCTTTTGGACCCACGAATCGTAGGAATCGTTGCTTCCGCTCTGACGATATTCATTCTTGTAACCTGCCACCAACCGTTTATCGTGCTGTTTCTCGGCCTTGGTACGTATATGCCACATTTTAGGATCCTTCAGCAATTCGAACCCTTTCTTGACATCCACCACAAAAGGCATCATACCACCACGCAGCTTGCGTCGTTTCGTCGTCGTTGTCTTCTTCTTTGTACTACCACCTCGTCGACGAGTCGTCCGTCGTCGTCGCGACACTCTTTGCTTGGGCATGTTCGCTTGTGGAGTGACCCCTCGTAGGCAGTGCGTGCCCGTTTTCATCGTCTGGAGATCCAACCGTCCAAGGCTTGCGTCGCTTTCTTCAATCCCGACCGCGCTTTGCCCTTGGCTTTGCGTTTGAGGGCACTCATGGCTTTGCGCTTCAGAGCGGTCAGGGCTTTCTTGGCCCCCGCTTTGGCCACAGACCCTGCCACGCTCACGGCCGCTGCTTTCCCCAAGGCTTTCAAAACGGGAATGGCTACTGCGGCCACTGGGATGGCACCACCTCTTTGACTTCGTCTTCTTCTTCGTTTGCGTCTACCGGTCTTGGGCATGTCTCTCTATTCGACGAACCACTCCAAAGGTAACAATTGTCCGCTGCCGGATTGATTCGATGTGTTCGGTGTCGTGTGTCTCGACGAATTGCGATGCACTTCGGGTGGTCGTCCGTCCTTATACACGATGGTCGTGGTATGCGTCTCGGTCACCGAATGAGCCCCGCGACGTCCGATCCTACGACGTTGTCCTTCCACGACTCTATCGTAATTTCTTCTCAGACTGCGTGTCGGAACTCTAGCGGCCGACCCGGGTGTCGGAGGAGTATGACGACGACTGGCAGCAACAGATCCCGGTGCACCGGTCGTCGTCGGGCTAGGTGCACCCCAACTGGGAGGAGAGCGTCGTGGCGTTCCCAACGAATCGTCCGAATCTCTGGGACGTCCTCGTCGGCTCGTGGCCGTGGTGGTGGTGGTTGTCCTGGTCATGGCCCCCGTTCGACGACGTCTATTCTGTCGCTCGACCAAGGCTCTCAAACGAGCCGGTGGGTCCCCAAATCGACGAGCGTTGCTGGCCGCTCTGGCTCGTGCCACTCCATCGGGTGGTGGTACCGACGCACCGGACGGAGGTGCCGATGCACTGGTGACGGTGGTCGATCCCGCGGCTCCGACCGGTATGCGGACGGTCGCTCCCCTGGGAGAGACGCCGATGGGGGGTGTAGGACCCGTGCGAATAGGCACGGGAGAAAGAGACGTGGTCTGTAAGGTGGAGGTCACCCCAATGTTGTCCGTCGAGTCTCGGGTCAGGGGCGACGACGACGAAATGACGGCATGGGGAAAGAGGTCCGAAAGCACATCGTCCGGATCGAACGCGAGATCCTCTGCACCGTGGGTTATTCCCAATTGCGAGTCGAAAGGCGTCACGCGCGGAGTCGACAGACGTCGTTGACTTGCCAACAACCTTTGCGTAGTTAGGTCGTCCCCCCGACGTCCTTGCTCTTCCATCAAATCGTTGACCCAAGCCGGGGAACGGTCGTTAGATATGGTTCTTCTACGACGGTTGTTTGGGTTTGTAAAGTCTAGGGTAGGTGCCTTTCTCTTTTAAGATGTTCGTCCTCAGGCGATGATCGTCGGGCGTTTGCGCGTGAAAATCCATCACCAAATAACCGTAGGGTCGACTCGTGGCTTTCTGAAAGACCGTCATGACATCCTTCCAGTTTTTAGGAAACGCTTGTAATACCACCGTGCGTACACCCACCGTATCGCGCGGGTTCTTGAAGGCCACGATGTAATGCACGTTCCTCGAGATGGTCTTGGCGAATTTACCGGTGGGAAAAAGATCTTGGGTGATGTAGATCACCGAGACGTTGCGGTGATGAGAATGTTTGGTGAAAATGTCCATGACCGTCTTATCGTTCCCGCACTCGTCCATCAAATCGTCCATCACCAACAATCCACCTCCCGTCGGACGGAACCACTCGTCCAAATCCTCTACCGTCGGCACACCTTCGTGAAAATGGATCTTGGGTTTGGACGTCTTGGCCATCTCCTGGAATTTGTCTTGCATGGCCCCGTAAAAATAATGCACGTTGGGTTTCAATCCTCGAAAATAATGCGTCGCATCGTGGAGGAGTTTGGAAACGAACACCGTTTTACCGCAATTGGACGGTCCGGCAATCAACACGCTGCACGGTGTCTTGAAGAACTTCATGCCTTCAACTCCGAAGCCAAATGAGCCAATCTCACGCGGGTCCATCCTAATTTCTTTTTTTCTTTCACCTGCGGTTGCAGTAATGTTGGACGTTGTCCTTTATGCCTTTGAAGGCTTGTTTCCCCAACAACAACCCCAAGGACCCAAAGCTAGGAGCGGGTCCGGACAGGACCATACTCGCGCCTTCGGCGATCTTATCGACCAAGGTCGGTTTCCGACGATACGGGGCCCCACCGCGTTGGTTCGTCTTCTTCTTCTTCTTCTTCTTTCTCTTCGTCCGGACCGTACGTCGCGGTGTGGTCTTCATACCTTCAACTCCAAAGCAAATGAGCCAATCGCACGCGGGTCCACCCTAATTTCTTTCCTAATCGATTCAGGTAAGACGTCATGGTCATGCCGCGGGTGATGGGCAATCGATAACGTCGATGTTCCACGGGCAATTTTCGCATGAAACTGTTCAACGTCACGTACTCCTTCACGCCGATGGGTCTCGGTTGACGTTTCGTCAAGGCTTTTTTCCTCAAGGGTTTCCTCTTGCGTATCACGGGAGGTCTCGTTCTTTGCGCGACCGGTCGATCCCTCTTATCGGGGTCGGTTTCGTGTCCCGGTGCCGCATACTCCGTCAATAGTTTATCCCAACCCGGAGGAAGACTTGTGTTCATGACGAGTGTCAAAGTCAAAATGAATGAGGCGGAGACGAGTGGCGTGCACTTAACAAGACTTTTTATTGACAGAACTCCATATTCTCTACGGGTGGACTGCCAACCCGTCTACAAAGAACACCACCTCCCGCATGTCTCCACCCCTTGCACCTGACAAGAGGGAGACGTGCCTTATATATCCATGTCTCGCCGACCGGCTCGACCTTGTGGGAAATCTCTCAAAAGACCGTATCGCCGCACTCTTCCTCGTCCAACGAACGCCACATGGCGCGCATGTCCAATAACCGTACCGGAACGGTATTGCCTTGGAAAAGAGCGGGTTGTTCGCGTTTCATCCTTTCCCACACCAACGTGTCTTTCACCGTCTTCTTGAACCATTGAGCAATCCTGTGATCGTTCTTCACGTAATCGTGAGTGGTGAACATGGACAAGAACCCGTCCATGGAGATGCCCGTGGCACGAACGATGAGAAAAGCCAATGCGTACATGCCGCAGCTCTGACTGTCGATGGCCTGCAAGGTCTTGCGACTTTCTCGTACCGTCCAGAAATGGTCTCGCGTCCACTTTTCGAACCAGGGTATGTCGTACCGAGCCACGTCCATCCCAAAACTATCCATGATTTCGCAGGTCTCGTCTTCCGTCCACACCCCCAACCAATGCGAACCCTGTTCCTCCCGACGATCCACATTGACGATGTACCCTCGAGGATGCGCTTTCGACGGCGACGAGGGTAAGGCATCGCTGGCAAAGACCCCCGCAAAGTAGGGTCGCAACCGGGCGTCGTGTTGCGCCAACGTCTCCAATTGTTTCGTCGTGGTCGCCACGAACTCCATGTCTCTTCTGTCGTCGGAGCGGACGTTCACATGCCATTATAGGTTTCGTAAAGGACACCCCCTTCCCGCGTGATCTTCATGACGTTTTCGAATTCACCCGTCACGCAGACGGTGGTGGCTTGTCCTATGGCACCGTGGAACCTGGCTTGGATGCGATGATTGCCCTGGTTCTGTGGATTCATGAAGCGACTGTCGGCATCTCCGCTCTCCACGTTGTTGAAGCAAAAGATGGTACAGTTCTTGCCTTGCCCCCAATCCTCGGGTCTCAGTAACGGTTTTCTGCCTTTCTTCAAAGCCCCCGTATCGTACAAGAAGCGATGATACCCATCGTAGTCTTTGGTGGTATTGTCGTGTTGCACTTCCAAGGTACTGGTGTACGGGTACTCTTCCCCGTTGATCAACTGTTTGATCCATTCCACGCCAAACGTCTGGAAAGCGAACGCGGAGTAATTGATCGTGCCGTTGAAGGCTCGACTGTCCAGGAAATACATGAACACGCGGTTGGGAATCCGTTGTTCGAAGATGTCGGCTTTGTCGAAGTTGGTCTCGCCGTTGGGCAGCGTGAAGGTGCGGGTCTCGTACCGCACCACCGGGTACTGCATGTAATGGTTGGTATCCCTCAGATGGGTCAGGGTGTTGTACAACGGAGCTTTCAGACGTAACGACGACACGTACATTTTCAGGTCCACATCGTCGGCCACCAAACGTCCTGCTGCGGTACCGTTCATGAAATACGCGGCTTCGTTAAAGTGGATGCGAATCAGCACGCGAGTGTTGGGTGGCAAGGGTTTGTTCAGATGAAAGACTTCCACCAAGGGTTTGAAGACCAGCGTGCGACGCACTCCGTTCAGGTACAATTTTTTTTCCTCCACCGTGGCGCGTACGGCCGCTTGTTGTCTGACCGGCAGAGCAACGAAATCGGCATGCCCTGCCCCCGCATTGGCTGCGATGTTCATTCTGTTGGCGGTGAAGGGATTAGGCACGTTCAGGTTGTCGGGCATGAAGCCTTGCGGTCGAAGGATGGACACGGCATCGTCCTCGTCGTGGTTCAATATGGTCTGGATCATGGCGCTCAGAGCGTACGTGTCCGATTGCACCGTGGTCAACACCCCATTGACGTAGACCGACACTTGCTTGAGCATGGTGTGACACAGATTCTGACCGGGATAGATGTCGGAGGCGTCCACGATTTTGTCGCCATTCGCCAATTTCAATCGCAACTTCAGCATGAAGAAACTCGAACTCAGATCCACGTACTCCGTGCTGGGTTTGATCTCGAATTCGATGGGGTTGATCTGTCCGCTGACCGAGGGTGGTATCTCCACGACACGTCGCGAGGCCACACTCTCGTCCACCGGAGGAACGGTGAAGAGTGCAAACTTGGGATCGACATTCGGACCCAATCCGGCGCGTTTGACGGGTCTTTCCCATCTCGGATCGGCCAGATTCAGACCTTCGGCCAACCGACCCACGTTTCTAGGGCGCTTGGGCATGGTGATCACATGTGTACGTTCCAAAGAGTAGGAGCAACTGATTGAACGTCGGCTCGATGCTCCCTCCTTTATGTCATGAGACTGTGCGTGTAGACCCGTCGTCGGTGATGATAGGGTCGCACCGGTCGCATGGGAGGTTCCATGAACCCACCACCGCGTTGCGACCGTTTGGCGTAGTAGGAGGCCATCCGTCGAGCCCACTCGATCTCTGGCGGTAGAGACCCCCACACTGTCCCACCGCGTTGCGAGCGTTTTCTACGCTGCTGCCGTTTCTTGGTTTTTCGCCGTCTACCGGGCATGCTCTCCACCATCGAATGAAGGGTTCTCACCCCCTCTCACGAGAATATATCCCCTCGAGCATACGGTTTGGCACGTTTCTTCTTCCTTTTCGTCTTTTTTCTTCGCCTCGATCCGCCTCCCCCTTGGTCTTCTTTGGATGGATGCGGAACGAAGATACGCAACTTCCCTCCAGTCATGGTCTCCGGAAAGACCGGTTCGTATCGGACGGCACTACCGTGTCCGCTCATCACTCTGCGACGAATGACGATCGCGCTCAAGGGACGCGTCTAAAATGCAAGGTGACGGTGGTGATCCCTTCGCCCAATTCGGCCAGTCCTCCACTAGGTTTGCCGATGGCGACTTCCACCACGTCCAATTCCGTGTTACGGACATCGATGTGTTGCATGTTCTTGGGTTCGTAATAGACGAATCCCTCCTTGTCCTCGTGTCCTACGGGTACTTGGCGCAACAAGTCGGTGATCTGTCCCCCTAGGATGGTTCCGCGTCCCACGTTGCTGTAGACGTAGACCATGGAATCTTTGGGTACACCGTTTTCTCTCTGTCGTGTTTTCGCCACGAACCAATCGCGGTTCAAGATGAAACGGTACCTGGCATGATTGCGAAAACCGAAGAAAGGACCAGCATTGCTGGTGTAATAGATGGGTCCCTTCAAATCGGTGGTCCTTTCCGACGAGATGTACGGTGCCGTGTTCACAGCCTTATTGTATTTGGGATAGAGGATCACATGAGGTCCGTAATGCCATTCGTTGACCACATCCCCATCAAACCACGAGACGCAGCCGGTGAGTTCTGCAAACTTGCGTCCGACACTAAATTCGAGTTGTATGTCGTCGTCGGTGCCAGACCAGTCGACTTCCATGTATTCTTCCTCGTCATTTCATTTTAACAAAGGGTAACCTCGTACCCCCGTGTCTCGTCCGCCCTGCCATTTGGTTCGTCGCAGTGTGTACTCCTTGCCCTGGCCGTGTTCATAGAACACCTCAAACATGTTGCGTTCCAACAATAGTTTCAATCGTTTCATGAAGGTGGCGCCATCGTTGACCGAGTCGTACCACATGACCTCCCCCATCGTCACCCAGCTCGTTCGGCGTCGATAGACGGTACCTTTGTCATCGTAGAGATTTATGATGCAACTGACCAACCGCGTTTCTTCGGGAATGATTTTCAACAAGGCGTCTCTATCGATTTGCACCGGCACCTTGGGTCGCGGTAAGGTGATGGAACTCAAGGCCACTTGCCATCCGTTGCCGGGCAGACGCAACCGGTACGGTAACTTGATCTTGTAATCGTTGTTTCGATTACTGTCGCCGAACTGAGCACCCCCTCCATTACTGGGAAGCGTCAAGTAAAGACTTTCAAACTCTTCTCCTCCTTCTCCTCTTCCTTGAGGCATTGTCGATCCAACTGTTGTACTTGGCAGGCCACCCTTTCCAACTGACGAGCATCCGACCGGCTCTGCGTTTTAATACCTTGTCCACACGCCACAACGTCTTCTCGTCCACGATCACTTTTTGCAAATCTTGTTCGTAAAACGTCCCTCGTAACGGGGTACCGTCCATTTCTTCCACGCGGTAAGTGGTCACCGGACCGGGCACGACCCGCGACACCACAAACACTTCTTCCGTCCATTGAGGCAGATAACCTTTCTTGAAGGTTCGTACCCTCTTGCTCAACCGAACCTGATTGCCCACATTAAACTTGGGTTTGGACGGTTTACCCACTCGTTTGCCGTACAAGGTTTGCCACACTTGGGCTTCGTTGATCTCCGTGACGTCTCGGGGTGCCATGCCGATGCTATGGTGCACGTCCGCATTGTACGCTTTCACCAAGGCCGGTAGTACGTCCAGGTACGTCAAGGTGTTGGCGGCCGTAAAGTATCGGTACATCCGTCCCTTCAACGTGCGATTGAATCGTTCCACCACACTGGCTTTGGCATCGCCGTGCGTCGAAAAATGTTCGATGCCTTTCTCTTTTAACCAGGTCTGTACCTTGGTGTTGTAAAACTCTTTGCCCTTGTCCGTTTGTAAACGCCGAGGTTTACGTCCTCTGGTCTTGAGAATGTTCTGAAACGCTTTCACCACTTCCTCTCCGGTCTTTTTCTTCAAAGGACGGACCCAGGCAAATTTGGACAAGACGTCGACGACCGTCAAGAGGTACCGGGTGCCTTTATTCCATTTGGCGGTGGTTTGCATTTCCACCAGATCCGCCACCCATTGTTCGTCTTTCTCGAAGACCAAGACGGGTAACGTGGCAAACCGACGTCGGATGGGTTGGTGTAGAGTAAACGCCAATTCTCTTTCCAAACGGCGTCGTGCTTCCGGTAGAGTTATTCGGTGGGTCTTGGCGTACCGGACCAATCCGCCCAACGCTCCGGGTACACTCGGATCAGTGTACGTTTGAGACTTTCCCATCCCCACCACAGTATCAATCGTTTGACGGAGGGAATGCGTTCCTCGTGTATTTTATGGATGTATCGCCAGTAAAATTCCCCGTCTTTGGTCCCAAACGAGCGTCTCAACCATTCCACGAACACGGCATAATGACCCGCGTGAAACTCGGGAGCCTCCACCACTTCTCGCCAGAGGCCCATCACCTCGGCCAAGCCCCATCCCTCGATCTCTTCTTCTCCGACGGGCATGGGATGATCACCCACCCACCGTTGACACACCCAACTGGTCACGAGCCAGCGACTACGCCACCCCCAACAACTCATGACACCACACAGGTTTGGTTACAAATGATTTTATTGCCTACTCTCTACGCGTTATGTACATTGTTCATTTTTTGTCTCCAACATGCTGAGGGGGTGGCGCCGCATGCATCCGGGCGTAGGGGTGATAGTGTCCCTCGTGGCGTATCTTTTTGGTTTGTGGAGGTGTTGGCAGGGAGGGTTCCATTCGCCTCCGTTTCTCGCCTTGGGCTTTCACTTTCTGCCACATGGTGAGAGCGCTGTCCCTCGATCTACTTTCCGGTACGTACCGAGGACGTACGGGACGGGCATATTGACGGGCCAATATTTGACGCCTCTGCGGTTGACCGGGATAATAGGGTGTCATCGGATATTGGTCACGAAGTGTGTCTGCCCACTGAAAAAAGTCGCAGGTCTTGTTGCGACACGTCAAGAATAAACGTCCACAGTTGCCTCGTTGTGAGGATTTGCACAGGACTAGTTTATAGGGTTTGTTGCATTCACAGTTCCAAGGGCCTCTTGCAATCTCCGGACAGACTTGTTCCTCCCAAGCCTCACACAACTCCTGACATTGACGGGCGTCTAACCAGACCGGACAACCGCGTTCTCGACACACGTAGTATTCCCAACCTTTGGCTTCCGAGATGCGGAACTCCAAAGGGAAAGCGTGAATGGGGCACGTGTACTGGACGACGGGGACCGGTCGGGGCGGAGAGGGAGGAATGCCACAGGGATATTCGCCAGGTCCTAAGGGCGCGTCACCTTCCTCGAGCACCTCGGTCTGGTAGTCCGGTAGCGGTTCCAACAATTCCTTCATGGTGGCATCATCGATGGCTTCCAACTGAGCTTGTCCTTCCAACTCCAACGCACACTCCTCGGCCCCTTGTCTGACAATGTCCACGCCTTGCATCTTTCGTCTTCTTCTTCTTCTTCTTCGTGCCATGCGAGTGTGATCTAGGTGTCTCTGGTGCAGCGCATTTTATACCCACCCAACGGATCGAAACCCACCAATCACGACGCTCTACGTCGTCGGACCAATCACAACGCTCTACGTCGAACCAATCACAGACCTCTCTCCGTGTACATAAGAACCTTTCTCTCCCACCGCAGATCTCATTTCATCATCATCATGAGCGTTCAAATCATCACGGGAGGATGCAAGGGTACGGATGCGACCGCCATGTACTGGGCCGATCGCTACCACATTCCTTTCCGTTGCATCCTGCCTTCTTTTCACAGCATGCAGTACGATTTGCGAGACGATCCGTTTGCGCCCTGGCACATCGGCATGGGTGTGTCGACGGAGGAGGATAAAGAGGACACTTTTTGGAACTTTTCATTCATTTCTCAAGATGTCTACGTGTGTGATCACTGGAGGTGATATGGGTGTGTGTGCCGGAGTTCTTTTCCTGTGCAAGCAATTGGGGGTTCATTGCGCTTTCTTCTTACCTCACGATGACGATCGAGGGGGTCAAAATCGTTTGGAAGTAGGGTTTGCACCCATCCTAGGATATCCTCGTTTAGTCATACCAGGCAAGCATCCCGTGACGGACGGAGTAATGTTGGAAGGGGACAAACTCAAGCATAGCCGTGTGGTGTGTATGAATGAGCATCACGACGAAACTATCACCACGACCTGTCGAGCCTTGTGTCCCGATTACGATCAACTCAGTCCCTCTCTACGTTACCTGTTGAGACGTGACGTGGACATGGTGGTCCAATCCGATGCTGTGTACCTCATCGGTGATTTGATTCGCCCCTCACACTCCAGCAATGAACAAATGGGAGGCCCGGGTTGGATCCAGCACGTGACCATTCTCAAGCACAAACCTCTCTATTTCTTTGACTTGTCCACAAACACTTGGCTCACTTTCGATTACACCAGGCTACAGTTCAGACCTCATTTCGGAGCTCTGCCTTCTCTGCGAAATCACCATTGTTTGATAGCTGACCTCCAAACCCTTTACGCAACCCACAAGACCTCGGACCGGACGTTGGTGGGGTACAAGGGTGGGTGCGTCGAGAAGGACATTTTATTCAAGATGGGGATACCCTGCGTCGACTTGGAAGTCTGGGGATGTCCGAAATTCGAAAGCCTGAACCGTTTGACCACCGTGGGAGGTTGCGGTCATCATGCAGATCCTCTCCGTCACCATTGCCCCAAAGTGGAATGCTATCATTTCATGCAATGGTTGAGAAAGACATTGCAATTACCCAGAGACATTAATTTTGTCAATCTAGAACGCGCTTTACGTCTGACATTTTAATCGGTTTTCACAGATTTTTTGTAAAATAAAAGCTGCATGTAACAAGTCATGCATTGACAATAATGTTTGTGCAGCGTCTTTCTTGGCTCGACTGCGTCGCAAAGCCGTTCGTTCGCATTCCAGTTTCTCCTGGTACTTGGCGGGATCCTTTTCTTTCAATTCATCCCTTCGCTGTCTCGCCCGCACGTTACGGTTGGTTTTGCGCTGTTCCAATCGAACGGGGTCCGATCTCAATTTACTCTGATAATTCGCCGCGTAAACTTTCCTCTTCTGTCGCGCCTCCTCGTTCTCTCTGTACCTCGCTTGCACCGCACGCTTCTTTTCTTTCCAGGCCTGGTATCGACCTTCTCTCTTCATTTTTTCCTTGTACTTGATTTGGTATCCCCTTTGTCGAGTCTGCAGAATCGCTCTCTCTTCCTCTGTCATGGCCGCCATTTTAAGTTTCTTACGAGCATAGTCCTTCGGGTAATTTTTTCTCTTACATTCCCTCCTTCTCTCCATTTCCCGCTCGTACTTTTTCGGTTCCTCTTCCTTCATCTTCTCCAATCGTTTTTTGTGCAAGGCATATCGTCTTCGTCCCTCTTGTTTCTTTTGATCGTCCATAATTTCACTCATTTCTCCCACTGATCCCGAGCTCCCGCGCCTTTCCTCATATATAAGGCTTCTCATTTTGACGTCACATTGCCATGCCAACCCTCGTTTCGCATGTCAGGGGGATACCCCCCACCCCCCATTCTCAGTCTCCATAGCAACGTGACTTCCATATAAAACCCACACGCGTCGTGTCGGTTCATTTTCATGTGAGTGCACGTCTCAACCTAACGTGAAACAATCATGCTCTCTCTTGTGATTTTGTTCTTGGCCTGTGTAGGTGACGGTTTCCATCTACCACCAGCGGAGTGCACACGCTCCAAACGTCCTGTCCTCTGCTGTTCCCTGGAAAAGCCGACCCGTTCCAAACGCTTCAAACGACGACGCCGACGTTACATCACCCCACGTCGCCTCGCCCTGCTGTACGGCAGCGAGTTCTGGTGTGGCTTACCCGACTTAGTGAGGGACCGCATCGTGCGTTACGTCGACACAGCCGAACATCGCGACAAGATGCAAGCCGTCTGCCGAGAGATTAACAGTCTGCCCATCTGTCCGCGGTATGGTTTCGCCATTCTCACGGAACGGCAGCTAGGACGACGGTGAGTGTCCCTTCGTTTCATTTTTCTCATTCCATTCACGTTTTTTTTTTCTTTCACAACACACCCTTCTCCATAGTTTTCCCAATCGGGATTGGTTCCTTCCGTGGGATCCGGACTGGATACGATGCGATCGATGCACCCAACACGAGTATCCTGATCTTCCCGGGGCCATTCACTTCCACCTGCCTCGATGGAACGCTCTCACCTCCCCCTTTCGTAGGGATTAGAGGTCAGTCATGACAACTTCCGAAAAAACATTTTTTCTCTTCTTTTCAGACCCTCTCGCACAGTGAATTCCGTCCCGTGCGCCTACTGCAGTTTCCATTCGATGTTCTGCATGGGTGTCATTTACCATTCTTTCCATCGAGTGTATCTCCGTCGATTCCCGGGTGGACTGAGGGTCTGAGGGGTGAGCCTTTTTTTTCTCTTTCTTTCTTTTAGGGAGTGGCAGGGGGTCCTTCATCGGTGGTGCTCGTACTGCTACACCAGACGACTCAACCCTGCTCACGCCTATCATCCCATCCTTTGACACACACTTCCTTCTCTGTCTTCTTCCCCCAGATTCATTTGGTGTCCGTATTGTCGCCGTCATACCTTCGCCCCCTGATGTCGTGTCTCTCTTTTTTCACCCACAGCTTACGCACCTGTCCCCTGAAACACTCGACTCCCGACTGGCACGATGACGAACACTTCTTCTGTCCTCTTTGTTCGGGACCCATTTACTGCATCCAGCATCACATAGACCCCACCGGTTATTTTCAATGCTCCTTCTATCGCTGATTCAGTGTCACCTTTGCAGTGCCGTCTGTCCTGTCTACGATCTGAAAGATTACATCGATCCAGAGGAATTCGGTGGATTCGTTTGGTGCCAACGATGCTCTGAGCCTTTCTTCTTTTGGTTTTGTTGGATCTAACACCTTATTTGTTCAAATGCCTCAATTAGTATTTCCCCTGGGCCCGTTTGCGCGGGAATTTTAGGTCCATATTTGCATGTTGTAGCTACACTTAAAATGTAATTTTCTGTGGTTTTACACTTGAACCTTGTACGAGATGCAGTGCTCTTAGTTTTCCGCTCTTCAAGTCACCGGCAGTCTGCCAGATAATTTCCTCTAAAGTTTCCTCTTACGCGCCGCAACAATGTAAGTGTATTGTATTTTCGATCGGTTTATCGGTTTGTTTTCCTTATAGTTTGTACATTTTGTAAGTTATCTTTGTTTGTATGTTTTCAGTTAAAACCTTCTTCGCTTCGTGAGTGACAGTTCCACGACATAGTGAAAAGTGTTTTTTATTGCGTGAATTAGAAGTCCGGCGGCGACATCGTTTTAAATTGTTCGAGATTCCCGCGATGGATGGAGACGACGATGGAGTCGGCCAAGAAACCGAAGTTCGTATTTCTACCCGTCCAAAGACGCTGAGTAAAACACTTGATCAAGAAGGTGCTCATAACGAAAAGCTTCAGCAACTTAAGAATTCAAGATCAGGTCTTCTGTCCACGGTTACTGCCAGGAAGAACGAAATCGACGCTTTACTATTAGATGAAGAAAACGTTCATCGGGTAAAGGAGAAGATTACTGGGTATTTCGCCGCCTTCGAAGCTTTTAAAGACGCTAATTTCAATTATTTGCGGAATCTTGTGGACGAGCCTAGCAAAGTTGAATGTCACGAGTACTTCGATCGCGAGTTTCAGCGAATGAACGAGTTCAGCGATAAGGTTCAGGACTGGTTAAGAAGGGCAGATGAAGCAGCGCGGCTACATTTGCAGATAAATCCTGAGGACTCTGTCAGTCAGTCCGGCCGATCTAAGGCGTCCAAGGGGTCGCGACGTTCAAGTAGAAGTGGTTCCTCGTCAATATCATCAGCAAGAGCGAAAGAAGCCGCTCGCGTAGCAGAACTTCAAGCCGAAGCTGCGGTTTTCAAGATGCGTCAGTCGTTAGAAGAACAGAAATTCCAGTTACGCCAACAGCAAGAGCGCTTGACTTTAGAAACTGAAATCGCCTAGGCGAAAGCTAAGGAGCAAGTTTTGGCTTCTCTGACCGAATCTACTCCGCGTTGTATTGTTCCAAACCCTGTCAAGCTGCCAGTTTCCAGACTAAGGATAGGCGAGTTCCCTGATTCTAAGAAGTTGGAAGTCATTCCAGGAGTTCAAAGGTTTCCTGACTCTGTCAAGTTGGAACCCAAGCCAGGAGTAGACCAAGTTCCATTAGCAGCGGCTAAAGCTGGAGCTATGCGAGATAGAGATAGCGCTTTGTTACCAGATGCGAAGGTCACTTCTATGTTAAACCCCGAGGCGCCAGCATGGAGTCAGCCATATATATCCAGCAATATTCCTGATTCAAATCCTGTGCCAGCATGGAATCAGCCACCCATAGTCAGCAACAACAAGGAACGTGCCAATGCATGTAGTCACTCCAATGTGTCATCTACACCGAGTGAAAGAGCCTTCCATGAAATGTTGGAATTGCATCAGCAGCAGAACACACTGCAACAGCAGCAAAACAAGATCGTAGAAATGCTAGCAAATCAGCAAAAGAAAAGTAGTCTTCCCCAGCCTCGGGTTCCCATTTTCGACGGTAATCCATTGGAGTACGGTCCTTTTACGAGAGCTTTTGAGAACATTATCGAGTCAAAAACGTCCAATAGCAGCGAGAGGTTATACTTTCTCGAGCAGTTTACCAGTGGAGATGTTAAGGATCTTGTGCGATCTTGTCATTATTTGCCGCCTGAGAGGGGCTATAAAGAAGCACGTCGCCTGATGAAAAAGAAATTTGGTGATGACTACCGCATTGCAGCAGCCTACGAGAACAAAGCTTTGAACTGGCCGGACGTTAAAACCGAGGACGGCGTTGCTCTGAATAGATTCTCTATCTTTCTCATGAGGTGTAAGAACGCTATGGAAAGCAGCAAGTACCTCTCTAAGCTCGCGCAACCTGAAACCATCCAAAGGCTAGTTCTGAAGTTGCCTTTTAGCCTAAGAACAAGATGGCGTCGTGTGGTTGACAACATAATGGAAGTTGAATTGAGGCTTGTCAACTTCGGGGACCTTGCCGATTTTGTGGACAATGAATCCAGAGTTGCTACCAATCCAGTTTTTGGAAGAATCGTGGAAGACACGAAGCCCAGAGCAACGGGAACCAGTCATCTACGGAAAAGGCCTGGGGAGAGAAGGTCGCCGGAGCTAAGCCTTGCCACACAGATTCGTAGTAGCCAGTGTCCACCTACCGTCGCACCGTGTTCTAATCCATCACCTCCAGAAGATAATTCTAAGTGCCCTTTCTGCAAATCAGGTCACGCCTTGGATTACTGTGACTCCCTTAGAAGCCGACCGTATCCGGAGAGAATTCAGTTCTTGATGTCGAAGAACCTCTGCTTTGGTTGTTTGTCAAATAACCACACGGCTCGAAACTGCCCTGAAAGAAAAACTTGTTCGTTTCCCAGCTGCTCCAGGAAACACCCTACTGTCCTCCATACGAATCCAACAGCTCGTAGTAGACCGGCTGCTGGCTCTCCAATCATTCCCACGTCGAGCGAGGAGACCACGCGCGTTCATAACGGGATGGCGAGCCTGGACGAGGACACGCGAAACACGGGCGGGGCAAGCTTCTCAGAGATTGGCATGGCAGTTGTTCCGGTTAAGGTTTGGACAAAGGTCAGCGAAACGCCAACGATCACCTACGCCTTCTTAGATAGTGGCAGCTCCTCAACGTTCTGCTCAGAGGCCCTCATGAAGCAGTTGGGGATCAGTGGTGTAGAAACAAAGATTTCATTGACAACGTTGGAGAAGAAAGACAGTATTATTGACAGTTTCGTTTTGAGGGGCCTTACCATATCAGACTTGGACGAAAATGTCTTTATTGAACTGCCCGCGCTTTACACGAGACCTGGGATTCCTGTGTCGAAGGATGATATACCCAAGCAGGCTGATGTGGACCGATGGCTGTACTTGAGTGGTGTAAACCTGCCTGACGTTGAGGCGGGTGTCGGTCTTCTTATTGCCAGTGACGTCCCTATGGCCCTTGATCCTCTGGAAGTGAAGCACAGCCGAGATGGCGGTCCGTATGCTTCTCGCACAAGCTTGGGATGGGTGGTTAATGGTCCGTTGGGACGTAATCGTTATGGCCCGCGTGCGTCGAGTTTCTATGTGAAGGCAGATGTTGAACTCCATCGAATGGTGAAGAACTTTTATGGCAGCGGTTTTGGAGAGTCCAGTGCTGATGAGAAGCCAGAAATGTCACAAGAGGAGATTCGCTTCCTGAACGTTTTGGACAACACCACAGCCCTGAGAAGCGGTCATTACGAAATGGCTTTGCCTTTGAGAGATCGGGAAGCACCAGTGCCGAATAACAGAGTACAAGCAGAACGGCGCGCCCATTGGTTAAAGCGAAAACTCGAGTGTAACAGTGACTTGTATTCGGACTACAAACTTTTTATGGCGGACATCATTGAGAAGGGTTACGCTCGCAAAGTTCCGGCAGATTTCCAGAAGTCCAGTGTGAAGTGGTATATACCGCACCATGGCGTTTATCATCCCCACAAGCCTGGGAAGATACGCGTTGTTTTTGATTGTTCAGCCAAATACAGAGGTATGTCGCTTAACGATCAGTTACTAAAAGGTCCTGATCTAACAAACAGTCTATTTGGAGTTCTATCGAGATTCCGGCAGGAAAGAATTGCACTCATGGCTGATATCGAAGCAATGTTTTATCAGGTTAGAGTGATTGATGCAGACAGCACCTTTCTCCGTTTTCTCTGGTGGCCTGATGGAAGGCTGGACAGTGACCTAGAAGAATACCAGATGGTGGTACATTTGTTCGGTGCGGCCTCTTCACCAGCGTGTTCTAATTTTGCTCTCCGCAGGACAGCTGAGGATAACACTGCGAATTTTTCAAAGGAAGTTATTAGCACCGTGAGAAAAATTTTTACGTGGACGACTGTCTCAAATCCTTGCCTACAGAAAGAGAGGCTTCACAACTCGCAAGCGATCTGCGAGCCCTGCTTTTACGAGGTGGTTTTAGACTTACCAAGTGGGTCAGCAATAGTCGCAGAGTCTTGGAAACAATTCCTGAAGATGAACGTGCTAAGGAAGTGAAGACCCTTGACCTCAGTAAAGACGGCCTGCCAGTAGAAAGAGCCCTTGGAGTTAAGTGGTGCGTGGAATCGGACACATTCAGCTTCAATGTTAACATCAAGCTCAAACCTCCCACGCGTCGGGGCATTCTCTCAGTTGTGAGCTCAGTTTACGATCCTCTCGGACTAGCCGCCCCGTTTGTATTGACTGCCAAGAGGCTTCTTCAGGACCTGTGTCGTCTCAAGTTGGGCTGGGACAATCCAATATCCCCGGAGGACAGCTTTCGTTGGGAGCGATGGTTAGCAGATCTTCCTAAATTGTCACAGTTTTCAATCAAGCGCTGTATCAAACCAAGCGGCTTTGAAGTGATTTCGTCCAGTCAATTGCACCACTTTTCAGACGCCTCAGAAAACGGTTTGGGGACAGTGTCATATCTCCGTCTCGTCAATAATCAAGGTGAAGTCCATTGTTCGTTTCTCTGCGCCAAGTCACTTGTAGCGCCGCTGAAAACAGTCACGATCCCGCGCCTAGAGTTATCCGCTGCAGCAATCTCTGTGAAGCAAGACAGACTCTTAAAGAGGGAACTTGAATTGCCGATTAGCGCCAAATCAGTCTTCTGGACGGATAGCACTGCGGTCCTTTGTTATGTCAAGAATGAGACAAATCGATACCATACTTTCGTTGCCAATCGAGTTGCTCTCATTCGCGATGGCTCCGAGCCAAGTCAGTGGAACCATGTTGGTGGTGACAAGAATCCTGCGGACCACGCCTCTCGAGGTTTGACAGCAGACAACTTCCTTCACAAAGCGTGTTGGTTAACGGGGCCGGAATTTATTTGGCATCACGAGAGTTTATGGCCCACGCAGTTAGAAGCAGTGGGAGACATCTCTGGTGAAGATCCTGAAGTGAAACGGGAGGTCAAGGCGTGCACGACATCTCTGCGAACAGGATGTGATCCACTCTTGGAATATTCTCAGAAATGTTCCTCTTGGTTTCACCTACTGAAGATTATCGCGTGGCTGATGCGCTACAAAGACAACCTCCTACGAGCGAGTAAGGGTGACAGAGCACCACGCGAAATTCCGAAGTATATTACCCTCGAGGAGATCAGGAGAGCTGAAAGAGAGTTTTTTAAGAATGTGCAGCGTCGAGCTTTTCCAGATGAAGTTAACCATCCTGAGAAACCAGTTAAGAAGACTAGCCGCTTATATAAGCTAGACCCAATCCTTATTGATGGCCTTCTGTGCGTTGGTGGTAGGCTACGCAACGCGCCCGTGCCTACACAGTCAAGAAATCAGATTATTCTTCCGAAAGAAGATCACGTGACCAGTTTGATCATCGATCATTACCACAGAATTTGCGGCCATTCTGGCAAGGAGCATGTCCTAGCCTTAATTCGTCAGAAATTTTGGATTACTAAGGGAAGTGCTGCCGTCAAAAGTGTGCTTTCAAAGTGTGTGAGCTGTAGACGACGACAAGCACCACTTTGCTCCCAGAAGATGGCCGACCTCCCCGAGGATCGTGTAACGCCCGACAAGCCTCCCTTCACGTCAGTTGGTATTGATTGTTTTGGGCCCTTCCAAGTCCGTCGTGGGCGGAGCCTTGTTAAGAGATATGGGGTGATCTTCACATGTCTAGCTATCCGAGCTGTTCATATAGAAATTGCGCACAGTCTAGACACCGACTCGTTTCTGTTGGCTTTGCGTCGTTTCATCGCAAGGAGAGGGCAAGTGGAGGTGATTTACTCAGACAACGGGACGAACTTCACGAGCGGAGACCGAGAGATGCGCAATGCTATTTCGGGTTGGAACCATGAGAGAATCCATAGCTCTCTGCTACAGAAGAACATCAAGTGGTGTTTCAACCCCCCTTGTGGTTCTCACTTCGGTGGTATCTGGGAGAGATGCATTCGGACTGCACGCAAGATTCTTCAGGCTTTGTTACGTGAGCAAGTCACGGATGATGAGAGTTTATCTACACTAATGTGTGAAGTAGAAAGTATAATGAATAGTCGGCCCATCACAGTTGTGTCAAGTGATCCGAACGACTTGGAGCCTTTGACGCCAAACCACTTGTTGTTGCTCAAATCTGAAGTTCCTTTACCCCCTGGCTTGTTCAGGAAAGAAGATTTGCTGTCGCGTCGTCGTTGGAGGCAAGTGCAATACCTAGCCGACATTTTCTGGAAGAGGTGGAGCAAGGAGTATCTCCCTCTTTTGCAGCTTAGGCAAAAGTGGGTACACCCTCAGAGGAATTTGGCGGTTGGTGACGTGGTGTTGGTTGCTAGTGAGACCTCGCATCGCAGTTCGTGGCCATTGGGAAGGATAATGGAAGTCTTCCCCGACAAGAAAGGTTTCGTTCGGCGAGCAAAGGTCCGGACCAAATCAGCTGTGTACGAGAGACCTGTGGACAAACTATGCCTGCTAGTAGAGCAAGAGGACACAAACAGGATGAGAGACACTAAGATCTAGAGACTTTCGCATGATCCTTTTTTATAGCAAGGCAATCGTTCTAGGATGCGTAATTCGCCTCGTGCAATTAAGATTTGTTTATGTTTTCCTTTTCCGCGCATGTTTGCTCAACTTAGTTTTCGAGATTGTACCTAGCGTGTCCATCAGGTGTATTGCGTGTAGATCCTACAGGCATTCTTTGTAAGTGTATTCGATTAGTATCTCACACTTAGGGGCCGGGATGTTGGATCTAACACCTTATTTGTTCAAATGCCTCAATTAGTATTTCCCCTGGGCCCGTTTGCGCGGGAATTTTAGGTCCATATTTGCATGTTGTAGCTACACTTAAAATGTAATTTTCTGTGGTTTTACACTTGAACCTTGTACGAGATGCAGTGCTCTTAGTTTTCCGCTCTTCAAGTCACCGGCAGTCTGCCAGATAATTTCCTCTAAAGTTTCCTCTTACGCGCCGCAACAATGTAAGTGTATTGTATTTTCGATCGGTTTATCGGTTTGTTTTCCTTATAGTTTGTACATTTTGTAAGTTATCTTTGTTTGTATGTTTTCAGTTAAAACCTTCTTCGCTTCGTGAGTGACAGTTCCACGACATAGTGAAAAGTGTTTTTTATTGCGTGAATTAGAAGTCCGGCGGCGACAGGTTTCATCCCGTCCTCAGACGCTGCTTTTGTCCATCTTGCCGACAGAACCCACCACCAGCAGTCATGTGCAACCTTCCCTTCTGAAAAAATAATTCCGCATCTCCTTACCTTCGCAGTGCCATCTGTAGTACCTGCCACGATGACGATTCCTTTGCGGGAGAGGAGTTTCAGGGATTCGTTTGGTGCCGACGATACACGGGCTCTCTCCACTGCATACATCACTCCCTCTCCGACATACGCTGCCACTGCCCCTCTTGCAGTCTAAACCCGTTCCTCAGAAGGTGATGACCGTCTTCTTTTTTCAACAGATGGTGGATACATCCTCTACCCAACAGTGTCCACTGTATGTATTGCAGCCGACGGAGAACCTTCCCGGGATTTCACTGGCACAGCCTACGTTGGGTGTCCCTACCGCGAGATTGCACGTGATGCGGTCGTGCTGACATCGCTGTTGTCGGACTCTTCGGACGAGGAACTGTGAACATTGAACTGTGGTTTTGTTTTTCCTGTTTGCCTTGTTGTTCACCACTTTTTTCCAAAAACAATCAAGGAGCTGCTGTTATTTGTAAATTTTTTATTTGTACATATTAAAACTTTGTCATTTTTCCACTTTTCTGTTTTTTCATTCATTTCCTGGGGTTTTCTCCTTATGTGGGAGGGGCATAAACTTTTGACATGGACCTGTCATTTCACCTAATTAGCATAAATCAGCCATCTTGAATATATTAGCAACTCGCAACCTAATTGGTCGAATCGTACCACGTGGTACACAATACTCGATCCTGATTGGTTACATGCCCGATAAGCCACTTATACTACTGACCTCGAGGCCGATCTCTTGAGTATGGTGTGTGGTGACGTCGAAGTCGAGCCAGTTCTCCAAGACATCACTGAAGAACAGCTCAGTAGAGGGTCCAATAGAGCACAAGACGCAAGATTGGACATTCGGGCGCGTGGCTTCTGGGACCCCCAGCTAGAGCTCGGCATTCTTTGATGTGAGGGTTTGCCACCCTAATGCCGAGTCTTACAGGGACTAGGAGCCGCAGCAGATCTATCACATCCATGAAAACGACAAGAAGCGGTTGTATTCGAGGAGAGTGTTGGATGTTGAGCATGGTTCGTTCACGCCGCTTGTATTTACAACTACTGGAGGGATGGGGAAGGAGTGTATAAGGTACCATAGTCGACTGGCTGAGCTGATAGCCGCCAAGAAAGGAGAACAATACTCGCAAACAATTTCCTGGATTCGAGTAAGGACATGCTTTGCACTCCTTCGGTCGGTCCCGGTTTGCCTTCGAGGATCGCGGGTGAAGCGCCGTACTGCGTTTGATTACAACAATTGTGATATTGAAATCGCAACTGTCGAAGGAGCCATTGACGTTGTTTAGTGTTTGTTTTCTTTTTTTTTAGCAGCCTTGTATAGGGTTTTAGTTTTGCCATTCGCCTTTCGCTTTTCTAGTTTTGTGTCTCGAGAATAAAATCTAAGTAATCGAACTCCAAGAAACAAAGGGACACATTCCATCTTAATCATAATGATATTTTTCTGACTTGTAATTTTGCATCTATTAACAACGTTTTTTTTAAAAAGTATCATGCATGGACACTTTTTAACATGAAGTGCAGAATTTGAAAGCGTTTATTGAATTTTTATCTGAAACCTTTCTGTATTTGTTTTCGAAGAATAATTGTAAACAAAATATTATTATTATTATTATTATTATTATTATTATTATAACGACCTCCCTATTCCGTAACCTTAGGTCTGCAAATGCGAGATGCTGACTGCAAAAACAGTACTATAACTTCCAAAACCGAGGATAAAATTAACTCCTTAGTTTGCCGAGGTTCGACCCAGTTCACAACAGTGAAATGACTAGCCTCCAGTACATGTCACTGTCCGAGCGAAGACTGGCGCCTCATGCCCAGTCCCTACATTTGAAAACTAATACGGTAGTGTTAACAAATTCATTTGCTGCGATAATAAATTGGTGCAGGTCTTGAACAGATAGCTCAAAGTTTAATGTTTAAGGAGGCTCGCAGCAGTTTTTTCAGGTTTGGGGTGTACCTGTTGGAATCAAAATTTCTTATAGAAGACAAGTTTCGATTCCCTTAAACACCACAACATCTCAGTTTTCCATGCATTACCAAATAACAGCTGTTACCATAGCAACGCTAACGCAAGGCCGCTCTTTTGTAACTTACGACGTTCTAAGACATTTAAACCCAGACGTGAATTGTTGACAGCCCACGCGGCTGTGTATTGCTACGGATCCACTTCCTGTGCAAGCTGACAGTTCAGTAATTCGGATGTTCGCTGAATCCGTTTAACCAACCCGCAAATCGACCATGGCCACCTAGAGACACGGATCCAGATGCACCAGTTTTTTTTTTTACAGGCACGGAAAAGTCTCGTACAGATTGATCAGCTGACTGGTGTTTTCAAAACTCCATTCGAACTCAGCTGGTTCCAACTCTTCGGCCGCCATATTGATATTTCCACGAAGCCACGTGACACCAAACTCGAAAACGATTGGTTGAAGCCGCTCAACAAGCGGCAACGTTGTTGAACGGAATAGTGCAGGCAAGTTCTATTTTCGTTTGACAACGTTCAACAACTTTCAACAGCGGATTCAACTGTGTTGAACGGCGGGCAACCCTAAAACCGG
>OX419344.1:16356254-16361254 GCA_948470475.1 Galaxea fascicularis
TGTCTGTATTGCATTCACAATATCTAGAATTGCATGCTGAGTAGAATGTGCCTTGCGAAAGCCATATTGAGATGGAGTGAGCAGATTCTTCTGTTCAATAAAAGACTCCATTCTTTTAAACACTATTTTTTCAAAGATCCTGTTAAAATTAGAAAGCAGAGCGATCGGCCTATAATTATTAACGTCAGTATCATCATCTTGTTTGAAAATCGGAATAATCTTTGCCATTTTTAGCTTAAAGGGATACACTCCAGTTGAAATAGATATATTAAGAATATCCGCCAGAATGCCACTTATAAGACTTGAAGAGCACTTTAATATCTGCGTCGGACCCGAGTATAAGGCACCTCCAACCTTTTCAGTTCCCTTCGTTTTTCCTTGCTCTTTGTCCAAGGAAAGATAGACGGGAGGTGCTGTCGATGTAGCTTTTGTCCTCCCTCGAAATGCTGTGAGCAAATCCGTGTGTTGTCGCTCTCAAGCTTTAGTGTTTTGTTGCGGATTAGGTGGACGTATTGCTTTCGTAGATGCATATTCTTTGGGATTCTGTAGTACTGTAACCCAGAACCTTTTCTAAAGCTATTGAGGCAGCCAGGGACGCAACAATTGACAGGTTTTGGCATTTTCGAAGAAATGATAACGCTAGTTTCTTGCTACTATTTTCACGTCTTCGCATTTCGCGCGAAACTTGTTGTCTACCCAAACCCTTTGCCCAAGCCTACTCGGCCATTTTAGTACCCGGTCCCCAACTCTTTTTTGGAGTGGGCAATTCCGAAATATGCGCAGTCGCAGTGAAGGTGCATTTTTGTAGCCGGTAGCAATCATTATTGTTTCAAACTTCTGAGTTTGCGCAGAAGAACCGGAAGTCCGTGATTCACGGACCTCGTGGCTTGGAACCAGAGCCAGAGCTCTCGATCTCTGCCGCAGGCCAGAACGAACGAGGGCTCTGGGGACGAGAATGGGACCAGCGGAATTCGTCGATCCAGTCATCCAGTAAATTAGCAGTCGATGGCGGTGTTGATCATCAGTTGATGTGATGACAATTCTTACCGACGGAAAAGTAAGCTTATATGTAAGCTTATTTTCAATGTACTTGCATCCACATTTTTTTAGGCGAAACACTGCTATGGTCATGTGCACGCGTGTCCTTGTCTGTACTCGTAGTCATTACAAAGTATTGTACAAACACTCATCCCAGCGTGATTAATTGATGAAGTCGATAATCGATAACAATCGATGGCGATGGACCAGCCTAGATACATGCCCTGCAATTTTAAAAACTGTCACGCAATTGCAATTTATCGTATTTGTCCTGTAATAGAATTTTCCTTTTGACCTCCCAAAAATATGGAATTTGATAATCAATGACCATCATTGGCTATCGATACCAATCGATCGATCAGTTGCTATTTTTTGGCCGTCCATTGGTAATCCATCTCCGACATCAATTAATCAACTGTTATCAATTGTTAATTATTCTTGTTGTCAGCCATCCTCGGAGACCCAGGGACAGATATTCATGATGGGACGAAGAACTGATGGGCGAAATAACCATGGACAGTTTAGACGGCCATCTTAATCACAGTATTTTAAAGTTTGGTAATGCCTAAGTCTCGACCGCTCATTCTGGTCCGGGTTAACCAATTTTGTGAGCGCCTGCTCATTTTCCCGAGTCAGCGGCTTGGAATTGTCGAAATGTTACCTATGAAACTATTCTGCAGTTTTGGTCGATAATAACCGGTAATAAATTTGTCTGCAGGCATAAAAGAGCTCTCTTTATTACTTGAGTTTCGTATGTACCTGACTGGCATGATCTTGTTGGATAATGCAGTTCCAGAGTTTGGTTGGCTTAGCCACATAGGATTTTAGCCTTAAATGCTATGCCCAATGTTCACCTTCTGACTAACTGAATCACCTGCTGGTAATGTTTTGGGAAATGAAATGAGCAAGATCTAGTAAGCAAGGTGTTTCCCGTTTGTTTGTTTTTAGTTGATCAGTTAAATTCTATTTGCACTTGGCTATAACCGTCTCATATGCAGTTGGCAATCATGGAAAAATTATCAGCAAGTGCATTTATCTTTGGTGCTTCGTCACTTTGTGAGCGTGTGGTGCTCGCACATATGAACATTTCAGTGACAGCTGTTCAAATACACCCTAGACTGTTTGATTTGTTACCGAAGTTTGATACATATTGTAAATTAGTTTGAAAAAAAAAACATCAACACTGATTTGGCATCTCCCGGCCATTGAGCAGTAACCTGAATCAGTAACCACAAACTAATTACAGTTACTTGTTGTGGTTTAGTTTTCTCGGATATGATTGGCTTCTTACTTGAAACACAATAACATTCCATAAGTACTTCCAGTGTTTATGGTTTTTGGAGTTTCATACTTAATAGTACATCAGACTTAATTCAGTGTAGGGTGGACATTTTTTTCAAGCTAAATCTTAGTTCTTAGTTAGTTCTTAGTTAGTTCTTAGTGGTTTGAACATAAAGCTTCATATAACACGATTCATAAATTTTGATACATAACACTTGTAAGAACCTGTGTATATATGTGTGGCAGAAATATATGATTTAATGATTGTACAGTATTAGGGTTCAGGGTTAATTTGGTCTAAAATCTCAAGTTCTCTGAAATTTGCCCTTCTTTGGCCTACAGAAACTTATTTGCAGTTGCTTTTTTTTCAATATGAAGGCCTGCATTTGGAAAATAAAGTTTGACGTTTCCTGGAACCAAGCAAAGGAAATTTATTAACCAGGCATCAGATCCTTTCATTTCTCATTCTTGAGTTACCTGTTAATTCATCCAGCCTTTAAACTACGAAATAAATATGGATCTGCATTTCTGACACGATAACCAGTCTAAAGCCCAAGAAGAGAGATTTTCAGGAAACTTAATATTATTTTTTCTGGGGTTCAAATTGTCACTAGTCTTATGCCCTTTTGCACTGAGCCCTTCAATATTACAGCACTAATAATGAGTGATTCCTACTTTAGTGTCCATAATTATTATTTAAGCCACATGAAGTGACCCTGCCACAGGTTTAACTATTGATTGAAATTCTACATGTAAGTGAGATACTGGAGGCTGACAGAAACCCAGAACTAATGGTTTGGTTTTGTATGTTCAACATAAGATTACTAAACCAATTTGCCAAGCTATTTATAAATTACTCTCTCACTAATAATGGATAAAATATGCTGTACAGTAGCTTAAAAAAAGTGGGCCAATTATGTCTCCAAGTTCTCCTCAGAACACAGATTGTTGTTTGCTTTCCCTTTGAGAAACTGAATGGTATAATTAATGGTATTCTTCTTTTGATTGTTCTAGGAACATTTTGGCTATGAGGAATCATGGTACTTCAGGTTGACTGGTTTTCATTTTGACCTCCAAAACCTAAATATCACAATAATTTAGCCCCTTCGAAGAAGCCAGCATCATTGAAGTTACATATGAACTGACTCATGCAGCCCTGTTAAGCTTATCATTCTTAAATATACAAGTGCTGCTTATTCCTATCTCAACAGGTACAACGCAATGTAGGTGATATTTTCTGTGAATGGATGCAGCATTGTCTGTGTGATGAACAATCAAATGATGGAAGGCATGCAAATCCGTTCTTACTGTGACTCAGATTATGTTGAATGCTGAGAGATCTTTACAGAGGGAATGCAACAGCTCGTCAACCTTGTCCGCTTGTGTTGTCTTCCCAAGATACTTGTGGTATATTGCCATGGCAACAATTGTTTCAGTTCTGGCATCCATGAAGTGGTCTATTTGGATTTGGATTCTGAACCTGTTTGTGTCTCTGGTGTTGTCAGCCCTTTTATATGTTGACATCTACCTTGAGAGCTGGAAGTTCATAAACTACTGTCTTAAAACAGATTTAATGGAAATTAGTAAGTCATACATGTATAATGACAGTTGTCACATGTGGGTTGCCGAGTGGCATGGTAGAATTGGGTAGTTACTAAAACAAGGAACCACCTGAAACCACCTGAAACCACCTGAAACCACCTGAAACCACCTGAAACCACCGAAAACCAGCAATAAAAAAAATGAGGCTGGTGTCTAATTTTCATATTTCATAGATCTCCGGGAACTAAAGCAGAATTTTCTGTGATATTCCTTTACCTTGAGATGTACCAAGCAAATTTTAATCTACTTTAGGGTTAGACTGATTCAGAGAAATTATACGAGTCTGTACATTAGTAGGAAAACTGCCCATGTCCCAACACATGGTTGAAGAATTATATCTTACCTCCAAAGCAATCGGAGTCGCTACACTCCGCCATTGTCCTTCCACTTCGGCGGGAAAATTTTAGCCCCATGGGTCTTTGCGGCGAAAATTAGTTTCCAGTTCTCCCGTGAAAACAACGTCCATAGATCGATCAAATTATCTTTATTGTTGTTTTCAGTTGGTTTCAGGTGGTTTCAGGTGGTTTCAGGTCGTTTCAGGTGGTTTCAGGTGGTTTCAGGTGGTTTCAGGTGGTTCCTTGTTTTAGTAACTACCGGTAGAATTGTGGGAATGGTTGGACTCATTGCTGATGAGAAACAGAAACCAGGAGTAGCTGAGGTACAGAGGATGACTGTGTCATCATCTTGTAGGAAAATGGGTGTTGGAAGAAAGCTACTTGAGGAACTTCTCAGCTATGCAAAACAACAAAGACTTAAAAGAATTGTTTTGACTACAACTAGTGTACAGGCACCAGCTATTGGACTTTATAAGAAATATGGATTCAGCCTTGTTGGGGTGTCTGTGACCTTATCCTCAAAAGATACTTGGAGATCTGGAATACTGGTTGTTTGATCTTGAACTGCAAATAGACATGAAACCATTCAGTAATTAAACATTATTGATAACTAGATCATTGGATAATGCAATTCAAGAGTTTTGATTGGCTTAGCCATCATGGTATATAATGAGCCATTAGTATAATTTCAGAGCTGAACAAAGAGTTTCCAGCAATCTTATTGGTCGAGAGACTCCTTGTTTG
>OX419344.1:16366254-16423754 GCA_948470475.1 Galaxea fascicularis
ATTGCATAATTCGTCGTAACGAAAAAACCCTGCGAAAGCTAAAGAGCATAACGCAGCAATACGAAGATTCTTTAAATTAGCATCTTTCTTGTTATGAATATCTAAAATGCACCTTATAATTTCTGTGGAAATAGGCTTCTTTTTCATAACTGGCTGAGACTTCTGGCGTTTAGCGGATTCGATGATATTCCTGCAAAACTCACTATCCAAATGATTACGATCCAAACTAGGGACAAAAGAATGTAACCATTTAAGGGCCGCATGGGCTAAAATTACTGAGGAACTAGAAACGCGCGCCAGACTGCTGAACTTCAAACAAATATGGAGAAACACTAAGAGGAAAAGGTAACTGCATGTTGAAACAGTGTTTACTTTTAGACCAGTCCAAGAACTTTCTGATAACACGAACGTAAGTTTTAGCAGTTGAATTCGCCCTGGACTTCACAACATAACATCTAGAACTTCTTATTTTTACATCAGCTCAGATTCCTTTGTTCTTTTAGGGGGGAATATATCACATAACCCCCAAATCAACTGTCTGAAAAGCTGGGTGCGGCTTTGATTGTTTGAAGGGAAGACTTATCCCCTTGCATATTAATACATAATCCCCTCGCATTTAAATTAGCTGCTCGTGAAGAACAAATTTGCAAATGTAACCCAGTCATCCTAAACTCGTGTACTCCATGAAGTTGCCCTTTTAGTGTTTTAATTTGTGGTATTCTTGCTTCATTCCTCGCCTGAATTTCCTTGTCGCTTACAGTAATGATCCCTCGGCCGGAATCTTCTTTATCTGTAAAAACGTCGGTAAAAAGATTCTCGGTGCGTAAATTGAAATTGTCAACTGCTTTCTCCTTGTCTGCATCCGCAAATAAAGATTCAAAGTTGTTTTCCGAAAGGTCAATTGACCTGCTCCCGCTAAAACTACTTTGAGTGATAAACAGTTCTTACTCTGAATCGCTGAACATTGCTACCCTGTTCCTAGCATTCACTACGAACAAGACGAAAAACTAATTCGCAATGCGACTTTAAAAAATTAACATAATTAAAAGGCCGAGAAACTTGTGAATCCCACTAGTGCCAGCATGGAGTGTTGAAAAGCAAAAGAAAGATGAACAATAGAGGAATTTTTCTTCAGTGTATTTTTGCATCCCTTGAGGAATCCTCGCCAATGTAAAAATAAGGCATTTATCGGCCTTCAGCTCGTGGTTATGTGATTTATTCCCCTCGTGCGTTGCCCGAGGGCGCAGCCCGAGGGCAACACAAGAGGGGAATAAATCACATAACCCCTCGCTTCAGGCCGATAACCCTTACATAAACGTTGATTGAAGAAAATTGTTGAAAGCTTTTCCAGGAATTATTTGATAGCATAATCTGGAGAGACAAGAACAAAACATATATACTAAAAGAGCAAAAGAAAGACAGAATATCCTTTAAACACTGTACAAAAATCAGTCATTGTTGAGGCCAGTGCCACCTAAATTATAACCATCGTATGGGCCAGTGCCCGCGTAGATCAACAACCATTGATTAGGCCAGCGCCGTATAAATCATTTATACTCCTATTGGGACAGCACCATATGAAATGATAGACTAAAAAATAGGCCAGTGCCTCATAAGTAAACATCATACTGCTTTGGCCAGCGCCAACAATTGAGAATAATCGTAGGCTGATGGACACCCAGTCCACTAAATTAATCAGTAAAATTTAATCTAAAGGCAATAATATTTCCTTTGAAAAGATCAGACCCTAACAGTGAATTAGAATTTTTACCATGGGTAACTTGAACGTCATTCCTGATATGAATAGAGTGAGCCACAAGATAACGACTATACTTGTGCGCAATTAGAGGCCAGAAATGAGCCGAAGGCCAAAGAGGTACCACGAGAGTACCAACGGCCTGCTGAGATTTCATATAATGTAACACGCGTAGAATGATACCAACAGGAGGGACTCCTAAGCAATTTTCTCCTCGAAGAGACTGAAAGAAAAAATCAACACCCGAGGAATAAGGGTTCCAAAACCTCGAGAAATACTTGGGGAGCTTATGGTTATAAGGGCCCCACAGGTCTTCAAGAAAAAGAAAAAAATCATCAGTAATTTGCCAATCATCAGTATCAATTAAACGACTTATATAATCAGCTTGTTGATTCGAAGTGCGAGGGATCCACTGTACCTCTAAATGAATTCCCGATCGGATACAAACGTCAAAAATCCTTCGGGCCATTTTATGCGAATCTAATTTCATGCTGCCCACTTCAACAATCTTAGCAGCTACTTGGCTATCTGTAAACCACTTTAACTTGTGATCCTTCCAACACTGAGGCAAATGATTGCAAAGAAAACTCAATAACAGACAACTCCCTCCACGTTGAACTTTGACCTCTCTCGTTCCCTGACCACATTTTGTGGCACACAAAATCATTGTTGAAGTCAATAATTGTTCCACCTCCAGTAGCACTGGCGTCAGAATAAACAAAATAGCTAGGAACTTTACTTACAAAGCAATATCTAGCGTTGATACTAGCGATATTTTCCTTCCAAAAATAAAGTTCTTCCTTGCAGTAATCGTCGAGACGGGATAAAGAATCCCAATTATCTCTGCACAAGGTGGACAAGACACAATGTCTGGTCATTATCCTGCCAATGTTACCAACTACAGGCCCGGTAGAGATAATTTGACCCGTGAAGGAGGCTAACTCTCTCGCAGAAACTAGGAAATCGGCTTCAATAATATGATCAATTGTTTTAATGATCTTGACAATTCTTCTTTCGACAATTTTTAAAGAACCTAACACAGAATTCCAGGTTATACCTAGCCAATCCAATAACTGGGTGGGCTCCTATACCGATTTGTCTTCGTTAACAACAAAACCCGCGTTATTGGCCATTCCGAAATTCAAAAGGGAACTGGGGCGAGTTTCAAATTTTGAAGTAATCGATAAATTGACACCATCACATGAAAGATAACATTGAAATTGGTCGTTTGACCAAGTTTGGCTCTTTTAGGTTGAACAGAGACCAAGTTATGGGCCTTGAAACATAGCTCAAAATCCATACAAATGTCTCTAATGTGACATCGTCCCCTAAAACCAGGGGACGTATGGATTTTGAGCTATGTTTCAAGGTCCATAACTTGGTCTCTGTTCAACCTAAAAGAGCCAAACTTGGTCAAACGACCAATTTCAATGTTATCTTTCATGTGATGGTGTCAATTTATCGATTACTTCAAAATTTGAAACTCGCCCCAGTTCCCTTTTGAATTTCGGAACGGCCAATACAAGTCCGTCCTTACATCCCGGGCCTTAATGCGACAACTTTCCCTATCCTAAACAATCGCCCAACCGTCATCCAAGAAGATGGCTATAAAAAGTCCCTGTAATCCCCAATACTTTTCGAAAGGCTTCAAAACCTTTGTGAAAACATAAGGGGCAAGGAAAGACCGAACGGGAGCACAGTAAAAACATAAAAGATTTCGTTAATGGAATCAGGCGCTCGCCATGAAAACCCCAGAAAAGTTTGATGCTCTTGTGCAATGTCTATATGATGGTAACTACTTTTTAAATCAAAGGAAAAGATGTATGCGTCTTTAACAAAGTAAGACATTGCGATTTTCCAGTCCTCGTACTTAACAATTTGCTTAAATAATGACTTATTGACATGGCGCAAATCTAGAATTAACCTTTTCTTACCGCATGGCTGCACAGAAACTGATTTACAACAAAAGGTTGCTCAGTAACCATACGGACCCGGTCTGAATTAAGAAGCTCAAGAACAGCTTGGTCCACAAATTCAGCATGAATTCGAGCCGACTTGTTATTTCTTAGCTTCATGGCCGCCGGAAAACTAATGAATGGCACCCTATAACCGTTTTCAGGACAAAGATCGACAGTCTTTCGCCCAGTGTCCGAATTTACCGCATTTGAAGCAGCGGAAGAAGTCGCCAGAAGCGTCTCTACGGCCTGAAAGATAAAGGCGATGGTGAGGCTGTAAAAAATGGTAGGGTCGGGGGGGGGGGGGTGGGCATAAAGGAGAAAGATGAATAAACTGTATGGAACCGCAAGCGTGAATGGTACTAAAGAACCAGTGGAGAGTATAAATACTAATAACTGGCCAATCAGGACGTCCATGTAAAACAGAATACACAATAGAGGGTGCGGCAGGTGTGAAGGAATAATCACAACTAATTACTTGGAATAACAGCGGAAAATAGATTTAGTACCATCTTCGACTTTGGAAAGATCTGATCCGGTAGGACTCGTAACCTTGACCACAAGACGAAATAAATTACATTATTATTTTTATTAAGAAATATTCACTATATGAAAAAAATAAACTGAGTATAAAATTTTGTGTTTTAAACACACGTTTAAAATATCTGAATATCATGAAGCCATTGTCTCTTTTCTCAAGTTAGTGATAACTAATCCTAAGGATGAAGCACGGACCACCGAGTCCAAGCAGTGAGCTTCATGCGTCATGCAGTTTACAATCACGTTACATTATTTACCCTACAAACATACATCATTCCATCAGCTTGGAGTCGTTCTTCATTAAGGTCAGCACACACGAATTGTGTGTGTGTGTGTGTGTGAGGGAAGGGGGGGGGGGGAGTATACGCATAGAGTATTCCCACGTACAGTTCACACGAAAGGATGAAACATTTTTCAGGCGAATGGTCCCACGAATTTAAACTTCAAAAAGTGTACTTCTTTACAGTAATCCCTATTACGAAAATAAAATTTCATGAGCCCCCAAAGAGGCAGTTTTCAAGTAAAAGGTGTTATGACTTCCCGCACATTCACTAACTGAGAAAAATCTCACTGCTGGAAACGTGTTTGCGAGGGTGTACCTATGTACTTTTTTTTCATAACTTTTTACATAATAAATGCTCACTTTCTGAACAATACAGTAATAGAGGTATACTCTGTATTTCAAAGCCTTATCAAAATGCTACTTATCAAGAAACACGTGTAATGGCTTTTGAAAGTTAATTTTTTATGGCACAATTTTTATATGATTTTTAATCCAATATATCCATAAACTGAACCAAAGGATAAAAAGATCTGATTTTGAAGTACTTCTTATATGACAAGTTCCCATCACAGAGCAAAGTTGCTAATTAGTATGTTATTTCACGTTCTTGTACTTCTGGAACAAACTGTACAGGATTCTCAGAGTTGACTTAAGGTCCTTTTGAACAACATCTAAGAAGAAAAACAGAATGGTTTGTTCACGGCTAATAAAAAGTAGCACAAAAGACACATTCAACAAGTAAAAACGTACACGATAAGAAATTAAATTGATGTTTTTATATATTATATGCATGAATTTTAATAGTGATATATTGTAAATTATTGTATTTCCATTTCTAGCTTAGTTTTACTTGTAAATACGCAATTCAGCCCCTGGCTGCCCATGTATTTATTTTAATAAACTATCTATCTCTTTAAAAGAAATCGGTCACAAACAGCAGACAGAGAGAGAGACGCACCCAGTGAATTAAACCAAGAGATAAATATTAACCCTTTCAACCCTAAGAGTGATCAGCATCCAATTTCTCCTTGTAATATCAACGTTTTATAAAACAGAGTGGTCACGAGAATTAAGTACAGGATCACACAACATGAATTTGCTTGATATTTTAACAACTTCTCTGAATTACTTCAGTGTTTCATCGTGGTATTTGCTCGGTCCCACTAGCCTTTGTGATATAAGTACTGCCGAGGGTAAATAAAGGTTATTTATTGTTTTACTTAAGCTTTTTCTCCCCACTAAAAGGAAATGTGTGGGGGCATTAACAAATCAATGAATTTTCATAAGGTGTTAAAACCATTAAAGCTTACCTTCAGGTTTAGCGTAAAACTTCATTCCACTGTCTCGCATGAGATCGATAGCCAATGCAACATTATGGAGCTATTGATTTCAAAGTATAAACACCAATAGTAAATTAGCATCCAAGTGAACGCCATGCATGTCCTTTTGGCTGGGGGAGGGGAGAGAGAGAGCCGTTTTAAACCGTCTCCCAGTAAAGCCTGTGGACTTGCTGCTTTGTTTTGGTTGATTTACAGCACAATTGTAAGCTAATAAGCTAAATTAAAGCAATTTGGCCACAAGAATGGCCGGAGTAGTTAGAGACCGTTAGAGTGGGTTATCCTTGTTCCTCTTCCTAGTAACTTAACTCCTTCTTATTGAAGATTCTTTTAAGTTGATATAAAAAAATAATATAAATATACAAAACAATGTCGATTCAATATTAATATAATGACTACAACTCAGACAGTGTTAGTGTCAGCAGGCCAATTTAGCCCATAAGGCTTCCAACGTCGCAGCCCAAACCACTGCGTCCAGCAGGCGGTTCCACCCGCGTATATTTTTAAGTAGGAAGGACATCATGTGATAACTGGTTCGGGAAACCAGGATCTCAAATCCCCTAATGTTAACGTGTCTTAACGGGTGACTGCGTCGCAGATTGAAGCTTTCAATGCCCATTTTAACCAGACCATTATTGATCTTATACATTATGGCGAGTCTCTTCAATCCCACCTTCCTCGTTGCACGGTTTTACGTCTTGCTCGACACTTAAGGGCATCCGCACTTATTGTTTTTGGGCGTCATTACAGCGCACGCAATTTGTTTGACAATGTCATGCAACGAGATACAGCGAGTGTGCCGCAGTTTTAAATGCACGAATACACCAGATTTTCCGGGAAAAAAAACCGAGAGCAGGGAGTTGTAATTAGTTTACTTTTTCTACCACAATGGATTGGATTTCTCTGCCGCACGGCTATGAACGACAAACAATTTTTCCTTCCCAAAATTTAATTCCAGTTCAACGAAAAACGCAGTTGCAGTTACTTAAAGCTATTTTTTTTGGCGACTTTTAACCCAACGCAGGAAACCCATTTAGCATAAGTCACCGCCAAAGCGTCTTTAAACACAGTGACCTGCCACGTGGTACAAACTCCAAATTGAGCACAGCGAAAGTGCGTAAGTGACCGGCGGGTAAAACAGGTTTTTTTCTTTACTTTCTGACACGAGTTACACGGCTATTATCTTACTTCCTCTTACTTCTAAACACGTTTTCAAGAAAACTTCTTTAGCACCAAGACACCACAGACGACCCAGCCATCACGACGACCGAAGTGTACTCACCTTTTCATCTTTGTTAGAGGGCGTGATGTAAAACTGATACAGAGGAACAAAGAAGCCTTCAAGCAGTCCCAGCAGGAAAATAAGATAAACACCATCGTGAAACTACAATAAACAACAACCAAAATCGAATTTTCTTCTAAAAGAAACAAGAAAAATTTAATGACCATAAAACAGCATGTTCTACTTCGTTGCTTGGTCAACGAGAAAAAGAGGTACCACACTGAGATTACGGCTCAATTGTTCGCGTTTGAAAGTTCTTCGAAAAAAATCAGAGAAGCGGGTGGTAAGACGGACATTAATTTTCTGTAAATTTGGTTTGCAAAATAATGAGTGTTAACGATGTCCCCATATAAATGACGTTAAGAAACTGTGAACATGTGCAGTGCTCACAGCAACAGCATGGAAAAGGAAAGATAAGAAATAAGACTAGAAACAAGTTGTTTCTTTGAAATGATCAAACGAAAACAAACTGAAGCAGACTAGCGGAATGTGTGCCAGGTTGTATAATTCTGCTTTTGCTACCTGTGAATCTATATCAGCAACCTCTAAACTCAACTTATTGAGGTGTTTGTTGACAAACCCTTGAAGGGACTGCAAAGTAACAATAATAAAAAGCTAATTAATAAAAACGCAATCACCAAAAACGAAACAGCTGAAACAAATAACAATAACAACGCTTTAAAATTGCGATAATCTTTCACATCTTCTGTGTTTCACGGCTTGCAGTTTTATGTACACGTGGTTTTCATACATTAACATTAATTTTCCCTGTATTTCGCCACTCACGGGTAAATTTACGAACCAACAGAATGATCAGCTCCCAGTTGGCTTGTTAGTTCAGCCGGTAGAGCATTGCACCGGTATTGAAGAGCTCGTAGGTTGACTGCCGTGCAAGCATGGTTCTCAGGGTTCCGTTTCGTTACTTCTAGAGCAGCGTACACAATAACAGTATATGTGATGATCTGAAGTACCAATTGCAATGTTCATGAATTCAAATCTCCATAAAAACGTACCATTTGTGCCAAACACTGACACAGTCTGTGAAAATGTGCACAGTCCACCTACCTTTTTAACCACGTTCAGTTTTTCAGGCGCATTATCAAAAAGTGCATCAAAAGCGTCTCTTTCTACAATACCAGAAGAAACAAAAACACTTGTGAGAATTTATTTAACAACAGTTATTATTTATCGCGAAATTTGCACCCGATAAAGCGAGACGCGGAGATCCGAGTTAAACTCTTCGGGCTGGGGTGGGGAGGGGAGGCCTGAGGTGCCTGGAGAGTGGTGAGGTGTTGTGAGGGTGGGTGGACTGGGGAGGGTAAATAGGGGAGGGGAGGGACAGGAAAGGGTGAAGATGTATCAAATCATTGGCGAGGAACTGTCCTCAAAAATTTTCATAAATTTCATAAATTTTAAACTCTACCAAATTAAATTTCTAGGCGAAACACTGTCACAGCAAAAGGATACAAAGCAGTAAATTGATGACTATGACAATCTGGGAAACACAAGTGGCAGCTGCCAGTACAAAGTTGCTGTTAACTACTGGGCGACTACCAATCAGGAACCACACGCATGATCTTCCACAAAACAGAGTTTAAAAAAAGCAATAAAATATAACTAACGAGAAGTAATGCAAATAGGCAGGTAACATTTATAATAATTTATTATTACCAGGCTTTCCATTCTCAGCACTGAAAGAAAATAAAGAAATAAAGGAAACCAGTCACTTAAGTTTCTTGTGTACGTAATAACACTGTCATCAACTTCATATGTTAGCAGCTTTGAGTTTTTTTTATTTTCGGTTCCCCAATTCAACACGAACCACATTAATTTTCCTATTTTCATTATAAGACAGCCGATAATAAATTATTAGAAATGTCTACTGCACCATTTCCAAGACTTCAATGGTGCTTTTTACGGTGGCCCACAAGTGCAGTCGGAATTCCAAATGATACTCCAAATTTTTTAATACACTCCGAATTCTTAAACCTCACTCCAGCTAATGAAACCTCAATCCGAATTATAAAACACCACTCCAAATTCTAAATGCTCTCCCCGCATTCTCAAAGCAGACTTCGAATTCGGAATGTCACTCTGAATTTGAAAATGTCTCTCCTAATTCCAAAAAGTCGCTCCAAATTCCGAATTGGAATAAGGTTTAAGAATTCAAAGTGTATTAAAAAATTTGGAGTATCACTTGGAATTCGGAGTGCACTTGTGGGCCACCGTAGCAAATAAGCTTAACAATTAAAAATGTTTGAAAAACTTAAAGCAACATAAGTAGTATTGACAGTAAGGTGTCTACTAAACTCCCTTGATCTGTTTAGCTAAAAATATTTGACTGAAAGCATTCCTTCCAAACTCCTCACGTAACATGTAAATGGATGGGGGGGGGGGGGGGGAGGGGAGAGGGGTTTGGAGTCCAAAAGAAGCAGAGTTGCACTTTTCACTACTGAGATTCCTCTTAAGAACCGACATCTTAATTAAATGGATAGGGTTGGTATGAGGGAATAATTATCAATCAAATGACAGTAATAAAGTTGGCTCAAAAATCTACATGGACACACAGCAGTGGGATGCTCAGCTGATTGCGGTGTTTCATGAACATTCTGTACATGGAAAATCCCAGACTCTGTACAGAAACTGTACAGTGTCATCAACTCACAGTTTGCCGTCCATTTTGCACGATGGTCAGGAATTCCCAAGAGTTTATTCACATGTCCAAGCAAAACAAATAACTTGGCTTTCTACAAAAATGGTAAAATCAAAACACTGCTACGGTAACAAGGAGTAATCCCTTTCTTCTCTAAAACCCTCTTAGACTTGATACCAAAAATTATTACTATTTTGTATCCATGTAAATAATAATACTGTAAGTTCAAATTACCATACCTGGCTCTCTACTGACTGGGTAGCTTCGTCAAATTCAGCAAGCTTGATGTTAGCCAGTTTTTCTGGAAGAAAAATGGCAGTGAGAAGTCAAGGTCCTGCGAGGTTTAAGACCTGGCTTAACCACTAATACCCTTGATTAGTCCTACAGCACTGTATAATATGACAGCTACACATCCAAGTCTTGGCATTTGGTCTGAGGAAATGTAGGGGGGTAACCCTAAACTCCATTGAAAGGGTTTCACACCAAAATCACATAAAATTATTAGGTAATTGCTTTTTGGCCGCTTAAAAACCAAACCTCTCTAAATTCACTTAAGGTTTCAGAAATGAAATTCTGCAATTGTTTCATGTTAAGACTTAGATTCAGCAAATTAGCGCATCACTTTTGCCTAAAACTGAACCAACTATAAAGTGACCCATGAATGATTTCTCTTTAAGAGAAAAACATTAAACATCCATGCATCAGATCTCTTTTGTTTCAGCTTCTTGAGTTTCTGATGCTGCTCTTATCACGACCTAATGATGACTGGCTGTTTACCTGTAGCTGCCAATTTGACAGAATCACAACCCCATTGACTGGAGAGGCCTTTCAAGGGGTAGAAGCCACAAGTGACTCTGAAAACAAGCAACGGTCGTCTCCCAAAACACCAACAACCAACAGAAATAATTGGAAGAAAAAGCACAGCAGTTTGTGACAGGAACAATTCACTTTTAATTCCTGTTTGATTTCTAATCGGTGTCCCTAACTGCACAGGTGACAGAGTTGTAAACGAGGGACAAACCAACACCAGACCACCCCTTGAAAGTCTCTCGCTGGCTACAGCTGTGATCTCTGACTGTCTACTACTAGACAGAGAATGTGACTAATAACTATACATTTTATTATTCCACTATTATGTCATTTTACCATATAAGGTCAAGAGAAGGCGCAAAATACGAGGCCGTAATACATGTACACTGTAGTGTCCTAGTTTAACCGGTTTACAACAAGGTGAAGGTGTTGTTTACGTCATTCCCACAGACAGAATCAGGATGTTTTGGATACTCTTACCAGAAAATAGAAGCCAAAACAATAATTTTTTTTTTGCAGTAGAATAATCAACCTCTAGTTCAATGGTTTGACATATAATACCCGCGAACATTTTGTTCATTGTTAACGTCATTTTCACAGACGGAATCAGGGTGTTTCTGAATACTCTTACCAAAAAAACAGAAGCCAATAGCAAAATAGCAATTTTTTTTTGTAGTGGAATAATAAACCTCTTATTCGATGATTTAGCATACACAACTCACAAAATATCTGCACGTATCATGTGCTAATAAGGTGTATGTACAATACTGGTTGGCCTACTGGCTGACTGATCAGCTTAACAACTGACTGTTTGGTTTATTAAACAATAAACATGATTAAACTGAAAGAAAGAAACTTAGTTCATATACCCATTAGAATTGCAAGAATTTGACCATCATACAAATCTTCTGTAATGTCTCTAAGAACAATTCGAAGCTCTGACAACTCATCATTTATCCAGTCTAAGAGAACCTACACACACACACAGATACACAAAAAAGCAATCAAAAACAAAAACATAAGGAATCTGCACCACAACAAATTATCAGTGTGCATGCAAAGCAGGAGACAAGTTGTAGTACCATGCAGATTCAATACTGTTTATAACCATGCAACCATAATCCTTCCATAGTTACATGTAATTTATGTCTATTTGAACCTACAATGTGCATGTAAAACTTAATTTATTCCATTTTTTTAAGTTTTACACTAAAACACAAGCTTGGTGCAAAAAAATATCTTAATTGCAATGCAAATGCTATAATGATGATGACACAATAACTGAAAATATCTACCGGTAAGCATCCACCTGATCAATAAATGAAGCTAAATCAGTATGTAGATCAATAAGGGACAATGATAAACCACTACAAATCATGACCAGTTTTCCTGATTAAAGTAACTTTAAAAACCTGAACCTTAAAAACAATTCCTGCTTTTGCTGCAAAAAATGATTTGTTAATGCCAGCTTTCAACTTAGGCTATTTGTACCAAAATCATACCTTTTTGGTATACTTCGGTAGCATATATCAGGCGAGTTTCATCAAGTCATGGTTTGTATTTTGGCAAGCCCCAATTACCGTATGGCCCGCAAGGAGAATTATAGAGAACATTAGCATTTTCAACGAGTGCGACTTCGACTACGAGTTTTAGGATTTTGAACACTGAACACCCTTACTACCCAGCCAGACGTGTTCAGGTCGTCATGCCAACTTGCACCATGACGAGTTTTCCAGGAAAAGTTGGTGTGGGAGAACGAGATTATTGCAAGGATTTGAAGGTAAATTGAGCTCATTTAGAGTAGTTTCTTTGACTTAGAAATGCTTATCTATCATGTACATTGTATGAGCATCGTACAAGTGTGAGAGATGTATCTCAAGCCTGGAAATCGTTCAAAAGCTTGAGATTTTGCATTTTACAGAATTTACTTTTTCATGGAATTTGATTCCGCCATTTTAGTAGCCGCTTGTCTAATAATCTTTCTTTTTTTTACTCTGTTTACTTTATTTGAAATAACATTCAGTTCCTGCGGGGATCGTCCAAACTGAGACATCAAGTCAACATTGCACCAGGGATACACAACTCTTTGCAACAGAATACAGAATCCTTCTTTAGTAGACGCTGCAAACTGGTATGGTTGGCACATACAAATGTTTCAGGCATTTGCAAAACATTTTGGCAAGATCAGGTTTATCTAACCGCCTGAACCAAAAACTACTCAAGCTCCCCTCTCCTGACACTTGGTTGAGCTGAAATCTTGCGTACTGTTCATGGTCACATAATGGATAGCTTGTCTTATTCGCATCATAAAGAAAGCAGAAAATCTTATTGATAGCTACATGTAGCTACCAGACAGTCTTGTACACTTTTGAGAGACATTTTCCACCCCTCATAATTATGAATCTTTGAGCAAACTGCTTTTCAAAGATGGTGCCCAAGTAGTCCGCGACATCCTATAATGACTGGATCACATTTTCTTCAAACTGGAACTTGAAGTCGTGCCCATAAAAAGCTTACATGTACATGATTACATGTATCTAACATGATTATGTGTACAGGTTGACTAGAAGAACGAGCTCAAGTTGAAAACGTTCTCGAAATCATACTTGTCAATGCTTACAAGTCACTGTCTAATATTAGTCAACTGTAAACAGTGTAAAAAGTGATGCATGAAAAATAATTTTACTTTGAGGTTTAAACAGCTAGCATTTAGCAACAAATCATGGTTACTGTAGCAAAATATACGTAAATTATGTGTAAAACCCTTTACAAGTAATGTTTCAGTTCTTGTCAGCAAACATTGCGCAGTTTAGTTTTGGTGGAAACATTTGTTGCTCTTTTTATGACTGGAAACACCAGCTAAAGCTTTCTGTTTTATTGCTAAAAAACTCTTTTCAGTTTATCTCATGGTATTACATGTACTTTACTTGAAAAAGACCTTGTTGTTACTTGTGATATCAGGTCAGTGACTAGATATCATAGGAAACCTGGGGCAGTAGACCATAGGCTTCTGATTGACTACATACAGCTGTAATAATTGTAAATTTGGGTACACTAAAATATATATTAATTACTTTACCTCTTGCAACTCTTTAACCTTTGGGTTTTCCAATGATGCTGGCTCTACCATTGTACGTTGTTCATTTTCATCTGTAAAAAGCAATAAAATTGTGTAAAAGAGATTTGCTTCAAAGCAAGCCCATGGAAGACAAAATTATTCTACAATATAAAATTATTAATGGATCAAATTTTGTGTACTTTGACTGAATAAAATAATTTATGACTGTCTGATTTTTTGTACAAAGGGTCAAATGTATCATCACATGTACACAGGTAAAAATTGTATCATAAAATGGTTTCAGCAATAATTTGAACAGTACAGAGGTCAACTGGTTTTAAAATGTAGGTAACAGTGCATTACACAGTTTTGGTTTTTGCTTCCTTTGAGAAAATTCTTGCCACCAGAAAGCAGTCAAGAGTGAAGTCAAGGTATATATATTGTACTGTACTTCCCACAGGCAGCCCAATCGTGGTGTGTGACATCAAATCCAAGGTAACTGTCGGAAAATGATGGCATTGCACTTAGATGTCCCAGAAAGTGACAAGATACAGTAGAGTGAAGGTAGGAAGGCTTTGTTTGGCTCGAATATCAATATTTCCACCGCTATTCCGTTCGTTGGATGTAGCTTTTAACAGTACATGTACAGTATAATGTTTCATATCAACTTTTGATGACACACGCCACAACTGGGCTACCTGTGTAATCCCAAAATAGACATAAACAACTGGATAGGAGATCAGCTGGAAACAATAATTATTGTTTATGAGCTATTTGCTCATTAGACCTTGTCCTACCAAATTTTGAAAATGTCCAGCCGATTTCATATTACGATTAGACATGACGTCCAAATAAATTTAAATACAGTTTTCAAAATTCTGTATTGAATTATGCTATGCTAATTAATGTCCAGTCAAATTGCTATTTAAAATGTCTGACCAAAAGGAAGATTTGAAAGGACAAAGGGCCTGTTATGGAAGAAAAATTATTTCCAGCACTGGGATTAAGCCCTCTTAGCACTTACATTAAACCCTTGCATACCAATAAAAATATTGAAGCTTTCTGAGCAATACTTGGGGTGATTTTAACCCTCTCAGAAATTTGGAATATCCATCTAAATTTGCAGCGAAATTCCTATAAGGATTTGAAAGTTCCCGATCTTTCTTCAGGCTGTTTAAGAACTATTGTTTCCCTCTGTGACAATTTCTGAACTTTCCTAATTGCCAACAAATTCTCTGAGATTCCTAGTAGTACTTTAACAGTAATTTCCCTTTCCAGTCGAGAAAGGCCCTCTCAGACGTTGTCGCCCCCCCATTGTAAAAGATGGCAGAATTTCATGACTGTATCACAACGCTGTATCAACTTACCCAAATCAAAAGTGTCTGGTGTACAGTAACTGTAATGGGTGTTGTGGGAGACTCAATGGCAAGGCGACCTTCTGTCTCAAGTTCATTCACTAAGAGAATAAGTGTCACAAAATAACTGGTAACAGGCTTTTACAAAGTTGGGAAATGTTTCAGATGTTTGTACACTGGAGAAGGGAACAGCTAGGGAACAAACTAACAGTATAGCCCCTGGTATACCAACTACAGTAATGTTGAATTTGTATTAAGCAGTCACCCCCTGAGAATGGTGAAGTCACCAATTAAATTCTTTCATTCAACAACATTGAAGTCAATTACCCTCTTTAAAAGCTTAAGTGCAATGATTGTTACAGACTCAGTAAATTAATTAACCTTATCTACAATCTCCAGGATTGATTATTGACATTCACATACATGTTATTAATTGTAAATGTACAAAGACACCTGAAACACTGAATCACATGCACTAGAATTTTGAAAAACACAAACAAGTACAGTGTAGCTGCATGCTACACTGCCGATTGTGTCTGAAAACTGCTACAGATCATCAAAACCAGTTTCTGCACGTTGGGATAAAATAATGGTCTGCAAATGCTAAATCGTTAACAAATTTTACTGGATCTAACAGAACAACAAACCAAACATAAACACAATCAGCCAATCAACTTTACTCAACAAGAGTATAACACTTGACAGTACCTGTATATCACCTGAACCATTAATGGCCCTCAAATTCCGAATTGAATTGGAATATTAAACAATAATGCTAATGTTGGTTTTTGAGGAGAGGAGAAAAACCTATTGGAGCAAGGACAAGAACCACAAACAAACTCATATAGTAAGTTTACACATTAACAAGCGCATCGTTACGTGGAGGTTGAGTGCCTGAGACATCCAGGAGCTTCCACTATTGGCAGCCAGCTCCTACATGTACTGTAGATGGAGACAGCTCCCATGGTTGGCAAATCCTGGCAACCCAGCCATGAGCCCCCATGCAGTTAAGGGAGACAGGCACCCATCACACTGATAAAGACAGTGGAAAGGGGAAGGGAGGGAGGGGAACACCACCTTATATGATGAGTATAAATGCTAAGCCAACGCTCACTCTTCCCTCTATGCGATCCAAGAGCACATGGTATCCTGGCACACACACAAATATAAACACGGCTAACACAACTAAAAAAACCTTGGTGCTCTTTGTTGTGAACTCTGTCAAATTACATTTAACTACATTTAGTTTGTGACGGATTCTTGAAACTTGTAATCAACCCACATAAGTTACATGTACAGTGTATGACGCCGAGACCAGGACTCGAACTAAGGCCACATTGGTGGGAGGTGAGTATGCTTACCACTGTACCATCCTTGCTCCCTGCTCAAATATCAAACATAAAAAAATGTGACTAGGTTCAATCACTGTCACTTCTTTCATGACTCAGCACTTAGCTTTACACAAGAGGGTCAACCTTTCCTACATGTACTAACAGACCTATCCCAAGACAAGAGTCTCATCATAGAACAATTCTCAGCCACTGAATTGAGAGTCTCACCTTGAGAGATGAGTTTTGTTGAATGAGGGGGTGGTAACTCACTTTTTCAGGCCTTCTGACAGGGTGCACAGGAATGGAACTGCACAATTCATCAAACCCACACAATCACAATCACTGAAAACAGCAAACATGCCTTCTCTGCACGACAGAAGAGTCCAGGACATGTGTATTCTTATCTATAAAGTCATTCATGGAACAACATCTACTCCACTTAAAACTCTACTGACGCTTAGAAGTAAATCACGTAATTTATGGGGCAAATTGATTCTAGTACAACCCAGAGTTATCAAAACCAAGTATGGACTAAACACCTTCAGGTACTACGGACCAAAAATCTTGAACTCTCTAAATGATTATAACTTTAAGAACTTCTCAGACCCTTAAAAAATTTGTAACACGGTATCAGAAAGATCACCTTTGACGCATGTAACTGCTCTTTATGCAGCTGTTAGACTGTCGTTAATATTTTACATTTCAGTGGCATTATTTGTAAATAATATTGTATCATGATGTAAATAGGGTTTTTTTAAAATTTAGTTTAATTAAATTTTAATTTAAGTTAATTCTTTGAAATGAAAGATATTGTGCATCTTATGAGAACTCGGAAAAAATCCGAGCCCCAGGTGGGACTTGAACCCACAACCCTCCGAGATCTACTAGATCTCGGAGGGTTGTCAGGGTTCAAGTCCCATCTTGGGGCTTGGATTTTTTCCGTTCCCGTACGACTCGCTTAGGTAGTTAATTCTTTTTTGTTAGTATTATACTCGACTCATTAGCTACTTAAGCTAGGACCCTAATAAGCTCCAGGCCCTCGAGTATAAATAAAGTTTTCAGTTTTCAGTTTAATCATCACTTCCAAAAGTCCACAAAATCCCACATAATAGTCGAAAACAATTATTGTTGACAGAAATGATAATTCAATGAGGCATTCCTATCCATCACTATGATTTCTAGACTCTTTTAGGCTGTTTTACCTTCCAAAACAACAGAGGAATTGCCTACACTCCTCCATCGATGAGATCAAGCAGTTGAAAATGTCAATCAATACAGTGGACTGGGCGGTATTAATCTATGCTTTCCTTCAGAATCCAAACTGACAGAACAAGAGTATCAACCTCATCCATGGAAAAAGCTAAAAGAAAGTATGACCTTCAAATAAAACAGTTCTGTTAAGAAGTCTGTGATTCGTTCAAGCAGGACTGTCAGCTTGGTATACATGCCCTAATCATTATGCAATTTATGGCCAAGGTTTCAGTACTAGAATTTGCAAAGGCTTGGGATTGAACGATCAATATGAAGAGATCTTTATTGTTGTGCACAACAAGTGGTGCTTTTCTTAATTTTGTTTAGTTTATCTTTGATGCTTCCTTTGATCAAAGACATCATCATTCTCAGGGCTTGGTGAGAACCTATTATTCTGTTAGTTACAAGATTGCACAATTCTGCACAATCTGGTGACAGTAACAGACAGATGCTCTATTGGATGACAATCTAAAAATAGTTGGATTTTAGATGTACAATATATTCAACTCAGTACAACCTCAATATAAAAAAACTTGACCCAAAATTAAATTGTGTTTTTCTGTACAAACATGTTCAAATCAATTTAAAAAAATAACGTCTCTAAATCATTTGCACATGGTTTACACCCTGTATGTCTGTAGATGAAACTAAAACAATATTGTTTGACATAAAAATGAGAGCCCTGGGTTACACTTTTTGTCAGCCCCCCAAAAAGTCCTCATCAAAGTCTTAAACCCAAGAAATTAAAAATCACCACACATTTCCTAGGCCAAAAATACGTTTTGGATCGCAAATTTCAAGCCCAAAAGTACATCCCTCAGCTGAAACTATTATACCTGAGTACATCCCCCAGGGTATGTCAGCCTAACTGTGACTAACATCCCTTTGAAGGACTTGAGGAGGTAAGGTAGCTTTTTGGCAACTGAGTTTTACTTTCCCCTGGGAGCTGCAGTTATCAGGATGATACTCAGACCCTCAGCTCCTAACATTATACACAGATATAAAGTAACAGGGGCACCCAACGAGAAACTTCGATGAAATATCTGTTCGGGAGAGTCTACCCGTTCTAGGACTTTCGGATAATGCATTGCCAAGAAGCTACTGGTTCCTCATTTAAAACATCACCTAAAAGATTCGCAACCAGAGAAATCCAGGGGAAAATAGTCCCTTAGATTTTCGGAAGGGATATTTTTACAATTTTTGGCTCTTGGAAAAGTCGCCTAGCATTTTCGGGTAAGGAAATAGTTTGCAGAGAGGTTCTGCGAAGGTAAAATTCGGCTAGCAATTTCTGAAATGAAGATTTCATTCCCTAAAGTTTTCGGGCACTTCAATTTTCAGCTAAGAAATCCGGGAGCAACTACAGAATACAGGGCCACTTTGGTCCACCTCATTTACATGTGTCGGAGGCTTTTGTAGAACGAAGCATATAACAATGGGCACCATTGTTATTCAATAGTATGTAAATAAGTGGCCCTGTATTCTGTAGTTTAGCTGAAATCCGAACAGATCAAATTTTTCTAGCTGATGAAAACAACTCTTTAAACAGTCTTTAAACATTAGTACAAGGAGCCTAGAAATATCCTTCAAAGGTATTTTTGCTTAATTTGCTCGTTGGGTGCCCCTGAAGCAACAGGTGATAGTATATCAAGATTCTGTTGTCTGAGGGAAAGATAGGTACAACGGCCCGGAAAAGGTGTGTGGTGGAATTCGCTTTGGAATGAATGACAGCTGACTGTACTGGTAATAGAAGGATTTACTTAAGGGGTTCAAAGCACAGTGAGACTTTTAATGACAGCTGGATACCACCAAGCAATTTCTTTCCCTCCCGACACCTAACCAAACTGAATCGTGCAATTGCAACCAAACCAAATGCAGCAAAACATGAGAAAAAATTTCTCGATCGATCGATCGCTCTATCAGTCGTGAATTATGAATCACGACAATACCTCAAACGAAAAGAGTATTCTTTAACACTACAACTTACCTTCTGATTTCTTTCTCCGAGTAAGTGTTCCAACCCAGCCAAGTTTGCCGGCATCCTTTTTAGAACTCTCTCGTTTTAACGTGCCAGTTGGTGAACCCGGCGCCATTATGTTATACCGTTGTTATACCGCTACTGCACGCAGAACTGTACGCATAGTTTCCGCTGTTTTCTCGCCTTCGCTTACGTAACTACGGTTATTGTTCATCTGTGTTATGCGCTCCTGTGCACACACGTTGTGATCATATTTGCATTGTAACCTAGGTAACTAGTACCTCTCCGCGTCTTCTTTTTGCTTTCATTTTGGTTTTAACGCCGATTAAACCAGTTGCTAGTTTGGAAGTCTGGCCTTATCCACTGGCGTGGTGGCAGCGGTTCGAAAAAGAACCCGCGAAGGACGCCAAAGTCTTCGTTTAATCGTCTCTCCGAACGTTTGTACTGGTTAACTAGAATTTTGTTGCCCAAGATGACTTCAAACAGAGCACCAAAACAATGGTCGCTGACTTCAAATGAAACCATCACTTCCATCGAGGCCTGGGAGAATAACATCAAATACATCTTGTCCCTCGATTCGAACTTTGCTAATTTTCTCACCGATGGTTCTACGTGGGGAAAAAAGACTAACGCTTTACCTCTCCGCGGCTTTATTAACGACGGCGAAACCGTACCCGCAGCTCAAAGACGTACGGCCGCCCAAAAGGTAGCGCATCTGGAGATGATGCTTGGTCAGATCGCCAATTACGCGCCCATCATCTCCCGTAACTCCATCGTTAAGAACTCAACGTCGATAAATGGTGTTTGGCAATCGATCCGTCAACATTATGGCCTTCAGTCCACTGGTTCCCGGTTCTTGGATCTCGCTTATATCTCTTTGAAAGCTGATCAACGTCCAGAAGATTTATTTCAAAATTTGATGGCCTTCATCGAGGACAATCTCCTCTCCACTTCAAGCGGTATTACTCATCATGGCCAAGCTCCTGAGGCCGACGAGGAGCTTTCTCCATCTCTTGAGAATTTTGTCGTTTTAACATGGCTACGTTTACTTCATCCTAATCTTCCTCGCCTCGTGAAGCAACGATACGGAACTGAACTTCGGAACAGAACCCTTGCTTCTGTCAAGCCTGAAATCTCACAGGCCCTGGATTCGTTACTCGACGAACTTCAATCTGGTGAGGAGTCAAAGGTGTTTCGCTCTGCACCCCAGATGGATCACCGCTCTGCTTTTACTCGCCGCAAACCTGCACCTAAACCCCGGCCTAGCAAGTCGTGTCCGCTGTGCCAACAGGCTGGTCGTCCCGATTTTCGCTCTCATTTCCTGAGTACTTGCAAGTTCCTTCCGGAGCAAGACCGTCTGTTCATGACCAGAGTTCGACACGTTGCTGGCATTGACATGGATGTGAACAACTTCGATTATTTCGAGTATGGTGAACTTGAAGACCCAGGCGAAACCGTGGTACGGAATTGTGCGCCTGAGGCACTCCCTACAATGGAACCCACGGTTTCTCGTCGTGTTAATGTTTCTCAGTCTCCGTTCCTTCACGCCTTTTACCGTCACCATGCCTTACGTCTGACCATCGATACGGGCGCCGAAACTAACATGATGAGGGCTTCTATTGCGAAACACATTGGCGCAAAGATCACTAAAAGCTCCCAGACCGCCCTGCAAGCTGATGGTCGAACCCCCTTATCAGTGGTTGGGGAAACGCGTGTCTCGTTGTTCCGCCATGGCAGATCCCTCACACTGGAGGCCCTCGTTGTAGAAGATCTTGACGTAGATATACTGGCTGGTACTCCATTTATGACTTTAAATGACATTGCTGTTCGTCCTGCTAGACAAGAAATCATTATCGCCGGTTCTGATGTTGCTTCCTATGACTCTTCGAAGACTCCTCAAGCCTATCACGCGATCAGAGCCTGTCACCTCCTTCGTGCTCCGCGCGTCAACACTACTGTCTGGCCTGGTGAGTTCATTGAAGTCGATGCCCCTCCAGAGTTACTTGAAGATTCTTCAGTCGCCATTGAACCTCGTATAGACTCAGTCTCATCTAGTCATTTAAAACCTACACATGCGTGGCCACAACCTGTTATCGTCCAAGCCGTCGGAGGCAAGCTGAGGCTCGTCAATGATACCGAGGATCCCCTGCTCATCCGCAAGAACGATCACTTCTGCCAGGCCCGCCTAACCGTTCCTGACCCTGTTTCAGACCCTCCTACTATCCAAATCTCCTTGGCCCCACCCAAGTCCACAGCTTCTCTCCTGTCACCTGCTGAGTCAATATCTGTTGATCCAGACGGTTTGCTAACACCTTCCCAGAAGGCTTCCTTCACGTCTCTCCTGAAAGAATTTGAAGCTGTCTTCGATTCCCGCATCCCTGGTTACAACGGCGCCGCTGGGCCTATCGAAGGAATCGTAAATATGGGTCCCGTGGAGCCTCCACAGCGTAAAGGCCGGGTCCCACAGTACTCGCGAGACCAACTCGACCTTCTCCAAGACAAGTTTGATGAACTTGAGGCACAAGGTGTCTTTCGCCGCCCTGAGGACTTGGAGGTTGTTGTTGAGTACCTAAACCCTTCATTCCTGGTGAAAAAGAGAAATGGCGGGTTCCGTCTGGTCACTGCCTTCACCGACGTGGGCCGGTATAGCAAGCCTCAACCTTCCCTCATGCCAGACGTGGATTCAACTCTCCTTAATATCGCCCGCTGGAAGTTCATCGTGGTTTCCGATCTGTCCAAAGCGTTCCATCAAATTCCTCTTTCGAGAAGCTCGATGAAGTATTGTGGTGTAGTCACTCCCTTCAAGGGTGTTCGTGTTTACACCCGCTGTGCCATGGGCATTCCTGGCTCAGAGACCGCTCTTGAAGAGTTGATGTGCCGCGTCCTGGGCGACCTTCTTCAAGAGGGATGCGTTGCCAAGATAGCAGATGACTTATATTGTGGTGGTGACTCCCCCCAAGAGCTTCTACTGAACTGGCGAAAAGTTCTCTTAGCATTGGACCGCTGGAGATCGGGCGCATCAAGAACCCTAACAAGAACCCAGTGGCCGAAAAGTCTATTGCCGAGCTTGGAGACGAATTACTTCGTCTCAGTCCTGGGGGTGGCCCAATTTCGCCCCTTACTTTGGCCGTCGCAACCGCCAATCTGAATACTCGTATTCGCAACAGAGGATTGTCCGCCCGAGAGATGTGGTTCCAACGCGACCAATTCACGAACTCGCAGATTCCTGTCGACGACCTCAAGCTACTCAGGGAGCAACACTCCTTTCGCCTTCATAACCATCCGGCAAGTGAGAGATCCAAGGCTCCTGGGCGCAGTCCTCCCACCCCACCTGCTATTGACGTCGGTGACCTTGTTTACCTCACATCAGATGGCTCCAAGAATCGCGCTCGTGATCGTTATCTCGTGGTATCTGTCGATGGCCTGTGGTGCAATGTACGGAAATTTGTTGGCTCTCAGTTGCGTTCTTCCTCTTACCGCGTTAAACGAACGGAGTGCTATCTGGTTCCAGAGCACGTGGACCCCACATTTAACCCTCCACGCCGGTTTAACGACGATGACTGTCCAGCAGATGTCCTCGAGGAATCCCCTAATTCTCAGACCATCAATGAAGATCTGGTTTCCCAGAACATCAACGAAGAACCTGCCCCCTCCCAGAACATTCCAGTTCCGTATGTTCCACAGGTCCCAGGTGAGCTTGCTACTCCTCCTGGTCCTCTAGCAGTTGTTCCTTGCCAAGATTCAGATGTTTCCACAACCCCTCCGGATGTATCTTCCACCCCGTGTCCAGATTTACCTGTTTTTCCTCCGAATCCTGTGCCCGACCAGTCCTCGCCTCCCTCCCGCTGTCCAAGTCCACGGAGATCCAGCCGCCCTTCTCGCCGGCCTGCGTATCTTAGAGATTATGTTTGTTAAATTGATATGAACTGCGTATTTAATATTGATATGAACTGCGTAATTGATATGTACTGCGTATTCAATATTAATATGAACTGCGTAATTAATATGAAATGAAGAAGGAAGAGGAAGTCACGCCATTATGTTATACCGTTGTTATACCGCTACTGCACGCAGAACTGTACGCATAGTTTCCGCTGTTTTCTCGCCTTCGCTTACGTAACTACGGTTATTGTTCATCTGTGTTATGCGCTCCTGTGCACACACGTTGTGATCATATTTGCATTGTAACCTAGGTAACTAGTACCTCTCCGCGTCTTCTTTTTGCTTTCATTTTGGTTTTAACGCCGATTAAACCAGTTGCTAGTTTGGAAGTCTGGCCTTATCCACTGGCGCGGGGTCAAGCAGGAGTTGACGCCATGTTTGAAATCTCAAAATATTCAGTAATTGCAATCTACGAACTAGGGGAAGTTTTTATTGGTTAATTTTCCATTATAGACCAATAGGATTGATTGTTGTATTGGGATTCCTGAGCCCGCGCAAACTCATCCGATCAACAACAACACGCTTTATTTTCCCCATTTAGTCACGTTACAGACATTTAATTAATGTAATTATAAAAAAGAAGGAGGGGACTGGCTACCTGATGTCTCCGGTGTTTTTATATTGATATTCACAGGGGCGTAGCCAGGATTTTTCCACTGGTACGCACAATTTTCCAAATCTCTTCCCCATAGATGCCAAGTCTCCAGCTTTTGGCTGGAGACTCCAGCTTTCAGACTCAATCTCCAGCTCTCCAGCCGAGCAAGCAAAATCTCCAGCTGAGCTTGGGTTAACAAATTTATAATACATATATCATATAAAATTATTGTTCCACAAACGTAAAACTGTTCATGATCTGAGAAGTCGTGAAATCGACGAGAAATCAGCGGCAAATTGACGAGAAATTAAGAAATTCTAGACCCCAGAGCCCTTTTATTCTCACTGCTCGTGTTTGTTTACCCGCAGTGACCTGGGTTCGACTTTAAAATTTTCCTGGGGGGGTGGGGGGTGGGGGTGGGAGGCATGTCCCCGCCTTTTGCGCTTGCTCGGATTATGCGCTCCATTAAATCTCCAGCGAGCCTCTCCCTACAACTTGGCATCTATGCCTCCCCCCACCGCCGTCGCACATTTGGTGTGGAAAAACACCGTCTGTTGTTTTATCAACATCACTGATTTCAAAGAAACAATCAGAGTGAATTGAATACAGAAGCAAATTGTGCTTTTTACTGAAATAGTTATCTTTAATTTATTTGTCTTTTCATTAATTTTTTTTGTTTCTATTTTCTTTGATTTAATTTCTTATTTTCGATTTTTTCAGGTAGGCACGTGCATACGTGCGTACAGGTAGCTACGCCCATGTGTTGGCCGTTCCGAAATTCAAAAGGGACCTGGGGCGAGTTTTAAACTTTGAAGTAATCGATAAATTGACACAATCACATGAAAGATAACATTGAGATTGATCGTTTGACCAAGTTTGATTCCTTTAGGTTGAACAGAGACCAAGTTCTGGACCTTGAAACATAGCTCAAAATCCATACAAACGTCTCTAATTTTGAGGCGCTAGGCTGTATTTAAATCTGGTAACCAGGAGCTTTCTGATCATATCCACGTCAAATTACCGGACAATTTTGAAAATACTTTACCAATATTAGTCTTAGTCTAGTCAATAATATTCCTGTTTCTCATAAGTCTTATCGTTCCTTTCTTTCTGGAAATTTTGTGAATTCTTTATTCATTGAAGAAATTTCTGAACAAAAGGTTATCATGAATTTATGCAGCTCTTTGCGTTCTGGGACAGCTATGGGTTTTGATAATGCCCCCACGAGTTTAATCAAACAAACTATTATTTCAATTAGTAGTCCTTTGACCCATATTTTTAACCTATCCATCTCCTCTGGAATTGTCCCAGTGGAGCTAAAGATTGCACGTGTCGTACCTTTGTTCAAAGCTGGTGATAAAGCAATATTTCCAACTACAGACCTACTTCTGTCCTACCTTCTTTTTCTAAAATACTGGAAAAACTTGTTTATAATCGTATTATTGATAAGTAAATACAAATACTTTCTGATAATCAATTTGGCTTTCGTGAACATCATTCAACTGAATATGCTTTAGCTCTATTATATGATAAAATTTATTTTGCTATCGATAATAATAAGATTACGGTAGGAATCCATTGCTCTACGTCATCTATGCATCAAAGTTGTTCAACATCATGGAACGACATCTTCCTGGCGCGCACTGCTACGCTGATGATTCTTAGTTATATCTAAGCTTTAGACCAGCTGATGGATTGTCATCCCAGACTGATGCCATTCATGCAGTTCATGCAATGGAACGATGTATAGAGGACATACGGCACTGGATGTTTAGCGATCGTCTATTACTGAATGATGACAAGACGGAATTTCTGCTTATTGGCACTCGTCAACAACTGAGTAAAGTGGAGCCACTGCTTTTAAGAGTTGGAACAATGAATATAGAACCCGTGAATTACGTAAGAAATCTCGATGCTTGGTTTGATTTTATGTTGTCTATGGAAACTCATATTAACAAAGTAGACAGTTTACTTATGGATTTTATTATCTGCATAACCTCAGAAGGAATCCCTGTCACAAGACTGTCTAGTAACTCTTATCCATGCGTTTGTCACAAGTCGGCTCAGACTATTGCAATAGTCTCATGTATGGCCTCCCGCAGTGTCAAATTTCAAGATTACAGAGATTACAGAACGCTGCTGCTTTGCCTGCGTAGCAAGCGTTCCCGTACGAGCCGAACGAAGATATAGGGCCGTGAGAAGGAGTTTTCGCATTCAGGACGCGCGGAAAATGGGGCGAGAGCAAAAAAGACGAGGGAGGGGGATGGGGGAGGGGAAAGAAGGGAACGCTTGCCCGCGAACCCCTCAATTCTGAAAAACCCGTTCGCCCACGAACGGGGCATCTGATTGGTGCGGCGTGGTTTATTTGATTGATAGGTTGGACATGGAGGAGTCATATTATTGTTACGCTAAACCATTTTAAAAATAAACTTGGGATCAAAAAAATGGCGGAATGTGTGGTTGATTTCGATTCGTGTTTAAGCGAAGTTTCATTGAAGCTCAACGAAACCGGGATGACTTTTTCGTCGAAAAAGGAGCAAGAAAGTGCAATGTGTCATATTTTTAACGGCAACGATGTAATGGCTATACTTCCGACTGGATTCGGCAAGAGTTTAATTTTTCAGTTGTTTGTCATGATGTGCGGAGTGCGAAGTAAACGGCAAGGAGGAACTGGCTCCTCTAGCGTTATTGTTAATTTTCCGTTGCAAAGCATTATTCGAGATCAAGTGGTAGTAGAAGTGAATTCTATGGGAATGACGGCGTGCGATTCAAATGAAAAACTTCAACATTATTTATACAGGTAAAATGGGGTTAGAAGGCCTACACGACTCCTGTTCGCACGTTTGCCGCTTATATCTCGGTTCTATTGACCGATTTAGCTTCTTGCTTGTTTTAAGTGGGGCAACACGGTGGTTTAGAGGATAGCATGATGGTGATGGTGATTGAAACAGCCATGTGCCTAAATGTCGCATGTAATGTATTTTGATACCAAAGGTCATTTCCGGGTTTAAATTCTGCATTTATCGCCTGTTTGTTTTGACCCTGGTTGTTTCTGTTTAGCGACTGTGGTCCTTTATATGCCATCTGAAGCATTTTGTCTAGCTTTGGTTTGGCTCGTTTCAGTGCGTTCAGTGACAGAACAGCCTCCCTGTTATTATCAAGGATAGAAATTTTGAGCCGCGTAATATGATCATCTTTATCTTGCAGTGTTTGTACATTACTTGGCCCGGTTATTTGGTTTTGTAACAAGACGTTGTGTTTCTTTTGCGACTATTCGTCTCTTTATCCTTTCTTTAGTGTTGTAGCTTCTTAGAGAGCTATGCAACACGTGAAGTTGAGCGCTCAAATCCGCTCTAATTACGGCTGTGTCTTTGTCATCGTTTCACTCCGCTCTGTAACTGCGGTTATAGTTTTTTCCTCGTTTTGTTTATGCCAGTGGACTGCTACCCGGCGGCGTTTCGAGCAGCCGTTTGGATGCGTTAATCCTCTGCGTTGGTGGAGTTTTGCAAGCAGCAGCCTCACTGCCCATTGAACTCAGTACGAGCTCGTATAGTGTTCCCAAATTCCGTATTTTGTGAGCGCTAGGATTACATACACGGTCTGAAAATAGTTCGATGTCTTCCACTACTTCGAATTCAACCGCTCTGCAAGTATCGGCAAGGATTTCTCCTCGTGTATGTTTTCGTTTTGATGGTTTGAAAAGATTTTCTGACGAAATATAACCAGGTTTACCAGGTTGAGATGCTGCTCCGAATTTCACTTTGAAAGAACACCGACAAATTCTGCAGCGTTCGCTTGGAGTGTCGATCTCCTGGGCCTTCGACATCGCAAATTTTCCCGAGTTTGACAACTCACGCATATGGAGTATTTTGTTTTTGAAGGAAGTAAAATTTACATCCGGTAATTTATAATTGGTTTACGCATTGACAAACTGTCAATCAGTGAGTGAAATCAACCGTGAAAGTCGGTGGGAGTTTTTCAGAATTGGGGGGTTCGCGGGCAAGCGTTCCCTTCTTTCCCCTCCCCCACCCTCGTCTTTTTTGCTCTCGCCCCATTTTCCGTGCGTCCTGAATACGAAAACTCGTTCTTGCGGCCCCATACTTCGTTCGGCTCGTACTGGAACGCTTCCTACTCAGGCAAGCTGCTGCTCGCATTGCCCTTGACCTTAGTAAGTTCTCCCATATAACTCCTGCACTGCGACAACTTCACTGGCTGCCTGTCATAAGGCGAATTCAATTCAAGATCCTGCTTCTCACCTTCAAGGCTATTCACGGACTCTCTGAATCATCCCTACATCAGTGAACTTATAACTGTCAAACCTAAATCTACCTACGGTCTCGCTCAAACAACAGTACGCTGCTACTACCTCCTACACAGAAAATGCTGCCTACTCTTGGTGCTCGCTCCTTTGCTGCTGCTGCCCCTGCACGTAAGAACAAACTACCTCCTGACATTAGAAATGCTGCATCCTTAAATTGTTTTAAGAAATCAATCAAGACTTTTCCTTTAATGAATCATTTTAAATTTAAATTTAATTTTTATATTGTCTTTATTTATGTGAAACTTTTGTAAAGCGATTTGATCATATCTGGAAAGAGCGCTATAGAAATTTTTAATTTATTATTATTTATATTATTTACCTAAAGGCTTCGACACGGTCAATCATCAAATTCTGTTGGATAAGTTGCAACACTATGGTATTCGTGGCGTTGCATTTAACAGGTTTTCTGATCATCTAAGTAACAGACAGCCCTTGAAAATCGAATATTTATCGTGTTTTTGACTGACTTGGTTTTGGTGTCAGACTGCATTATTTTAGACCAAGGCTGCAGTCTGCTAAAATCAGGCCAGCACTTTGCTTTTTCTCTGACGACGAAAATTTAAAATTCCCAAATGACAGCGGCTTCCCGCAGACAGTGAAATATGCACGTTTTGTTTCGCTCGCTGTTCTTGTTTGGCTTTCTCCTTCCTTAGAGTTACCAAAATAGTCCTCGATTGTTTTGTTCATCCTACGTATACTATGTTGTGAACGAATCAGCGATTCAATAACGGTTTGGCCCCAAAATTGGTGGTTGGAATTCTGAAGTAACGGGGTTCTGCATCCAGGCTTTCTTTTCCCCAGTCCCCCGCCATTTTTCTCTCGTTTTCTCGCCCCCCACTTCCCCCCCCCCCCCCTTTTACGAAGGCTAACGTGTCTGTATAACGTTTTCTGCATGTTTGATGTTTTTATCTCAAGGCCAGTTTGTGCAATAGGTTCTTCCGCTTTGGTCAATTCTTCAGTACTCTGACTTGTTTTTGAACACAGTATAAAGCTAGCCTACAAACAGGCTACTAACAGGAATAGTCAATACCTGAACTTAACACGTCAGCAAATTTCAAATATTTACTAAACACAGTCTTTTATTTAAGCCAACCTCAAAGAAACATCGGTATAATTGCGCTGATCTCAAAGAGTGACATAAGCATAAGCATAAGAAAATGGAAAAGATGGGGACGGGAAGAGGAGAGACCCTGGGAACGAGGTTGGGAAAAGATGCATTTATTATGCTTATGCTTACGTCACTGTGTAAACCAGCCTTAATCTGTTCGTTGAGAAAGTTTATAAACGGTCGTTGTGTGGGTAAGGATTATGCACGATAGAGTTGATGCACGCAGCTACAGCTCGAGCACTGATATTGTGATACATACTTAGCGTTGACTTCTTTTTCAATGAATTGTATTTAAAATGACCCCTGGCGCAATACTTAAAGAGGACGCGTATCGCCTCCTAGCTGTAAAGGACCGGAGTTGTCAATACGCAAGTTTAGTTTGTAAAGGTTAAATGCAGGGAGTATTTGTATTGCTTTGAACGGGAGTTGATCACTCTGGCATTCGCATACATACAGCTTCAAGAGATCAGCTGTATCCACCATTTTAGTGAATGACAATTTGACCTCTCCACTTTATGACCATGCACTATCCCAAAGAGCCACTGATACACCCTCCATTGGTCAATATGTTCATAAACAATTACATAACATAACGTTTATCGTCAGCCTTTGTAGAATTTTAAAGGAAACAGATTCAGCTCTCGATTGTTCAAAGCTAAGAATCTATGCAAACTCTACCTCTTCTGTCCCTTTGATCTGAATTCAAGCGATTTATTCCTCAAACGCAACAAAAACATCACATTTATAATCGAGACCACGATCTTTAACATAAAGCTACATAAACACGAGCACATGGGAAACTTTTCCGCTGGATACCCGAGCCCCTGCATCACTGCGGCCCAGTGTCCAGACGACCAATGACGATTGAAACTTTCAGTTCAGAAAAGAAAAATAAAGAAAGCGCTCTTCTCCAATTGGAGGTTTAGAAGTCCAGCCCCAGATCTATTTGCCATTCCTCAAACTTTCCGGGAGTTTGAACCCGCCCTCCCTCATCAATTGAAAACGGTGCTCACCCAAGTCCCACTGCCAGCCATTCCTAATCAATAACTTAATATAATTCTAAGGACTCCAACCTCTTATCTCTCTCTATCATTTTATTTACCACATTAGAAGATTAACAGCGTTGCCTTACATGAAAACGTGTTTCATATCAGTGTAACCAATTAGATAGGGCTTACTACAAAAGATCCCAGTCACAATTGGTGTACTACAGCTTTTATACATTCATATCATGAGCCAATTAAGGACTTGCAGACTAACACGTGGTACTCTTCTTACCAAAAAGCAAAAGCTAGTTAGATATTTTCTCTTATTCTTGGAGAGAGAATTTTGTTGTGCAATTAGAAGGCAGTTCATCTGGAGTGCGTCCCGCTATTTGCACGCATTTTCAACAAAACATTTATATTACAACGTTATCTGCGTCCCTAATTCATTCTACTGGTATATTATCCTACTTTTAAAGTATCCGTTGATCATGCAATAGGCCATATTCGTATTCTCGGTATTGACCTGGATCTAGCATGAAGTGGAGGCTCTTGCGGGGGAATCTTTTCATATGTAAATGTATTCCCCCGCATGAGCCTCCACTTCATGCTAGATCCAGTTCAATACCGAGAATACGAATATGGCCTATTTCTGCGTCTGCTGCCTAAGGCACCTCACTGTCTACAGAACGCGCCACTTCAGGATCACGTGTTACTTCTTTTATTTCCTCGCCTGCTCCTTCCTCCAATTCTGTACCTGTTACAGCGGCGGTTGATTCAGAATCACCTGCACTCTTTGGCTGTTTAGCATCTGCTTCTTCTCTTTTCTGACATTGATTTACCGCTTCGGCTGCTGCTGACATCGCCATCTTGTTATCTGCTGATTTACTTGATTGAGAGTATCCTGCCTCAAGATCTTTAACAGCTGCTGACTGCATCCCCTCCGCTTCTCTCGCATCGACCACCTCTGTGACTGTAGTGTCGGGTTCTTTCACCACCACATCAGCGGTTATGGGTTCCAGCAATTCGGTATCTGCTGCCTTCATGGTCAATTGATGTTCTCCGGCTTTGTCTACTCCACGTTTAGGTTCTGACACCATTTGAAGGTCCGCTTCCTCAACTACTTCAGCTTCATCTTCTGACAGATCCTCAGCTACGGCGAGTTTAGGGCCTGTTTCCAGTACCACTGCTTCTTCCCCCAGTTGATGTTCTCCGGCTTTGTCTACTCCACGTTTAGGTTCTGACACCATTTGAAGGTCCGCTCCCTCAACTTCTTCAGCTTCATCTTCTGACAGATCCTCAGCTTCGGCCAGTTTAGGGCCTGTTTCCAGTACCACTGCTTCTTCCCCCAGTTGATGTTCTCCGGCTTTGTCTACTCCACGTTTAGGTTCTGACACCATTTGAAGGTCCGCTCCCTCAACTTCTTCAGCTTCATCTTCTGACAGATCCTCAGCTACGGCGAGTTTAGGGCCTGTTTCCAGTACCACTGCTTCTTCCCCCAGTTGATGTTCTCCGGCTTTGTCTACTCCACGTTTAGGTTCTGACACCATTTGAAGGTCCGCTCCCTCAACTTCTTCAGCTTCATCTTCTGACAGATCCTCAGCTTCGGCCAGTTTAGGGCCTGTTTCCAGTACCACTGCTTCTTCCCCCAGTTGATGTTCTCCGGCTTTGTCTACTCCACGTTTAGGTTCTGACACCATTTGAAGGTCCGCTTCCTCAACTTCTTCAGCTTCATCTTTTGACAGATCCTCAGCTACGGCGAGTTTAGGGCCTGTTTCCAGTACCACTGCTTCTTCCCCCAGTTGATGTTCTCCGGCTTTGTCTACTCCACGTTTAGGTTCTGACACCATTTGAAGGTCCGCTTCCTCAACTTCTTCAGCTTCATCTTCTGACAGATCCTCAGCTACGGCGAGTTTAGGGCCTGTTTCCAGTACCACTGCTTCTTCCCCCAGTTGATGTTCTCCGGCTTTGTCTACTCCACGTTTAGGTTCTGACACCATTTGAAGGTCCGCTCCCTCAACTTCTTCAGCTTCATCTTCTGACAGATCCTCAGCTTCGGCCAGTTTAGGGCCTGTTTCCAGTACCACTGCTTCTTCCCCCAGTGCCTCAGCGTCTGCCTCCCGTACCACAGCTTCTGCCTGCAACACTTCCGTGTCTGTCTCTGATGCTTCACCTCCTGCCTCCAGTATCTCAGCTTCTGTCTTCAGTACCTCAGCTTCATCCACAACTGCCTCAGCGTCTGCTTCCAGTACCAAAGCTTCTGCCTGCAGCACTTCTGCGTCTGCCTCCGGTACTTCACCTTCTGCCTCAAGTACCACAGCGTCTGCCTGCATTATCTCACTTTCTTCATCCAGTATCCCAGCGTCTTCCTCCAGTGCCCCAGTTTTTGTTTGCACCGTTTTGGACTCTGTATCTTTCACTTTGTCTTGAATTTCTGCTTTATCAGCTTCGTTTCTTGGAACACCTTTCTGTTCTTCCTCTGCATCCTGCTCTTGGTCTGATTTCCCGTCTTGTTCTTCTAATCTCTTTACTCCGTTACCTACATTGATAAAGGTACACTCGGATGTTTATCCTAGGACCGTATTCTTTCCTGGATTATACCTAATTTACTACTTCCGAGTTTATGTACAAAGCATTGTTGCATACATGTGGCTCGTGCAAAATCGGCTCTGCGTCTCATCGTTACGTTTGCTTATATCTTCAAACAGGCAAATGTTGAAAATCAAGGTTAGGGGTGGCGAATTGTAAAATCTGAAACTCGCTGAGATGCCGAGACCCTTGTTTGAAAATCCAAAACCGAGACCAAACATGCGAGACTTCGAGAACCAAATAGATGCACCATAGACGACACTTCGAGACTCTTCGCAAAGGCTGTTGAGATTTTGAGATCGGATGAAAATTTTGCGAGACTCAAGAATTTTGGGGCATCATTCGCCACCCCTAAGGTTGCTATGTATTCCTCCGGACACCCTACTTTAATGCTAGAGGGTGTACTATGGGCCACTCTCTATTCTGCAAAAATATGCAGTTTTTGAAATTGAAGGCGAGAGGTGCCAACAAACAATGTCTACAGACGTTTTCTGGAAATAATTACAATTTCCGAAGAAGACGAGTCATTCAGTTTTGAACCCGCGTTTCCAGTTCATCCACCGACGGTTTTCAATTTCAACGTAGCAGCACAGCTGCAAGCCAAACATAGCTGTGGCGCGAAGAAAGTCACTAACAGCTAACTTATCTGAAATAGGTAACAATAAATGATCCTAAAAATAAGTTGAAGTTCAGAACAAACAGCTGGCGCTTGACCGAAATACCGAGGACGCCACAGTTTACGGCGTATGATCATCCGGAGTTAGGCAAAAGCCTTTGTTGGCAACCTCTTAAATGGCGAAAAGGATTCTAGATGCACAAGTCAAATCAACAATAATTTAACTACCGATTACAAGGTACATGTACTGCATGTGCGTGAGTAAACGTAAAATAGTAACAACCTCAACAGGCTATAATTTTTCGTTCATGTACATCAAATTCCTTACATGTATATTTAGTTAGCAGTGTGTTTACTCTTTTACCTGATTTGGGTCGGAGACTGACAAAGTGATGTTCGTGCACGTGCCCAAGCACAAGCTGGCTACTGCTACCGACATCGTATTCAGGGTTGATGGTGACATCATTAGACAAACTGCTGATCACGTGGATGGATGTTTCAAAGCAGCTTGCTGCGGCATGAAGTATGACGTGATCGCCCCATGTACCATCTGCCGCCATGGCCTGCAAGTAATCATTCCAAGACCGATATCCGTCGACAAAGTTGAACAATTCTGTCCCATCCAGCTACAACATGAAAGAACAATAATGAGGCTAAAGGAGATTCCATTCGGGAGCGACTCTTGAAAACTTGAGTGGATTGTTTGACGAATACAGTGCAAATGTCTCTGCAATAGTGGTATCGAAGAAAATGTTTATCATTGGCTACAACAACTCCGACATGAGCTATGTTGTCGAACTCAGGGATCCCATGCTTTTTTAAATTTTAAATCAATATCTTAATAATAATAATAATAATAACAATAATAATAATGAGGAACAATATAAGGAAGAGGTTGAGTGCCGCCTTAATTAACTTTACTATAAAACTTTACGGGTAAACTCGACCTTTCTTCCTTACGTTCCTTTAAATCAAAGAACAGGTTAACAAGGACTACTACCTCGAATAAACGCTTACTTACTGTCTCTAATACCGGCTTACTAAAACTGTCAGTAAAGTTCATGAACCAGAAAATAAGTGACGACATAAAACACATCGTTTATTAAGTATCATCCCTCGGAAAGAAAGGACCGTGCCATTGTTTTCTTGGTTTATTAACTGGATTTTAATACCCAGGAAAAACACAACCGAATTATTTTCAAGATATTAGCAATACTAGCTCACCAGTGTGGGGTTCTCTCTGAGGTATTCGACTAAGCGGCGCCTCAGTGCTTCATGGGGCATTTGGATTCCTTTTACAAAATTCAATTGCTCTGACAATGCGTGGAACATGCAGTTCCCGGAACCTTCATTGTCGTCAATTTCGAAGCCCTTGTTTGAGACAGTCTTCTCCAGTTCTTCTAAGAGGTTCCTCCCATTGATGATGTTGCTTGCATCATTCCTCATTCGTTCAAGGTCAAGCAAAATTCGATCAGCTGTCATTCAAAAAAACAAAACAAAACAAAGAAACAATCAAATTATCAAATCAAAGTAACGATGTGTTACTCCATGTTACTGTTAAAGCATGCAGGGCTGGTCAAAATGCTAACGACTGGAGAAAAGACTGGAGATACACCGACTACGTTACCTATGCATAAATAGCATGGCATGTCCAAAAGCTTTAAATTATGATTTCCAATGAATCGGCGGTCACTATTGGTATCCTATCGTGAAAGGGCGTCACTAAAATTAACCAATATGTAATCAGGACCTAGAAGCACATTAAAAATGAAACAAAAACATGAACAGTACTGGAACAGCTTCTGATGTTTGGACTAAACGTACATTATTGGAATACCAGGCGCTAACAATTAACAAACATACAACGCACCTTGTTTTCCGGGACGGAACGAGAAAACTTGCATCCCAATCATCTCCTGATCTTCATCATCTGTGGGAAGGGGCGGAAAGATCAACCAAAGAAAAATAAAACGAACAAACAAAGGAAAAACGAACGAACGAACAAACAAAAGAACGAACGAAAAAACGAACAAACGAATGAACGAACGAAGAACTGAACGAACGAACGGGCGAATAAAAGAGTAATACAGCGCTTAAATTAATGAAAGAAACATTACTTGCATTGTGGCTTAAAATTCTATAATTGTAGATGTTTTGAAATAGAACACACTTAACTGTTTTGACATCTTCAATCTAACTATAAACTATATCTTGTGGCATGATTACCTTCATTTTCTTCAGATTCTCTCGCTTCTTCTGTTAAAATCGAACAAAAGTAACACAGTCATAACCTATGAAGTTATCTGAACCCCAATTACAATACCTGATAGGTCTCCGAAAATGTCCTCTCAGTACACTCCCCCCCCCTCCCTATTAATGTGTGACAGATGGAAATCAAAGAAACAAAGTAAGAGAAATTACAATCAATTATGTCAGCGCTCGGTTTCGGTTGGGAGCTTAGGGGTGTGTCTCAAACAAGTTAAGCTGTGACATAAAAGCATTACTGACCTGTAAGAAAAAAAGAGTGTTTGGAGTAAAATGTTCGTGAGCAACGGGCGAAAAGTTGCCACGTTTAAAATCCAGTCGAAATATTATGCCATGTTATACTGTAAAAGGCTATACGATTCTTCAGAAATTGTCTTTTCTTTATGTCATAACAGTAAGGTTGAGTTCTTTAAGATGATAAATGTAAAGTTCGGTTTATCTAGAATTCATAGGATTGAAAAGGAAAACTTAAAAATAAGTAGCAGACTCTGCATAGCAAGTAAGCTGAGAGTTAAAATATATTCATATCGACTTAAGGTACTAAAATTACGTGTCCTTTTTATAATGAAATCATCCGTTGAATTATGGAAAGTGCGGAAATATACCTTCGTCATCGTCGCAACAGGTGGGAATTCCTCGGATGTAATTCCAAACACTTCGCACTTTCTTAAAGAGGATATCCTGCGCCTAGGGGCGAAGTCAAAATCACGGTTATGTCAAGCCTTTCGATGTTAAGGCATGCCATGACCTTAATTACGTGATGCATCTTTGTATACACTCCTTTTTTTTTTCATAAGAGAGTTGAGGCTGAGATAAACTCAAATTTTAAGAACATCCTTGGAACATGGCTGAGAGCCAGGGTGGAATACCTGTTTTTGCCCATTTGTTTTTTTAATGAGTAGTATATACGCATGAACTTTTTCTGCGTTTTCGCTGCAAATTCTGGTGACTTTGTGTCGCGTTGTAAACCTCTATGTTCAATGCTTTTTGTAAAGCTTAATGTAACTAGGAGTTGGTAAGCGCGACATAACGTGCATACCATGTAACTTAAGAGCACCTTAATAACGTTTTCAGGCTCAACTCGCGAACAAAATAAGAACGTTCAGCCTCAGAGCTCCAAAATTAGACGTTTTTATAAAAAAAAAAGAGTGTAGTGCTATGCTTTATACCTGTTTCTGGCATTTTTAAGTGTGATTATATAACCTGAAATGAATACATTTCGGTATTCCGCACCTTTGTTTTCTCAAAATATTACCGTGCGAATCGACAAAGTAAAAGAAATTGTCATATCTCTCAGTTAGTACGCGTGACGTGATTGAACGATTTTGCGGCCCGTAATCTACTGTAAGGCCCTCTAACTTTGAAAGTTTCCTTTTCCGCGCGCCTGATTAAACCCGGAGATATAATAAATATCTCACCGTTACCTCGTTTCCTCGGTCCGTAAGGACGTAGTCCCCGGTGTGATGGTTTATTCACTTAGTCTGTTCTGGGGGCACGTGTGTATCATACTACTCTCTCTAATAAGATTGTGAACTGCGTGGCTGCAATTTGCGCCTATATAAGCAGTCTGGCAAAGTCCCCCACAAAGTGTTGTAAAGCGCATTAGATCATTGCGTCATGGTAATGCGCTATAGAAATTGATAAACTTTACTTTACTTTATTTTACTTTATTAACCAAGCGCTAGGGCCATACTGGGAGGATATCGGCCCGAGGTCTTAACAGTCGAACCGAGCGCAGCGAGGTCCGTACAAAAAAGACCGAGGGCCGATATTCTCCCAGTACGGTCCCGAGCAGGCTTGGTTAATAAGAGATTTATTACACGACTGAAGACAACGCGGAATTATTCGGGACAATACCCGGTCTAATACTTAGTGAACGTCGGACTGGCAATAGGGCAATTATATTGGTCGATTTTAGTTATTGGCCCTCTAACTGCCTAAGTCATGTAATAATGTAAATTACGAATCCTCGTTCTTTCCGTTGATTTATGGCCCACGCTTGGACCATAAGTAAACGGGAAAAAACTTACAGTACGGACCTCGAACTCGGTCAGTAAGAGATATCTAAAACTCCATCTACACGTGCACGTTTACATTCGAAAACAAATAATTTTCTGTGCATTAAGGCCTCCCGTCCACACAGTTATGCGTTTCCGACTTCCTATCGCTTACGTGTTGATAGGCGTAAACGATATGTCAGGGGAGCATCGTTTACGTGTGGACGCAAACGTTTTATACGTTTGTGAACGTAAGCGCGTATACGTGTGGAAGAGGACTACAATACCTCGATACAGAACTGCTTTTCGAGAAGCTAAAATAACTATCAACTTCCGGGCGACCACGTCCGCGTTTTGTAAATGGCCGTAAAAGCGAAGATAATAAATTTTAAGAGCAAATGCACAGGAAAATCGAGCAAAATGCAAAAATCGCGGCCACGGTCAAAAATGAAACTTATGTTTTTTTTTAATTTGTCACTAGGTATTAACGAATTTTCAAAGGTTCCGGGGTTTCTTTGTCAAGATACGGCCGGATTTTCAAATTATTTGAGAAAATCGATTTTTGCGCTTTCGCTGGCGAAAAATAGCAGAGTAATTAGCATAAATTGGCATTGGGGTTTAAGTCTTTGCGTATGTAGTAAAGCCTATATCATCGGGAAGAAAGAAATTAATTCAATAGGAGGAGTATTTGGCACTTTATTTATACCTACTTTTTGGTTCTAGAAGATGTTTCTTGCTATGAGAAAACACATTCTTTAATAAGGTTTCATCACAGTCTTAACAAGTCGAGTTTTACCTCATAATTACAAACCGACTATTCGATATGTGGCCATTGTTCAATCGGGCTCGTTTTTTGGTTATAACATGTCTCAATGCTCTCCTTACACATCATATAAAAATTGGTCTGGGTTTTTGAGCGAACGCTTTAGAAAATGCCTTCGAAAATTGAGTAGTTTCACTAAAATTTGAACTAATTAGCATATTGCCGACTCCGGGTTGCCGACACTTTACACCTAAGCTCAATCACGCAGATTTTGAATGAAATTATGGCGCTAAACTCTGCTTCACAGCTTAAAAAGGATGGCTTACTTTTACATGCGCTCCAGCTATTCTCCATTTTACGCTGCGGTCCACATCTTGTCAAGGAAAGTGTAACTGAGTTCATTCGGTCAAGGGTCACAGTCACGGTAACGTCAGTGCGTGACGCTCCTTCATAAACTTAAACGGCTATAACGTACGCCGATGGAAGTGAAATTTTCGAGATCAGGATATGAATTCTAGTACCGCAACAAATTTATTTCATCTATCCTTAGAATTTGTGGCCACTCGGGAAACTCAGGTTAAAACAGTTGGATCTTGATGTGTGTGTGTTTTTTTTTTATCTCGATTACAGCTAAGCAAATGAACCATTTCTACTGACTCCAACAGTGATCGATGTCCGCAGTGGTCGGCAAGAAATGAACACGCCTTGCTCTCCATGACGCTTCTTCAACTTTGCCAAAGATAGATCCTTTGATCAAGATTTGCCGATTTCACTCATCTTTTTCCATGCTAGGAACCACGCATTTTAATCACAGTGCGCGACTAATTGCGTCTAGATTAGAAACTCCGGAAATATCATTCCTTTTAGAGTCAGGAAGTGAGTACTAGTCTAATACTTAGGAAACTATTCAGCACACAACAATTATGATCTGTTTCGATCCTTTCTGAGCAAGAACGCTATTTAACACTAAGGCGAACGTGGAACGTGGAAAATTCCCCACCCCTCCCTCCTAAACATCTGTTCCTTTTAAAACATCAGAAATTGAATTGATCATCACGCAGAGGCCAAATTCAATTCTGCCACTTTGCTCCGTTTTGAACATTTTTTTTTATATTTTTCGTGAAAATTAACGCCGGCTAATTCGATTTCATAATTCAATTTGAATGTTCACCGCAGCCTGTAATGGCGCACTGATTTTCTGAGACGAAAGTCTTTTCTTGCCTTATGCTTTTTTCAAAGTTCAGCAATCGGCTAGTTTTATATTACTTAACGTTTTAATGCATTAGTACACCCATGTCTGTATAGTGCAAACGGGCTCATCTATGGACACATTTCAGGAAAACCCGTTCACTAACTAAGGCCATCGCCACTGAAATGTTTCGCTCCCCATCCCCCAATTGAGGCAGGCGTTTTTTTGCATAAATTAAAAAAAGAATTAGGCTCATTCCCTTCTTCCATTCTACGTTTCGTGCCTTTCATAAAAATCTTTAAGTGACTCAAACATCTAATCCTCATAACGACGTCTTCGAACACCTGTAGGGGTGAGGGCCTTTCATATGACCCCGGTAACCGCCGGGCTGGCTTGGTTACAGGGACGAATTTTGTGATCTGTTCACATGGCAAATTTCAGCCCGGTCGAGCGGGATGACATCCACGAAACACAAGCAAAATGGTGGAACATAAACTTGCATCGTTCGCGGCTGCCGTTGCTTTGTGGACTCTTGCAACTTTACAAATAAAGATAATTCGCAAACTCCTAAAGTGGAAATACATACAAGACAGAAATTATGCTATTTTTGTCGCTATGTTGCACTGAGCGAAGCTATTTTGTCAAAAAGTTTCGTCCCGGTTACCCGGGCTGTAATGTTCATATGGGAAAATTTTCATCTCGGTTACCGAGATCTCGGTCGCAAAAACCGAGATCTCGGTAACCGGGCCAGCCCGGCTTCTCATATGAACACATCGAAATTTTTACGAAGGAAAGAGCGACGAGGCGAGATCTCCGAAACCGAGCCAGGCCGGTTGACCGGGGTCATATGAAGAGGCCCAGAGAGTGGGAAAAAAGAACAAATGGCCGTGATATAATCAAGACTCGCTTGGAATTATTTAGTTGTTAATTATTCAACTATTTGTCTTACCGTGCATCAGCTAAAAACACTTAACACGTTGAAAAACGATGATAGTACATGTATAACAATGAACCCGACATGCGTCGTGATACTGGTCGTATAGTTATTTCTGAGAGGTTTACGGATATATTCAGGAACCTTATACAATCAAGGGTCTCATAGAAGCATTCATTTCAGGTTCAAGGGATGATTTATTTTAGTTTATTAAATATTCTCTACAGTGATAAAATGCACACTGTGACCTAATGACCTTTGCAGAGTCTTAGTGATGAACTTAAATTTGTCTTATAATTTTATATGAATATACTCCTCTATTACCACATCCATCGCAACATCATACTGATTAACCGAATTAAAAACCTTCAAAAATAATTTGCTATTGGAAGCAGATTTTTGAAGTAACAGTTTATTAAACCGCTTTTCCCTCACGTGTCAGTGTTTCGTTACCATGACAATATGCAAATTAGGTGGAATTCAGAGAAAAATTCTCAGATTTTGGTGGCGTTTTTCAAACCGCCCGCTGAAAAACCCAAGCAAATTTTTATATCTCGTGAAAGAAGAATATTTCAACACCTTACAGCCATAAAACGGGCTCGATTCAACTCCGGCCACATAACGAAAAATCTTTTTGCAATTATAGACTAAAACTTGCTATTGTCAAATCTCCATCAAAGGATATGTTTTTCGCAGTGACAGCTATCATCTGCAACCGAAAAACAGACTAATATAGAGTTCCAAAGGCTTCTTCTTTTAATATTAGTATTTCATTTCCGAAGATATAGTCTTAACTATTAACCGGGACACGTTCTTGCAATGCTATTTTTTGCTAATTTATTCGGCCATTTTTTAGCTAGAGAGATCGCGAAACTCATTTTCTCAAATATTCCTGAAAGAAGGCCGTATTTAGAAAATGGACCCCAAAACCTTTGAAAACTCATAAATACCTCTCTATGAACTCGAAACGAAGGAGAGTTAAATTTTGGCCGTGGCCACCCTTTGCTCGATATTTCTGTGCATTTGCTCTTAAATGGTGGCCAAATAGCAAAATAAAATTAAGTAATGATACAACTTTATGTTATGTTGAAGATCACTGAATATTTAGCAATGATAAAACTTAAATATCACTGAATTACAAGAATTCTGGGTGGGTTATGTTCACCCCTGGATGATCATGATGACGTAAGTGAAGGTGTGATTTTACTTGGATGCCCGAGATGTAGACAGTGCTTTCCCCTGCCGGTTATGTAATTCTAAGTTGTGCTTTTACTACTCCCACCACATACGGATAAACCAAATAAAGGATCGTGGTATTTCAATAAGATACAGGGAACCTAAAGTCAGATTTAAGCGAAGATTGTTTCGAGAAACAAAGATCTCTAGATTCATTCTAAATGACATTATTGCTATGTACCTTTGAAGTTGAGAAGGTGTACAGGAATGGGTTTATTGCTGAGTTGATTGGCAGAACGAAAACAGCCAGCACAACAGCAATATCACCTCGTGGACTAAAAGCTTTATCCACCGCCGATCTCATTCCGTATCCAATAATTGGGGCCCAGCAGGCAACGTCAGTCAGGACAATGCCCGCGATTCGTTTGGCTAATGATGTCTCCGTCTTTGCATCAGCTGTTTGCTTCCTTGCTTCTCTCTCTCTCCTTGTCCCTTGACGGCGTAAGCGGCGTTTAGACAGGAAGGTCTTAGCGAATATCATTGCATATGCAATGACAATAAAGAGCACAAAAACCAGGTTCAGAGCAACAAATACGGCAGCCGAATATTCCCAGCCAGATATGAATTCAGGGGTAAGCTGAATAGGCATGCACACCACAGATTTCCCGTAAAAGTAGATGCCTGCCTCTGGATCATGGAAATAGCGGATGCCAAAGGTTGGAAGGAAAGCAATAAAAAACCCAACCACCCAGATCACAAAGCAAAACGCATGGGTTTTCTTTCGGGTTAGCATCTTAAATCGTTTGGGATAAACAATGTGTTTCACTCTGTCGAGGGAAAGCAGAGACAGAATCATTATCGAGACCTCACTAGACAACACAGCAATGCCCCCTACTATTTGGCACGGAAGTCCAGTACGCCACTGGAAATCATGCAAATAGTACACACCAGACCAAACCGCATCCATTATACCAACTACCAGCAAGTAAACGCCCATCAGTCCGTCAGCCACTGCCACGTGCATCAGCATAATTGACTGCGCGATATTCTTTTCCTTATAATACGTTCGCCAGACAAGGACAAGGACAGCGCCAATCAGAGATATTATTCCAATAATCCAAACGCCCCTCTTTGCATTAGGATCACGAAACATACTGTCACAGTTAGCAAAGTTGTCATTGATAACGTAGACACAATCGGCGTCTTGCTTGAATTCTGCGTGGCAGCACATTATGTTGGAATCGAAAGATCTAGATCGCAAAGTGAATATAGTTAATACTTCAGTAGATGTCAAGCCTTAAATGGAAAGTTTTATGATTATGAAAGCGATAAGTCACCCCAACTATAAAATCATTACTTGGTTGCTGTCTCGTCAGTTGCAATTTTAACAACTCCTCTAATTAATGAGAGAAGTTATTTCACTATACTTAATTCTGCGATACACAGCTCTCACAGGCTAAGCTCACTGTAATTCGTGGGTAAACTACAGTATAGGGACAAAGTTCAATAATTCTACGAAACACCAAAACGTCCGTGACAATGCGGCGCACTACTATATATATAATACTAGTATATATAAAACTGGTATGAAAAACTGTGCAACTGATGAAGGTCACTGACCGAAACGTCTTTTTATAAAATATTTTTATCTTTTTAGAATTTTTTTTAGTGTATATATTTTTTCTCTTTTTTTCCGCTCGAAGTTGTCTGTCCTCGTTTTACATACCAGTTTTAAATTTACTTCTCGAGGTTTGGACTGTGAATCCCTTCGGATCCTTCTGGCGTAGAACGGCATCTCTGTTGACTCGAAGCATTTTAATTTGATATATACTAGTATATATATATATATATATATATATGACACATTTTATCCACAAAAAGTATCACAAACGCTGAGAATGACAATATTATCTTACATCCGTGATATATTTTTCATCTCTTTGAAGAAACCCTCGGGAAGATCATACATCAAGTTGTAGTGCATAAATCTGTAAGTTGAAATCAAGGAGTTTAGGTTACAGTAAGTAATATTTCAGTTTCTCACGGCAGATGTCATTTGTAATCCAAAATGCATTATATTGATGGATTTTACTTTTTTTTTTAGTATTAGAATTTATTTGTGGCAAATCACTTATACAGAGACTACAACTGAATGTGAAACACGTTTTGACTGAGCTTTGTCTCTTATATCAGTACAGTGGCTCAAAATGAAGAACAATCAGTTATCAAAGTCGTTTTTCCTGAGTCTGACGTAGATAGCCTCTTTTACCCTTCGCCCGAAATCAATCAACTCTTTGTCTAAAAATAGTTGCATTTTGTCAATTTTGCTTTATCTTCCTGTCTTTCCAAATAGTCCCGATCCGCGGACGTAGCTGTGTACGCTTTTAGCAAGTTGCAGACGTTTCCGCCTTTAATGTGGCGTTGTGAAGATTCAGTGTCTTATGTCATATCACGTCACGTGATGAAAACAGCCAGGTGACAAATTAACTGCAAATTCAATGGCATATTGTAAAACACGGACTGGATTGGATTTGTAAAACATGGACTGGATTTGTAAAACATGGATTTGTAAAAGGTGGATTTGTAAAACATGGATTTGTAAAAGGTGGATTTGTAAAACATGGATTTGTAAAACATGGATTTGTAAAACGCGGATTTGTAGAAAGAAAATGGAATTGTTAGACTTTTGATTTGTTTACTTTTTTGTCTGTCCCATTTTAATTTTACTCAGGTGTCGCTTGACATATAAATATTTACTGAAAAAAAGCTTGTTTTTGTCCATTGTTGCGTAACGTTAGCATTTCGAAATGTGTAAGAACAATTGAGAAGTGCGCGAGAAGCACTCGCGTACGGCTCGTGCCTCTCTCGGCACTTCTCACGTGTTCAAAAAAACTTCCCGCGTGCTTATATTTAACTCAACAATGTACTCGGCGCGTTTTTTTTTATTTCAGTTAAATAATAAACATCTTAATACACAGGAGCGGGTCCAGAATGATTCCTAACGTTTTACGGGAAGAATAGGACAATCAAAAGTGTGCGTGACAAAAAAGCGACCAGCCTGTCAAAAGTCCGGAAGTTTAAAAATGCATTGTAGACCTTTGACTGAACTAATTTTGCATATTTTTAATTTTGCGCTGGAAAGTCAGGGAATTGCGCGAGGAGGAGGTGGCGGCTTGTTTTAAGCTTCCATCTCTGACTAAAAAACGACGACGTGCATTTGAGTTTCCAGAGTTCTCATGGAACTCAGTAATAATCAAAGAAGAGCTTGGAAGCGGGACATTTGGGTCGTCTATTTGGCGGATTTTAAATTTGGAGAAGTGCAGCGCCATATTTCCATAAAGAAACTGAAAGGTGAATCCGCCGACTCAAAGAGACGCTTCGAAAAGGAGGCAGGTATCCTCCATAGTGTCAAAGGCCACAGAAATATTTCCGGGTTTCTGAGGTTTTGTCACGAGCCATATGCCATCATGATGGAGTATTCGTGCTTCGACTTCGGTCACAAAGGCGATGACGTTGCCTAAAGAGCAACTCTTTTTCTCAAGCTATTCCCGGCAACTGATGAGATCCACAAGGGAGGATCCAAACCATGATGTTGCCTATCATTTAATGGCGTAACCAAACACAGCCAAAACCAAAAGGAGGAAAAATACTGTAACCGCAGTTACAGAGCGGAGCGAAACGATGACAAAGACACGGCCGTAATTAGAGCGGGTTTTACAATGCAAAAGAAAGGATAAAGACACGAATGGCCGCAAAAGAAACACAACGTCTTTCTACAAAACCAAATAACCGGGCCCGGTAATGTACAAACACTGCAAGATAAAGATTATCATATTACACGGCTTAAATTCCTATCCTTGATAACACTGAAGAGAGAGGCTGTAGTGTCACCGAACGCACTGAAACGAGCCAAACCAAAGCTAGACAAAATGCTTCAGATGGCATGTATAGGACCACAGTTGCTAAACAGAAACAACAAGGGTCAAAACAAACAGGCGATAAATGCAGAATTGAAACCCAGAAATGACCTTCGGTATCTGCACATGACTGTTTCAATCACTATCACCACCATGTTATCCTCTAAACCACCGTGTTGCCCCACTGAAAACAAGTAAGAAGCTAAATCGGTCAGTAGAACCAAGATAGAAGCGACAAACACGCGAACAGGAGTCGTGTAGGCCTTCCAACCCCATTTTACCTGAGCTTTATCAGTGAACTCGGATATGTAAACACTGTGCAGCCAGCAAACACGCGAAAAAGCAGGCAGAAAGTCGCAAAAAAAAGAGAATAAACACGAATATTTTTTTAACAATCCACGTTTGACAAATCCACCTTTGACAAATCCTTATTTTACAACTTGTTTTACAAATCCATGTTTTACAAATCCACCTTTTACAAATCCACATTTTACAAATCCATGTTTTACAAATCCACCGTTTACAAATCCATGTTTTACAAATCCACCTTTTACAAATCCATATTTTACAAATCCAGTCCATGTTTTACAAATCCAATCCAGTCCATGTTTTACAATATGCCCAAATGAATTGATATTTTTCCGCTTATGTAGTCCTTGAAAGAGAAAAAGCTCAAGAACGTGTTTTTTTTTTTCCACAAGTCTCGCTGAAGGCGAGTTGGCACAAACAAATATGTTCAACATGTGCATTTTAATTTTCTTTCAACAAAGTAATAAAATGTTTATAACACGGGCCCTCCAAAGGTTCACAGTTCTATCAAAAACCGAGTGCACGCATGAGGCAATTTTATCAATTTAACGAGGCCACTTTGTCTATAGGTTTCTCAGATTGGTGCTTGTCTATGTACTTACAAAATATGCAGCGATGTGATATCCTTGAAGGTTCTCTTGGAGACATTTCGGATGTCATTGAGGGACAGGTCACTGTAGTAAAAACAAGGGCATCATACGTCAACGGCTTGATCCCAGGAGTCATATCATAACTAAAGTGAAGCACAATCGTCTGGTTGCATGAAGTCCTGAGAAAGACTTTTTGTGGTTACAACATATTCAAGCTATCAAAGTCAAGTGACTTGTATCACAAAACAAAGATCTACATCAGTAGGTGGTATAAATACTCTGGTCCTTTGCGTTAATTTGCCACCAAATTTGTAGGATTTAAACCAGTAAGATTTTTACTTATTGGCTGCCTTTTTTCAACAGGATGATAGAAAACCACCGTGAAGTTCGTTTTTATGAATATTATTTGATCCCGGACGGGGGATTGTGAATCTTAAAGTAGTCAGCGGGTAAACTATGAATTACACAACATTGTGCTTTGACCTGAAATTTAAAAAAGAACTATCTGCTGTGATATCCTGATGACCTCATTTGCATCTATCATGTCCATAATTTACTTGCGCTGTTTTATACTATATTCATATGTATTTATGATACTGAACTCGGCGTGGTAAATATAACAATTACAGCCACAACAATGACGTTTGTATTGTTGTTTGTGAGAATCAGTTATTAATTAATACAAAGCTGCACAGGATTCCGGTTACACATTTAAATTCCAGAGAAACATTAATTTCTTTTGTTTTTACTTCCTGGATTACTAATGAGTATTTGATTGGTATTTTAAACAATTCATAAGAAAATCGCTGTGAATGAATTTGGTGTCAATAGCAATATTACAGATGGTAAGACACTCAAGCCAAATACTCCAGTCGCATGTTCTTAAAAACAGATTTGAATTGCTTGATTTCACTCATGTGACAAGGCGGCCATGTTGGTGGTCAAAACAATACAATTTTGTTTTGCAAAATTTGCATAGAAATAAAAGTTTAGTTTCCAGCGGAGAGACAGACTATTGTTCTTGACCACCAACATGGCCGCCATGACGTCACATGCAATCCAGCAATAGGGATAGGGCCAGTCATTAAGTTTGTTTTGTTTCGTAAGACTAACCAGCTGAATTTTCCTGACAGACCAGTAATCGTATCATCTACCTTTTTTCTAATCGAATCCTTAGTATTTGGTTCAAACTACACAAACGCATCAATCTATCACTTAATTAACTATCCTTTCTGATTACCATATTTAGAGGATATTGTACTTACACGGAGAGAAGGCTCTTTAATCCATCAAATATTCCTTCAGTTAGTACTTCAATTGAGTTGCTCTGCAAATACCTTCCGGCGTAATAAAACACAAAAACTAATATTGTAAACAGCCAACAACTGAAGTTCTACAGAGGTTTGATCCTCTTTGTCTTAAAAGAAGCCATCACTCTCTTATAGCAGACAAGTTGTAGCCTCCCAATTAAATTAAAAGGATAACAAAACACTAGTGTTAAAATCATCAGAGAAACACTAGCTAGAGGTTTTCCAAAGATAAAAACAGCTTGCATACTTTAAGTATAGGTATAATCGCATGGGACAGAGTACTATCACTTGTGTTTTCAGAACTTTATGAAATTAGCAACTTCTTATAACACAACTGATATTAATTCTTAATTTGACGAGGACTCATTGCGATTACCTGTTTATAGCATGAGGCCAAAATTTTCTCATTGCTCAGTGTAGAGGCACGTCGAAACACAGTCAGCCAACCGGAGTAAAAATACTGGTAAGCTCGTAAGAACAAAAAACTCGATTCAACTACTTGTTTGCGAGCAAAACCAACGATTGTTCTATTTGATTCATCGGTTTTGTCTAGCAGTTGAAAATACGTACCCACACTGAAAATGCGCATCTGCAAGAATGTAAACCGTTTGCCCCAAAAAATAATTTCAGTGAGGAGTAGCTTCTTCGACGAAGTTTGATCGACGTGTTGCTCTGTTAGAAGACTACTATACTGTTCAGTGTTCTTTCGTTTCATTGAATTACTTTCTTTTTCAACCCCACAAGTTGTCTATGCGCTATGCAAGGTCTATCAAATTCTTGCTGAAATTTTTCACGAGAAAAATATGGTAGGTAGAGTGGGAACAGTTGCCTGGTGTGTTGAAATACAAATACTGAACTGTGCCGCAAGTTTTTGTTTTATTGAACGGTCAACCCTTACCCTTAAGGTATCATGGTAGGTGGATTGACAGTGTTTGGAAATCGCGCCCTTACGTTGACGCTTTGAAAGAAAACCTCATCAACCCATACATTTTCTGAAAGCTTAATAGTTATACAATACAATCATATCTTTGAAATTTTCTTAAAACTCAGTGTTGCAGTGATATTAAAAGAAATGCCCAGAAACACGGCTTCGCTTAAATTGGTTCGTTTCCGCGAGTGAATTATCGCATCGGCGCGATTAATATCGGAAATGTTTTCTCACACATCACCCTCAAAAACCGTGTCTGCGATTTTCCAGATGCGGTTTGGTTTTTTTTTACAACCTCCTAAAGTTTTATATTGTCCATCCGGACGTTCCTTTGTACAAAAGAGGCCATAACTCGGAAACGGAAGCGAAATTAAACAAAGCCCGACAAGATTTTTCGAACAAAGTATCCTTGAACATGCCTGCCAATTTTCAGCTAATTCCGTCGGAAGACGCGCGTAAACGAACTAAAAATGTTCACCCTTATATGCAGTTTTATGTTATCGAGAAAAAGACAAAAAACGTTTTATGAGATTTCTGTGATTAGGTGTTAAAAATCCCAGCATGTAAGAAGATTAAATGACGCATTGACAGATGTCGGCACGGGTCAGTTTACAACAACAATGGCTTATGACAACTTGAATTAAACAGACGTCTTCAATTCTGGCACGAAAACCAGCGATTTCGTTCTCTAGCAATATTTTCGTGCGACTAGCACTTCTTGCAGGTTGCTCTACGGCTTTATTGGCGGGACTAGTGTCCTCCAATAACCATTCGTCTTGGCTGTAGTTCGACCCACGGTCGCTCAGAGCCAAAGATCTTGCTTGTTCCACACAAAATTCCTTGATTCCAGATTTTCGCTTCTTCGGCTTCTTCGAAGACGCAAACGGACAAGACGTTTTCTTGCGTTTCTGTCCGGACATTAAGAACTTCAAAAGCTAAGCTTGTCAAGAACGAAAGCCAACTAGCGATAAAAACAACCGGATCAAGAACGGTTCGCGTGCACATCTCTTTCGTTCAAATGAACCATCACACCGCATTCGCATTACAGGTGACAACCGACGGTAAATTTTAATTAGAGATGACAGGAACTTGTCAATGCACCGTCAGGAGTTAATGAGATTCAAAAATAGTTTTTCTCTTTATCTTAAAAAGTAAAAAAGCTTTTTTTCCCATTCTTTTTTCAAAATATTTATCTCAGTCTTCTCAATTTGAACAGCAAAAAAAAGAAAATTTCTATTTTTCGTCAAAATCCACCTACCATGATACCTTAACGCAAAATGGCCAATAAAAGTGCCACAACTGACAATTTTGGCAAGACTTAAGGACATATTAATTAGGAATGTTCATATCGCTTCTTGAAAGGGATTGAAAAAATTATTGCAAATATTGCAGACATTAACTGGAGAGAAAATAATAACATATCAGAGGGACGAACAACTGGATTTGTGAAACATCTTTTGTGTCTGAGCAATATGTCCTTCAGACAGCCGTGGGCAAACCTTCCTAACAGTTTTTGTTTGCGGTGATTTCTTGTAATTTCATGTCACAGGCATGCTGGTGGCTCTAGTAGCTAATGTTGATGAATTAAAGGAAAAATATTTTCAGTGGAAATGAATAGTTAGCTACAGAGGAAAATCCGAATTACTATCCACATCTGTCGTATATTGCGTTAATTACCCTGAGATAATTAAACTAAGATAATGAAACTTTCAATAGACAATTTCTAATTTTTAATTGACTATTAATTGTTTAGCTTACAGGTCATACAACTCTGCCATTCCCTTAAACTGATCACGATGGAGCTTTGTTATCTTGTTCTTCTCCAATTTCCTAGAACATAACACGAAGAAAAATTGAAATATGATGTGGATATATTGCATCATTGCTTTAATTGCTTTAAATCTTCGTCTTTCAGCTAGAGTAAATTATGAAGTATAGAGCTTAAGAGCTTAATATATCTAACATAAGTAAAGTAATTTTCGAGCTTAAGATTGTTGTATCTTGTGACAATCTCGGCACCTGTGAAATAAACGTGATTGCTCAATTTTGTGACAGTTGCTGGTCGTATTCTACCGTACGAATTGTAGTTGCTTGACTATAACCTGTTTCCTTTTCTGTCCTCTCCATCAGTCTCACAGATATAAGATGTATTCCATTAACCTTGTTTTCTCTCGGTCCGTGTTCAAAGTTACGGATGATCGTTCAGTTTTTCTTGTTGTTTTATGGCGCGTGATTTAGGTTCGTAACTTAAAGTCCTGAACTCGGACTCGTTTGGTAAGAGGCATTTCTCGGTCCCCCCCAAAAAATTACATTATTCATCTTGTTGCTGTCGTATTTGGTTCGTGGTGCTCATGCTCCTTTGCTTGTTTTAGAGTTTTCCTTTCCTTTCCTTTCCATGAATTTTCACGAATTTCAACGAGAAATAATGTTCATTGTAAATGCGCGAGGCGCTGGAAATGTTTAAAATCAGTTTCATTATATTTTTTAACGTTGTTCTTAGGAAAGCTAAAGTACAGAATATAGTTAATATACAAATAAATGATATAACATTATCTTTCTAACCTAAAATAAAATTTACTTACAATATTCTCAGCTTAGTCAAGTTTCTAAAGATGCTTGGCCATAAATCATCCAGTTTGTTATGAGCCAGAAACCTGAAAAACAATAATGTCAGTAAAGACGCTAAAAAAAATGCAAAGTTTAATCACTGATAAATAACCATTTATTAAAAAACTACATCATTATATAACGCAGTTCTAGAGTTTTGATTGCCTTAGCCATAATGGTATATGAGCCATTGTACCATACTCTACAAATATGGTAACTCCACGCATCTATTTTATTTCTGTTTATACGGAATAAAATATGGAAGATTATCCATGGTTTGCAAGATTTTTAATAAAATAATTATTGCACTCGTCCTTGTTGAATATGAGATGGTCACAGCCAACGCCTCGTGCGGATTTCTACAACGTCATATCCAACGTGCACATGTGAAATAATTGTTATAAAGCTAATTTTGCTTCCGGTGGTGATACCGGCTTGAAAGTTGTGTCATTCCTTCGGAATTGATGAAATGTATAAAATGCTCGTTGGAAACTCTCCGAGTACTAGCGCAGCTTGAGTAACTGCATGAAAAGCCTTATGGAAATTTCTTTTTGAAAAGGTACGAAGCGTATTCTTGCTACGTATTAGTTTGTCTCCTTTATGGTTGCTGTTCGTAACTAGGGATCGGGAATAGAGAACCAAAGCTGTTTAAAAACTTATTCACTCCTACTTACAGAATCTTTAGGTTGGTCAGATTGTCAAAAATTCCTTTTGGTAAACGTCTCACGTTATTGGTCGATAAATCACTATCGATACAGACGACAAAAAACAAATTAGGAGACTCGCGACAAAAATAAACTGAGAGCGGAGGTTAAAAAAGCTTTTTTTTTTTTTATTCTTTCGTTAAGGTGCCCCACTATATTCACTGTCCCACACAAAAGAGAAAAAGTTATGTGTTCCATCTAATCCTTATGAGACCAAGACTATAGCTTTGAACGTGTACAAGTATTGGGGCGATATGAAATTGACTTTTTGTGAATAAAAACGTTTTCCGATATAACAATAAAGGCAATTACGATGCACTTGTAAGCAGTTTAATTTGTGCACGGACCAAAACGCTAAACTCTGCGAATAACTAGGAAAATAAAATATTCAAAGAGCCGGGTCTATGAAATTTTCAACTCACAGTTCACCCAATGTTTTCAGGTCATCGAAGACGTGTCGGTGGAGCGACGTGATATTGTTGTTGTTTAACCGCCTTCGTTTGAACAAAATAAAACCCAAACAACTGGTGTTAGTATTACGCTGGCAGCCAATTTATGTTTTCATTTTCTAAGAGGCACTTAGTAACAAATGACAGGCCAATTAAAGGAAAACTTCTTTGTTCTCAAGACTTACGTCTTGTTTTCTCCGCAGACATACTCGACTTGGTGTTTGACGTGCGCTTTCTAACACTCTCTGGATTCCAAAATATCAATAGGCTACCTAGACAATCTCGTCTGAAACGTTTTAGTAACTGGCGTTCACTAGATGCAGAAGGCCCCGTCACCTGTCTGATCCTAAAGCACTTGGTAATGAATAACCAGCTGTTATTCTGTTCCTCTCTCCTTTGCAACGAGTCGACCGACTATAAACAATATTATACCACCTGCATATCTGTATCACATTGAGAAGATGCATCATGGTAAAATTGGACTGGTCCGCCTCACGTCTTGGCTTGCCAACTAAAAACTTGAACAGAGTCTCGAAAGTTTTGTACCATAAACGTATGTAGTACAAAAAGAGAACAACAGCAGATAGTGAGTGCCTGACATGTGGCACGGGTTCACATTAGTTACTGGGAACAAGTGGCTACAATAATTCTATCATAGTGTTACGTACAGGTTATTCACTTACAGTTCTTCCAAGTCCTTCAAGCCTTGAAACAGACTTTCATTCAACGTCGTTAGATTGTTGTTGTTTAAGCGCCTGCACCAAAAAGTAAGAATTCGAAAGAAAAAGGTTACAAGTGTCCTATAATTTTGGCGAGGAAACATCTCCACAGCTTTTTATATATGTTAACCCATAGAAATATGGCATGCTATTCTACTGAAACTTGTCTTAATTTATGTGTTTACAATAATTCTGCTTTTAATAAAGAAATATGTTGTCACTAAGGTGTTCTTAAGTAATGAACACGAGAGAAAGAAGGTCCAAAACTTAAAATAATGTTATGTTTGCGTTACAATACCACAATGAAAATTGCTTTTGCACTGATTGAGTGTGGTCTATAAGTACAAACTAACTAACTCACTGCCCTAGATCAACCCAGTCATAAGTAGCTGTGGGAATTTAAAGGCCGGAGAAGGTCGCTCCAGAAATCGTAAATAGTTTTAATTCACCAATAACAAAGCAAACAGTGTTTTTAGTTACTCATTGTTTGAGCCTTTAAAGGTGCATCCGATCCATCAGAAATTCTGTTTTTTTTAAGTGACCTTCTCCTTTACCAAAATTAATTAAATAATTGTTTTTAGGCCAACACTTGTTCTGCTTACAGCCTTTTTAGTTGTGCATTTCGTCTGAACACATTCCTTGGTAGATCTGTTAACCTGTTGTACTGCAAATACCTACCAAAAAATTGACCGAAGTCATGTCTGATGATGTTTTTTTGACATGATACGATGTGATGTAATGTGATATGATATGATGCGATATAACTGAAATGTTATATGATATTGGGAGCTACGGCGCATATTTAAAGCTGGCGTTTATTTAATCGGGGTACGGTGTTCATTAACGACGTAGAATGGAAACTGCTTTGAAGTTCCTGTTACTTCTTAGAGCATAAATTCTTCCCAGAAAGGACATCTCATGGAAAAACTGAAACATATAACCAGAGAAACGCTGAAGGTGTGTATTCTTGTGCTCTCTCTTGCTCTTCTCTCGCTGCTTGTCCCTACAATTCAGTCTGTTTTCTTGTGCTCTGTCTTGCTCTTCTCTTATTGCTTGTCCCCACAATTCAGTCTGTTTTCTTGTACTCTGTCTTGCTCTTCTCTTATTGCTTGTCCCTACAATTCAGTCTGTTTTCTTGTACTCTGTCTTGCTCTTCTCTTATTGCTTGTCCCTACAATTCAGTCTGTTTTCTTGTGCTCTGTCTTGCTCTTTTCTTATTGCTTGTCCCTACAATTCAGTTTGTTTTCTTGTACTCTGTCTTGCTATTCTCTTATTGCTTGTCCCTACAATTCAGTCTGTTTTCTTGTACTCTGTCCTGCTCTTTTCTTATTGCTTGTCCTACAATTCAGTCTGTTTTCTTGTACTCTGTCTTGCTCTTCTCTTATTGCTTGTCCCTACAATTCAGTCAGTTTTCTTGTACTCTGTCTTGCTCTTCTCTTATTGCTTGTCCCTACAATTCAGTCAGTTTTCTTGTACTCTGTCTTGCTCTTCTCTTATTGCTTGTCCCTACAATTCAGTCTGTTTTCTTGTACTCTGTCTTGCTATTCTCTTATTGCTTGTCCCTACAATTCAGTCTGTTTTCTTGTACTCTGTCTTGCTATTCTCTTATTGCTTGTCCCTACAATTCAGTCTGTTTTCTTGTGCTCTGTCTTGCTCTTTTCTTATTGCTTGTCCCTACAATTCAGTCTGTTTTCTTGTACTTTGTCTTGCTCTTTTCTTATTGCTTGTCCCTACAATTCAGTCTGTTTTCTTGTACTCTGTCTTGCTCTTCTCTTATTGCTTGTCCCTACAATTCAGTCTGTTTGCTTGTACTCTGTCTTACTCTTCTCTTATTGCTTGTCCCTACAATTCAGTCTGTTTTCTTGTGTTCTGTCCTGCTCTTCTCTTATTGCTTGTCCCTACAATTCAGTCTGTTTTCTTGTACTCTGTCTTGCTCTTCTCTTATTGCTTGTCCCTACAATTCAGTCTGTTTTCTTGTACTCTGTCTTGCTCTTCTCTTATTGCTTGTCCCCACAATTCAGTCTGTTTTCTTGTGCTCTGTCCTGCTCTTTTCTTATTGCTTGTCCCTACAATTCAGTCTGTTTTCTTGTACTCTGTCTTGCTCTTCTCTTATTGCTTGTCCCTACAATTCAGTCTGTTTGCTTGTACTCTGTCTTACTCTTCTCTTATTGCTTGTCCCTACAATTTTTTCTGTTTTCTTGTACTCTGTCTTGCTCTTTTCTTATTGCTTGTCCCTACAATTCAGTCTGTTTTCTTGTACTCTGTCTTGCTCTTCTCTTATTGCTTGTCCCTACAATTCAGTCTGTTTTCTTGTACTCTGTCTTGCTATTCTCTTATTGCTTGTCCCTACAATTCAGTCTGTTTTCTTGTACTCTGTCTTGCTCTTCTCTTATTGCTTGTCCCTACAATTCAGTCTGTTTTCTTGTACTCTGTCTTGCTCTTTTCTTATTGCTTGTCCCCACAATTCAGTCTGTTTTCTTGTACTCTGTCCTGCTCTTTTCTTATTGCTTGTCCCCACAATTCAGTCTGTTTTCTTGTGCTCTGTCTTGCTCTTCTCTTATTGCTTGTCCCTACAATTCAGTCTGTTTTCTTGTACTCTGTCTTGCTCTTTTCTTATTGCTTGTCCCTACAATTCAGTCTGTTTTCTTGTGCTCTGTCCTGCTCTTCTCTTATTGCTTGTCCCTACAATTCATTCTGTTTTCTTGTACAGCTCTGTCTAATTTATTAAGTTCTTTCTTGCACTTTCTACCAGCACTAGTTACTACAATTCAGCTTGATTTGTCGAGCTCCTGCCTTGCTGTTTCTCTTGCAGCTGCTCTTCACTAATAATATGATGTATTCTATTTCTTACTTTTTCTCTCATTGCTAGTCACTACAACTCAGCATGTGTTCTTGCGTTCGGTATATATTACTCTTTCTTGCACTATGTGTTGATAATAGAGACGTTAAGCACCAGGACGGGAGGGGAGGATGACGTCTCATTGGCAGTGACAGTAATATATATATTTAGGCAAGCCTAAAAGCGGAGCTCCACACTTATTTCCTCAATATTAGCATTTATAGATAAACTAATATGGCAATGCCACAGGACCTGAGCCATGACTCCAGTATGCTGCAGAACCAAAGCCACCATTCAATCAAGTGCAAACGTAGATTTTCGAAATATCATCGGGCTTTGTTTCACAGGAACTGTATGATTATGATGAGCAAAAACGATTAACAAACTTTTCTTCATCACAGTTTAATTACATTTGATTACATTTCGATACAAATAGTAAAAATCACTTCACTAGGTTAACAATTCTAGTGTCCCACTATTAAACCAACTTGACAACCGACATCGGTGACATTTTAATCTATCAAAACAAAATATTTTACAACAAAGGTGCGATAAAACCTCAAAGTGAGCTCTCTTCAACACCGCCCATAGAACAACAAAAGTACTTTGCTCGCCTTGTTTTGAACATTTTATGGTGTTATTCTTGTGATCTATTACAGTAAAGACGATAGAAAGTGCCGTAGATGTCCTTTTTACAATAACATGGAAAAACGTTGAGCGAAATCGACTTTACTTTTCCTTGAGAAAAGTGACTGCGACAGACTGATCGAGCATAGTATTTTAGCGATGAATCAACTCAGGTGATCAACTGCAATTATCTAATGATGTTGAGAATGGTTTTATTCTTGACTTCGATCAATTACAAATATTGCAAACAACAAACCTTGACTACAAGTCGTGGGTGGTATTATTTTTGACATCACTGTTAATGATAACATCTGACTCAGGATTTCTGAAAAACATTTTTCAGCTGTAAACATTGAACAAAGGAGTTTTTACTGCAATAGCCTTGAAATCTGCGATTTTTTAACTAACAACGAGAATTGCTTTTGAGGGACAACATA
>OX419344.1:16428754-16438754 GCA_948470475.1 Galaxea fascicularis
GTAGTGAAGCGTGGCAACGCATGTGCAGTAGATACATGCTGTTTATTTGTTGAAGTAATTAAATGGAGACCTGTGATTGGTCAAAAAATTATTTTTGCCGAATTTTTAGCGAAAAAGATCGAAAAAGGCCGATTCCATTGTGTATTTCCCGAATATGACGTATATCTATTGTATCCGAAAATTCGGAACGCTTTCGATGTGGGGAAGTGTGGGACTCACTCACGAGCGCTCAAGTCAGATTGGCGGCCATATTGGATTCACCTTTGTGAGATCGCAAATTCGCTCTTGTTTCTGGATATCTTTACACAGAAAAGCCTGTTTTAGGTGTAATAGTTTGCTTTGTATTTTCGTCGTGTGGGGATTATTGCTTGTGTTCACTGTCGTTTGTGTTACCCGGGCAGAAATGCCCTTCACTGCCAAGTGTAACTGTTCACAGGCATTTTAGTTCCGACAGCTGGGTGATGAGATTACCCAGCCGAAAAGCTGAAAAAGCGCGTCTGAAGGTGCCTGAAAGACACGTTTGCACAAAAAAGAATAAATAAATTAGGACATCTGTGAAAAAGAGGGATCAGGAAAATGGTTGAATCACTACGGAATGATTATGGAACAGCAGAGACAGCAAAAACAGCACCGGCAATACCAGGATGTGTTGAAAGCTATGAATGGAACAGTAGCAGAGACACAAACGACAAATGCAAAGCGTTGAAACCCTTTTCCTGCAGAAACGAGAACAAAAGGATCATGGACTTACGTGTTTTCAGTTCTAGATAAAAGTGCTCACCAAGTTGCCGAGTTTGCGGTCACTGGAATTTGTAATAAAAACATACCTTGAAGGAAGGCAGTTAAAGCAATACTCTTCATAAGATTTTCAAGCATGTTTCTATCAACTGGAGTTGCTTTGTACCAGGCGGTGTTAAAAGTTGCCCGGGGACGTAGTTTTACTGATGACGGCCAGCGTAGTCTAAAAAACGCTCGGTAAGAGTCTCGCTCTCCTCCGTCTGGTTTCCAGATTTTATTGTTAAACTTTCTTGTCCGTTTCATTGCCCTTCCTTTTGTCATTTGTTGTACTCCATATAGATCGTTTTCACTGTCACGCAATAAATTTAACAAATCGAATGTGGTTTAGCGTTGTCTGTACTCTTATCGACAACGGGTATGCGTCATCACAGTGGTCAAAATGTTGTGGACTCACGAGGCGCAATGTTTTTTTCAGAGCGTGACCAAGATCGTGACACAAAGAAAGAGCAAGCGTTCTCTAGTAACTTTCTCGCAATCTGATTGGTCTATTCCCCAAAAATGAGCGTTTCTGATTGGCTATTATAACAACGAAAAGCTACCACAAGATCTGAATCCAGCGAAGCGACCATATAAAAGTTTAACGTTCGTTCAGGAAAATGCAAGTTTCGAACAACTTCAACTTTTCAGTTACTGCAAATATTCAAGCAGGATTATAATGAATTTACGGCAAAACATACACATTGGCATTTGCAATGGTGCAGCCATGGAGAAGCCATTTGGGAAGGCCAAAGCACCGGAGTTTGAGGCAGAGCATGAAATCGAACTCGAAGCTGCCGTCCCGTCACTGGAACATGAACAACTGCTGAACTCGCTTCTTTACTAACTAGAGCATTTGAGAGGATGTCGGGGCAGTTCTTCAACTGTTTTACAGATGGTCTTGAGTTATAACTTGATATGCTTTGCTTGTTAGCATGGCCCGAGATGGACATAATGTGGCGTGAACGAACGTTGGCGTTTGACTATTTGTGGACTCACTCGGCTGCGCCTCGCGAGTCGACAACATTTTGACCACTGTGATGACGCATATCGTTGCCGATAAGAGTACAGACACCGCTAAACCACATTCGATTTGTTTTTCACCACAATATCGGCGTCAAAGAAATGTTTATTTCAGAGCGCGACAGATCAAAAAGGCATTGCGTGACAAGTTTGACGCGTGCAGCGCTGTCTAGACTCTCATCGACAACGGCAAATTAGCCAATCAGATTGCGAGATTACTGGCAGTTGTGGTAAAAAAATAAATCGAAAACCAGCCAGTGGAAAAAGTCAAGAATTTGTGATGTTATAGACGATAAATAAAGAAGACACTTCTCCAGGTTTTAGGCCTTTGCCCTCCACCAAACGTCAGATATTCGTTGAAATGTTTCGCAGAAATTTGCAGAGCCCAGTAGGAAAACGCCATCTTGGTGCACATCTGTTGTGCACCAATATGGCGAAAGGAAAATAGTGCCAATAACTGAAACTTACTTTGGCTATCTGGGCGACTGATCATCTGTACTGAACAAACAGGTATTTCCACAAGCACTTTTCCTAATGCTTTAACTTCTAAAAAAGCTCAAAATCATGAGTTAAGTATACATTTTCCAAAAAACTCGATCGTAGCCTTGTGTCACGCACCGCCATAACCCCGAAATTCAAAATGCTCTAGTTTCCAAACGAAGCACACTGATTGAGCTGTAAAATTGTAATCAGATATAAATTTATTGCCTCTTATGCCTGATGAGGATAAAACCTTTCGTGGTTCTTTACTTTTGGATTTTAAAAAGTGATGACGTCACGTGAAAACGATCTATACTGTTCAGTGACAGTAAAATCGCTCAGCTGGCGGTCCGAGTATCGTTCTTCAATCCTTGCATTTCAAGGTGGGTGACATTACTCAACCAAACAAAAGATGCCATCATTCTCAATTTTGTCTGCTTCGATTTGTTGAGCTGCACCTGGCTTGTTTCCGATACCTTTTTTTTTCAAATATTTTTGTTTTATGGAAAGAATGGTGGTAACGTTTTTAAACGCAGTACCTAACTTTTTCGGTAAGTTTATTGTAGAGTGCCGGACTCATATAGTTTGCTTTGTTTGCTTTCGTCGATCGTCGTATTTCTACGAAGAAGTGCTTCAAAATCTGGGTGCTTCTTGCTTTGACTGGTATCTAGGTCTGGCTGTTTTCCGTGTTTTTCTTTGTATTTTCCGAAACCATGCTGTCTTTAAATGTGGCTATTTCAGCTTATGAGAAGGTCAAAATGCGAGGAATAGGTTCGAAAAAAAGCGTTGAATTAGCTATCGCATTTATAGCTTCGTTTTCTTTGGCTTTCTTAGGTGCGGATTTTTCTTCGTTATTCTCAGTGATTTGTTGAGCCTCCGAGATTTTTCAGGCAGTTTAAAGAAGTCCAATGTCACTTCAAAATTGCAACTGAAGACATTCATTCGGTGTTACTTAATTATTTTTCAATGATTTGTTTTACATTTGCATGGAACATATTAAACTCTTAATGAAAGGCTTTGTTTTCGCAGGGTAGAAACAAAGCGAAACAAATCTGTTCCAGTCTCATGTCATGGAATATCAGTTGATAGGCTTCTCATTTTCCACGCTAAATACCTTCCCTTCGATCGTTAAAGAATGACAGTGAGAGTTTTATCTTATTTATGCGATACTACCTCAGATTATTAGTAATGTACAAACTATATATATTGAAGGTAGGTTCTTTGGCTTTATTGATCCTATTTGAGGCGAAGGAATCTCGACCCCCACTTTTGACTGGTTATCATGCAATCTCTAGAGTATCTAGTTGTCGTGTGTGGTGGGTGGAGGATAAACTGTCCTGGGTCCAGGAAAATGTATTGGTCTTCACAGCCGAATCACATTCCTTGCGCAAGTACATTTATTCACTAGCACTCTGAAAGTTAAGTCGGACAACAGCAAATTTTCCGCTTTTGGAAGTTCCCAGGCTCTGAAATACTCGTCGATTTCTCAAAATCGTTTGTTTAACTTTTAAGCTGCCGCCAGCGGGCCTCTCAAAACAAAACAGATCGCTCTTCTTTTTATGCCCTGGCTTTTTTTAGGATCAGTGGCATAACCGGTTAAATTCATTTGTAGTATTCTGGTTTTATTTTTGACTGTTGTTTTTTTTCTGCAACATTTTTTTCCAAAAATAAAGATTGTACCAGCTTTAATTGTGGAAATCGACCAAGACATCACGAACTGTCCAATTTCCTCCGAATAAAAACGAAACCACACTTTCAAATTCGGTTTTATGGAAGTTCTTCAAACGCGAGTAGAGCATCACACCAGTCAATCTCTTTCTTCATGTCTTATTTAACTAATAATGTTTGCTTTCCATCACGACATTCACACGGATAAATGCCAAAAAAAGAAAACTAAGCGAGAAAAACACGTTGTCATAATAGTTTATCACTTTATGCCAACGACACAACTTTGCAAGGTTTTCGTTTGACCATTTTGGCTAATAAGTTTAATTAAGCTTACATTTCTTTTAGTGAAGGAAAATGGAACGAGATGAAAAAGTTAAACTCCAAAGGAAATAACGAATATCAAATGAAAACTGGAGTTCTGAAGTTAGTTGTATTCAGTTTTACGGTGTGTCAACTCTTCAAGAAAAACAACAACTCGAAAAACAGCAAAGCGACAGCAAAGTGTTGTAAACAAAATCAAGTGAATACTCGCCTTTTTAGGAGAACTAACAGTTAGGAATTTTATTCTACCGCTGATGTTTTTATTCACTTCGTAATTATTAGTAAGTGAAATTTTTATTTTAAGGGCAAAAATACACTCTTTTGTCGCGCCGGTACCACCTGCCGTGAGCGGGCCGGATGAGAAAATAATAATACCGCCCGCTCCCGGAAACAATGAGATTGCAGGATTTCTTGGATACCGCCCACTCACGCACTGAGGAAAAAGTAATTAGCAATTATTTCGCACTCTATATATTCAACTCTGTACTTTGAGACTTTTACTGAAGATGACAGAAAATTCTGCCGTAACATGTTTTTAAAAAAACCTTGTGTTGTTTTTAAAAATTCACTGGAAACTTATTATTTGTTATCTGGTGAAATAAGAAAAGTTCGGTTTTTAAAATAAAAGTTAAGTTCTAAATTTGTCATCAGCTATTTGTTACCTGGTTATCACCTAATCATTTCTTATTTGGTTGGAATAATAAAAGTTTACGATGAAAGGTCTTTTAGATATTCTCTGCAATCTCATTATCAAGTTGACTGAAGACGTAAAGAAATGGTACAGCATGACATTATTAATTTACATAACTGTTTTCGTCAAATGTTGATTTGCCTTCATCAATAAGTTTTTTTAAGCCAAAGAGTAGACTGCCTGCCTGACCATCTGTGATTGTATACGGGGCGGACCCTATAGCCAATAGGTCACTTTCGAAATATCAAAATTTATATTCATAGCGTAGCCCAGAGGACAAAAACGAATATCAAAATATCAAATATCCCAGGCGGTAAATCTTGGAGCCCGTTGCTTTCGGGTGTATGTAAAACACGGAACCCACCCGGAACCTAATCGGAACCACCCGGAACCTAGCCGGAACCACCCGGAACCCCACAGAACCTACCCGGAACACCCCGGAACCTTGACAGAATAACAAAATAATAAAAATAAAATAAAAGTAATGAAGAAACAAAATAAAAGTAATAAAAATCAAATAAAATAAGTAGTTTTCACCTCAAAAAGCATAAGAAGGCATGTGACTAACGGAGTGTTTGCCATGCCAAAGGTCAAAGTACAAAGTATTTTGACTCGCAACCACGCGCGTTGGGCAAGACAGCGAGAGAGGTTCTACCTTTTTCTAACCCGACCATGAATGATGCGTTAGAGGCGGCATCATAGAAGATGAATCTGAAGATGACGATACTGAAGAGCTACATCACTCAGTTTTCATCATAACCGAGGAAACTTGTCCAATTGCGAGGTAACAACATTTACTTCTACAAACAGAAATGTGACTGTTTCCTGAGTTCAGTAAGATTAAAAGCTGATCGCTTTCCTAAAAATCTGCTCACAAATTTACGCGGTGTCATTTCATTTTAACCGTGCTGTAAAGACCGAACAGAACGATCATGACGAGCTAATCAAATTCCTTTCCTCACCGGAAACAAGTCCAGAAAAGAACAGGTAAGAGCAGGTTCATTAGCTTTCGTTTAGGCGTAGCGAGACAACTAGAACAAAACCAAGTGATTCCGGAACTTTTTTTTCCAAGGTAGTTCGTTTTGATCAAATAATGGTAAAACTCCCTTATGTTTGAACTGGGTCAGGGTGTGTAAGTGCATAATATTGTACTAAAACCCGAAACAACCAAACGAAACGGCCAAAACGAGCGAAACGAAACCACCAAACCGAAACGACCGAAACGAGCAAAATAGTAAGTAAATAAAGGAAAAAGCTAGAAACACGGCCTTGATCTCTGTCACGTTACTATATCAGCCTGCCCGGCTCGCACCCAATCCACGTGTGTGACATCGTGACAAATTCGCTCCGCGCCAGTAAAGATATGGATGAGCACCAGCACGACGAGCATGAAGACATCGAGAAAAAGCTGGATATTTTTCACATTTTGAATGGTATTCTGGTTAAAACAAGAAATCGAATTTCCTAAAAAAGGTTACCTGGTCGTATCGTAGACTCGTAGAAGGTGGCGAATGGTCTTTTCCAAAAAGACTTTGTGCAGCATTCCTCATGCGAACCAAGACTTTATTTTATCTCTAGAGATATGTACGGGTCCGCAAATGATCCCGGACCGCAAATGATCGCCAAATCGGACCGCAAATAATCCCGGACCGGAAATGATCGCCATATTGGACCGCAAATGATCCCGATCAAAAAATAAAGAATGGCATGGATTGTGGAATAAGGTGGATAGGGAATTGGCGTACGTGAATACCGATATTTTTATTTAAGCCATCTTATAATTATAATGGCTGACAACTTGCTTTTTTTAATACTTTCGACTAAATTTTGTTGCTAACTACGATGTTATGAAATGCACCACTCAATCAATCAACAAAACACGGCTTGGCTTGCATTTCTTTGCAGTTCTCAATAAAATTATGATCAGTGCAACATACACTACATATGCTCTTTTGTTAAACACTGATATTTCGGTGTTATAGTTAAATAACATTTTATCAGCCATTAACGCCACTCGTCTAAAGACATGATCTAACCATGAAGAACTGTGCCAGATGACGCTGTCACCTGAGTAGACTTCCAAAGCTACAACACTTCATCACTCTGTAAAACACCTAGTGTGTAGCACTGGAAATTTGAACAAATTTATTTTGTAATTTTTTCTTGGTCGTATTTTTGCATTAATTCCTCGGGAATGACTACTTGAGTATTGTAAGAAGCCAAAATTCCAAGCTATAGTTATGAAGTTCAGCTTCATGACCAAACAAGGCCAAGGCTTGCGCTTCGTTTTGACAATTAGCTCTTTGTTATGTGCTTGACTACTACTGCTACCGGGATTTCGAGAATGTTTACGAGTATGTGTATTTCTTAGACTTCTAAGTCAATAGATCATTTTCACATGACGTGCTTTTATCCTCATCAGGCATAAGAGGCGGTATATTTATATCCCTTTACTATTAGCGTGCTTCGTTTGGAAACTAGAGCATTTTGAAAGTTGCGTGACACAAGGCTACGATCGATTTTGTTAAAAAATATATCCTTATCTCATGATTTTGAGCCTTTTTAGAAGTTAGAGCATTAGGAAAAGTGCTTATGTAAATGCTTGTTTGTTTAGTTCTGACAACCAGACGCCCAAATAGCCAAAGTTAGGTCCAGATGTTTACGCTATATTCCGGCCGCCATCTTGGTGTAGACGGTTTTTTTTTTATTGCGTGACAGTGAAAACGATCTATACCCTTCGAAGAACAAAGCATATACTATGGAATTTTTTTTTTTAATGTTATAACTTGTTTTTTTTTTAGTTTTTATGTGTTATCACCTTCCTCGGACATAAATCTATGCCATTCCTTATTTTTTGATCGGGATCATTTGCGGTCCAATATGGCGATCATTTCCGGTTCGGGATCATTTGCGACCCAATTTGGGGATCATTTGCAGTCCTGGGATCATTTGCGGACCCGTACAGATAAACTAGGGCGACTTGACATGCTTTAATCACTTTGGCGCTCGTGACTCCTTGAGTTCTGAAAGTAATGTCTAAGGCGCTGAGCTCTATACGGATAATCTTGCGATTGTGTTTCCGTGCACCCTGGGGTCGCCTTTTATGGGTGGTCTAGAGTGTTTTCGAGCGTTTGCTTGGCGCTACATTTAACATGCATCTGTTCCGATTTGTTTGACTTCCTATACATCGTTTACATGCATCATGCAGTTGTTTTCCTTGAGAAAAGAGGCTATCCGATATCCACACAAGGACATAAATTAAAAACTGACTGCAACGAAATCAAAGGTGAAATTTTGTAGGGACGATTTTGTGAAGTACACTCATGTCGCAATATCCGCATTCAAACTTTTTATTTCTTTGTCAAACATGTCAAGCACTTTTCTAGTAGTGCACCTATTTGCATTTTTGTTGCCAAAAGTCTTGCACATATTGGTACAGGAATTGATAGTGTGAAGGCCCGTTTCCACAGGCGATTTTTGTCACAGCAACTCGATGCAATTTTTGTCGCAGCAAAATCGCATCAAGTTTCAAACATGTTCGAAACCCCTGCGATATTGCTGCGACAAATCGCTCTGAAAATCGCAACTTGTTTAGACATGCGATCTTCAAGTTGCAACTTTAGCGCGACAAAAATCGCCTGTGTAAACAGGCCTTAACTGAGGAGGCGTTTCGCAGCATCTGATTGAGTTGATTGATTGACAAGAAAACCAAACTGTATTGTTTTTTTTTTTGGCTTATATTTTTTTGTGCAGAATTAGATTTCTTGTTTTAGCTAGAATATCATTCAAAATGTAAAAAAATTTCCACCTTTTTCTCGATGTCTTTGCGCTCGTCGTGCTGGTTCTCATCCATCTTTACAGGTCCGGCGTGAATTTGTCATGTCACAGTGTCACACACATCGATCTGGGTGCGAGAGGCTACCATAATAGTAAGGTGACATGTACAGAGATCATGGCCGTGTTTTATTAAGTTTTTCATTTACATGTATTTACTTACTATTTTGCTCGTGTCGGTCGTTTTGCTTGTTTCGGCCGTTTCGTTTCGGTGGTTTCGCTTGTATCAGTCGTTTCGTTTCGGTGTTTTGGGTTTTAGTACAATATGCACATACATAACCTGACCTAGTTCAACCGGCCTCGTGTCATATGTAAACATAAGGGAGTTTTACCATTTTTTGATTGAAACGAACTACCTTGGAAAAAAGTTCCTGAGTGACTTGGTTTAGTTCTTGTTGTTTCGCTTCGCCTGATATACTTCTTCAGTATCGTCGTCACCTTAATTCAGATTCATCTACTATGACGATAGCCTCTTTCGCCTCACTCATGGTTGTATAAGAAAAATGTGGAAGCTCTCTCGCTGACTTGCACATCGCACGTGGTTTCGAGTCAAAATACTTGTCTTTGCACTCTGACCCTTGGCATGGCAAACACTCCGTTAGTCAGGTGCCTTCCTGTTCTTTTTGATGTGAAACCTCCTCATTTTTATTTGATTTTTACTATTTGTTTGATTTTTATTATTTTGGTTTCAGTTCTGTCAAGGTCCCGGGAAGGTTCCGTGGGGTTCCGGGTGGTTCCTTCTAGGTTCCGAGTGGTTCCGGCTAGGTTCCGGGTAGGTTCCGGGTGGTTCCGGGTGGTTCCGGCAGGTTCCGGTGGGTTCCGGGTGGGTTCCGTGTTTTACATACACCCGTTGCTTTCCAGCCACCTATCAAATTTCGCTAAGATGTTGATTATGATGAAACATACGATACTTTATAAAATGCAAAACATGTTGACAATGAAAGCTAGTCCATCGTCAGTCAGTAATGACTGTATAAATTACAGTCAGGCAACGACAAACAAACTTGAGTAGACTGCCTGCCTGACCATCCGTGATTGTATACGGGGCGGACCCTATAGCCAATAGGTCACTTTCGAAATATCAAAATTTATATTCATAGCGTAGCCCAGAGGACAAAAACGAAAGACACGGAGTGCAAGGAATGTGAAATATGATTTAGGTTGCAGGGGACATGATACGCATCAGTTTGTATTTATGTAAATAACGTG
>OX419344.1:16443754-16446254 GCA_948470475.1 Galaxea fascicularis
GTTTTCCAAGTAACGTATTTTTGCGAAACACGTCTTCAGTCAAGATCTCCAGCTGGTTATTATTCAAGTTTCTGTCCAAGTGAAATGTCAAAATAAGATATAATTAAGTGGGGTTCTGACAAGGCATTTGTGTCTATGTCGAAACTAAGAACTTCTGGAATAAATAGGAGTTGCGTGCGCTACGCTTCAGCTTGCCCTAAATGAAAACGTTGGCAGTGAGAAACTTTATCCTTATTAGATTTGTTATTTTTTCATTACTCAGTGAGACGTATGTTGTTATTCTGTATATACAACTTCCCAGTCTTTTACTTCTTACATTTAAATTTAAATTTAAAAAAAAAAAGAAATAACGATCACTTCTGAAGGTGTATGTAACGTACAAAACATTAAGTTTTTAAGAGAAATGCTTAATTGTCATGCAAATGTTTATAACCGCTGTTTGGGTTTTGCTCTTTTTTTTTTACCTCTCCGATCTTGAAAACAGCAATAAGAATATAACTAAATTAACAAGCATAAAATGTTGTCCTAAATAAAGGAAGTCCTGCTTACAGACTTCTCAGGTCTGTGTTCTTGGCAAAAACGCTCCAAGTTAAGTTTCTCAGTTCGTTGTTTCCCAAGTTTCTAATTTCATACAAAAACAGAGGGAAAAAAATGATACAAGACATTAAGGTGATGAATGACTTACGACCTAAAACTTGGATAGTTGCCTTTTAAACTTAGTTCATTGTACAGTATACTTAATTGATAGTTTTATACTTACAGTACATACAGTTCGGGGTTAAAATCAAAAATACCCTCAGGTAAAAACTTTAAATGGTTGTCATTCAACTTTCTGGAAAAACAACATGAATAAAAAAACATGACACATTAATTTCTGTTTTAGTTTGTTGCAGTAGTGGTATTTTGCCAGTTCAAGTTCATTTTGGTCATCTATGGTTAAGACAGTAGTATAAAACACATGACAGTCTTAATCGCGAAGAAAGTGAGAAGCTGAGCGCTGTTGAACTTATTTTCTTTGAAAATACACTACGTTGAGGTCTAAAGATGAAGCCCTGTTATTGCTGTCTGTTATTTTGGATGTTACACCTGTATTCCCAAATCAGATGATTTTGTTTTTCTTTCGTTTAAGGAAATGTTCCCAGTGACGGACCACTTTAAGTTAACGGTTAGTAATAACATCATGTTGGCTGAAAGCAGTTTGCACACACCACAATATACTCGAACAAGGTTATGTAGTATGTAATGTAATAGACTAAAAGTAGGTCAGGTTAGATTAGGAGAACTTCATTTGTTAGATTGTAACCAAAAGAAGAGAGCGCCAGTATAGCTCCGGTCTGCAGTAATTAGGCATTATAGGTGTTTTCGAAATATTGTAGTCGCCAACGATATGAAAATACGTTAAAAAATATTTGCTTTGGCAGCGAATCTTCGTAAGCATTGGACAGGTATACAGAGTAATGATCCAGCCCGAGCTCCATACAACCAGTAATCAGTACCTTTTATTTGTTTTCTTGTCAAACGTTTAAGACAAACAAGAATAGAAGAATTCCTGAAGACGGATCAGTGTTATGTTGAGGTGTCCAATCTGCTTTCGGCCGATGTTAACCTCTATGCCAACCAAGTTAAACGAGCGCCATGTTTCACTTCACTAGCATACATTAGTATAAATACCAGTTACTAACCGAGTTCGAGGTCCGTACTGTAAGTTACGGACCTAGTTTTTTTCCCGTCCGCTTATGGCCCCAGCGCGAAGCGCTCGGGCCATAAATCAATGGGAAAAACGAGGATCTGTAACTTACAGTACGGACCGAGAAAACAAGGGTAGTAAGATATTTATTATATCTTTGAGGTTAGTCGGGCGCACGAGAAAGAAAACTTTCAAATTTAGCCGGCCGTACAGTAAAGTACGCCCCGCAAAATTGACCAATCACAGCGTGCGTACTAACTGAGAGATATAATAAACCACGAAACAAGCTAGAAATAATTTGATTTCGTACCCACACCAAAAATTTGAGGGTAAGACCTTGATAGAGAAATACACGTTAAAAATGTTAAGATTTTACAAACAATGCTTGGCTGGGTGACTTGCCAGATGGTCATACAATTCCTTGTACAATTCACATTTTTAGAAAGCTACTTTCTCCACCATGCAGTATTTAACATAAGGACCTATTCACGCCAGTTATCAAAAGTGGCGCGGACTTTTAGTTTATGTGTTCGCTTTTTTATAGCTAGTTGTTTAATATATGCTGATGAGGCAAAATGTGAACACTGGCGTCAGGACAAGCTCTCGTTTAGTGACAGAAACTAACCTATTTTTCAATTACGAGCGGAGCTTCTTAGCTCAGCGAAAGTAAAAAGCCTTCCTTTGAAGGGTTTTGGAATACGCTAGTGTGTACGCATTTTACTTTGTTTGTACTGAAATTCACTTTGTGTCTACTTATGCATAGGACTGCAGGTTAAAAGAAATTTTCAAAGTCTGAATATTGTTTACACAGAA
>OX419344.1:16448754-16450794 GCA_948470475.1 Galaxea fascicularis
AAAATCAGTGTCATTGTTGATAAGAACATCTAAGAAAGGAATCTTGTGATCTATTTCCTTTTCCATGGTGAATCTAATGTTAGGGTGCCTAGAGTTGATATAGTTGAAAAATAGTAGCGCTTGATTCTCCGAGTGAAATAGACAAAATGTGTCATCAACATAACGTCGGTAAAACAATATCTCAGAGTCCTGGAAATTTTCTAACCATAATTTTTCGTGATGACCCATAAATAAATTAGAAAGAACCGGAGCGAGGGGGGAGCCCATGGCTACACCATCTATCTGATCGTAGAAAGAACCCTTAAATAAAAAATGGGTCTGAGCAGTGGCTACGGAAAAAAGGCTCTTAAGTTCGGTGTTGCTTAACTTAAGGTCAGGATTGCCATCAGAAATGTACTTGACCGCTAGGTCAATACATTCTTCAAGAGGTATGTTGGTAAAGAGACTCTCTACGTCAAAAGAAACCATAAATTTACCATGCATAGTCAAACCTTGAATATCCTGTACAAAGGTAAAAGTGTCAGAGGCGCAATGTTCAGTTGGAATGTGCGGTGTTAGCAAACTGCACAAATATTTGGCCAGGTTGTAGTTGTATGTTCCAATAGATGACACAATGGGGCGGAATGGCGGGATCGAATTGTGTCCACGTTCCTTGTGCATCTTTGGTAGGCCATAAATTCTGGCTGGTTGTGAGCCTTTGGGATAAATGCTGTTATAAACATCACTGTCAAGGTGACCGTTTTTCTTTAATTTGCGGAGAAGTCGTTGTAACTTGCCTTCTCTCGGGAGGGTAGGATCTTCCTTGATGGGTCGAAATTTGGACGTGTCACTGATGATTTTCAGGATACCTTGGTCGTAATCAGCACGATCTAGAATAACAACCCCATTGCCTTTATCCGGTTTTAGGATGACAATATATATATTTTTATATATATATGGCAATATCATCCACGACATAGCACAGAAGTATCAACAAATTAACATTGCTGATCTACGAAAGCTAGAGAAGCTCTCGATCAAATCCCGCAAAGCTGAGTTGGATTTAAATTTCTTTCGCAACTGTCAATCCTTTAACGTCTTCCCCAAGTTTGTTTGCTTTAATTTACCCAACACAAGTCAACATGACATCAAAGCCATCCGTAAGCAACTCTTACGAAGCGCCATCACTTAACGTACGAAAGAACATCGGAAACTAATCCACGCCAGGAACCGTTTAACAGCGCGCGTCGAAGAGATTCTAACCGGTCTTGATTTCTACATCCTTAATCACACACTGCGTCACAATGTGGCTAATGCAGCTTCACAGGTCATCAAGACACACCAAAAGAAATTAAAAAACCTCACGAGAAACACTGCTCTTCCCTTTACATCTGATGAGACCATCACCAACATTTCTTCTCACAACTTCACTTTGGAACAACTGGACATTCTCAAATTTGGACTAACGCACTCCATCCGTCCACCAAGAATAAATGCGTCCGATGTCTTCACCTGCTTTGAAATCATCAATCACACTATGGCTAAGAATCTAAAGGACACCAAACAAGTAGGAAAGCTTGTGTCAGACCTTTCTCATCTGGCACATTCTTATGTTCCCTCATATAGACCAACTACCGCCGATCTCAAGAAGCACCGAGTTTTGAAGGAACTGAGGAAAAATAAAAATATTGTCGTCCTAAAACCGGATAAAGGCAATGGGGTTGTTATTCTAGATCGTGCTGATTACGACCAAGGTATCCTGAAAATCATCAGTGACACGTCCAAATTTCGACCCATCAAGGAAGATCCTACCCTCCCGAGAGAAGGCAAGTTACAACGACTTCTCCGCAAATTAAAGAAAAACGGTCACCTTGACAGTGATGTTTATAACAGCATTTATCCCAAAGGCTCACAACCAGCCAGAATTTATGGCCTACCAAAGATGCACAAGGAACGTGGACACAATTCGATCCCGCCATTCCGCCCCATTGTGTCATCTATTGGAACATACAACTACAACCTGGCCAAATATTTGTGCAGTTTGCTAACACCGCACATTCC
>OX419344.1:16450994-16458494 GCA_948470475.1 Galaxea fascicularis
GCTGCGTCTACTCGGATATTCTAAACTGAAAATTCCTCCCCAAAAAAGCCGTTTCGCCTTGCGCGGAATGCGTGACGTTTTCGTTGCCACGTATAAAGTTTAAATTTAGCTCAGGCGTAAAATGGGGTTGGAAAGCCTACACGACTCCTGTTCGCGCGTTTGCCGCTTCTATCTCGGTTCTATTGACCGATTTAGCTTCTTGCTTGTTTTAAGTGGGGCAACACGGTGTTTAAGATAGCATGATGGTGATGGTGATTGAAACAGCCATGTGCTTTTAAAAATGTCGCATGTAATGTATTTTGATACCAAAGGTCATTTCAGGGTTTGAATACTGCATTTATCGCCTGTTTGTTTTGACCCTGGTTGTTTCTGTTTAGCGACTGTGGTCCTTTATTCTTAATATGCCATCTGAAGCATTTTGTCTAGCTTTGGTTTGGCTCGTTTCAGTGCGTTCAGTGACAGAACAGCCTCTCTCTTGTTATCAAGGATAGGAATTTTGAGCCGCGTAATATGATCATCTTTATCTTGCAGTGTTTGTACATTACCGGGCCCGGTTATTTGGTTTTGTAGCAAGACGTTGTGTTTCTTTTGCGACTATTCGTCTCTTTATCCTTTCTTTAGTGTTGAAGCTTCTTAGAGAGCTATGCAACAAGTGAAGTTGAGCGCTCAAATCCGCTCTAATTACGGCTGTGTCTTTGTCATCATTTCACTCCGCTCTGTAACTGCGGTTATGGACTGGCAGTGAAAGAGCGGCTTGGACAAGGTTCTTTTGGAGATGTTTACACCGTGAAAACGTCACGCATTCCGCGCAAGGCGAAACGGCTTTTTTGGGAGGAATTTTTCCGTTTAGAATATCCGAGTAGACGCAGCGAGAAAGGAAATGTTTATTTCGCAAAGTACAGATTTTCATTTCGCAAAGTACAGATTTTCATTTCGCAAAGTACAGATTTCATTTCGCAAAGTACAGATTTTCATTTCGCAAAGTACAGATTTCATTTTGCAAAGTACAGATTTCATTTCGTTTCGTTTCGTTTCGCAAAGTACAATAAGCCTGAAATTGGCGCGTTTTGTCAAAACTCTAAATATATAATTTCCCTCGCCTTTCATCGTGGGTGACAAATTACGCTCACAATCTTTGGTTTTGACTTTGAAAAATTTTGCGCCAAACGTTGCCAATGCAATTTTATAATTTCACATGTGAAACTTCAGATAACGCTGAAACTCCGCTCCTAAATTAAGGAGTAATTTGTCACCTATGATATTAATTAAAAAATACTGGAGCTGAAGACTAGAGGCGAAATTAAAGTCCTACTAGTATTCTGTTTAGTTTGCTAGTGATTTTTTTGAAAAGTAAAAGAAAAAACACGGTAGTCGCATAGCTTTCGCCTTTCTTAAACAACCTAGAACAGAGAGTCTACTATGGTATCGTTTACATTCCACTTCCATTCACACTTGTCGTACTGAAAACTTAGCATTCCAACCATTTTCAGGTGATTTCAAGACAATTTATAAGGGGTCTTCGTTTTGTACTTTAGGCCGTGTTTTGTACAAAACGAAGACCCTACTAAAATTAGAAGGGGTCTTCGTTTTGTACTTTAGGCCGTGTTTTGTACAAAACGAAGACCCTGGTCAAATTTCTCGATATCCGCAAATCTTGTTGTTCCTCGTTTCTGCTTCAGTCAAGAATCATGTTCCAGCCATTTTCAAGTGATTTCGAGACGATTTAGAAGGGGTCTTCGTTTTGTACTTTAGGCCGAGTTTTGTACAAAACAAAGACCCTCGTCAAATTTCTCGATATCCACAAATCTTGTTGTTCCTCGTTTCTGCTTCGGTCAAGAATCGTGTTCCAGCCATTTTCAAGTGATTTCGAGACGATTTAGAAGGGGTCTTCGTTTTGTACTTTAGGCCGTGTTTTGTACAAAACGAAGACCCTGCTGAAATCCGTCAAAAACTTCAAATTTTGTTCTTCGTTTCTGCTTTTGTGGAGAATCATGTTCCAGCCATTTTCGAGTGATTTTAAGACGATTTTGAAGGGATCTGCGTCTTTGGGTCTTCGGTCTTCGGTCTTCCTTTTGTACCCACCCCACAAAATGTCCCACAATCGTTCACATCACAGGATGATCCCACCCATTTCGTCCTAAATATTAACGTTTGTTTCAATGTTACAATTAATCTTTACTTAGTTCCATACATTACTTACTTAATTATGCAAGCAAAGGAGGTTGATTTTGAGAGTGACACTTCGTATGTTCATACACAAGCACGCGATTCTGCATTCCCAAGCAGATCACAAATCACATTTGTTTCAGAGGAGGTTTTGGAAGCCCCTGCTCCGACCTTTTACGCTGTACGTTCAGAAAAGAGAGCAAAAAGAATTACCCAAGAAAGGCAGCAACAGGAAATTTGCTGTACGTGGCCTAAAAGATTTGCAATAGGGAAATAATAGCCCCTGGCGCTGTCGGAAAGGTTCTATTTTGCTGTTTTCGGGCAGTCAAAAACGTCAGCTAGCATTTATGCAAAACAAATAGTTCTCTAGAAAGTCCGCAGAAAGTTAGCTTTGGCTCGCAATTTCTCAAAGGAAAAATTTTGTTCTCTAAAATTTTCAGGCAATTTAAATTTCAGGTAAGATATCGAAACAGATCAAACTCGTCTAGCTAACGGAAACATCATTTCAAACAGGCTTCAAACACCATTCCTTTTTTACAACTATTGGCTGATCAGTGGCTGGTTATATGCCCCTGAAAATTGTTCCCCATACAAAATATTAAATTATTTCTAAAATGTTGACAAGTGATATTTAACTACAGGCTCGTCAACACTGTTTTCTTTAAAACTGCTACGTAGAAAATGTATCATAATGAAATTATCAATAAAGAATTAGTTATACACAGATAAGTAAAACTTGTCAAAAACAACCACGTTTCGGTGTCATCTTGACGCCTTTTTCAAGATAAGTGGAAAAAGAAACTGTTATGCGAGAGTAATGGTTTGCTATATTGACGCAATAAATATCGTAACGAGTGACAAAAGATTTACAAGAATACTTTTGCTCGTATTGAGTCCGACTGCATGTTCAGACTTCGTCTTAATTATCTTATGTACAACATTTCGTGAACCAAACAATGCCCTTAACTTTGTTAGTGCTTTTGCATAAGATCTGAAAAGTAGCAGTAGGTCACCAGGGATCTTGTCATGCTTGCCTTGGCCCCTGATTGTTTAATTACAGAGGACGATTGTTGTCGGTGTCCGGCTCTGCACGTTCGTGCAAGTTTCCACGTATGCGCGCATGTATCCTACATGACCTGCATTGAACAGGTCACGCTGAAAGTTGTGTATATACAACGCATGGTTGGTGAACGATCTGTGGTTCCTTTTCACGATCATTAACATGATTTGAGGCTACGAAACGCGGGTTAGATGATTATATGTAGTTTGCATTTTGACGCTAAGAACGATCTAGCAGGATAAGCCGAAAGTTGACTGCTTTGAATCGCTTTGAATCGCAAAAAAACACGAATAGACTCTCTTGTTTGTTCAGCTGACGGTAAAGACTGGAATAGGTTTATTATTCTGAGCAGTAGCGAGTCAAAAGAACTAAGCGTAGATTGAATGATCACAGTTGAAGGAACTATCACCGTCAAGTTCACTATATATTAGACATAACTTTATGCTGAATGGATTCTTTTCTTGTACAAAAAGTTAAAAAAGTTAAGACTGAAAGAAATGCTGGGCACTTCTTGTCAGGATGCGATTTCCCACGCAATGGTTACCGCACCCCACTCGCAGGTTTCCTTCTTTAAGTTGTTTTACGATCGTGTTTGCGTACGGAGTTTGCTATGATTATGAGACCGTAATTTTACAGGCATTGAGCACACATGTATATACATATACTTATAAGGCAAAAAAGGAGCGGGGCTGTTGCTTCGGAAAACTTAATATCATAAACGTTTACCGGTAACAAAAGTGCATGAGGCCGGATTGCTTTTTATTGCACAGACCGGGCTTTGTGGCAATGCTGTGAGCCATTAAAGCTACAATCTTGGACAAAACTACTTGAAAAAACTGGCCTCTTCGCGCCCAAAAATCGTTCACGAAAACCTCTGGCTCAACAGTATTACTATAGTAACTTCCCCCTCCCCCTCCCCCTATTTAATGTTGAATTTAGGAAGCTGCAAATTCTTAGGCAAACGTTTACCACAAACAACATTGAATTGGGGGAGGGGGTGGTGAAATTCGGTTGTTAGTGTTCTCACAAAAAGGGACTTTGGAGTTCAATTTTCTCACCAGTTTTGTCCAAGATTGTAGTTCTTTTAATAAAAGGTGTTTTGTGTATGTCTTCTCCTTTAGAGGAACACAAAGAAAGCTGATTTTCCAACAACAACAACAACAACAAGAAACAAACTTTAATAATATTTGACATTTAAAAGAAGAACATTTACAACTCACATATAGCGTAAGCTAGTCGAGGCGAGTTGTGCAGGGAGAAAAAAGAAAAAGAAGAAAATAAACCAATCTATAAGCTTCAGATAACAGATTATGAACAACGACAGGAATAAACTAATGAAATACGATCATTAGCATCCGGAGAAAAATATGATGAACGCAATTGATTGGTAATAGGCAGCTTAATAAGCTAAACAAACTAAACAGGCGCAGGCATTAACAATGAATGGTTACAAAATGTTATGAAATATATGAATTGATTTTGGATAGTAAATTAGGTGCCTCAATATAATCCTCCTCGCCTTCTAGAGCTGCGAATAGCTTTGCGAATTGATTTCTTGAACGCCAGTGTTGGTAGATTACGTACTTGCGATGGGAGGCAATTCCACGCTTTCGCGCCCTCACACATGTCCAATATACACGAACTGAAGTTTAAAAAGGAAGGACTTACTATCGGAAGTCAAACGGCCTGGGGCAGCTTCAAATATCTCGACGGATCGTGACGATCCGATCCGGTCGTGACGACCCGTCATTTTTAAAGTCGACCCGACTATTCGAAATGTCAGGTGGTGAGAGGCAGGAAAAAGCCTCGATGAACACTGGAGGCCGTGAAAAGAATAGCGTTCAGAAATGATGACTGACTGGAATAGCGCTCCGAAATGTTCAATGCTTCGTTCTTCAAGCTAAAAACATTCAACCTCGTTCTACAAGCGTGAGGCTACAAACACGCTGCGCCGATTTATAATCTTCGTTCTAAAACCGCGAGGCCACAAACCCGCTACGCACAGTGTTTATTCCTCGTTCTATAAGCGAGAGGTCACAAACACGCAGCGCACGATGTATATTCCACGTTTTATAGGCGTGAGGTCACAAACACGCTGCACACACTGTTAATTCCTCGATCTATAAGCGTGAAGTCCGAGCAAGCTGCGCACAATGTATATTCCTCGTTTCATAAGTGGAGGCAACAAATGCGCTACGCACAATGCATATTGCTCGTTCTATAATTGGGGGCCCAAACACGCCAGGCACTATGTATGTTTCTCGTTCTATAAGCTTGGGGCCACAAACGCGCCACGCAAAATGTATTGATTCCGCGTTCTATAAGAGTGGGGTCACAAACACGCTACACGCACAGTGTGTATTCCTCGTTCTATACTTCTATTACTCGTTCTTTTAGGCAGGAGACAGTGGTGACTAACGTTGTCACAGCACAAAGCAGGCAAAGTAGTCAAAATAAATGCGCAATGAACTAGAATGAACAGATGTCTAAACGTCGTTCTTCAAGTCATGAATACGACCTGACAGGCGTGCTTTATTATTATGCTACGTATTTATCTCGTTAGTTTTAGTCGTGAGGCGTAACAAGCACGCTTAATGTCGCATATATCAGATACTTGTTCTTTTAGGCATGACATGAAACAGTGTGCGTCTCACAGGTAATAAATCTTTCTGATATTGCACGAGACGAAACGAGTTCACATCACATAGCGATGCTAACCTCAGTTGTTGGTTTGCCCGTTGACGAAATAAGCGTACGACACATGTATACCTTTCGTTTGTTCAGCGGCGAGAAGACCAAATGGACTACGTAACGAGAGAAGCGCACGACACATGTATGTAACTTCTTTAAATCGTAAATGCAATGTCTATACTCTCTCTTTCATTGGGAAACTCATCCTTTTGAAGGTCACGTTCAGTTCAGTTCAGTTCAGTTCAGTTTATTTTTTGCCATTTCATAAGAGATAAAATATAAGATACAAATTATAAAATTTGAAATAAAAATGGCGAGGAAGCTCATAAAGAAACCACTGGGCTTATGAGCTATGAGCTCCCTCAAAATGAAACACAATAGATAGGCAATGTCGAATGCAGAAGAAAAAAAAGAAAAAAGTTATGAAATTATACAGATTACAACAGTTAGAATCACCTTGAGTATTGCCTACACAAAAGCATTGGTAAATCATATTTGAAGCATATTTATATATAAAAAAGCAGCGACAAACAAAAGACAGACACACTGAAAAGCGAAACAAGTAGCAGCTCAACGTTAACCTAATTTGCAAGAAGAAATTCTTTAAGCAGTTTACTAAACAAACCAACACTCTCACATTTCTGAATTACTTGATTAAGTGAATTGTAAAACTGAGGTCCTCGCGCGCACTACAACATGACCATAGATTGAACACCGTACACCAACTGAACACTTTGAAGAAATAGCGATGCCGATGAAAATAAAAAAACTACAGTTTCAAAATACGTGAAATAATAATCACAATAGTCCGAAGAGTAAAAAAGTTACTTGCATCTTCCCTTCGATTCATACCTCTTTATAGAATCCAATATGTCCAGTATCGGAAATTGCATTTCCAAAAGCCTCCGTTGGCTCCACATACCTGAATTTTTCCCACCACCAGCATTTCCAAAAGTCGGGTCGACTTTTCAAATACAACTCATCACAAACTAAACGGGTCGATACAACCGACAACACTTTCCACGGTCTCGTGGCCTCCGGTGAACTCCACATACGCGACTTTTTCTAAGTCTCTCACCACCAGACATTTACAAAAGTCGGGTCGACTTTTCAAATGACGGCTCATCATAAACTAGACGGATCGTCACGACCCGTCAACATTTTCCACGATCTAACGGCCTCCGGTGTGCTCCACATACGAGATTTTTTTTTAAGTCTCTCACCACCAGACATTTCTAAAAGACGGGTCGACTTTTCTAATGACGGCTCGACACAAACTAGACGTGTCGTCAGGACCCGTCACCGTTTGACAAACGGTTCCTCCAACCTTCTGTCATGTAGGAACTTCCTGTTACTTTACTTCCGCTCCAACCACGACCTGACTTCCGCTTGACGGGTCGTCTACACCAAAAAGTCGACCCAACTCAGTTCGTGTGTATTGAACAACCCGCTTTCGCGCCAAAGCATAATAAAGAGTTCCGCTGTTGAGTTAGACGTGAAAATTTCGTATGATATTTGTAACAAGATGAAACCCTCGTGTTGTATGAAGGAATCGAGCTGGACTTGACAATTTTTTCAGCGAT
>OX419344.1:16465994-16488494 GCA_948470475.1 Galaxea fascicularis
CAAAAAAATATTGAGACAAAACATCTTTCGCTAGTTAAAGCTAGACTTTAATTCTTATTTGCCACCAAAACAAAGGCGATAGAAATACACTGTAGTAGTTGCAAAAGGAGTCAAATTTACGGTAACATTTGTCAACAGTTCAAATTTATTTTGTGCATTCCTACCGTTAAATACATGTATCTTCATTCCATATTTATTTTTGGTTGACTTCTTTGTAGATTTTGGTATAGATTTATGTAATAATGAGCTCAAATACTTGCCCAAAACTTCAGCAAAACGCGATTCAGCCGCCATTGTTTTGGTTTTCAAAGCCGGTGCTTTTTGCTATTAGTGGACTATAACAAATAGCCTACTAGTAGCTCAACCAATCAGAACGCAGCATTGATAATAGACCACTAGTTGGATTTTACCAAATAAAAATATCCCGTTCAAAAGGCTTTGGTGGTAAATTTGGATGGCAAGGCTTTATCACCTATAGAAAAACAATTGTCAATAGTTTGAGCTATTAAAACCTTATCGCCTGAATGAAAACATGCATTCACTTTTGGGAAATCATATAGCTCCAGGTACATGTTTAACCACTATAATAATATGACGACAATATTGGTCACATCACCAAAATTGTTGCAAGAGGCTCATGTTGGTAGCATAACCATGCAAATCCTCACCAGTGCTTTTCAGTGACACCCTTCAAATAAGTCAAATAAAAAAGACAAAATAAATACATTATTATTGAAACTAAAGTATAATAAGTACAATACTAAATTATCAGAATGTAGTGAGCCAATATCATTGCTAGAATTTAAGAGAAACAAGTTTCTAGAAAACATTCAGCTCACATTCTCAGGATTTTGAAAATAGTAGTCATTTGGTTTTGAACTGCCTTGACTTTTTTAAAGCTCTTTTACATTACCACTTTTGCTATCCAGCCACTGCCATTTTGGAATTTACAATGTAGTCAAGGAGGGGGGTTGGCAGCTATTCATGGATAGACACAAAGGATAATTTTTACTTTCTTAAAGTATAATTTACCATCTTCAAAATCATTTGTGTCTACTGCATGATTTGCTACAACTACCCTCCTCCCTTGACGTCCACCAATCTCACCTAAAAAAAGCAATTAATGTAGTTAAGGGCTGTCATTAAGGGCCATTGATTTCCCCTGGAAATTTTGAGCAAGGCCCTTAGCTACTTTGATAGAAATCTTATCAACTATACCAAAACAGTTGTAATCCCCAGCTACTTCAGAACTTTGTGAAAGTTCTAGTAGCTGGTCAGTTCATTTCTAGCATTCTAAAATTTAAGGGGGGAATACACAAGAAGAAAAATTGGGGATCTGGGACCCAGCCAATATCTCATTGTGTATGGACACACAGCAACAAACGTTTGTAGGAAGATACAGTGTAGATGTTCATGACACTGATCTATCATGTAAACTTCCTTGTCGTGATGCCATACATGTAGGTCCTGCGACCAGGGCTCTCTGGATGATTCCAATAATTGCTCTTTATGTTCAATGAAACTCTAGGTACAGTGTATTTGTTGAAGAGAAGATAATAGTATAAATCTACTAGCGTTCTATCATGAACACCTCTGATTGACAATGCTTCTTGCTATCTATTCTGTGAGTTTGAACAAAAGACTGGCGACAGGCGTTTATTTTTCTCTCCCTCTCGCCTCGCACTCCACACTTGTGTCTCGCACTTTGCCCTCGGCTAAATAAACGCCTGTTATGTAGTCTATGCAACCTAGGGAGAAGAAAACAACTGCCCTGACATTATGATGCACCAGTCATGGATATATCAACACAAGCAATAAGGACTTGCCTTTTTCTTTGGATCCTTCCCCTTGGGATCTTTATCCTGCATGCCAACTAAAGAAATCCCTGTAAAGTACACAAAAAACAGTATGAATGTTTGCCAGGCCACACATGGAGCAATACCAGTTCATTAAAAAAAAATTAAAAAGACACCAAATGAAAGATTCTGTATGTGGATCTTTGAACCAGCCCCTCATCTGCTGTGTGTATGAGTACTCTTTGGATAAAGTTGAGTACGAAATTGGCCAACTTGTTGTAGTTTGGCATCTTCGTGAGAGACTAGCCTGTATCGCATTTACCACCATAATAATTTATTAACTATGCTGGTACGAAATCAACTTGACATTAACTAGCAGTGAGACAACTTGTCTGGAATAAACTGGTCCTTATAAATACCAGTATGTTGGTATGAAGTCAATTTTACATTAATAAGTAAACACACATACAGTGAGAAAACCTGTCTGGAATAAGCTGGGGCCTTTTTCTTGAAAGCCTCAAACTTTGCTGGTCTGACAAGCCATTTCAAAAACTGCTATTACTATTCTATAAAGCTGATCTTTTACTATGATTTCAAGATACAAAAGGGCAAATGTTTGGCAAACTTTCATGCCTGCAAATGCCTTTGTTTTTAAGATACAAAGGAAATTATAGTACATGTACCTGAAATACGCTGAACAGTTTCAGGAGTTTCAAGAAATACACGCCTGCTCCTCATAATGCAGGTATATTAATTTGACATTAATATTATTATTATTACATGTACACTGTATATGGCTAGTGTTTACACATAATATAACATATGCGCTGATTGGCTAAGCACAGCAAAGCCCTACGGCATTATTCTCCCGTTATTCCCACCGGCTGAGTATGGATTATGCAAAATAAGAAAGAAAACAAACCAAAGGTCAACCAAAGGCCAAATTTGTTTTACTTACGTTAAAAATTGTTGCCACTAGAGCTCAAAACACGACCAGGAAAAACTGCTAGGGAAAAGTTTGACCTGGGTTGGGAAAAATTAATGAATAGATTACCGTGAAGCGATGATTTCTGCTTGAACTTTTTTTCTTTACAACCGTTATGTTAGCCATATAATAAACAACTTAATAACATTGACTGTTTAGTCATTACGGGAAAACCTCAAACTAGCTGTATTGACCTTGCTATTGCTCGGTCTATACTGCAACGCCTCGGTTTGAGATTTTCCTGTAACGACCTCACTCTCGGTTATTAAGTACACTGTAGTTAAAACGCACACGACCTCAATGAGAAAACTTGTCTTCAATGCACTGGTCCTTTTAATGCTGGTATGAAGTCAATTTGACAGTGATAGCAAAAGCACACACAACTTCAGTGAGAAAACTTGTCTGGGATAAACTGGTCCTTATAATGCTGGTATGAAATCAATTTGACACTGATAGCAAAAGCACACAGGACTTCAGTGAGAAACCTTGTCTAAAATAAACTGGTCCTTAAAGGGACACTGTCACGAAGATTCCTAAATTTTTGGTGTACATCGAATCCTGAAATTAGCAGTAAGGAATGTAACCCATGTATAACATGTTTAAACGTTTTAATGAGGAATTTAATAGCCTTAATTGGCAAAGAAAATACAAACCACGGCTGTAAATATCGATTTTTGGAAGACGCATATAGACGATTTGAAAAATTTAGCCTAGAGTTTTCAAATTGTAATCCATTTCATCCAAGTCATTCGTTGCAAAAAAACCCTTGAAAACGGTTTCAGCACTCAAATATACCAATTGTTAATAAAATGGACCATTATTTCAAGGTTTACTGTCACACAAATACAGATTTTAATGGTTCAAAGAAATGCTTAGATCCGTGACCGTGCCCCTTTAATTATAATGCTGGTATGAAATCAATTTGACACTGATAGCAAAAGCACACATGACTTCAGTGAGAAAACGTGTCTGGAATGAACTGGTCCTTATAATGCTGGTATGAAATCAATTTGACAGTGACAGCAAAAGCACACAACTTCAGTGAGAAAAGTTGTCTGGAATAAACTGGTCCTTATAATGCTGGTATGAAATCAATTTGATAGTGATCGCAAAAGCACACATGACCTCAGTGACAAAACTTGTCTGGAATAAACTGGTCTGTATAATGCTGAATGAATAGTAGGATCAACACAGGTGCCCCCAGAACAGAATAGGTTATAGACCATCACACCGGGGACTACGTCCCCTACTCTTTGCGATCAGTGTGTGCGTTCTTTAATGTCCCACATCAGTACTGTGAGACGGGACCTCCAGTTTATTGCCCTCATCTGACAAGACTACAAAGTCTAACCATTAATCTTGCAGATGTCACTACAAAGGTAGTACTTTCTCCTAAGTTATTTATACATATCTGAAAGGCATAATGTCAAAAATAATTCCTCTCACTCAGTCCAAACACTCTTAGCTTGTCCAAGCTGGCAAAATAACTATTTTTTCTATTAATTTTGCTTCACTACATTGTCAGAAATACCATTTTTCAACACAGAGTCTCATGATTGCAACATCGTTTTTTTCAGTTTTAACATCAAACTATACACTACATGTATGTATTTTGGATAATGGGTTATTCCAGAAAAAATCCACACCTCCCTGACGGATGAGCATGTTTTTTGACTCCTCATTTCTCCCACATTTCCAGAAGAACTAGACTCCACCCCCCTCCCTCCCACCTGGATTTCCATAAAAGTTTATAAGCCAAAAATTTAATTTTATTCAAAAGAATATCCAAAACCACATCCAAAAGATGCTCTTGTTTAATATTTAAAGTAGCCATAGAACTCGAAGCCAAGATTAAGCTGAAATTACATTCTTGGACCCAAAAGTGTACAGGGGGAAGAATATTGTCAGTCTTGAAGCTTTGCTGAAATTGCCATTCAAGAGCACTACCATTAAAAGTTTACTTTGTTCATTATCATCACAAGAGATCAAGCAAAAAATTGAAGGGTTCCACTAAACATAGAAACCTCTTTCGAAATCGTGCTTAAGTCTAAAAATGACCAGTTTACCGAACAAAAACTTTTTCCTCCGCACAATTTAAACTTGGGGGTAAAAAAGGCCTATTAACTGTATAGATAGCACAACAAAAATAATTGACAACACGCCACTCGCTCAGAATGTTAAACCAAACACGACTCATTAGCAATCAACGTTTTTCCTTTACAATCCTCACCAGAACAGCATAAAATCTCAAGAATACTTTGCGATGAAGTACTTGGGGCACTGAGTGAGTTCCAATGAAAACGCCTAATATCAGCGACAGAAAGACAGACGTGACCTCTGCCCATCAAGTATTATTGTTTAATAATTATGCAAATTCCTGGCATCATGTGCGACTGTTTATACTTATTAGTTGCTTCTTATTTACTCCACTGTAAGTGTTTATTTTTCTTGAAATAGAAAAAAAGAAACTATAACAAATTGGCTAGATTTTGATTCAAAAGATTCCAGTATTTTCGTATTAAACTGATGCAAATCAGAATGTATTTGTAAACAATCGAACGCTGGTGTTTAAATACATTTCCGCCGGATGAAATCAAAATGAGTCAGCCGAATGATTCTTTCCAGCCGGGCACTCAAAACTGTTTAGATGATAAACTGTTTATTGTTTATCACTCAAATGTTTAACATTTTTAAGGTCTCTGTTTAACAATTTTGTTCAACCATTTAACGTTTTCTGCTTTCCATTTAAAATTTCCTGCAACCCTTTAACGTTTTGCTCAATCTGTTTTTGGACTTTACCCAATTGGTTATCAGTTTAAATGGAAAGACAATCCGTTTAAACGCCTGTCCCTAAAGACTCTGTCGACCGGCATGCATTGCACGCCCCATCTTAAGTTTCGTGGACCATGAAACCTCCAGATGTTGAGTTATTAGTTTGTCTCGGTGTTCAATCCCTCAAAATCCAAGACATCTATCCAGTTTATTCAGCATTTATTGCTCGATATAAGAAGTTTATCATTAAGATCAGGATATTTTGTTCTGCATCGGTCGTCTATTAGATATTTGGAAGTTAAGCAAGAAGCGATACCTAACACATAAGTTTGCTATGGCGCTGGGTACGAAGAACCGCAGTGGAAGAGCAAGAAAGAATACAAGAGGCTTACTGTTCAAGGACAGTGGATGAGCAAACAAAGCTTTACACGGATTCTTAAAGCACAGCAACAGCGAGTTCATCCAAATATAGTTACATGTATTATACTCAGTTGTATACTGCAAGTAAGTGTGATAATTCGTGGCTAGTACTCATGAACTTGTTATTTTGAGTTTCTTCCGCTGGGTGCCGTTTGACGCTTCTAATGCTGTACTAATAACATCAATAAAGTCAAAAGCCATGAATCTTTTGGTAGAAGTTGTTTTCTATTACAAGTAGAACATGGAAACATAGCCTCTTCCATTTATAAGCCAAAAATATGTTCTCTCGTTTGCACATTGTTTTTACACAGTCCCGCATTTGCATTTCCTATATTTGTTTATGTTCTATTGGCCTTGTGGAAAAAGCGATCACAGGCAGTACCATCGTTTTGCTTGGTTTTACAAGTGGATTTGCAGTGCAATAAGACCTATTTATTTTTTCGTCTCGCTTCCTGTAAAGCGGCTTTCCTCGACATTCGATCGCGTCCACAACGCCGATCAAATTAGAGGTTTCAAATCCTTCAGACACTAAAAACATGAACGGACCACACGCCTGTAATTGTTTCCTGTCAAAAGCTAGCCTTCTTGCAACATTCCTGCCGGTATATTTGACTGTAATATGCCGTTCGCCATTCCCTCACATATGAATCACCATTAACGGTTGATCCCAAAACAACAACAAACGCACGCAAAGCAGGCCGGTCGACAGAGAGTCTTTAACAGTTTATAACCATTTACCATTCACTTTTCTTGCCTGTTTAACGAAAAAGCGCTAGTGTCCGTTTTCACTTTCCAGGTCACAATTATTGTATACAAAGCCATCTGACTGCTGACCTGTGTCTCTCAGCTCTCTTAATGGAAGGCAAACAAAGAGCACACGGTTTACGTTTCAGCGACTCCACCCGAGTTTTGATTATGAAATGATGCCTTCAGAGCACACGCGCAAAAAAAAATTCGGAACAGTTTCCAATTGTTACCTAACTAACTTACATGTACTTACAAAAGCCGTAGCAATGTAGCTACCATTGCTAAGCAACAGTAGCCACAAAACCAGAAGAACTATAAGAAACTGAATTGTTGCGTTGATTCTAATCATTCATGCTTGTGAGAAAATTTCTCGGGGTAAAAACACCCTGGCTGCCAGTATAAACCCTTGTGGGGGAGTGGAGCGGAGCTGCACCATTTCTAGGTCATAAACACCATTCAGTTCTGTTGGAAATTAAATTTACTAAAAATAGAACAGCAAGATCCAACTAACAAAATTTCAAATATGCAGCATGTTGTCATCTGATAATTAAATGGCAATGACACAGTGTACTAAACATAGGTAGAGACTTTAGTTGTGTTTTCACCAGGACAAGTTTAACTAGTTAAAGTCAGAAAGGTCTGGAAGTACAGTGAAAACAGCTTGTCCTAAGTTTAGCGACCTAAAAATGCAAGCTGTTTTCACAAGATTAAACAAGGGATTATCTCGCCTTTATGGCCGGAAATTTCCGCAAAGTTATACTACCTTGCAAGATGGTACAGTACTGCTCCAAACTATGGGACCATTAGCACGCGGTAAAACCTCGTCTTTGCCCAACGTGATTGCTGTGAATTCACCACGGCGGGACGAAAATCGCAACCGCAGCAAAGACGAAAGCAACCAAAAGCCACAGTGAATTAGACGCGGCAATGCTTCGGTAAAAATACAATAGTGACTAATTACTATTGTCAGAGTGTTGTTAAACATTATCTCACCTTCCATCCTTTACAAGCTCTTTAATAAAAGAATTTGTAAGGACACACCGAATTGAAAACCGAGCAACTGATGACAATTTGTTTCGCAGACTGACAGAAGTTTCTTTTTCTGCCTTTGGAACATGTTTAATTCTTTTTGTCACGCTACAGGCAATAATCGCAGAGCAACAGAAATTGTTTCACTCTTGTTCTTGCTTTTTACACCACACCGTTAAGTAAGATCTAATGTGTGGTAAATTGCATAATGGAGATAAGGATAACACTGATCAAGATAATGACGTGTGTGTCATTGGAGTTCAAAGTATTTGGCAATCGGATCACGGCACGCAGCGCAACCAAAACAAACTCAAAATCCCTCTAACCCCAATGTTATTTAACATGCCAACAAGTTGGTGTGAAAAAAGCAAGGTAGTTTTCTTCAAACTTCTGGTCAATAAAATCAAAATGAAAATGCTCATGTTTACAGTACTGTGCAAAAGTAATGAGAGCGAATTTCAACGAATTTTGAGACATTTCCTCACTTTTCGATGAAAACCAGCAATTTTTTGAACAAAACGAAATATCGCTGAACTTTCGACAAATTTTCGAAAGCACTATTGTCTTGACACTTTCAAAATTTCGAAATTGTATGCGAATGTTCCAGCGAAAATTCGAACGACAATTCAAGAAGCCCTGATTTTTTCAGGCTTCTTCTTTCCAGTTGCTTAAATTGGAAAATTTACTGCGATGATCACTCTTCACTTGCATCTACAACCGCAGTACAAATATGAATTATTTCATATATACTTCACAATTCAAGATGATTCACGAAATTTTAGAGGAAATGTTGAGAAACTTCGAAGAATGCTCGAAGAGTGCAGCGAATTTTCGAGGCTGAGGTAAGTACATTGTACAGTGTAAGAAAGCTTTCGCTTCCTTCGATCAACCCTTTGCGTAAACAATTCTATTTGAGACAACAAGGCATCATGTGTCACGCGTTGCGTGACGACAGTAAGAACGGCTACGTAGGACACTAGTATGGTGGCCCATTAGGGCCATAGAGTTTTTATATCTTTCCTGGTTTTTTTCCTTTTATTTTCCGTTTCTTCCTCTTCTTTTTTTTTTTTTATCTATTTAGTTTTAAAAATTTTTTTCTAATAAAATAAAATAAAATAAAATAAAAACAAAGTAAAAAAAAAAATTGCACGTGGCCCATGAGGGCCATAATAAAATTAAAAACAAAGTAAAAAAAAAATTGCACGTGGCCCATGAGGGCCATAGGCCCACAGAGGCCATAGACCATTAGGCATTTCGACTTTAAATATCCCACAATGCACTTTGGGTTTGTGTTTATGCCATCTGCCATGTCCTAAACACTATCAGTGATTTTATGAAATGTCCAAGCAGAAAAAGCAGGATTGGGATGCGTTTAGAGCGAAAGTAGGAAAGAAACGAACAGGGAACTAATGTTAAAGCTTGGCAAGCTAATTACTCCTAAAACTGCACGATGTTGTTACTTTGACACTTGAGGAGTTTTGCCGAGATGAGATGGCTCGAACCGTTTCAAGTAAGGCTTTCGTTACAAAAATAAAATTTTGCAAGCGGGACCTTTCGCAATGCTTACGAGGCAAATGCACTGAGTGGAATTCGGAATGGATGAAGAAAAATCAAATGCATGACATTGAAGAGTTGTTTAATAGCGTAGAAGATCATACACGTAAAGCTGTTCAAATGAATTCTTTCCGAGTCCTTGTGGGTTCACCTCGGTCATCATAGCATATACTAGATTTCTGGGCACGCTCAAGCCATGAACATCCCGGATTTTCTGATGCAAAGCTCTGTAGCCGAGTAGACTGCCGGGACTGTTCATCTCTTTCTCAACAGCTTCGTGTACATCGTCAATATCCACGCTATAATCCGTATATCGGAAATGAGACCAACGCGTCCGCTAGGTTACGACACTTCACGGTTTATTACTTTCCAAGTTAGGTTTTCTTCGTTACAACTGTACTCTCGCTCAACTCACACGGCTCACAGATCTCTCACTTCTCTCACTCGAATACCCGATTTTCCACACCGTAAAAAAATGTCATACGATAGTTGTGTTTGCCATTGCGCAACGACTAATTCATCTGTCAACACGGCGATCACTAGTCACGAACCAGGTAAACTCAATTATCGCAGAACAATTTCTCACACGTAAACTGGAAGTCGAAATATTGGAGTCGGCGAGTGAGGGTATGAGGGCTCCATGCATACACAGCACAGGATACTTGATTTGAACTGAGCCTCAAATATTTGACCAAATCATCCCTCAATTCTCATCGTCTTGCCAATCGCTATTTATGACTCCCACCGCCATTTTGTCTTTCACGCAAAATTTACTGTCTGTGCATTCTGGGATATTTAAAGTCGAAATGCCTAATGGTCTATGGCCTCTGTGGGCCTATGGTCCTCATGGGCCACGTGCAATTTTTTTTTTTTTACTTTGTTTTTAATTTTATTATGGCCCTCATGGGCCACGTGCATTTTTTTTTTACTTTGTTTTTATTTTATGTTTTTTTTTTTTGGAAAAAAATTTTTAAAACTAAATAGATAAAAAAAAAAAAGAAGAGGAAGAAACGGAAAATAAAAGGAAAAAAACCAGGAAAGATATAAAAACTCTATGGCCCTAATGGGCTACCATACACTAGGTTTACAGCGGGGGCAAATAATAGAATGGTGAATTGTTGAACCGATTCTATGTTTCTCTGAAATCATTCACATTTTCGAACTACTGGTATGCAAGTCAAAGCACTTTTTGTCTATGAAGAGGATCAAAACATTGCAAGCTTGGCCTTCAATCGGAGTTAGATTTCAACCAGAAATCTGCATGCGTAATCAAGATCATGGAGTATAATCCCGCTTGTTGTCATTACGATTCAGTCCTTGACGGTTAGTCTTGTCTAAAAACAAACGGCCAGTTACTCTACTGAAGCAGAGTGCGGGTTAAATCTCTCTAGATCATTTTTGAAACGCTCTTCAGTCGTGGTGTAAATAAATCAACAAAGCGCGTTTAATTCCGTTCGCTGTTCAGTAATGTACAGTGTATTTTTAATCACAGTTCACTGCTTTGAAAATTCGAGGAAACGAAAGTTCATTTCTTTGAAATTTTGAAAGCAAAAGTTTGTTACTTTGAGTTCGCAGCAGCGAAAGTTCGATACTTCGAAAGAATTTGCATCATTTCACCGCATTTTCTTCGAAATATCGCATTGAGCGATGCAAAATACCACGCGAATTTTCGACGATATGTCGGCGAAAATTCACAAGAGCAATAGACAAAATTTGTCAAAATTCACTCTCATTACTTTTGTACAGTACTGTAATTGTCGGTGGACGGCTGCTGCGACGCAGATTGCCAATAGTAGAGTTCTGTCTACTATTGGCAATCAGTGCGAGACAGCTCTTGAATCGCCGTGGACATTTTAAAGTTTGCTCGAAAGAAAGAGAAGAGCCTAAGCCCAACGTATTCTGATGTTCTAACCATCCGACTATGATCAAAGTGACAGATCTCAAAAGTGTTTGTAAACAAGCAGTACTTGGCACGTGACCACGAAACGTGACGCGAGTTTCAACACATGAAAGGCATTCAAGTTTGTTTCACACACGCTTTGAATTCACTAGTATAAACTGGAGTTAAAATTTACTTCACTACAGTAAACAGCTAAAAATAAGGATTTTTGTTTTACCTCCTTCATTTCAGTGCCAAAAACTGAGAGTTGAGGCTTGAGGCTATTTGAAAACAAAAGTATGTTTTGTTCGCGGCGATACCGATCAATCCGGAATGCGCTGATTTCAAACTATTTCATTCAGGATGTGATCCCGTCTTAAGCTACGCATACTGAAAGGTTTTTCCGCCACAGTTTTCAGTCAATAATCCTGTATAATTATGCTATAACTGTGATTTTTATTTACCTTCTGAGCGATAAAGCCTCCAATGCAGACTTCTCTCAAATATTTACATGTGAACTTTATCACACCTAAACTCGACAGTTTGCATATTGTCGCTTAACGAACTTTAAAACAAAGTGAACAATAGCCTATTCAAACCCAACCGCGTCCTGCCTTTCACTGCGGCTTAAGTCAACCGGAAAAAACCTTGGTGAAACTTGGGTTTTTAATGTGGTTAGACTAGGTTTTGCCGAGGTGAAACTGCAGATCAAAACTGCGATTCGAGCGAGGCAAAATCACGGCAAATGGTCCCGTAGTTTCAGGCGGTACTGTATAACTCATCCTGCAGTGACAATCATGAAATGCGAAATATTTTCCAAACGCCTGCGCTCACCTCGTGGTTCACTTTTCAAACAGTGCTTTTGAAATGCATGGCAGATGAATATTTCACTCATAACACTTTCCTGTTGCAATTTACAATTCCTCCGACCTAAGTTCATGGTGGCAGCATTCATACCAGAAGTACTGGCTTTTGAGCGCAAATGCTTGTCGAGACATTAGTTGCCTCCTCTGAAAGAAATGCCGTCTCCTTCGGAAAAATATGGCAAGAATCAATACAAGAGAAGTCATTAAAATTGTTTCGTCTCCCTCCATTTTTTCAAAGTTGCACACTTTTGCAATTCAAATCTTCTGAGTAAACAGCTTAAATTTCAGGTTAAATTTCACAGTGAAAACATATTTCAAGTTAAACTAGTAAATGTTGGTCTGTAAACAAACACCTAGAAAGAATGTTCAGCTAGAAAAAGGGTTTAGTGAAAACACAACCTGAAACAAGCAGTACAAACTGATCACTACAGTGCCAGATTGAAAAGACATGCAATGGCAAGTGGCTAAGTGAAGTGACAAGTGAAGAGATTTTCTTTATAACCCACACCTGAATTTTTGTAAAGGCATGCAATTTTCTAAATTGTTGTGGAAATAGAAGAGGTTACCTCTTGTTTATGCACCTATCAGTGTCAAGCCCAAGGGAGGGGGGTTGGGCATTGGGTGGGGATTTTGACATTTTCTGAAACAATTATCAAAATCCCCACCCCCGGGCAAAAAATAATTGTCAAAAGTATCAAAATCCCCCACCCGGGGGCAAGGGAAGGCAGTCATATACCCTTCAGTTCTTGTTGCACATAAGAGGAAAGCAATAGATAATGTACCAAAGCCTCAATTAAACTTTTATACAGAACATTAACGAATGGTTTACTTCTTTTCTGCTGTTTGTATTAAAACAAACTGCATTAAAATATTACAGAAGAGTAACAGATGGCAGCTCATTTCCAGACTCTCCCCGTTACTGAAACTGTGGATGCATTACAGGAAATCACTTGTTTAGGAATCATGGGACGAATTACCAAACAGCAACTCTTGTTTCCCGAGTAAACCAGAGCTTTTGAGAGGATATGTCATACGTGCTGTATTCAATGTTGCGGATCAGTGTTGGCCCATTTCTTGTACCTAGGCCCTCTCTAAGGGAAACTACATCCGGGCTACCCGGAGCCCGCGGTTGTTGTTGTTGTAGCAAATCCCTCGTGGTTGACAGAGGAATAAAGACTGTGTTCATTCCAGTGTTTATTGAGTTGTCAGTAGTACCTGTATCGCCGACGCCGGCCAACATCAGTACACAGAATTGGTTAACTGATTCGGTCAGTACAAAATGCAGACTGCAGACTGCAGACCGGGTACAAAATGCAGACTAGGTACAAAATGCAGACTGCAGACCGGGTACAAGATGCAGACTGAGTTTAAAATGCAGACTGACCAGAAAAACTGCTTTTTTGCGTCAGAAACGAGATAAGATTCGATTTCATAAGTTACCTATTGTCACGCAATAACCTTACAATGTCATTTCCCATAAATAACACTTTAACTCTCTCTCTTTTTTTTTCAGAAATGTTATTTTACCGTATGGTTTGGTACTGATTTATTTCTAGTTGTGGAAAGATCAAAAGATGTAATGCATGTGAAACTTCCCCCGAGTTTAGTGGCGAAAGTTTCGGACATTTGTGAATGTAAATGTTAATAGATTATTTATTGTTTACATGCGAGATTCACGACTCTCGTCATTTGCATGCTGAGTAATTCTGCGTATGTTTTGTCTAAACTAATTCTCAAGCTGTTCCAAGTATTTTAAATTATGTTTTCCATTTAAACTGTTTGCCCGTTACAAAATGGTGAATTTGAGCGATTTGGTGGATTTTGCGTTGACTCTTACTGCACGGTATGAGAAGGAGTCAAGGGTGGAAAATTTTCGACCGCCCAGCGCCAAGCAGATTTTCACCCAGAAATTTGAATCGCCCGGCTTCCAAATCGAGCACCAGATAAACTGAAAGGTTGATGCTTCTTCTCGTGGCATTCAATTTAAGATCCATTTAAAATACAAGTGCTAACCGCCAAATAATTTTCCAGATATACAGCTTCAAAGCAACCAGCATCCGCGGCCGGGATTTCGTGTGCTAACAGCAACAGTCACGCTGTTTGCTCCACGCTGATTGGATGCATTCTTTACCATCATCCAATCAGCGTGGAGTCATCATCATCATCATCATATTTCCCACTGGGCACATGTCTGGCCTTGGGGCGCTCCTGGTGGGGTTAGATTTACATCCACCAGTCGCATCAGATCTGTTTTTGTCATCATAGCTCTTCTCACTTGAGCCCTGTCCACACTTAGAAGTTTTTCCATTTTTTTCCATACTTTGTCTTGCGTCCTTGTATCAAACAATAATTGTTTCTGCATCGCCCTGTTCCCTAGTCTACAGATGTGTCCCAGATATTTGATATGGTGACGTTGGCAAAAGGTGCGGATGGGGAGTGTGTTAGTTATTTCCCTCAATTTATCGTTCGAGATCCTGTACCTCCAGTCTACCTCTTTATCAGTTGTTGTTTGCTTTTCCTTGTTTGTGGGTGCATTTATGCGTTGGTATCCACCCTTCACCATTTTCCTCAAGAAACCATTCCAAATCACCTCGATTGTATCAAGCTCCTTCTCTGTTAGTAAACATGCTTGGATGCTGTGAAGGAGCCGGGAACGCACACACGTTGTCAGAAATCTAACTCGGGTCGACAGCATAATTCGTCGATCAGTGAGAACATGTTTAAGCTCATTCCATTTTTGGTAAGCCGCTCCAATCCTTGCATATAGGAAACGAGATGTTTTCTTTTCGTCGTTAGTAATAGTGTACCCAAGATACTTAAAGGTTCGCACGTTCTTGATTTTGTTATCACCAATGGTAATCAGACTTTCTTGGCTCTTTATTTCCTCATCTACATTGAAGGCCATAGTTTCAGTTTTACTGTATGACATCTTCAAGCCGAAACGTGCAAAGGTTCGGTCGTATATTTCAAGGATGATCTTCATTTCTTCTGCAGAGTTTGCAAAGATTGCCTCATCATCAGCATATAACAGTTCAGTGATCCGGGTTGTCCCATGTGCTGGGGCTTCGGCACGGTATTCTCGTGGCGATACTTCATTAGGGATACAGTACTCAACTTTCATGCCTGCATCTGGACATTCCTTTAGAACTTCTTGACGTGCTACTCTAACTACGAAGTCCATATAGATATTAAAAAGGACAGGAGACTCCAATGCACCTTGACGGCATCCTACAAGTGTGTCAAACAGATGCTTACTTCCTTTCACATATGCCTTTGTGCCAGTATACAGTGCGCGTAATATAGATACGAGAAGCGGGGATTTCGGGGAGTAACAGCGTGACTGAGGATGAGCTTTCAGAAACGCAAGTCGTTCGAACGCTAAGTTAACGTAAATTGACTTTCAAGGAGCATTCAGACATCTAACAAGCAGTTTCGTCAGTTTAACGGAGGGGCGTTTCAGTGAACATCAAAACAACATGGTGCAAAATATCTTGTTGTCATAAATTATTAATCGTTTTTTTTGTCAGTCTGCATTTTGTACTCAGTCTGCAGTCCGCAGTCTGCATTTTGTACCTGGTCTGCATTTTGTACCCGGTCTGCAGTCTGCATTTTGTACTGACCGTTAACTGATTGATGGCTCGCATGCTTTGTTCATGCCTCGGACATCTATCTCGCATGCGTCACTGGCTTGCATATTATATTTCTGTGGAGTTCTCTGGCGAAACGACTCGTTTGCGAAGCTAGCTGTTCCCGTTTTTTAAACGATAAACAATTAACAGATCGATTCGATTTTGACATTAACTGCTGTTTTTAACACACAGATTCCCAGAACTATATTAGGCTAAATACAGCAATAAGAAGACAAATACGTCCCTTCCTACTAAAAGGAATTCAAAGTTATCAAGTACGCTTAAAATTTAAATGTCACTCACCGTCTATGATTGGGGACTTCATCGCGAAAATCTTCATCGGAATATAATCTATGTGGCTATGTCTTCACTGAGAAGATCTGCAGTCACTCTGATGTCAACAGATTACAGAGAATCGTTTTAGATTCTAATTCTGCCACCTCGCAAAACGCCAGTGAAGAAACGAAAAACGTCCTCGCAAGCAACCTCGCAAGCAGCATGGCAACCAAGCCTCGTTCCCAGGGCTTTCTCAGCATTGCTTTTTCAAGATGGTGGCGCCATCAGCGGGGAACGACCCCTAAGTCACACGGTTTTTGCCGTGAGACTCGAGGCTTCCAGGACAATCTCCAACTCCCACGCCCAGTCCCATGTTCTGACGTTTTGCCACTTTCAGCGTTACCTTGGTGAAAGGATAAGTTGATAACTGGGAGAGGTTGGGCTCGCGCGCGACTTTCTCGCCCTACATTCTGTGGGGACGGAGATTTGAAAAAGGAAACAATGCAAGAAAAGTCTCTGGCGCCAAGGGAAAACAGAATAAATCATTCATCGATTTCTTTTGTTTTATCTCACTTAGCCAAATAGCCAAGAAGAACACTCCGTTATAGGGGGAGGCGGGGTGGGAGAGAAGAGGTTCAGCAAAACAAGAAAATTTGTCGACCGTAAAGCTGATATGGTGGCGTGAAAGGGTTTCTAGCTAAAGCGATTGCTTTGTTCTTTGAAAATGATTTTATAAAGTACTGATTTGAATGCGGTAATTGAAATTACAGCATTTCCTGCCATTTCCTGTCTGGTCCTTGCAGACCTGCCAAGTCTCACGGTTCTGCCGTGAGTCTCACGATTTTTTGTCATTTCTCACGGTCTCACGACAAGGCTCCTCAATCTCACGGGTTTTGGGAAAAATCATTCTGAAATGATTTAAGTTGTTGAATCAGAATAAAAATGGGAAATTAACGAGGAATGCTTGTGTCATAAATTGAAAAACTAATAAAGAAGAACACTGTTCTTACTTTTTTGTACCCAGCTGTGATTTTCGCTTGTGTTCATTAAACTTAATCGTTTTTCTTCGTGTCTGTCCGTCATTTTGAAAGGGGAGTAGGCCCTGGGAAGGAGGCCTAATTCTCAGGCGTTTTCCATGTTTAGTTTCCTAGTGATGACCTATTAGAATCATCAAAGAAAGCTGCATCTTCTTACAACAGGGAACATAAATAAAACATTTAAATAAACTGTTAATGACTTTCCTCGATAGAAAAGGGGTTTGTTTAATCTTGATCGGGAAAAAAATAGAATCTCACTATTTTTTATACAATCTCCAGATTTTTTTTCATGGGTCTCCAGATTTTCCTTTATCAGGGGTTGGCAGGTCTGGATGATACGCCCAAAGAAAGCGGTAAACAAGGCAAAATCAAGAGGAAATTTGGCAAACGAGGAATAGGGAATTTGTAAAACCAGACTAGTCCTCCGATATCGGAAAACAAGTTACGTTTCAACGGAGAACTTATTTTTGATCCCGAAAAGAAAAGAATACAGTGGTCCCGAGTTTCAGAATTTAGCGAACAAAAGTTTGTATGAGTTATCTTGTGAACTTGGTTGCAACTTTACGCCTTCGTCTGTGTTATTAGACAGAGTTTGCAAGCCATATGGTCTCAATTTGCGAAGCACGTATCGTGTTTTCAAATTACTCAAGTCGGTCGAAGACAAACCTAAAACTTACAACAATGGTTGTGAGTCACACACACAGTGCGAAGAAGCGACAAGATTTAAGAGGTAATTGTCTAAGACGATCTCGCCAGAAAGAACACTCTCAAAAGTTGGCAGAAAATCAAGCACAACACAGAGGTCACTCGATTTCGGACAAAAAGAAAACAAAACCTCTTTTTTAGCGCACTTGAATGTAGAGAAAACTTGTCAACAAGCCGGCCGCCACCGAGGTAAAAGTTTTTTTTTGTTTATTCTAATGGAAACGCTGGAAAGCTGCAGCTCTTTCTCTAAAGAATCAAAAACACAGATTGTAAATATCTTAAAAAAAGAATTGAAAGACTGTAGCAAACGCAGTATTCAACCATCAGTAGATTACGCCAGAACTTTCAGAAACCTTACGAAGAACCGACCCGTGGACGGAGAGTTCAACTCAGGAATATTGCAGAGATAACCGGAAATCGATGTTACTTACAAAAACGCCTGTCGGAGTTTGCCGATTTTCCAGCAAAGAATTCGTTGAAGAATTCACCCTCTCCTGTTCGTTTTGCACTGCTGGACTTAAAGGAGCTATTGGAGTATGAGACCGGAAACAATCGAAGATAACGTGAAGACCCTCAATAGTATGGCTCTATCTACAGCATCTGCAGCAAAAGCAAGAAACCAGAAGATGCCGGCGTTTGCTTACCGGATATCAACCATTCTGTTTCACAGTGGAGTTAAAAGTGAAGATCAAGAGCGGCTTTGCAATCTAATGGGGTAGGACATTTCTCAAAGTCTGAATATATTTATGGCAAGGATGTGATAAAACACTGCATAGCTACCTGAGATGGAATTGCTAAGGATGGAGGTAAAACAAAAGGTATTGGCTTTTATGGGTCCCTTTCTCCCGAAACTTTCCTCGTAGGACACCGTGTAAAACGGGAGGGATTGAAAATATGGCCGACAGCAAATTTAACATTTCCCTATCCGTATAAGGCGTCACGAAAAGAGCGCGATCTATGCTGATCGCCGATTGGGCACAAAAAATACAATGCCACAAAATTTGTGCCCAATCAGAAAGACGGATTTGAATGGGTTCTGAAACTAGTCCGTTAAAGGTGTGCACCCAGGGGCTCTCCCGCTCGCGTTATAAACTTTCGCTAGTCCTGATCTCTGTCCCATCCCATTCCATCTGCCCCTGGGTCTCCGCGGAAAAAGTCACGGTAGTTAAAAAATAAAATCATCAATCATCCAATAGATTAAGTCAAGAAATAGAGATATTTTAGAAGGGTTATAAATAGACAAAATCCCAAAGTCTCAGAAGACTTCGATATCCTGTACTTGAGTTATTCGGCAAAATATGCTACTTAAAATTATAGAGTTTAGAGTGATCGCGCCATGATGGTGTCCCTCTGAGGAAACGAGTGAAAACATCTGGAATTTACTTTCGCTATCTCAAAGGCTTTCTTCTCTCTTTCGAGCTTGCAAACTTTTGTATTTTAAATAGTTTTAGAAGCGAACAGTGAGGAGAAGTGAAACACACGTGCGTACACCAGAGATTATGTGTGGCAGCTGTTTATTTCCAGCCTCTTACATCACGTCACCATCACTAACCAAAATACCACACAAACATTCCCAAAGACGCTTCTTTTGCGATTTAGGCTTGTCAAATCTCTAGAAAATAAGCTGAATCCATTCATGTATGTCACATGCTTGTGAGCAGACATCTTTATGTCAATCACTGTGAAAAAAAAACTCTAACATTCAATCTGTTTAAAGCACGATACCGAGCCGAAATCATGAAAGCAGATATATGTCTTAAGTGTCTTTTTACGTGTTGAAGCTAAAACTGAAAAACGCTATTTTCTTTTGAATTTTATTTTTATGATGTCACGGCGTGAAATCTAAGAATACTTTGTAGGAAGAACTGAGTAACTTAAGAAGTGTTCACCTTAGTGAATTAAGTCATTTTCATTCTTAATATCGACTGAACGGATCCCTTACTTACAAAGTGTTAAGATTAAGAACCTGTGAGACGCGGTTGTCGTAAATTTCACTCAGAACTGTCGCTTTTGCTAGTTTGCGCGCTTTACTTAACCCATTGACTACCGTGCCGGCCAAAACCGGCCGCACAATTAAGACTTCCATGCTTCAAAACATTGCAACTTTCTCAATCGCACGAATGTTGCCTTAATTGTCAGTTGTTACGAAGAAATGGAATGTCCTTTAAATTTGGATATCCAATAAACGCAACAAACGTAGCGATTTTCACCAAATATGGCCTTTTGAGTTTGGACAAGAACGAAAATGACCGTTTTTAACGTCAGAGAGAAACGACGAAAATGCCCCCTTTGGCCTTTATGTTTTTTATAGAAATCATTGTCTAAAAACAAAACTTCAACCACCATAACAAAATTCAGTCATTGTTCTAGCTTAGAAATGATTTTTTCGTTCATATTCTTCTCCCGAGCGTAGATACAGCCTTTTGTTCTAGTGCATTAGGGCCTTCCCGCCATGTTCAATATTTCAACCGCATTGCATGCTGGGAAATAACGAGAATTTTTGACAGCGCGCCCGTTCCTTCCCCCAATTCTTTCATATATAAACTCAGCCACTCCGACTTACTGCCAAAAATTCGTGCTTGTGGCGATCTTCAGTGCTCACAATTTCCAAAATATGTGGCGGTAGGTCGAGAAATGTGTCCGACCAGCCAAATTCCCAGTTCGTCGAGTAACAAGCCAAATTCGATAACAAAGTACATCAAGTGGACTCTTAGCTACCGTGACGCTTAATGATGCTCACCAGGCAGCCACTACAGATGAAAAATGGCTGGAGAAGCAAACCGAACTTAAGCCGTTCTTGTAGCTCCACGGATGAAAAACAGCTACGTCATAATGACGTTTTCAGAAACCTTGAGCCTCCAGTGCCTTAGGATAGCACTACTTTCCATGGTAGTTTCAAATAAGGAGTCACGAGATGCTATGGATCGTTTATGGGTGGAATATCACTCCCAAAACGTAAAAACGGCTGGTAGTCAATGGGTTAGTAACTAATGTTTGTGAACAGCATATTTTGTTTTATTGTTAATAGGTACCTGGATGACAACAAGCTGAAAGACCTGCCTCCAGGAGTTTTTGATCACAATACACGACTGTGGGAGCTGTAAGTGCAACTCTTCTTTACTTTTGTATTACGAATTATCATTGATCCTATTGTGTCTGTCCAGTGAAGAGCAGATTGAGGTGGAAAGTGAACACGAGGAGTTCTAGTGTCATAAAGATACTGTCTACCGTTTGTATAGGATGTCTACCATACATTTATTCCGCATTGACTGAAAGCTAGAGCTGGCACTTGGTGCAAAACTCTCATTACATTATATCTCATTACATTAGTAAGTCAAGCGCTACAACCAGTTGCAAAATTGTTGAGAAATTCGCAATCAAAAACATCTTTTCTTTCTCTATAGCGCCGCTGTAAGAAATCTGTGAGATACAATGCACACCCCCTCCCTCTCCCCCTTTCAATGTTCTTCCTCAAAGTTTCGAGCATGGTGTTGCAGTGTTAGCGACTTGATAAGAGGGGGAGGGGGAGGGAAAGCGGAAGATCATGGAAACATCACTAAAGGCCAAATGACGTACAGCGTCTCAAGTATTCTTGCAACTCGTTGTAGCATTTTGGTCGTTTGACTGCTTCTTTGTTTGCTGTATCATCGCTGTTATAAAATTAACATTCAGTACGGAAAAAGCCGAATGCAAGAACAAAACCTATGGAATAATTAATAGCAAGCAAATATTGGACAAGAGACTCAGCTGACTAAATGTTCACAATTTTAGAAGGCTATTTTACAAAATTAATAAGCAAATAATCGAACACATGTGAACTTAGTGATGAAGTTGAGAAGAACAACTTACGCATTTAAATGTTTTATAAACAAATAACTCAAACCGAGCAGATAATTCACCCCATTTATTTAACAATTCGGCAAAGACTCGGAGAGGAATTGTAATGAAGAAATTTTTCTGTTCATCTGCAAACACTCCCAAACAATGACTATGTTCTTTATTAATCTTCAAACTAGTCGATCGATGCTTTTAATGTTAGGCTACGCGTTACTAATGTGTAATATTTAGCGACACACCGCATAAAAAAATAGCTACAGATTCCAAAACCATATTCCGAGAAATGAACTTCCCTGGAAGACAGTACACTCCTGTAGCCGAAAAAAAAGGGATCAAAGGCTAACATTTAAAAGTGCACTAAAAGGCACTTACGTTTTATGAAGGTGTGCAGATGTGGGATAAAGAGCGTGGTTTGAGGGTCATGTTAAAGCTATGATATGCAAGCAACAGGTTTCTGGTATTCCTTTCCCTCCTTATGTCTCTTCATCCTACCCTGCGAGCAGAGCCTCGTTTGATCTTCCTTGCCAAAATCGGGTAATCGACAAAATATTCTTTCCCAATGGTGTGCGGATTTTGCAATGATTGTGAGACCGTACTATAACAGACATTGTCACAAATTTTCAGAATTGAAGGTCGAGTGCGACACATGGCACTGCGTGAAAGCGAAAATATTCTTTAGTATTCTAGACTCGAATATGTGATTGTGGCGCAATAGAGTCCTAGAGTATTCAAGGCACACACGATACGTGACGTACACCTGGAATATTCGTATCGAATATGGTGGAATACGCTCCGTTGATAATCGTTCGTGGATTTTCGTTAAAGTATACCACACATCTGTCGTGCTCCTAGATGTATGATGGCAAACCCTTTGTTAAACGAGTTTTATGAAAGAAGGTAACAGTTCAGGTGCATAGCTTTCTCCTGGAAGCAAAATGTACACTTTGAATTCAAAACATGTGCGATTT
>OX419344.1:16493494-16498494 GCA_948470475.1 Galaxea fascicularis
GAGTTGCATACAAGTGAAGGCCACAGGAATCAGGTTTTCAAGGGCATTTGAAATTCATATACTTTTTTCTTCTAAAATTCAACGACAAACCCACACCAATGTGTAACATGCTTACATGTATATCTTAAGTATTTAAATTTGGTAAACATGTAAATATCACAATGGTAAATGTAGTTGTACATGTATCACATACTTCGCCATTCTCTTCATAACCATTTGAACAAGGAACTGCACTCTCTATCTCATCAGTGTCACTGAAGAACACTTGATCCTCCTCATCAAACAAAGCTGACTGCTCTTGCTCCTCTTGGTCATCACTACTATACGTGTAGTTTTCATCATCAAGACCTGGCACTACTGATTGCACACTATCTCCACTATCCAACTGAGTCGAACTGTGACCAGTAACTAAAGGTTCGTTGGACACTAGGTCAGTCTGCAAAGATGTGCTTCTCAATTGTGCCAGCCGCCTATGTTCATGGAATGTCTTCTTAGCAACACGCTTATTACAGTGGTCACAAAATACATAGTTTCCTATAATGTGAGTTAATAAATAGCTTTAGAACAAATTTGAGCAATGCATACAAAATGTAACTAGATACAGAAGTCTTACTGCAGATTTACACACAATGTACATGTATCATGGCTGTTTAATAGGAAAGATCACCACAGGTGAAGTTGAATCAAATGGCCTTGTCCCAGGGACAACAAGATCAATCAAAAGCCCTACCCACAGCCAAAAATGACAATCAAATCCCCACCCTATACCCCTCCCAGCTTAACATTGCATAGTTACAAAAACAAGGAATTACCTAAAATGACCTACAATGGTCAAAGCAGAAATAAACTGTGCGAAAAGACCATTGGATGGTTTTCCTTTGTTTTTAAAATATCAAGTACAAATATCAAGCCTTTGGTTGGCAATGATAAGATCTCTCATCTCTGTAGACCAGGAAAAAATGAAGAGATTATAAATGATTTATTCTTCCCACAATGTTTTGTTTGGTTCAGAGTGCACAATGAAAATTTTCAAACTTGCACAGCAATGAGGTTTTGATTGGTTCAAAGCACAGAGTGGAATGTTTTTAATCTTTGTACTACAAACATGCTGTAGTTTCATCAGAGCTGCAAATTATCTTTTATTTTAGTTCACTACAGGTCATTAGCAAATTTTACAATGTACCTCACTGTAGGTCACTGTAGTTCATTGTAGGTCAATTTCCTTGTTTTAGTAACGCTTAACATTGATAGGTGCGTTAAGAGAAAACCTAGCTAAGAATAGGAGAGCACTCAACAAGAGAAACCTACAATCTCGGACAAAACTGTTGAGACAATGACACAAATTCACCTTTATTTTTACACATCCCTACTTACGCTTCACTTCCCACTCCCCTCCCCCCTCAGTCAATGTTGCCGAGAACTGTCATATGTTCTGCAGTAGATTTCCGGCCAAGATAAGTCAACATTGAGTTTGGGGGGAGGGGGCGAGGGGAAAGAGCGGCTTTTAAGCGGAACGTTTGGATGTCGGAACGTTTGTCTTAACAGGTTTTGTCCGAGATTGTAGCTAGGAGTGTGAGAGCACTCAACAAGAGTTGCTTTTGCTTAAGGCCTCTCTCAACTCTCAACCTCTCTCAACCATACATCAATACAGTATATGGGCATTGGAAAATTTCTTGAGTAATACACGTAACACAGCCAGTGAAAATACTTCAAAATAGGAAACAAAGTCTCTCTGTCTCCGTGATATGTGGGTAAATGAAGCGTACTTATGTCATCCTATAATGAAAGAAAACATCTCTGTGATGTCCAATACACTTACCTGACTCAGAATGCGATTTCTTTTGACAAGGCAAGTGGTCATAATAAGCAGATTTTGCATAGTTTGTACCACAAGTCTCGCAAGTCTTCCTCGCCGCCATTTTCTTTACTCAATCGACAACTGACGCTTTGCTTAGTAACCAGGCTACAACTAAGCCACCGTTGCTCCTCCGTTGCTCATTGGCTCTCTCAACAATCAATGCTGTTCTGGACCAATCAAAAAGTGAGATAATGATATCGATCGCGTCTTGGCGGGCCTTGGCGTCACTTTTAAAATTCACTCCACGTGGGAAGGTTAGCAAGAAGGACTGTTTGGTTTTCATTCGTTTTAGCAGCGCTGCTTGAGTTTTGTGACGAATTCCGAGTTTATCGTCGTTGATAAAGGTATGTGTATTTTTAATATTTCTACAGTCATCGCCGTTACCCTTTTCTCTTGCGAGTACCCACCTTCCATCGTCGAGAACGAGCTCTGAAATAATTTATCGTAGACTTCGTATAGAACTTATCGATCTTCCTTGCGAAAACTTGTTTGTGATGTCTATGGCTGTACCTTGTTTATTGGGAAAGTGATCAGGGTAAAGTAAGAACATAGTTCATGAATCTTAACGTTATACGTTGGCATGATGCACAAGCTTACATAAAATTTCACACCTTTTGTTGCCCTTCAAGCTACAGTCTCTCTATTCCCTTTTCGTGCGTTCCCTGCCTCTCAATGTTGTTTAACGCAGTTCAGTCAACAAATCTTTCACACTAGCCTACATTGTATAAAGCATGCAATTTACTTGTGCTGGACGTGAGACTAACAGTAACATATTTAGGAATAATTATTACTAGCCTCTTTGGCTAACTTAAAAACAGTTCTTCTTCAGTGTTTAATTGGCAAATAAGTTGTCATTTGCAAATGCAAAAGCTGAACTTCACAAGTGGGAATGACAAAAAAGAAAGATACAGTATCTCAAATTTGTTTCAATGATCAACCTCTTCAATACCAACATTTTAAGAGTTTCAGTTCTGGGTCTAATGAGCTCTACTGAAGCATGCTAAAAAAAATTGTATTGGCAAGTTCAAGCTTGTTTGGCTAGTAAATTTGGATACATGTCTGTCACTAGTTAGTGGGCCACGCGGTTAACAAGTTACTCTAGAGTCCTTGGGTGGAAACCTACAGTGTAGTAACACTTCATGTAACTGTCAGGCTTCAATCTTACAGAGTTTATTTGATTTTTTTATATTTAACACAGTCAAAGATGCATGATGCTAGGTCTTTTTTTTCATTGGGGAACTCAAGTAGAAGCTCTGGTGGTGGGAGGTCTACATGTAGTAGTAGCAGCTCCAGGAGAGGCTATTCATCCTCGAGTGGTCTTTCTGATGATCAGACGCCTGTACGAAGGCGTGATACAGTGACAATCACTACTGCTGAAATCGGCAAGGTTTTTGATGCCTTCAATACAGTATCAGCCCAGCTTAAACTACAGGGTCAAGCTTTGGAGAGTGTAAAGAATTCATTGCAAGACTTAACTGCTGACTTGCAAGAACTGAAAGAGGACCGGAGAGTTCTTATAGAAAAAGTAGAAAGTCTACAAGAAAATAGTGCTGTAGATGATGGAAAAATTCCGCCTGAAATTTCAGTAAGTTGAAAAATTATATTGGTTATGGTGTTTTCACTGATGGTTTACTTGGTATTTGATTTTTATTTTCAAAGTATGTCATCAACCCCTTCTGTCGCAAGCCCTAAATAACGTTAATTTTGTTCATTTCATAAGTACAGTAGCCTGTGTACAGCTTCCCACCCTCCAAAAGAAAAATCAGAAAGACAGTGTTTAACCGTTCATATTCATGTTCAAGGCCATATGATTTTTCCCGGAAAGTGTAGAAAATGTTCTGATTGGTTGAGAAGTGCCTCATGTTTTATCGGTGGTGTTGACAAATATTTCAAGTGTTGGCTACAGAAACCTCAATGGAAATTGCTTACATTTTGTGACAGATACATTTTTAAATTTTGAAGTTAAGATACCCAATTTATGGAGGTAAACAGCAATTCAAGGCAAGGAGAGTGGGTGGCAGTGCGCAGCTTCAATATTGAGAAAGAATACAGCCTACATGTATTTTAAGAATACAGAGTTGAAGTTCTTGTAAGTGATCACCCAGGGAATTCAAAAAAATAGCTGGAAGTTGTATGTTCTCTTTCCCTTCAGGCAGATGTTCACCTTCTCCATAACAGTTTGTCCTTGGATAAGCAGTACAAGCCTGAGCAAAGGTACATGTGAAATAGCTACTGGGGTATTATTTTTGTAAACAGTCGTACATGTAGGTAATCAAACATAGAGAGAGTTACCAAGTTTAAAGAATGAGTGATCAGTATTGTAAGCTTTTTGAGGACGGGAAAGGAGACTGGTCTAACTCTTGTCACTTAAGTTATGATGTGCAGACTGAGTTGCAAACTGAGTGTCCAAGTGCACATACTTATGAAGATTCCAGCTATGATGTGTACATTGTATGAGAATGTGCACCATCCTTTCTATAAGGGCTTTCTTGGGGAGATTGCTTCTGAACAAAATTATACAAATTTTATTAAGTCTTCGAATCTTTCCATCTTTATTTCAGAAATTAAAAAAATATATGGTCTTTGTTGGACAGTGAAACTCTGAAATGTTGATATTCTTAGCATGTTAACCTCAAAACAGTTTCACAAAAAGAAAGACTTTTTTAAAAAAAATTAACTGAGTGCTTATTTTTTTAAAAATATTTTACTGTACTTTATTTTGCAGTGTCCTTTCATTACACAACTCATCAGTGCGCCATGAATTGGAGGAGCAGGTTGTTCATGGAGACAAGGGATACCCTTTAAAGATGGTCAAACGTAAGATAATAGTTCTGTGTTGTTTTATTAATTAAAGCTTCTTTTACCTTATAAAAGTAAGGATGATTGTCCCATGAAAAGAAAAATTGAAAAAATTGAAAAAGAAAATTGAATTTTTTCATCATGTTAGGGAAGATCAAAAATTGTAATGGTTCTTGATGTTAAATACTTAAAATTATAAAATTTATTGTTTATCTATCTGGGTTTTTACATCAATCAAAGTATTTAAAGTAAAAGAAAATAAATGGTATAGTGTAGTTAAAATAAAAAATAGGAACCCTCCTAAAAACACTTAGCAAATGTAATGCTATTACTACTCCTTTCA
>OX419344.1:16508494-16545994 GCA_948470475.1 Galaxea fascicularis
TTACTTCTCATGTTGCAGCTAGTCTGACTGCAAATGAAGAGCTCAGATTTTTGTGACTCAAATATTGATTGTGTTTTCAATTGTACTGCATGTACATGAGCTGTAAAATGGAGACAGAAAGGCTTCAAGAATAAAGTCACCACAAGTCCTGACAGTACTGTATGTTAAGAAACCTTGGTTCTTTAACATGAAAGAAATGACTTTAAAAGGCTGGAATGACTAAAACAGCAAAAAAATTTTTCCTGTGGAATTTAAATTCATATGAACACAAGAATTACAGTGTACTTCTGTCTTAGTTTCTGTCATGTGGTACTGAGTCTTGATGTATCACTATGATTGTTCTTACATGTATAAATCAGTGCTGGAAACAACAATCAGTCATCAGGCAATTTGTCTGACGAAATATTGAAAATGTCTGACCAATTTCACATGAACATGATGTCCAACCAAATTTAAATACAGATTTCAAAATTCTGTATTGAATCATGTTATGCTAATTAATGTCCAGTCAAATTGGTGTAAATTAATGTCCAACCAAAAGGAAGATTTGAAAGAACAAAATTAATGGCCTGTCATGAAAGAAAAATTATTTCCAGCACTGTAAGTGAATTTAAAAGGCGTAGTTTGAAAAAATTAATATTTTGTTTAGTAGAATGATTACACTAAATAGTGTAATCATTCTACTAAACAAGTTTTACGTCAGAGAAAGAGCCTGCTACTGCTTCAGTTGTCTAGAGGAGCAGTATGATGAGTGTGAGAATCAGCAGTGGGTGGAGCCTTGGAGAGAAGTGCAACTGCAGAGAGAACCAAGTGCAGCACAAACAAGATCAACAAAAGATGCGGGTGACATTGAACACTCTGTTCATCTGGCTGAACTTACAGGTGAAGGAAGTGTTGTTGCAGTTGCTGCAGATGACGACATTCACTATGACTAGTAATGGTGGTAATGACTAGTAAGTTCTTAGTGACGGTGTGGTCACACTTGACAGTGACTTTGAGGATGACTATGGGTCAATTTTCTCTTGTGGGAAAAAAGTGCTACTGGGACACTTTTTCCTCAGAGAGAACTTGATTGATTTCACTTTCAAGCTAGAAGCAGGGAAACAGGCAGCTGTCCTTTCTGGAACATACTGTTCGCCACATATGCAGAGACCTTGTCTTGAATTCAAAACAAACCAAAAGACGGGGAGCTATTTATAAACTTCCAGTTATTGAGTATGAGGAAACTATGGCTTGATTGTGAACCTTTTAGCTTTATCATGATAAAAGTGCATAAAAAATTACTAATAGGAATAACCCACAAGATTATATGAAGTTATTAACTTTGATTATGGTAATTTTTGAGAATTGATATGCCCGCAAGGCATTGTGGGTAATTCATAAAATTGGTTTTTCTCGCTATGTTAGTACAAAAAATGACATTTTAGAATGAGATGTAAGTTTCCTAAAGCATTCTGTAGTTGTATGTTCATTTAGATCAACTTTTGGGAGGGTAATGAAAAGTTTTGTAAAATTTCACTGTGTTACACAAATGTACGTCACGCATGATTGTGCTACTCATCTAAATAATATTAAGGTTACTGTCAACCTTCAGGGGTGTCTTTCGGAAAATCACTCGTACATGTACATGTAAAAAAATAAATGTGCATTGTTTTTAAAGAAACCCCAAGAAAATATATATCACTGGAAAGCTAATAAAATCAGTATAGAAGCTAAAAATAACTCTAACTTTGACAACTTTTGTTTTCGTTGGCAAGCACAAGCGTTCAAACGCAAATCTACTGTAACCATGTTTACTCAACGGAATTAATTGCCTGTGCATTACCACGGACATCCAAACAAATTGGACTATAATTATCACTCAGGAGATAACAGGCCAACAAAGTGTGTGAGGCCTTTTTGATATTTCCATTGGTTCCTGAGAAAATCCATTGTAAAGTTGGCCAATACAATTTTTCTCCATACATGTCACGTGCTTGGATGCCACTAGTTTTTGCCTTCAAAGATTTTCACCGCTTTCACGCCTCATCAAAGTTGGTCTCAATGAGGTCATACTGCCGACCAATAGAGAACAACCAAAGAACCCCCTGAAGAGGAAACCTGACATACAGCTTCATTCATTCGTGGGAAAGTTGATTCCTCATTCAGTGACAGGCGAGGAGTCTATTTTTTATAGAGTGGGGAGGAACAGAATAGGGAGGAGGGAGAAATGGCCCAGAAAAAGTTGGGAGGAGGGAGAAATAGGGGGAAAAAGTAGGGAGGAGGGAGAAAAAGAAAAGTTGGGAGTAGGGAGAATTGAACTGGATGGACCTGGATGAGTAGGGAGCGCAGGGAAAAATTGGCTCAGAAAGTAGGGAGAAGGGAGATTTACTCCCCTGTTCCTCCCCCCTCTTTATATTTATTATTTTAAAATGGGAAGAAATGAGTTGGCCACGGAAAGTTCGTTGAACCCCACAAAAACGAGAAGACAGCCTAAAACAGCACATAGAGTGAAAAAGCAAAGAAATTCACCTGAAGCAAGTGCTGGTTGCACCCTGTAAATGCAAACGGGTAAGTTTCTATTTCTTCACTCTGCTCGGATTTTTTTTTTGTTGCCCTTGTCAAATTTTTTTGGGAATCTTTTATGTACAGCTAACATCTAATCTAGGTTTGATGGCGATTTCTTTGCATGAAACCTTGAAACAAGCACGGAGACAAAAGTGGAGCGAGGAAAGCTACTGCGAAAAATGTTAACAGACTGCTGGATACCAAATAGGATTATCACACCTCTTCCTGTACTTATTACATGTAGCTTTAGTCGAAATCTTTTTTTTTTTTCGTTTTTCTCACGTTGTTTTGCAAATGTTGTAAATTTTCTTTCGCCAATTGCTAGTATTATTCGTTTAACCAATGAGTGAAAAACTCGAATTTTAAGAAAATATGACCGCTGAAGGTTGACAGTAACCTTAAAGTGCTACTATGATCAAATTTTTAGCCCTTGAATTTTTAGGTTTATCACGTATTGTAGAATTCTAGGAAAGATTTAAGACGCTGTTTACCGTTTTCAAATACCTGCTTGGTTCCGGAGATATTTGAGTTTGAAAAATGTATAAACTATGCAAATGAGGGGACTGATGACATCATACACTCAACCCAATGCTATTATTAAGTATACAAATAGAGCTATCTAAGTCATTTTGAAGCAGAGACCATTGAAACTTGGTAGGCTATTAATAGTTATACAGGTAACACACCTACAGCTTTAAAAAATTTGGTTTCCATGGCCACTTACTCTTCTCCAATCCCGTCCAACCTAATTTCAATATTTTAGTGATTTTCAGCTTGAAAAAAAAATTTAACAAAGCCACAAACTCGACCTAACATATTTATATACTTGTTGGATTATGCAGATGAGGCAACATTGGCAAATATCAAGATAGAATGCCAAAGGTAGCCAGCCAAGCCATTAATATCAGGGAGGTCTGGAACCCATTATGTTGCCATGGCAACAAAACTGGTAAGCTCATATTGTGGAGCACATCTGGTAGAATCTTACTGCAAAAAATCAAGCATGTCTGATACAAATTGGCTGAGATAAAATTATCTCTTTTCACCTTATTTGATCAAAATTTTGTTGAGTTTATGACATCATCAATTGGCTAATTTGCATATTTTAAAAACTTGACTATGTCTTAAACAAAAGAGATATTTTAAAATAGAAAGCAGCATTCTTCTTCTCATACAGACTACTTGTTTTTATTTTAAAATGGCTCAGATAGGAGAAGATGCAAATTTTGTCATAGTAGCACTTTAAATGTCCTAATTGATACTGAAGTTCTGTACCCCAAAATGCGTAGACTAAAAAAAAAGCAAACACTGAAATGTAAAGTTGAATCCCTGTATAATTTTTATGTAGCTGGATTAACTCTGTTCCTTCTTCTGCATGCACTTATCAGTGTAGTGCTCTAATGCCAAATATTATTTCTTTTATTGGGCCAGTCTCGGAATATACAATTCTTAGCCTTCTAATGTTTTAGATGTAACTTGTAGCAGGACGTAACATGTCGATAATTCCAATAGTCGATAAAATTCGATCGTTGTCGATCACACAATTTCTTGTGATTATCGACTTTGTTCCATTATGATTGATTTTGATCGATTTCGATGGATTTCGATTGATTTGAATCGACAAGTATCAGAAATACATAAAACGATGTATGGTGGGAACAACGAACAACGCTAGATCTGGCAAGATTAACTGTTTATACATGGGTTCATACTCTCTGATACTGAGCAATCGTAATTTGTTGTATTTTTACTGTCATACGTAGGTTGCAGACTGGTACAACAATCATAGGCACAAGGAGAAGCAAGGGGCATACAAACCCGGCGAATTTAGCCAACCTAGCGGAGAGGGAGGACAGTCGTAGCAGCTTGTGTTTGTCAAATGTTGAGCGGAGTGAAAACACTGATGAAAATAAAATGCCAATTCACTTTACTTTTTAATTACTTTGCTGGCCTCGATTTTCCCTCATCTAGACTAAACTTTGGACTGTTCTGTCCCCTCTAAGAAACAGGATCTCTCATCTCTCCCGCCTAGAGAGACCCTGGGAACTAGGTTGGTCCGAGTTATGTTACAGATCGCAATTTTGCTAAGCTGAAACTGTTAATTGATCATTTCTCGAAGTAATTTAAACATTCCATTCTATAATGAATAACAGACTACTTGGTTGTTTAGGTTTTTATTTAGCTTTATTGCCATACAGATTAACTTTAGAGCTGTTTACACTTTCATCAAAAAAGTCGTTCGAGCTATTATTGGTTTGGTTACTTGAATTTCGTGACATTTGTCTGTATTTTTGTCGATAAAATCGATAATCAGTTTTAAAAATCTTGTGATTATCGACTTTTATCGACAAATTTAACTTGTCGATTGACAATTATCGACAAGTATCGAGTACTATCGACTTATTGACTACGTTTTCGATGATCGACTTTGATCGACATGTTATGCACCTATCAGTGTCAAGCCCGAGGGGGGAGGGGTCAGGCATAGGGTGGGGATTTTGACATTTTCTGAAAAAAAATTATCAAAATCCCCACCCCCGGGCAAAAGATAGTTGTCAAAAGTATCAAAATCCCCTTCAGTCCTTGTTGCACACAAGAGGAAAGCAATAAAATTCCCCACCCTGGGGCCATGATGTCCGATCAAAATCCCTACCCTGGGGATATACGTAACAGTCAAATTCCCGTGGTTTGCCCGACCCCCCCCCCCTCGGGCTTGACACTGATAGGTGCATTACGTCCTGCTTGTAGTAGCAATGGTAAGAGTTTCTATCACCACATGTGAGATTAGGGCAAGATTTACACACAGCCCCATACATTAATTATACGTGCATGTTGTGACTCAATCTCGTATTTAGTAAAGGGTTAGTATGACAGTGATGCATGTATGAGGCTGTGTAGAATCCGAGATTAGCACTAAAGAGCATTAACGAGGAATTACTCCCTGTGCTAAAGTTACAGATCAAAGAATTTGCTGAATTCAAATTCATACAAAAACGGACAAATTACATGCAATATCTTTCTCTAAGTTTGAAAGAGTACAAAATTGTAAATTTCAAAAATAAATTAATGACATTGTGTTTAAGCTTACCTTTGCGTATCTTGTACTCTTGGAAACCATAATCCGTAAACAACCAGACATCACTACATTAGAGAAACAAGTTGATAAAGATTCGCCCGAGGAGTGAAAAATGCTTATTTTATGCCAAAGCTCGGCTGTTGACAGAACAGTCACGTACTCGTTCTCCGATCAACCACGTTTCTTGGCAACAAGGTAAAGCGCGCGCACATAAACATGAAGAACGACCGCTAGACAAAAACGAACCCAGGCGCCTCCATTCTTGTCCCCAGAGCCACTCGTCTTTAGGCTTGAAATGTCGTTGACGATTCCGACCACGTGACCAAAAGAAACGGAGGCTCTGGGAACGAGAATGAGTGTGTAATTTATAAAATCAATTCACACATGCGCAATGTCTTTTTCGAATTACCGCGTGAGACTCGGAACGACCTGGTATCTTAGCAACTGAATGCGACTCTCTCGATCGCACAAAACCTGTTTTTGACGTGAAGCTATACAGTTGCACGATGGATAAGCTCATGAAGACATTTGTGAAAGGCAACAAGGCTGAAGCGATTGATGAAGAAGGAGTTTGGTGTGTGTACTGTTGTTCACGCTGAAAGTGAAGCGATCAGCGTCGCGTTTGACGGCTGGGGCGAAGAGTGGAACAGAACGATCGATGATCCACGGGAAATCCCAGAGCGTTCCACCATCGGTGAAAGTAATGGCCGACGAAAGGCAACAAATCTTTCAAGAAAGGTAAGATCGAACAGCGAGCTTTGTTTAACTTTCATTTACAGCAGTTTACTCGAACTTTCGATCAACCCAGAAGCTACACAGCTGATCGATCATTGAAAGCCGTGGGTCAAGTACGCGAAAGTAAACAAGTCCAGTGCATTTGTATGATCTGAAGTTAAATTATCGTTTGTTTCACATTCAAAAACAGAATGGGTATATCAGTGGAAGGGTAAGCATCATATTCCTTTAAATTTGGTGTGGACTTTACGTAAAAGTTGTTATTTTGAATACGGTAATCTCGTGTAAGGGCTCCGCGTTTCTTTTTGAGCTAGAATCCAGTCCTTCCGCAGTTTTTCATAAGATTTACTTTTTGTGGATGTGATTGTCTTATTCTGGATAATAAATTATAGTTGCGTTAAACAAAGTAATTTCAAGCTAATCTGTTATATCAAAATGATTATTTTTAGAGTCCACAAATCACCAAGGTCATCCGTGATGACAAATTATGGATGGGGAATCATGAAGTTGTAGTGTTGGAAGTGGACCCCATAAGAGAGCTCATCACTGTTCTGCTACCAGATGATGTGAAGGCATCTGTGAAACCAGGGGAGCTGTCTACCACTAAGCCAGAGGAAGAGAAGCCTCGTCGCAGCTACAAAAGAAAATGTATTGAGGAACCATCTACTAGTCCACCAACATCCTACCAGGACAAACCTCCGGAGAGGCCTGTCAGTGGAGAGGACAAGCTTGAAGACGCTTGCTCTGATATGAACTTTGATTTTTCTGTTTTTGTTTTAAATGATGGTTCTGTTCTTAAAGTCGGCTCAATTTGTTTTGTAGATTCATGTAGTTCTCCTTAGTTAATTAGTCGTATTTTTAAGTCTAGTCTGGGTGGCAGTGCTTTTGTGTCCGGTGTCATTGTGAGGGTGGGAAAATCATTTCTGTTTTACATAATCTTCAAGTGACTGTTGACTGCTCGTTTGTTCATCCCTGTGGCAGTGCTGAGTTTTGTTCGTCAAGTGTGTCCAGTGAAGTCTGTAACTTTGTTTTTCATGGTTAAACTTCTGTTTTTTTATCTCAAGAAAGAAATTTTGGAAATGTTCCATATCTGAGAGAGCTGCATCGCCATGCCTTGGGGGCTCAGATGCGCCAAGCTGTTTCGAGTGGCATTTCTCTTCATGCCACTCGCCCTTCACAGCCCATCAGTCTTGGCACTTTTGAGCCTTTTCATGACATAACTATCTTCGGCCTCTCAGAGAAGAACAAATTTAAAATTCCTTTCTCTTTGGGGAGTGGGTATAGTCTCTGAGACAACCTTATGGGGAAGGGATGGAATGTCAAATCATTACGTGGGGATGTAGCCGACTGTCATTTTAAGTTTGTAACTTAATACACACTGTTTATTTAGACAAAAAAAACTTTACTCTTAAGTTTTCATTTTCATATTCCGAGGCTCCTTTTCCTTTTGGCCCGGATTACCGCGAAAAGTGCAAGGCACTATCCCTCTGATGTAAATATGCAAGTTCACATATAGCCACTTAATTGTAAAATCAAATTTATAAGCTTTTTTGAATTTCATTTTTTGGCACTTCTTGCTCAAACTAAGTTTTAGTCTTGAAAATTGGGTTTATCAACAGAGTTAATAATGAGAATTGATCACCGTTCAATCTCTGTACGGTATCCCATCATAATGTTGTTTGCATTAGTGAAGAGTGTATCTTTTTTTTTTAATTGAAAACTGCATTAATTAGTAAATTTATTATGTAATTATACAATTTGTAACTAGTTAGTAGCAGTCACCCTCTACACTCCATGTAATTGCCAGTATTTCATATCTGTCAATATGGAAATAAATATGGCAGAATTGAAAAGTTGTTGGGTCAGTAGGAACAAACACTGTTAGATTTAATGTTCAAAAGAAAACATCAAATGACATAGAGGATATACACGGTGGCGAGAAGATGTGAATTTTATGTTTGAGTGGCAAGAACAATATCTCACTCGTTCGCTTCGCTCACTCGTAAGGTATTGTTCTTGCCACTCGAACATAACATTCATATCTTCGAGCCAACGTGTAATGTTCTTTTTATTATATGGAAAAACTAATTCAACAAAAGCAAAAGGCAGGAATTGTGACGTCTTTGAATGATACAACACTCACAAAGGTGACATACGGAAAATATGCCACTGAGGTCCTGGATGAAGTGGCGTATGGAATCTACGAGTGGTTTAGTTCCCAGTAAAACACTCTTCTCCATGTAATAAAATAGAATATTTTAACCACAATATGTACACAACCAACACAAAAAAATCCCATCTCGCCCAGCCTTCACAATATGGCCCTCAACCTGAAATGGTAGTAAGTGGGACATATGAACGCAGAAAAAGTCTTGGGATCAAGTACTGAAAAGGTCACAAGTTTGACAAAATGTAAACATTTTGGATCTGTCAGACATAAACAAAACACTAGTGTGATGGCATGTGGACAACAGACAAATTGTCAGCAGACAAACTTCAGCCAAATCCTGTGGAGTTTGCCCCGGGACATTTGAAATGTCTGGCTCTAGTGTGATTCAGCCCTTATATGAGATTGTTCACTCAGGAATCGGTCGACTGCATAATGGGAGTTGACTGTTATTAGAGTTGGTTGGTCACATCAGCAGTCATTAATTTATAATTGCCCACTTCCCATGAGTGGTTCGCTTGTTGGAGTTGGTCGATTATATGTGAACTGTTAAATCTCACATTGCATACAGTCAGATGGTAAATAATAAAATAATGTTATAAATATGATTATATACAAGTTGTTAATGACAATAATTTATTAACCTTGCAATAAGAGACCAATAAATTTATATTGCTATCAGCTAATAAATTATTAGCTGATACACTGTACATCAGTATTGCCTGCTTGCAGAATTGTAACGCTCAATACGATTTTCATAGTTTTCCTTAGCCTGCTGTTGGTACATTCTTCTGTCATCATCTCCAACTTCCTTCCACAACTCAGAGACACGTGAATTCACTTTGCGCATAGTGAAAGTAGGGTGTTCCTTGACAATAGATTTCCATACATTTTTTGAAAACATAGCATAGGCAGTACATGGTTTTTTAGGAAGGCTCTTTTCCTGAACTGCACAGTCTGGTTTTTTCCTCTTGGAATCTCCGCGTAATTTTTTTTTTCAGTTCCCGGTGACCTCCTACTACATGGTGGTTATTAATCATGGTTGAATTTGTCAGTACCTTTGAATGAAGGACACTGTTTGCAGGTTCAGTCCTGATATTGGCAAAATCAAGTTCATAGTCACAAAGAGACGGGAGAGTGTTTGTGTTTCTTGCTTCAATAATAAATTGCTTGGAAATGATTTTCCATCCCAATCGATAGGCCATTGTTAAATTGTCTTGTTCAGTTTTTGCGTCGGTTTATTAATCTCCTTTTGTGAAGTAACAACTACAAAAGACGCATCCACTGCTTTTTCCACATCACCAGAGAAAACAGTCCCACCCAAGCTCTTTACAATTTCAGTTAGTTTCTCAGTGTTAACCTTTTCCTTATCACCATGCTCTGCAATATTCCCCGAAATGACAAATGTTTGGCTTTTCAGTGGCTGTGGTGGTGGTTCTGTCAGACAATCAAGTGCAACATCTATGGGCCTTTGCTTTGGAATTTGTTGCAACTTACTTTAACATGCTGCTTCCTGGGAGTTAAATTAATCACCATTCCTTTATTGACTTCTGCACTCTGGTGGCTTGTGAAAAACACAGTCTTTCCGCGTCTATATTCAGTATCAGCAAGTTCTCTACTGGAGTCTGGAGTATCAAGAGGCTGTGTGTTGGTCACTGGAGTATTGGCAGATTGTTCATCAGTCACTAGGGTAACAGGAGGCCCTCTGTTAGTCACTGGAATATCAGCAAGCTGTGCATTGGTCACTGGCGTAACAGCAGGCCCTCTGTCAGTCATTGTACTATCTGCAGGCTGTATGGTCAACAGGGACTAAACATAATGAGAAACAAGACCAGATTACTTAAACACAAGAAATTTGGCACTGCATCCTTTATTTACGGGATGTTTCATAGTGTTTGGGACTCAAACATTTGCTTCATTCTCTGTGTTTGTGCATGTGAACTGTGCTACTGATTGGTCAAAAAGAGAAAAAAATTAATACATGACAATTAATTTGTTATAATAGTGCCTACCTGTCCAGTCTCACCAGTCTGCCATTGCTGGGCTGTATGTTCACCAAACTCTCCTGTGCAATCTCTTCCAACTTCAGCAAAGCAACTTTGGACAAATTTTAAGAAGTCTCCAGACTGCTCCCCTTGTTCAATCTTTTCTCTCAGGCGCCTGTAGGACCACTCAAACAATGCCAAGATAGGTTCTTCCTTACGCCAACCACCACCACGAGATGAATGTGCATAATAAATACACTGATGAAGGTAATGACAGTGTTCACCACCCTCAGTACTTCCACGAAAAAGAGAGTGGAAACGAAGTTCCTTTAGAAGAAGAGGAACAATGTCTACTCGTGTCATGAGGTAAGGATAAAGCCTTGAACTTCCATAACGTAACAAAATCAGTCCATGATGTAAATCAGCCAGCTGGGTGTACTCTTCAATCTCCATATTCAGCAGGCCGAAACGGTAATCAGTAGCAGACTGGGAACCAGGAGAAGAACCGGGTAACAAGTACATAGCAGATTTCCTTGGATCTGGGTCTTTTCTGCACAGGACATGCATTTTCCAATGCGTCTCCCAAATCTTCTTTTCCAGGTCATAATAAGTAATGGAATTTGTTTGCCAACCAAGTGCTGCTTGAAGGCCTGATGGTAGTTGCTGAGGAAACTGTTCATTGAGAGTAACCTCATCCAAAGTGTGAGGAAACACTGTGCGGAAAGCTTCTGGTGAAGCAGAGATGGTTTCCGCATGCGAGACATTTAAAGACACTGGTTCCAACTTTGGCCCATCAAACTTAAGCTGAAAATGACCACCACGCACTCCACGGATGTTAATGTTTGATAGCAATTTAGTCAATGTTGCACTTTTGTCATTGCTTACTACTCCCTCATTGAGAAATGCCATTACCCGCAAAGCAAGTAGATGCTCTGTGATGCGGACAAACATGTGATTTGCATATGGGATGAAATGATTTGTTGGAACAGCAGGAAGCAGTGATTCTGGATGTTCCCGTTCAATTTGGCGGTTCAATTCAGACTGCACACCAGAGTTTTCACCAACTTCTGAACGTGTTGAGGTTGTCTCAAAGGCATAAATGCTGAAGTTGTCACTGCTCTTAGGGTCTAATCCACCACCAAGGATGGCATTTGCAAACATATTGTCACTTGCCACAAATGTTTTGTGCCCTTTCTGTGCTGTTTTATCTATCCATGAATTGAGATAGCCATCCCCACCACCAATGTTTAGGTCCAGATTCAGTCGGGAAACATTGCCTCGTTGTTGATAAATGATAGTGATAACAGCACTGACTTCTGTCCCCCAAAGTTTCGGGCATCTTCGTACAAACGCCACCATTCTGTACGTACGTTTTCGTCCTACTTGGCTGTAGAACAATTTCAAACTCTTGGTGCCATTTGTACTTCCACTGATCAGTACGTCTCTCTGAGTCAATGAATCCAGGTAGTTGTTTCCTCAGATTTCTAAAAATTTCTTTCTGGCTAATGGAGTCCTGCATTTTAAGAACCTGGAAGCTTGAGATGTGGTGGATCTGTGAAGCAGTATCAATTGTGAGAGTCTCATAAATGGTTTTCCCTGCTTTGCAATCATAAACCATTTTAGTTAGTTGCACAATGTCTTGGACAGTCAGCTGTCCATCCCAGTCATTTCCTGAACAGTTCTGTTTTGTGGTTGAACAAGAAACCGAATGCGCAATACCAGCCAGCAAATCTTCTTTGCCACCATGGTGAATGTCATTTGCGATTTGTTTCAACTGTTCATTTTGTTTTTTCACACGGTGCACAAGAGGACGAGAAGCAAACTTTCTTCCACTGCTCTGCTGGCTTCTCCTTTTCAATTGCAAATCAACTAATTGCTTAGTGGAATGGTACCGACTTGGAGTTGCACGTATGGGACCGCCAACTGGAGTAGAAGGCACTACTGGAGTTGAAGGTGGTTTGTTAGCAGATGATAGAGCAGTACAGTTCCTTGCTGGAGTTGAAGGCACTACTGGAGTTGAAGGCACTACTGGAGTAGGAGGCACTACTGGGGTTGAAGGCACTACTGGAGTTGAAGGCACTACTGGGGTTGAAGGCACTACTGGAGTTAAAGGCACTACTGGAGTAGGAGGCACTACTGGAGTAGGAGGCACTACTGGAGTTGAAGGCACTACTAGAGTAGGAGGCACTACTGGAGTTGAAGGCACTACTGGAGTTGAAGGCACTACTGGAGTAGGAGGCACTACTGGAGTTGAAGGCACTACTGGAGTTGAAGGCACTACTGGAGTTGAAGGCACTACTGGAGTAGGAGGCACTACTGGAGTTGAAGACACTACTGGAGTTGAAGGGGGTTTGTTAGCAGATGATAGAGCAGTACAGTTCCTTGCTGGAGTTGAAGGCACTACTGGAGTAGGAGGCACTACTGGAGTTGAAGGCACTACTGGAGTAGGAGGCACTACTGGAGTTGAAGGCACTACTGGAGTAGGAGGCACTACTGGAGTAGGAGGCACTACTGGAGTAGGAGGCACTACTGGAGTTGAAGGCACTACTGGAGTTGAAGGCACTACTGAAGTTGGAGGCACTACTGGAGTTGGAGGCACTACTGGAGTTGAAGGCACTACTGGAGTTGAAGGCACTACTGGAGTAGGAGGCACTACTGGAGTTGAAGGCACTAATGGAGTTGAAGGCACTACTGGAGTTGGAGGCACTACTGGAGTTAAAGGCACTACTGGAGTTGAAGGCACTACTGGAGTAGGAGGCACTACTGGAGTTGAAGGCACTACTGGAGTAGGAGGCACTACTGGAGTTGAAGGCACTACTGGAGTTGAAGGCACTACTGGGGTTGAAGGCACTACTGGAGTTAAAGGCACTACTGGAGTTGAAGGCACTACTGGAGTAGGAGGCACTACTGGAGTTGAAGGCACTACTGAAGTAGGAGGCACTACTGGAGTTGAAGGCACTACTGGAGTTGGAGACTGACTGGCCGGAGTTGAAGGTGGTTTGTTAGCAGTTGATGATAGAGCAGTACAGTTCCTTGCTGGAGTTGAAGGCTGACTGGAAGGAGTTGCAGGTGATTCATTGAGAGCTGATAACACAACAGTAGGTGCAGATGTGGAAGTAGAACACAAAGAAGACTGTTGCAGTAATGGTGGGGGCAGTAGAAGTGGCTTTAAAAGGAATTTTCTCAATTCGTCTGCCTTATTTTCTGTTCCTTGGTACCTAATCACTAACATGATAACTGCAGAATAGCTGATGAGCTCCCTACTCCTTTGGTTTTTACTATAGATGAAGCTGTTGAGAATGCCTGCCAAAAAAACCACCGTTTTAGTACAAAGTAGGGGTTTATGGAAGGAAACCAACAGATAATAATAATTAGTTTTTAATTATTCAGTTGTTAGTGATTTATATAAATATAAAAAGTGTATCACATTATCGTGTACATCTCACTTGAAGTAAGGAGAGCTTTGATCTAATGTTTGTTTAGAATGGAACAAAATATAGCTTGCCTTTCAGAGTCGCTCTGGACACAAAACATGAGAATTTCAATATAAGATCCTGAATAGGTATCTAGTGACAAACACGTTTTTAAAGAAAATAGGTAAAACAGATTTATCAGTCATTGAATCCCTATGATCCTGCAGTACACATAATATTTGGTGACTGGCAAAGAAGTCCTGTAACCAATATTTCCTACCATTTTTCGAGCTACCGTGAACACCAAACTTTTTCACACATTGTTAAATGCTCAAAACGTTCAAGTTTGTCTAGACAAACTGTTGCGTTTTTGAGTGCTCATATGTCAAATTTTGACAGCTCCGCCTCAATTGAGGCGGAGATGTTTTGAGCATGTAACAACACGTGAAAAAGTTTGCCATTCACGGTAGCTCAAAAATGGTAGAAAAAAAATCAAGCTCCCTATACATTATTTGAATGGTCATTTGTTACAAGTGCAAAATAAAACTCACCATTGTCCAGAAGAAACTTGTCAATAAACTTGAAGCCATGTTTTTTAATCTGCCTCTCGATTCCACAAAGGTCAAAGATAGCCTGGCAGTCAAAGTAAACATTCCCTCCACATTCGAAAAGCTTTAATGGAACAGGCCAGCCAATGCCACTTGTACATCCCACTTCATTCATCCTGCTGCCTTTGCTTTACTACATGTATGAGTAAACACCAAAAAATTATTTGTAAAATATATCAAATGATTATTACTTTATGATAGAAGTTCCACACTTCTGGCAAATCAGAACTCTAATTTATATGGGCTCAAAAAGGATTTGTATCATATAAACCTTGAAGGCTGGTTTCTAAATACAACACTGCATTTGAATGTTATGCTGTAGGTAGATATTTTATTCCGCTGTCATTGCTTTGTATACTACAAAGATACCTAAAGCAAAAAAACACAGGAAGTGAATTTATAGATCAATAAACCCTTTTAGAAAGCACAGATCCTACCAAGAAACATTGCATATTTGACAATAAAGCTTAAGCGTACACTTATTAGTGAATTCGTAAACACCACTTTGTGTTGAGATTGTCTAATCGGCGTGGGTCGGTGGGTCGTGGGTGGGAGGGTCGTGGGTCGTGGGTCCGAGATCCCTCTGCACGTCATGTATACATACTTTTATGCCAAAGATGTTACATTAACAATCCGTCAGTGGATTACATTTTATTATTTCTTTTACTTTTTTTTATCAACGACTGGAAATTCTCGAAACAGACTAGACCCTACAAAACGATTTGACTGACAAGGACATCCTTCCTTTGGCTGATAAGGATCAGTTACTTCTCTATAAATGTCAGTTATAGGAAATCAGAGTACATAATTCGGATGGAGTTTGTATGTTGAGTGGTGTCGAAACATTTATGTTTTGCAGCGACACTCGGTATAGACTGGAACCAACCAATATGAAACAAGACACGTGACCAGTTAGTTCGCCATCTTGGAAACAGGTGGACTAGCAAATGCTCGCAAAAATTGAGAAGAATACCAAGAATACTGTAAAGTAAAGATTCACCACAAGCCGAAACTGTTGTTTGCCAAACCAGAAGGAAAAATGTTCATAGTTAATGGGAGACAGTTTTCCTTTGTTCAACGTTTCATAAAAGGAGTCGGGGAAATTAATTCGTGAGCGGGCAATTGCAAATTCGGACCGAGCACTAAGGGAGCACATATGTATCTTTTTTTTTATCTTCAAACAAACATGACCCACGACCCACGACCCATAACCCACGACCCACGACTCACGACCCACGACCCATAACCCACGACCCACCCACCCACGCGATTTAGCCTCACCCCTTTGTGTTTATAGGTTAATGCATGTAGCCTTGATTGTAAAGCTTTCAAGTTAGCTCAACCTTCAATAAATCTTGCTTGCGAAGTTTGATAAAAAAAATTACACGGCTTACATGCTAAAATGCGACCTCTTTTAAACATGTTCCGCTTTATGAAGCTTCAGAAGTTTTGAAACTCAAGCCTGAAATTCTAAAGCTTTAATTTATAAACAACAAGCTCAAAATAAAATAAGACTTAAGTCAACTTAAGCGTTACGTTGATAATACGCTAAAAGGTGGTAAACTTAAGCTTACACAACACTGCAAGAACGAGAACCTCAAATACGCGAATTTCAAGGGTTATAACACATTTTGCCGTCTAAGTGAAACTAACTGTACTAAAGACATTGCTTCAAGCGATAGATAAGGAAAAGAAGAAGTGTACTTACTTGTTTAATTGAAGCATAACTTTAACTTCGACTCGACGACGCACAAACTTCGCACCACGCGACACGTGTTCACAACTTTGCGTTCGTATTACACCTAAAACATTCTTCGTAAACTAATTACAACCCTTTGCAATATTCGATTTGTGCTTTTTCTGTTTTACTTCGCTCAATTGAGTATAAAACCGGTTTGTGCTGTCGACCACAGTTCAGATCAACCTCGTTTCCAGGTCATGATTTGAGACTCGTGATAGGACGTGACACAAAATAGCGTCACGCGGTACTTAGAAACAAAGCTCTTACATATTAATGAACCCCACTCAAGTGGGGTTCGCATAATTACACACTTTGACCGCCACGATGTCATCAATATTTGACATTTAAAAGAAGAACATTTACAACTCACATATAGCGTAAGCTAGTCGAGGCGAGTTGTGCAGGGAGAAAAAAGAAAAAGAAGAAAATAAACCAATCTATAAGCTTCAGATAACAGATTATGAACAACGACAGGAATAAACTAATGAAATAGGATCATTAGCATCCGCAGAAAAATATGATGAACACAATTGATTGGTAATAGGCAGCTTAATAAGCTAAACAAACTAAACAGGCGCAGACATCAACAATGCATGGTTACAAAATGTTATGTAATATATGAATTGATTTTGGATAGTAAATTAGGTGCCTCAATATAATCCTCCTCGCCTTCTACAGCTGCGAATAGCTTTGCGAATTGATTTCTTGAACGCCAGTGTTGGTAGATTACGTACTTGCGATGGGAGGCAATTCCACGCTTTCGCGCCCTCACACATGTCCAATATACACGAACTGAGTCGGGTCACGATGAAAATCAACAAACTACAGTTTCAAAATACGTGAAATAATAATCACAACAGTCCGAAGAGTAAAAAAGTTACTTGCATCTTCCCTTCGATTCATACCTCATTATAGAATCCAATATGTCCAGTATCGGAAATTGCATTTCCAAAAGCCTCCGTTGGCTCCACATACCTGAATTTTTCCCACCACCAGCATTTCCGAAAGTCGGGTCGACTTTTCAAATACAACTCATCACAAACTAAACGGGTCGATACAACCGACAACACTTTCCAAGTCTCGCGGCCTCCGGTGAACTCCACATACGCGACTTTTTCTAAGTCTCTCACCACCAGACATTTCTAAAAGACAGGTCGACTTTTCTAATGACGGCTCGACACAAACTAGAAGTGTCGTCAGGACCCGTCACCGTTTGACAAACGGTTCCTCCAACCTTCTTTCATGTAGGAACTTCCTGTTACTTTACTTCCGCTCCAACCATGACCTGACCTCCGCTTGATGGGTCGTCTACACCAAAAAGTCGACCTAACTCAGTTCGTGTGTATTGGACAACCCGCTTTCGCGCCAAAGCATAATAAAGAGTTCCGCTGTTGAGTCAGACGTGAAAATTTCGTATGATATTTGTAACAAGATGAAGCCCTCGTGTTCATCTGTTGTATGAAGGAATCGAGCTGGACTTGACAAATTTTTCAGCCATAGCTTCTGGAGCAGAGTCATTTAAAACATCATACATAGACTGTAAGATAGCTTCAAAGTAAAGCAGATGAATGGGTAATATTATTTTTGAAGAAATAAAAAAGGGAATAGCATGAGTTCTTGGATTTGGAAAATGCATGATACGTAGTGCACGTTTTTGTAGCAACAATAATTTGTTAAGATGGGATTTTGCAGCTTGGCCCCAAGCAGTCAAACCATATGTAAAGTAGGGAAGGATGAGGGAAAAATATATACTTCTCAAAGTACAGAAATGAAGGGAATTCTCTTAGACAAGCTATTACTCCAACAATTTTACTAATCTTCACGGCGATATAGTCTACGTGATATTCCCGGGACAAATGGTTGTCAATCAGAACACCTAAGTACATAATATATTCCTTACATTCCAGATCTGACGATATGTTGGTGCTGTTGTCTATCACTTTTGGTTTAATCTCATAATTTAGCGATCGCTTACCCTTCGGTGATCAGTTTAAACCCTTTTTGTGCCATGTCTGATTCCGATTTTATGCAAGATTTCCGCACAGCCCCATACAGTAATCATGCATTCACTTTGTTACTCAAACTGTACACGTTTTTGGAACAGGGTTAGTGTGACAGTGTTGCATGTATAATTAATGTATGGATATGGAAATCTTTCCCAATTTCTTTTTTATTTGACTTAAAAAGGTGCAAAATCTATCATGCTAGAATTGGAACCCTACAATCTTCCCTTCCAAACCTTATTTGATATTTGAAAATTTGGCTTCAGACATGACAACGTTGACAACAGAACTTCTTTACCTCACTGCCCTGCCAACTCATGAAATACTTGTGCGAACTGGATTCTATACACATAATTGCGTGTTTGTATGTTTCCCGAAGACTTCCCGAGCAAACACCAGTGAACTATTCCATGCAAAAAGTAAACAATTTTGGCAATTTTAATCCATGGGTTATCGTAAGCACTGTGCGCAGAAAAAAGACATTGCGTTGCCATTTCAGTGTTTTTTATCAAATACTTCAAACGCTCAAGAAGTTCATGAGACAGGATTTGAATCATGTGTAATTACTGAGCTCCTGATCGAGGTAGAAACAGAATATTTTAAGGAAACTGCCCTGAATATTTCGAGTATTGTCGGTATTAGTTCTCGCACTTCATGCATATTGTTTCCATAAACGCATACTGATCAGTATCCTGCTCTCTTGACCTGAACTGCACATTCAGGATATGGTAATATCCCTCCTCTGATTATGTTTCCATAGGTAAATCTATTTCTTAGAGTTCTTGGTCTTATCGTTTGAGCAAAACTAGTGTCCGTGTCTGTAATTTGACTTCCAAAGCACTTGCGTTTGCTCGCTTTTAATACATAAAAAACTGGCGTAATCAATAAGGGCCCCAGGACAGATAATGGTTTTGGGGGAAAAAACAAACAAACAACAACAACAGCAACAACAAGGGGTGTAAAACGCGGTTGTCGTAAGTCACACTCAGTACTGTCGCTTCTATAAGTTAGCGCGCCTTAGTTAATGCCGGTGACCAGAAAACGTTTAGGTAACAGCATGTTATGATTGATTGTTGGTAGGAACCTGAGCAGCAACCAACTGGAACACCTGTCCCGTGGAGTCTTTGATAACAATACATGGCTGGGATGGCTGTAAGTGCAACTATTCTTCAGTTTTGCATGTGTTCCGAACTGACGTTGATTCCTATTGTTTCTGTCCAGTTGGGAGCAGATAGAGATAGAAAGTGCACTTAAATAGTTCGAGTATCAGTATTATAAGGAAACTACCTAGCGTGCGTATAGGATATCTGCTAATTATCCATTAAGCGGCAGAAAAGAAAGGCTTGAAAGTCTCTCTTTTCAGATCTATTGTCAACATCCGTGGCTTCATGTAAAAAGAAGCAGATGACATGACTTGGCTCAGTATTGTCCCACAAAAAATGCATGTTTTGTTCCCGTAATGATTCCAACCTAAAGACTTTGTAATGATTGATGGAGGTACTAGTAAAGAGAGTTCTAAAACGGCTGGAATTGTGTTCGACCTAGATTTAATCTTAGGACATCCAATGAGAAAAACGTCTTGTGAGGTAGGATGTCAGCTAAATGACTGATTTGATTATGCAGGTTAATTACTATTTATAGCCGAGGATATGTAGTTTTAAGTGAGATTTGTACAAAATTGGCATTTTCCGCCTACACGATTTCCTTTTAGGTTGGAGTTTATGAACAGTTCATATCTATATTCTTAGCAAATGGTAATACTTTTCTTCTTTCCTTTCCCCGACACTCTATTCTGAAAATGGGCCCAACTTTAAGGCTTCTTAATGATTGACTGAGACCATTAGAAAAGAAACACCTAGTTTAAAAAACTTCAAGTATAAATAGTTTTATCACTCTATACCTACAAAGGGGCTGAGAACGAATCCAAACGTTATTGAGAATCTTTCATTGAACTAAAAACAGGTTTCCTCTTACGAAAGGACATTTTAAAATTAGTAGTTTTGGAGAGTATGACTAGCAGTTAAACATCACACAGTTACCATAGAAGAATCTCTCCAGTCTCTCTTAGAAAGTGCGTCCGTCCAATCATACAATAGACAATATTCGTATTCTCGGTATTGAACTAAATCTAACATGAAGGGGAGGCTCTTGCAGGGTAATACATTTCCATGTGAAAAGACTCCCCCGCAAGAGCTTCCACTTCATGCTAAATCCAGTTCTATACTGAGAATACGAATATTATCTATTCAAAGCGCAGGAGGTTCGCAGCAGTTTTTTGGCATGTGGGTGTACCTGTTGAAATCAGAATTTCTTAAAGAAAACAAACTTCGATTTTCTTGACACTACAACACGTATGACGTATGATGTATGACGAAAGTCTATTTTCCCATCGATTTTCGAGCTACAGCTGTTACCATAGCAGCTGTAAGGTAAGAGGGCTCATTTCATAAACGCTCGATTATCTCGAAATCCGGTTAGACACTTTATCACAGCTTGCAGGCCAAACTAGAAAAAAATCTGTAAGAGTGCTTTCAAGTAAATTGCAATTAAATATATTTTTTTGTTCATTTCCCTATTTTTCTTCTAGATTTTAAAGAAATATGAAACTTTTACACCATGTTTTCTCGCTTTAAAGAATTCTAATGATTAAAAGGCATTTTCAGTTTACATTGAGCGTACTTGGTGACTGGGATTGTACGATATTTAGTACCAAAGCTCGTAAGTTGCATAAATTCGAACTTAAATATCTTGCGTTTACAGTCACCAAGCACGCTCAATGTGAATTGAAAATGTTACCATGGGAACAGTAACGCAAGAGCGCTCAATTTATAAAGGCTCAATTATATGGAAATCCAGGGTACATATATATGTTGTGCCGCGTAGCACTATAAACACATACAAGTGATGGAACAGAGAATTAACTCTGGAGTGTAAATTAAAGTGCTACGCGGCACAACATATATATGTACCCTTACTTTCTCTTCGCCGCGATTCACCATCTTAATCGTCCCCGACTTTCTCTGTCCGACCTCGTAGCTTAGTCGGCAGAGCAACGGTAGTCTAATCCGGAGGTCGTGGGCTCGATTCCCACCGAGGTCACCCGGGGGGGGGGTACTCCCTTATAAGAGGCTAACGGGGATGTGCCGCTGGATGGGGTCGCATTTTCACGATTGGAGTGACTATAATGGGGTTACATTGTTTGTAGAGTTACTAGAATGGGGTCGCGCATTTTCGGGATTTCTGGGATAAGAAATTTCTGGCAAGCAGGGATTTAAAAGTAGGAAGATTCGCGGTTAAAAAATGGTTCGTGCTGTTGTTTTAATATTTAACAGTTGGTTCGCATTGACTTCCGTTCGTGAATCACAACTTAAACATTAACGACTTGCACAATAATGCAGAACCCCTGGGTCCAGAACAAAGTCCAACAAATCATCCATACTAGAGTATTTATTTTCCGACTATTCTGCGTTGTTATCGTCCATCGAAGTTAACACAACTTGGATCTTCTTTTGGATTAGAAAGCGTTTGTTCTCTTTCGCCCGGGACTTAATAGCTTTCAACGTGACAGCTGTACAGGTACCGATAAAACGGTCTTGCCAATATTTTTATGGGGAGTATGAATCTTCTGATCTGTAGGTTCTAAATAATGTTTTTATTCATGTAAGAAACCATTATGACGTTTCCGTTAAAGAAGAATGTTTGCATCTCAACTATTTATGACGGTACGTTTGTAAATACTAACGGTTAGCAAATATAGCAGAATGTTTGTACTCTGGGTGAAAAGTAAAGTGTTCTACATTCAATTTAACAAACGTGCCAATTCATTTTAGGAGGACCTACTTAAGGTAGAGGCATAAACAGAAAGTGACTAAGCTGGGATCGCGAAAATTACATTTTCCCAAAAGTGACTAAGATGGGGTCTATAATTGGCCACAGAATAGACTATATCGGGGTAGGGGTTCTGAGAGGCCAGCGGCACATACCCAGCAAAAATTGACCCAAGTACCCCCCCCGGGCGAGGTCATAAGAATATTTTCTTTGCCTCGTGTGGTTGCGTGATACCCTTTACTAGGGCTAACGCCCAGTGGGTTTTTCATGGGTTTCTATTAGCACTTTAATTTACACTCCAGAGTTAATTCTCTGTTCCATCACTTGTATATGGAAATCCAGTCAGACATTTCATAACAAAACTTTGAGAGTGTAAACTACTCAAGTCCCACAACTTCTAGGCCAAATTAGAAAAAGAAAATTCTGTAAGAACGTATTTAAATAAATTGCAAACAAATTTTTAGAGCCTCATTTTGCTCATTTCCACTTTTTTCTTCAACCTTTTTTTAAAAAATACGAAACCTTTTTTCACCATTTTTTCTCTGTTTAATGATTTATCATAACAGAAAAACATTTTCAATTCACATTGAGCGTGCTAGGTGGCTGGGTACGGAATATATTTGAGTTTGAATTTATTCAAATTACAAGCTTTGTGACTTTTAAATCGTACAATCGCAGTCACAAGGACGCTCAATGTGCAAAAGGATGGGAGAAAGCAGGAATAATTAAGATAGTAAATGGAAAGCCAAATCTCCCTCCTGATGACACGTTTGTTCTCTCGTAGATTGTAATAATGTCATCGTGAATTCTAATACCTGTGGTGAATTGTAATATACACCTGTCATTAATTGTACTAACAGTTGTCGTGATTTGTAATAACGTACCTACCGTAAATTGGTATAACATGTTGTCGTGAAACTTCTCTGGCTCGATTATAGACAAACCTGTTTTCCGTCAAGAACACGTGACCTTATTGCACGTGGATTCTCGGACTAAAGTTCTTTAAAGCATGCGAACAATTTCATGTACGAAAGTCACACAAAAAGCAAAACGCCTGGACAAGGGTTCATAAAAGGCACGACGCCAATTGCACGTGTCTAACAGAAAACAAAAGCGCGCTACCACCTAGAAGGTTATCTTTTGAGATAAAAACGTCGAATACTGTGAAATAGACACAAGAAGGAACACGGCATCAAGAGTGTATTTTACGAGAGGCAACAACCAATGAAAGTCCGGAATAATTTTCGATCTGCAGATATTCTGGGCTCGGTTGTTTAAAAGCCAGTTAATGCTAATCTAAGATTAAAAATTAATTGGGATTTTTTTTGGAAGACTGGGACCGAGCCATGGCCGCGAGAGGACGCTCGAAGCGACCGTCCGCAATTTTCAAACTATCTGAGAACTCCCTAAAGTTTTAATGGCCAAAATTATTACCGACCTGTTAAGCAAACGAAGAAATAGAACATCTGCTGATTCTGAGGACTCAATCTCATCACCTGAACACAAGAAAACGAGGGCAACGAAACAGTTGAGTGAAGAAGAAGACGAAATCTTGACGGCGTTAAATATATCGGAGACCGTAGCCGGAAAGCTAAAAGAAATATTTAAGAAACTACAGAAGCTCGATGTTATAGAAGCATCAGTCAAAAACATTGAAGTAAAACTTAAAAACCTTGAAGAGCGCACAGACGTTTTGGAGAAGGATATTAAGGATCTCAAAGACAGTGCGGACTTTACAAGCCCCCAGGTAGATAAAAAGACGACAGAGTTAACTAATGCTAAAGCTGAAATCACCAAATTAACGAAAACAGTAAATGAGAACGAAGAAAGTAGAAAAGAGATGGAAACAAAACTCCTGTACCTAGAGGCTTATTCTAGAAGAGAGAATATTGAGTTTATGAACATCGCTGTCGATTTGACTGAGGAGCACGAAGACGCCGAAGAAACCTTGAGGTCCTTCCTGGAACGTGACCTGGGCTTCCTAGATGCAAGAACCGTAGAGATACAACGAGTGCACCGCAGTGGAAAAGGAAAAGACGGGGGACCTCGACCCATTCTGGCCCGCTTCTTGAGATATAAAGATGTGCAAAAAATATTTTCTCTTGGGCACCGATTAAAAAATAGGGACTACCAAATGTTCCGTGATTATCCTGCAGAAATTGTCAAGCGACGCAAGGAGCAGATGAAAACCTTCAAAGAAGCCAGAAAAAACGGAATCCCGGCAGCTTTCAGTCAATCCCAATCAGATAAGTTTTACATTAGCCGGGGGCGATTATGGCCAGTAGGTAGAGAATTAACCGTTTAGTTAAAGCTGATCAAAACTTGTGCCTTTTTGTAAATCTTTTCGTTAGGGGAGCTTGTGTTTATCTCGTTAGCTTTCAATTATAATTTGCGGCTTGTTGCCTCTCAAGATGCATAAAGTTTACCCAGTAAGAAAACGTTTTTTTACAGAGTAAGTATAAATATATGTTTTTCTTCTTTATTTGTTTGTTTTATGTTTAACAAATGTCCTTTTTGCGCTTAGTTACACTACATACAAATTCTATATTCCTGTTGCTGAAAACGGAATAAATTATTGTAACTCTTTTCCCTGGGGTGAAAACTGCCAAATTCTTTTCTTTTCAAAACAACAAAAGAATTGGACTTTCAAATTGGATCAATAATTGCAAGGGGTCTAGGTGACAGGATTAAGCGTCGAGAATTTTTTAATTGGCTTCGGAAAAAACAATTGGCCGTATATTTTATTCAAGAAGCGCATTGTACGGAAAACAATATGCATGACTGGCGCGCTGAATGGTTGTACCAAGCCCTTTTCAGCTGCTGTTCCAGAAGGAAAGCAGGTGTTATGATTTTGTTTAATAACAACATCACCTTCCAAATTTCGAGAACTTATTGCGATCCCGAGGGACGCTTTATAATTTGTGATATGACAACAAATGGGAAACAACTAACTTTGGTAAATCTATACGCTCCAAACGACGACGATCCAAATTTCTTTACCTCTGGTTTTGAGCATTTGGCCGATTTCCAGTGCGACGAGGTTGTAATAGGAGGAGATTACAACTTAGTGCTCGATGTTGAGAAGGATAAAAAAGGTGGCCTTGCAAAAACACACACAAAATCACTGGAAGTCTTAAATAAATTTTCTGAGGACTTAGATTGGGTTGATGTCTGGAGAGTTCAAAATCCTAAATCACAACGTTTTACATGGAGGCAAAGGAAGCCGGAGATACATTGCAGACTTGACTTCTTTCTCGTAAACAAAAGTATACTCTGTAGCGCCATCAACACAGATATCGTCCCTGGGTACAAAACGGATCACTCAATGATCACCTTGCAAATATCTTTACATAATAACCTAAGGGCACGAGGGTTCTGGAAACTGAACACCTCTTTTTTTTTAAGGACGAAGAATATGTCAATCAAATTAGAGAGATAATAGCTCAAACTAAGGATGAATACGCACAAGACGACACTGTTACCCCTGGTCTATTATGGGAAATGATTAAAAATGAAGACTAGAGAAGCATCGATCAATTATGGTAAAACAAAAAAAAGAAATCTTGTGCGAAAGCAAGATGAAATTGAAAAATCAATCAAAATCCTCGAGGAACAACACACACGCGAATGACTCCCAAAAACTATGGCCAGAATTAGAAAAGAAAAGATTTGAACTGGAAGCTATAATTGAATACCAAACAAAAGGTGCGATTTTAAGATCCAAGTCTCAATGGTACAACGAGGGCGAGAAAAACTCCAATTATCATATGACCCGTACGGCCCCCCGCGCGCTTTAATTCATTCTAAAACTATTGAGAAAATCCCCGTATGAGGGCCGTACGCATTAGCGCGAGCAGGGCCGGAAAAAGCCGTACGGCCCTGTTAGGAACGCGTACGGCCCCGCACGATACGATTTTAGAAGATTTCGTCAGAAAAGTCACCTGGTACAGATGGCCTACCGAGCGAATTTTACAAAGTCTTCTGGGAAGAAATAGGAGAAAGTCTTACAAGTGCATTAAACTTCTCCTTTGAAATAGGACAATATATTACGTACCCATATCACAGAGGCGTGGAATTATAAAACTAATACCAAAATTAGATGCCGATCCCAACTTGGCGCCCATTAACACTATTAAATTGTGATTATAAGGACCCATGTTGATAGCAGTTTTTATAACTGAAATGGTCATCCTGCATAAATATGTTATTATTATTATTATTATTATTATTATTAGTATTATAAGATTGCATCGAAGGCCATTGCAAACCGAACAAAAACAATTTTACCCGAGCTGATATCAGACGATCAGTCAGGATTTATAAAGAATAGATGTATTAGTGATAACATACGTACGCTAGATAGCCTCATCCAGTATACAAAAAACAAAAATAACCCCGGGCTACTTCTCTTTCTCGATTTTGAAAAAGCCTTCGATACTCTGGAGTGGTCTTTTATCGAAAGATCCCTTCAACATTTTGGCTTTGGCCCCTCGCTGTCAAAGTGGGTCAGACTTTTTTATTGTAAAACTGAAAGCTGCATCTTAAACAATCGATGGACGAGCAATTTCTTTGAACTAACTCGAGGAGTAAGACAAGGCTGCCCATTGTCACCTTATTTCTTTATACTATCTGTAGAAATACTTGCTGGAGCCCTACGTAACGAAAGAGAAATTACGGGTATTAAAATACAGGACACTGAATTTAAATTAAGCCAATACGCAGATGATACGACCCTCATCTTAGACGGTTCCGACCGAGGAATCTTTTAAAGCATCGATGACTCTGATAGAAGCCTTTGGTAAAATGTCTGGGCTTAAGCTGAATGATAGCAAAACCGAAGCTCTATGAATAGGCTCCAAAACAAACTGCCAGCAAAAATTTTGCTTAGGAAAAAATTTTCAATGGCAAAACAAAAAAGTTAAGGCACTGGGTGTTTGGTTTTCTACGGATCAAGATATGGTGATCTCTTTAAACTATACTGAAAAACTAACGAAAATTAAATCTATCCTAGGATGTTGGAAATTCCGGAGACTAAGTTTAATAGGGAGGATAGTAGTTTTGAAAAGTCTAGTAGCATCTCAACTTGTATATGTATTTTCGCCTTTGCAAACAAATCATGAAGTAATCAAAGAGATCAACAAACTTTTTTTAAATTTTTTATGGAACGATAAAGGTGATAAAATTAAACGCGCGGTTATGATCAACGACTATCCAAACGGAGGACTTAAAATGATCGATGTGATATCTTTCAACAAATCATTAAAAGCCTCATGGATTAAAAAACATCTGGATTCAGAAAACAGGGGCAAACGAAAATCAATTTTTAATTTAGAGCTTGGAAAATATGGAGGGAACGCCTTTTTTAAAGCAAATCTTAACAAAAAAGATATTGATAAACTGAGTATAGACGATCCATTTGTCAAAGAAATCATAGAAATATGATCAGATACTTTCTTTGAAGGAAAAATAGTTTCAAAAGACCACCTCCTGTCTCTTCCTCTTTGGCAAAATTCATTAATTAGAATAAATAATACACCGGTACTTTACACAGATTGGCTTTTGAAGGGTATCACACAAGTAAAACATCTAATGGATGATTCTCATAACTTTATGTCCCTAGAGAGTTTTCAAAATAAGTATGAACTTCACGTTAAACCACTATCTTTGTTTGGAATTATCTCAGCAGTGAAAGTTTTGCAAAGACAAATCCCAAAAACCCAACTAAAACATGAAAGCCTTTTCGATACATTTTTAAAAAGCCAAAAATCTTCAAGACTTGTGTACCAGAAACTAATATCTGATAAAGGTGAACGACCACTATCATGTCAAGAGAAATGGCACAAAGATATTAGTTCTACAAATGAAACTGTTGAATGGAGAAAAGTCTATCAAACATCTACCGCGTCCACAAGGAGCTCTAAACTAATAGATTTTAAGTTCAGATTTTTACACAGACAGCTGGCGACAAATAGCTATTTGCAAAAAATAGGAATCGGAGAGGACAATAACTGCACTTTTTGCCATAACGAAAAAGAAGATCTGATGCATTTATTCTGGCAATGTGAAAAAACAACAATCTCTTGGCAAAATCTATCGTTATGCTTGCAGTCGTGTCAGATTCTCACAACAGAAAACAATCTACACCTAGAGACCGCTTTAGGCCTCAAGCCTGACAGCTCTAACTTCAAACTCCAAATACATTTTTGCTGCCTACTAGCTAAACAACACATTTGGATATGCAGATTGAGAGAACTTCATCCAACTCAAAACGACTTCTTAATTTATCTGAAACATATACACTTATTAGAAAACAAGACACCAAGTAACACTAAAAAATGGAAGCCCAGTTTCCTACCCTCGCTTAATCAGGTCTCAAGAGCCCTTGGATAAAACCTCCAAATACATATCTCTATATCATAGTTATACTTTTATTAGAACTGCCTTTTCACCCTTAAGGAAATTAAGGGAAAAAAAGGAAAGAATGTATAAAATACGTAAGTAAGAACAAAAAGTACAACTTTTGTAATGTTTTAATGTAGTGCACTGTATATTTTTGTAAGTAGTGTAAGTAGGGTAGTGTACTGTATATATTTTTTCTTTTTGTAAGTAGAGTTGTTGTAAAAGAAAAAAAAAGATTAAAAATTAATCAAGGAGTTTATTTCTCTATTCCCGAACATTGTTTAAAGCCGATAGTCTGCACAATTTCACATTAGGGGAAACTAATCCTGAAAAACAGAGAGCAGGAGAACAAACATTCTCCCAAAGTTAGAAAACTGAAATCAAAGTTTACACTAATCCTGGATTAAGTTAATCGGCTTTTGAACAAGCGGGCAACATGTGGAAACCAGGATTAAGATAATTGAAACTTTATCGCGTATTTGACAGGAAGAGACAGTTATGGCGTCAGTCTTCATTCTGCTGACTGTTATGCATTAATAATGTTCGAATTAAAATCTTTATTAAAGAGAACAGATTGTATGTACGTGTTTCAATGTCATGCACACGATTCTTATGTTGTGCCTGGTCCAGCCGTCACTGCTGTCGTTTAGAAATTGCTCAATATTTGCCTGTTTCCCCCTTCAAATGAAAGAAAAATCATGTTCAGTAGAGAAAGTCAATTCCTGTCAGAAAAGAAAAAGATCAGAATAAACTCTTTCTGAAAGAAACACGGGACTTGAAAAAGCCAGAAAACATACGTAAACAAAACGACCAAAAACTGAAAGGTTTATTTCTCAGAAAGACTATTTGGATTAATTTGATTTCTAAAAATATGGTGAACTCCACAAGCAAAGTTGGATTAAGTCCAATATTTGTAAACATTATGATTCAATTTAGTTTTCAGTTTCTCAGTGCACTCACGGTTTGTCAAGAGGCGTGGCCATTAAAATCAAAACTGAGATCAGCAGATTCTTATGTAGGCTCGCGATGTGCTAAGGATAAGAACATTACTAAAAGGTTTTGAAAGGAAAATTCTATCATTCTTTGTCCAACCCTACTTTAATTACAAGGGTTGACTTACATGGAAGAAATACTGATTGATTAAAGTTGACTGTTCAGGAGGCAGGATGGCCGAGAGGTTCAGGGCGCTGGATTTCAATGCAGTGACCCGGGTTCAAATCCCGCTCTGACAACTAGCTGGTGTTGTTCTGTGTAAGTACTGGGGCTGCCTCCCCCAAGTTGGGATCAGTTCTTATCATATGTTAGGTTTATTTGAAATATTTGTTTCATGTATTTGCCCAGGCTTTAATTTGTAGGTCTTATGATGTACATGATATCAATTTTCCCCAAAATGCTGGCGAACTTGCATTTTCATTCCCATGGTATTCAAAAGATCTTTGTGTGATGTTTGTTAAGGCTAAGGGTCACGATCAACTTGAGACAAATGCCTTTAAACATCGTACAGAATGCGCGGACATCATTAATTACATATAGTCACCGAAGACAAATTTGAACTGAAGCCAACGCGCTTTGAAATCCCCAAAATAAGAGAAGAAAGGCCTTAAATCGCCCGCACGGAATAGAGAAAACTTGCTCGTGTGACTTCACATACTGCTAATCAATACCCAGTTTGACTTACGGCTTTTTGAAGAGGAAAGGTGTATCTACAAGTAATAGCCAAAAAGAACTGAGTGAGAGGTTTTTGTCAAGCGCAAGGACTGTCAATTTGCACTGGAAAATAAACCGAAAACGGCCATTTTTTGTATGGAAGCCGATTTCGAGAGTAATTTTCTTAAAAGTGGAATACGCTTATCAGACGACAAAAAGTCCTTGATGCCTATTTTCGCTTAAAGAGAATTCTCATTATGACAACATAGATATAAATAAATATCCAAGCACTGGATTGTTGCGTGTTGATGGAATACCATCAGATATTTTGACAGTTTTTATCTTTGCTTTCTCGCAGAAAGTTTATTTTCACATTTTGAAATTTTATGTAGTTACATTACTCCTTACAGACTAACTTACATGGCATTGCTAACATGCTATGAACATACTAACATGTCTGACACAAAATGATTACATAATACTTACTCACCATACTTACTACTCTTCACTTACTTACATTGCTTACTTGCACACTAATTACATGACACAAGAGTTACAGTACTAACTAATTATGCTATCTACGTGCATCATATTTTGAGTGTTACGTTGAGAAAGATGATGACATTAGAGAGCTTACGCAACTACGACGGCGACGGCAACGAGAACCTCATTTAAAAATATAGCTTCTCTTTTTTGTAACTCTTTCGTAATCATTCCAACTTGTTTAACTCGGAAAATGCTGGCGATCTCTCCAGGAACGAAGTTACTATGAACCACGTCAAGTAAGGAAAAAGAGAGAGGATTTTGCCGTCATACGCTCACGTTCTCGAGAAAACCGAAAATTTGGTCACTTCACGTTGCTGTTTTGCAGAGGAAGGTAAAGAAATGTACCAAAATGTAAACCGCGCGTGCAGAGCGATTGTTGAGTTTTGTTCATTAAGCCCATGGTTTTGTGGCGGTCCCGTTGCCGTCGTCGTCGTCGTCGTTGCGTAAGGACCCTATTGTCTCAGGTGATGTTGTTGAATCTGACACTAACTGATAATTCATTTAAAGATATATCGTATAATAAAACTAGTGAAATGAGTCGCTTTTTACCTGTTCATGAACAACACCAAAAGGACCTATATGCTGTAAGCAGTTAGCTTTCTGGTTAAGAACCAATGTCTTGGCCTACCATTGAAGATCAGCCATTAAATGAATAAAAAAAATTCCATATCTTCTTAATTAATATGGTATTTCCTACACTGTTACCTAATTGTAAGCGAGACTCAACCAATAATGCATTGCCACGAGATTTCACTACCAGAGCAAATTAATCATCTTATGAAATTCGCTCAGATAGTTAATGGCAATTCACGTGTAGCGATCGCAGATCAGAACGGGACGGTGATACGCCAAAGAAAGCGGTAAACAACGCAAAACCAAGAGAAAATTTGGCAAACGAGGAATATAGAATTTGTAAAACCAGACTAGTCCTCCGATATCGGAAAACAAGTTACGTTTCAACGGAGGACTTATTTTTGATCCCGAAAAGAAAAGAATACAGTGGCCCCGAGTTTCAGGATTTAGCGAACAAAAGTTTGTATGAGTTATCTTGTGAACTTGGTTGCAACTTGACGCCTTCGTCTGAGTTATTAGACAGAGTTTCCAAGCCATGTGGGGGAGGGGGGGGGGGTAAGGGAGGGGAGGAAAAAAACCGCCCCCTGCCCGAAAACACATGATTTCTCACTATCCGCCCCCAACACACTGCATGACATCCCTAACTTGTCACGTATTCTTGGCGGACAAATCAAATGCATGAAACTTAACCTTTTGTAACTGGCATGCGTATCACGTACCAAACAGAAATCGCATGGTAAAGTTGTGAAATTCACGTGTAGCGATCGCAGATCAGAACGGGACGGTGATACGCCAAAGAAAGCGGTAAACAAGGCAAAATCAAGAGACGAGGAATATGGAATTTGTTAAACCAGACTAGTCCTCCGATATCGGAAAACAACTTATTTTTGATCCCGAAAATAAAAGAATGCAGTGGCCCCGAGTTTCAGGATTTAGCGAACAAAAGTTTGTATGAGTTATCTTGTGAACTTGGTTGCAACTTGACGCCTTCGTTATTAGACAGAGTTTCCAAGCCATGTGGTCGCAATTTGCGAAGCACGTATCGTTTTTTTAAATTACTCAAGTCGGTCGAAGGCAACGGCCTAAAACTTACAACAATGGTAGTGAGTCACACACACAGTGCGAAGAAGCGACAAGATTTAAGAGGTAATTGTCTAAGACGATCTCGCCAGAAAGAACACTCTCAAAAGTTGGCAGAAAATCAAGCACAACACAGAGGTCACTCGATTTCGGACAAAAAGAAAACGAAACCTCTTTTTTAACGCACTTGAATATAGAGAAAACTTGTCAACAAGCCGGCCGCCACCGAGGTAAGAGTTGTTGTTGTTTATTCTAATGGAAACGGTGGAAAGAAGCCGCAGCTATTTCTCTAAAAAATCAAAAACAGATTGTAAATATCTTCAAAAAGAATTGGAAGACTGTAGCAAACGCAGTATTCAACCATCAGTAGAGTTACGCCAGAACTTTCAGAAACCTTACGAAGAACCGACCCGTTGACGGAGAGTTCAACTCAGGAATGTTACAGTGAACCGGAAATCGATGTTACTTTCAAAAACGCATGTCGAAGTTTGCCGATTTTCCAGCAAAGAATTCGTTGAAGAATTCTCCCTCTCCTGCTCGTTTTGGACTGCTGGACTTAAAGGAGCTATTGGAGTATGACACCGGAAACAATCGAAGATAACGTGAAGACCCTCAATAGTATTGCTCTATCTACAGCATCTGCAGAAAAAACAAGAAACCAGAAGATGCCGGTGTTTGCTTAGCGGATATCAACCATTCTGTTTCACAGTGGAGTTAAAAGTGAAGATCAAGAGCGGCTTTGCAATCTAATAGGGTAGCACATTTCTCAAAGTCTGAATATATTTATGGTAAGGATGTGGTAAAACACTGCATAGGTACTTTAGATGGAATTGCTGAGGGTAGAGGTAAAACAAAAGGTATTGGCTTTTGTTGGCCCCTTTCCCCCAAAACTTTCCTCGTAGGACACCGTGTAAAGCGGGAGAGATTGAAAATATGGCCGACAGCAAATTGGACATATTCCTGTCCTTATAAGGCGTCACGAAAAGAGCGCGATCTATACTGATCGCTGATTCGGCACAAAAAATACAATGCCACAAAATTTCTGCCCAATCAGAAAGACGGATTTGAATGGGTTCTGGAACTAGTCCGTATAAAGGTATGTACCCAGGGGCTCTCCCGCTCGCGTTACAAACTTTCGCTAGTCCCGATCTTCGTCCCATCCCATCCCATCTGCCCCTGGGTCTCCGAGGAAAAAGTCACGCTAGTTAAAAAATAAAATCATCAATCATCTAATAGATTAAGTCAAGAAATTGAGATATTTTACAAGGGTAATAAATAAACAAAATCCCAAAGTCTCAGAAGACTTCGATATCCTGTACTCGAGTTATTCGGCAAAATGTGCCACTCAAAATTATAGAGTTTAGAGTGATCGCGCCATAATGGTGTCCCTCTGAGGAAACGAGTGAAAACATCTGGAATTTACTTTCGCTATGTCAAAGGCTTTCTTCTCTCTTTTGAGATTGCAAACTTTTGTAGTTTAAATAGTTTTAGAAGCGAACAGTGAGGAAAAGTGAAACACACGTGCGTACACCAGAGATTATGTATAGAAACTGTTTATTTCCAGTCTCTTACATCACGTGACCATCACTAACCAAAATACCACTCAAACATTCCCATAGACGTTTCTCTTGCGATCTAGGCTTGTCAGATCTCTAAAAATGAGCTGAATCCATTCATGTACGTGACATGCTTGTGAGCAGACATCTTTATGTCACGCACTATGAAAAAAAACTCTAACATTCAATCTGTTCAAAGAACGATACCGAGGTGAAATCATGAAAGCAGATATATGTCTTAGTGTCTTTTTACGTGATGAAGTTAAAACTGGAAAATGTTCTTTACTTTTGACTTTTATTTTTATGATGTCACGGCGTGAAATCTAAGAATAATTTGTAGGAAGAACTGAGTATCTTACCTGAGTAACTTGAGTCATTTTCATTCTTAATATCGCCTGAACGGATCCATTACTTACAAAGTGGCCAGGATAGATACTAGTTTTCAGGAAAAAAAAAGATTAGGAGCCTGTGAGACGCGGTTGTCATAAATTTCACCCAGAACTGTCGCCTTTGTCAGTTTGCGCGCTTTATTTACCAACGAAGGTTTGTGAACAGCATGTTTTGATTGATTGTCAATAGGCGCCTGGATAACAACCAGCTGAAAGACCTGCACCCAGGAGTTTTTGATCACAATACAGGACTGTCGTCTCTGTAAGTGCAACTCTTCTTTACTTTTGTATTCCGAATTATTAAAGATACTATCTACCGTTTGTATAGGATATCTACCATGCATTTATTCATTGACTGAAAGCTGGCACTTGGTGCAAAACTCTCATTACATTATCAGTAGTAAGTCAAGCGCTAGCATGTTGGACGTTTGACTGCGGCCCTCTTTGTTTGCTGTATCATCGCTGTTATAAAATTAACATTCAGTACGGGAAAAGCCGAATGCAAGAACAAAACCTATGGAATAATTAATAGCAACCAAATATTGGATAAGAGACTCAGCTGACTGAATGTTCACAATTTTACAAAATTCAGTAATAAGCAAATAATCGAACAGATGTGAACTTAGCGATGAAGTTGAGAAGAACAACTTAACACGCATTTAAATGTTTTGTAAACAAATAACTCAAACCCAGCAGATAATTCAACCCCATTATCAATTCGGCAAAGACTCGGAGAGAAATTGTAATGAAGGCATTTTTCTTTTCATCCGCAAACACTCCCAAACAATGATTATTTTCTTTAATAATCTTCAAACGAGTCGATCGATGCGTTTAAGATTAGGCTACGCGTTACTAATGTGTAATATTTAGCGACACTTCGCATAAAAAAATAGCTACAGATTCCAAAACCTTATCTCGGGAAATGAATTTCCCTGGAACACAGTACACTCCAGTAACCGAAGAAAAAGGGACCAAAGCCAAGCATTTCAAAGTGCACTAAAAGGCACTTAAGTTTTGTAAAGGTGTGCAGATATTGGATAAAGAGCGTGGTTTGAGAGTCATGTTAAAGCTATGATATGCAAGCAACAGGTTCCCTGTATTGCTTTCCCTCCTTATGTCTCTTCATCCTACCCTGGGAGCAGTCTCGTTTGATCTTCCTTTACAAAATCGGGCAATCGACAAAATATTTTTTTCACGATGGCGTGCGGATTTTTAAATGATTGTGAGACCGTACTATAACAGACATTGACATAAATTTTCTGAACTGAAGGTCGAGTCGGGACACATGGCTGTGAACTTCATATTCATAAAGGAGCAATATTGGCAGGGATGTTACTTTAAACAACTTTATATCAAACGTTTGAAAGACGATTACGCTAAAACTTAACAGAGGTATTGAGATTGAATAAAAGTGCAGAAGCATGTTTTTTTTATTGCACAGATCGTGCTTGGTGATGATGCTGTAGGTCATCAAAGTTATTTCTTTTAATAAACGGTTTTGTGTACAAGTTTTCTCCTCCAGAAAACAAAGAAAGTTGATTTAGCACTGTGATCTGTTAAGACCTGTTTTGTTTCATATCTGACGTTTTTTTTTATTTTGACTTTTACTGAACGTTATTTATTTTTAAAGGGCAAAAATGTATTATGTTAGAATTGGAAGCATGCAATCTTACCTTCTAAAGCTTATTCAAAGATTTGGCCTCACAACACACCTAGTTTACTTCCCTACCTGTCAACTCATGAAATTCTTTGTCCGAGCTGGATGCTTGGTCAGAAAATTGCTTATGTTTTCGTTTCCGAAGGCCTCCCGCGCAAAGACGAGTGAACTACTTAATGCCATGCAAGAACAGCAATCTTGGTAATTTTATTCCGCGAGTGATCATTGGCACCGCACCCGGAAAAGAACATTGCGTTGCTATTTTATTGGTTATGCACAACAAGTTCGCGCAACAGCATTTGAATCGCGTGCGGTTATCGAGGCAGAAACAAAATTTTGGAGGCACCTTCCATAAATATTTCGATGGTCGGTATTAGCCGTCGCACTCATGCATATTCTTTACATAAACGCTTACTGATCAGTATCCCGTCCCACTTGACCTGAACTGCACATTTAACGGATTTACCAAAAGAAGCCCTTTTTATAGGCCTTATGGGTTACTGATACCATTAGGATAAAAGACAGAATAGATTACCTATACGTCTGTCTCTTTCTTTAGTTATTAGTTGATACTTGCAATATGAGACGTTAATATGACCTCCAGTCTCCATCGCACCAGAGGCTTTAAAATCAAACAGAGAAATCGTCTTCGCTGCCATGCAGATCCCTTCCAAAACGACCAAAAAAGACAGACCAATAGATGAATCTCCTTTTTCCATTGCAATGGTATCAGTAAAATTAATTATAAATCTTATATATAGCTATAAAGCGGCCTTTCTGTGGATTTATGAAAGAGTCCAATAAAGAGAGGGAAATGTTAGATGTTAGTTAATATCAGTTGCGATTCTATTGCATATTATTATTGCGGTTCCAAAACAATCTGATTGCGGAAGCTGCCCAAACGGGGATCGAAATTACCGGAAAAAGTCTGAACTTTCCTTTTGGTGACTAGAAACGAAAAAAGTATTCGTCAATGCAAAAGCGTAGTAGTCAGATAGTATAACAACAGGAAATCGGAACGGTTCTATAAAAGGTTTTTCTGTTCCTCTACGATCCTGTACCATTAAGTTACCATAACAACCCAAATAAAGCGATTTTATTGGTGCTTTATCAACACATCCTTTTGCGCGCCGGGACCATTGAGCATTTCCGCAACGACCGAGTACGCCGTGTTTAACTTTGTTTGAAATTCAAAGTGTCTTCCGTGGAAGAAATGCCACGCGTTGATCAGGAGCTCTCTTCAAAGCTCATTGAATCCCCAGTCAACCCTGCATTCTTGCACATGTCTACACCTCTAAAGGGTTACGATCCGACGTTCCAGCTACAAATCAACGGGGGAAACGCTCTGGCAGTGACGCTCTATCAGGAGTCCAGATGAAATGTTTGCTACTCTCCCGTATACACTGTATTTGTACCAATTGGTTATCAACTCTCATCCAGTTGCCGAGGTCGTGTAGCGCTCAACGTCTGCAGCAGAATGGGCTACATTACGAAAAACAGTTTGTAACGCAAACGGTAAAAAAACACGCGATGCCGTAAGATCACAGTCT
>OX419344.1:16550994-16568494 GCA_948470475.1 Galaxea fascicularis
CTGATCTTTCCAAAAACAGTCCATATGGAAGCGCGCCTACATGCGAGCTTGCACACGAAAGGGTTAACTGGAGTATCACATTTGACTTTGGCTTACATGATGGGGTGGACGTACGTACGGTCAGTCGGTCGGTCGGTCGGTCGTACGATGACGTCATAACCAAAATTTCTCGGATGGATGGGTTACCATATTTTCTTAGCAATGGTGCTCCGCGCGCGGAGCTCCGCTATTATATTGGTGTATGCGTATCAAGAAATGGTCCATTGTTCCGGCCTAAATTCGCCCATTAAGATTTAAACAATAGCCCTATTGTTTTAAGTGACGCGTTCTGAATTTTGCCCAGACCACGCCGAGGGTTTCAGGACTCGTCGGAAATTTCCGACGTGCCAAACGGGTGTTATTAGGGGGTGGGGGAGAGGTAGATTGTTCCTGGGAGAATCTATATTCACTAGGGTACCCAGGTGAAGAATTAACTCACGGCGTCAGGTAAAGAAGAAGTTGTTCGTCATCCAAGCATTACATGTGTTTTCTTAAATATATTTTTGGCGTTATAAATGTTACTTGTGCTTTGGGTTATCGAATCCGCCCTTACTACATCGTTCGTGTTGTTGCTTCGTTTAACAGAGCGTCTTTATTCAGCAAAAAAGTGGTATGAACGCGGGGTATTTAAAGGTGGATTCATCAAAACGCGAATCATGACGCGCACATGAGCGCGCGTAACTGTGTCTTACAAAAGCTGTTGACAGAACATTAACACGGGTTGAACCAATGTTTGTGCCTTTGGATTTATCGAAACGAAACGCAAAGAACGCGCTTACTTTAACTTGAACGCCTGAACGTGCTCAAATTTGTATTTCATATTTAACTTTCAGTGGAAATTTTGCAGTCTATTGTTGTATTGTATTTTACCTATTGTAATTGAAGAAGTACCGTAAACCTTTTTTTTTTGGTGAACGTGCCATTCAGCTGAAAGCGCACACAAGTGTCTTCGGAGGTTTTCAGTCTTTAAAGTTTTTAAAATTTCTCATCTTCGCTGAGACTGCGCTTTACAATTTCACTTTTTCAAGGAACACGAGCCGTTCACCATATTCATAATCATTTTGTGTTAAGTGACCATGAAGGTGAGACTTCATCCGTCTATTGTTTGCTTTGCTTTGAATTTTAAACCGGCAATGCGGTCGGACACTTGCAAGGGAGGTGCGACTTTCAATCGATTGTTCACTCTTTTCGTCTCAATTTACTGACTCCAATGTTTTGAAAGAAAAAAAAATGGACAACGTTTTATTTCGTTAAAATGTCTCTAGAGTTTAAACGTACGATTGGGAAAGAAACGCCTAAGAAATCATTGCTGCTTCGCTAGTTTCATTTTAGCTTCACCCGCGTTTGAGAAATGAATAAAGAACACAATTTATTTGCGTAACAATTATTTCTACGGCGCGAGATTTGAACGAATCCCTCTGAGAATGAAGCGCGTTAAAAGCGCGAGAACTTTATCCATCTAGTGTTTGCTTTGCTTTGAATTTTAAACCGGCAATGCGGTCGGACGCTTACAAGGGAGGTCTGACTTTTTCAATCGAGTGTTCACTCTTTTCCTCTCATTTTACTGACTTCGATGTTTTGAAAGAAAAAAATGGACGACGTTTTGTTTTGTTAAAATGTCTATAGAGTTTAAACGCTCTAATTCGGTATGAAACGCCTAATAAATCATTGCTTCTTCGCTAGTTTCATTTTAGCTTCACCCGCACTTGAGAAACGAATAAAGAACACAATTTATTTGAGCAACAATTATTTCTACGGCGCGAGATTTGAATGAATCTCTCTGAGAATGAAACGCGTTAAAAGCGCGAGAACTCGGCCAGTGCAATTGTTAAAGAAGTTAAAGTGCTTTGCTGATATACAATTAACTCGGCCAGAGTATGCGTCGCAAGCAAAACATTTGGTTACACAGAACGAAGCACATTAAAAGCCATGAGAACTAAACTAGTGCGATTGTTGAAGCAGTGGTTTTATTACCTTTCTGCGTTGATATCCGATCAACTCGGTTGGAGTATGCTTCGCAAACAAAACTTTCTCTCACCCCTCACCCCAGCGTTGTTGGTTTCGTCGTCCCAGTTATAACTCTGTCCCTCCCCCAGGGTGTACATTGTTCATAATTCGGTCTCGCCGAAGATTCAAGTCTCCCGCGTGAATAGTAATCGGCAATTTTGAATTTCCCTCGCGTGTTTAAAGTCTTTGTTTTAGCCTAAATCGTTTTTGACCATACACGGTCAAAAACGATCAACTATAACAATACCTATTGTTCACGAATTTGAGCCGCTTTTCTTGATACGGAAATTGCAGCAGTATAATTGGCTGATCTCACAGAGCAACACTAATAAACGAAATTTAACCCTTTTAACCCCAAGAGTGACCAGCATCAAAATTCTCCTTGTAATTTCAATGCTTTACAAAGCAGAGTGGTCACAAGAATTTAGGACAGTATCACACAAGATGAATATGCTTGATATTTTAACAACTTCTCCCCACAACTTCTGTAAGAAAAGGCAGTGTAAAGGCAACAAATGAGAATTGAAATTTTGATCTTGGGGCTTAAAGGGTTAAAGCCACAGCTATACTTACAGGTAATTTAAATTTTTTAACAGGATGACAATCACAGCAGACCCGGAAACATGAAGACAGAAGAGCATAGCTGTACCTTAACAACTTTATCTCAACAGTGCGTTTTCTTGGTGTCACTGATGATAAGGGTATACAAAGTGAATGACAAGTGGGAGTAGACATTCTTGCTGGACCGGTGAGAAAAAGGTTCTCCTGAGAAGCCTACCAAATCACTTTGAAAAGATTTTTCCTGCAGTAAAAATTAAGAAGAGAAGGACTCTGTGGATTGTAAGTGGCAGTTATCATTCCATTCAAACAAAGCAGTCAGTTCATTTCTTGTTTTGAAAAACCATAATTTGAAGTTCTTAGTTTTTTTTAATATTGAATGAAAGCTGTAAATATCGATTTTGATGTCTGTGTTTTTCTCACTCACTGAATTACATGGAGAATACAATGAGGGCTGCTGGAAAAATTGAATAAGGAACTCATCAAGGATGATTATGTTAAGGTCAAAGCAAAGGTTGGTGATATTGAGACTATCAAGGTAGCCATGATCTTTTGCAAGCAAACACTAAAAGAATATAACAAGTTGCTCAAGTTTTACTTTGAAAGTCTTAACTCAACCATCAACTATTTTTGTGTTGCAGGCATTAAGGTGGGGTAAGGAGATGATTGGTATGTTAGGAAGTGGGCCTGGTCACATGAAAGGGATAATAAATTATTATTATTATTATTATTATTATTATTATTAAACCCTATGCGTACAAGCACAGCATGATCTTTATGTTCCTGTAATGATGAAGATCCATGGTACTTTAAGGCAATTTAGTGGCCAATATACAGGTGTACTACATATGTGTATTTGCTTATGGATGAAAGTGAGTTAAAAAAACATATCCTGATAATTGCTCAAAACTGCATTGGCTGGAACATGTACATGGCGTCAATTAGGCAGATGACCGTTTTTTCTTTGTTAAGGGGCCATTGACATTAAATTCACTTCTTCCCCACTTAATGTCGGCTGGACGTTTAGTGTGTTTGTGTGGGGGGGACGTCAGTGTAGGGCATTTTTTAACAAAAGCAAACTGAGCCAATTTTTAGTAAAGTTAACATTATTTTGACAATGACACCACACATGGCATTATTAAAGGCAAAACGCAATTCACTGGTTTTATCTTCCGACTGATTGAAGCCAACAGAAAAGACATCAATGGGAAAAAGCAGGTAAACAGATGTTGCAACAGAACAGGTACAGTGTACATGTAGCAGAAAGCACCATTTGATTTATAAATAATTTATTTTCCCTATGTTGTAAAGCAGAAAATAGTATTGAAACTGTTCATGCATGTAGATAATCAGTTCTTCACGTAAGTTATGTCACTAATGTACTTAACTTTAGTGATGGGAATGCACTGCTTTTTGGGCAGCAAAAATTTCACGTAGATGTTTGGTTGCATTAAGTTGGGAAGAAGTGAAAATGTCAATGGACCCTGTAAGTCATACTTTAACTTGCAAGCATTAACCAGGAGCAGATTTCTAAGGACATCTAATTTACAACCAATTTCCAAAAAAAGATACACAAGTGAACTGTGAGAACCCTGAGCAGCCACACTGTCTTTATGACAACAATGATGGATTGATATTTATTTTTGAATTCCTTTTTTGTTTCAAACAGGGGTGGAAAGCTTATGGAGAAGCGACAAGATCAGCTATTAAAGGGAGAATGAAAGGGGAAAGTGAAGTTGTGTTAAGAGAAAGACATCATTCTGGGTTGAGGGTAAACAAGAATCAAGAAACCGGCAATGGATGAGGCTGCACAAAGCATAAGACAGGGCTACACCCAAAAGAACATCAAAAAATGAAAGTGTCAGATCTCCTCAGTGAACGAACATTTAAGGAAAGTGCTCAACCAGCAAACGAGTAAATAAGACTTGATTTAAGTCTTAATGGCCGCTTAAGAACCATGGGAAAATTAAAACAACTCTGGATCCTTTTGGAGCTACGTACCAAATCCTGTACATTGTAGGTCTAATCGTGGTGTTAGATCAAGCCTGCAAATAATTTTTGTCTATAGGCAGGTCATTTGTCAGGCCAGGGGCCAGTTTTGAGCGGACAAGAAGCCAGTCTGGTCAGACAAAAATACAAAATAGTACGAAGTAATAAAATTTCAGAGAGTGATCTATTGACACAATGTGACATTTGGACACATGTTTTCTGTCACGTCTGTTTTCAATCGCGTGTAACACGTTAATGGTTTCACAATACATATCAAGGAATTCGCGACTAAATTCACGCGTAAATATTAAGCGACTAAAATAATGTTCAATTAATTTGTTTGTGTAAACAAAACTCTTGAGGGATGTTCTCCTATTTAAGAATACACGGGCGGTAAAAGCGCGACATTTTTAGACCGGAAGTCTCGCTTCCACTCAGGTGACTAATCAAGATGAAGTTTCTTTTAAAATGTTACCTTTTACCTTTTGTTTTCTGACAAACCAGGGAAAAAAATTCTGCGCTAGCGACAAACAAATTGTAAAAAGATTGTATCAGGCGATTGAAATTAATTCTTCAACCCTTTCTGAAAACAATTTTCAAATGCTTTAAATTCAATTTTCGATTGACAACAAAGCGTGACCAATGGCACGTTTCACCCTTTTCACAAAAGAAAAATCTGTCGACTGTCAACGCAGTCGGAAACAATTATTTGAACCCAAGATGTTTATGAAACGAATCTGCAATCATTCTGATTGAAAAACATTTGCAAAAACTTCTGAAACATTTTAGTTTCGATTCGGTTCTCGATCAGTAATTAAATCACAAAACTCGCATGCACTAAACAAACAACACGCAATGAAATAAGGCCTCGAATTTTTATCTGATTGAATGTTAATCTGTGACGGTCGCAAAAACCGATGAAATGAGCGATTTTTAATGACATAGCTTAAATTGTGTGTACCATACATTCGTTGAAGTGGAGTGTTTACCATTCAAGGTTAAAAACAAAACGCAAACATGGTGACGCCCTGTCTGGCTGTCGGGTCTGCTTGGCGGAAGTTTATTTATTCTCCGTTTGAGTTCGCTGAAGCGAAACGGTATGTGACCGGTTCTAATTTTGACGTTTCAAATCATTTTGGGTGCGTCCATGATTACGTTAAAGTTTGATTGTGGAGATTCGACGGGGTGTGGAAAATGAAATTTGAACTACAAAATCCAAGGCAATTGATTTTGTCATATTGAATCAGACAATCACAAGCACGGTCATAATGTCCGACCAGGCCAAGCTTTTGTCGGTCAAAAGCTAAAATTTACCGGACATTTGTCCGATGACCGACTGTTATTTGCAGGCTTGTAGATACATGCACACATGTACTGCACTTGTACAGGAACCATTACGGCTCCTTTACGAGGTGTGTGATGATAATTAAAGTTTTCTTGGTATTTATACCAAGGTAGAAATCTTATTAAGATATTGTACATAAGAATCTTGTTAGATGGCAATTAAGATTAAGATTTCATGTATCTTAGAAAGATCGTTTCAATTAATTTTATTAATAACCAATAATGATGACATTTTAAAGATCTTATTCATGTTGTTTAAGATAAAGCTTTGATATATTATCAAAAAGATCTTAAAACTTTTCCAAATAAGATCTTACACATAAGGGTCAATAAGATCATGTTATGATAACTCTTAATAAGATCTTTGAATTCTTACAAGAATCTTCACAAGGCCCTTCTAAGCTGCAATGAGATCTAACTAATGCTCTTAATTCATGTAGACCTTAATAAGAGTAAATTATTAATTTTAGAGGGAACTAATGCGATTCTTTAAACCAGATCTATTTATTTTTCATTTTATGGTCAGAAATCAAAAAAGTAATAACAAGAAACTAAGAAACTAACCGAGAAATGTGTAAAAGACTGCCTTTACTTTTGTCAATTTGTTAGCGTTTGTTACATGTACATGTAGTTCTCATTTCAGACAGCAGTAGCACTGAAAAACTAAGCTCAACTCTGCTTGTGAAAGTTTACATGTATGCGCTACAGTAACATTTGTTTGTATAAACGTACATGTAGGATGTACATGTATTCAAAGCATTTGACAGGGATAAAAAATTAATTGGCCTACAATAGATTTACCTAAAAATGCACACTAAAACAATTCTCCAATTTGTTTCATGCCTTTTACAAGCTTTTAAAATGGCTGAAAATGTTGGATTGTTTTTGTGTCAACAAACATGAGCTGAAATTTTGGATTTGACTAAGAGATTCCTGAGAATGAGGCAGATCAATCCCATGAGGCCTCTGGGTGCTATATTTGAAAAATCTTTCATACATTAATGGCTTTTCAGTGGGTGTTAAATTCAGATAACAATGGTGAAATGTACATTAATGTTGGTGGACGAACAAAACAAGCTAATGAGAGATCTATTGTTTACCGTCCACCAGCATGGCGGCGATGACGTAACGTGAAAATCACCTATAATTATAGAGCTTACATTTGTAATTTTTTCATGTGCATGTGTCTGAAGTGATCGTTTTTATGTGATCACCTGAAAAATATGTAAGCATGAACTTTTAATAGCGAATCTACATGTAGGAACTATAAAAAAAGATCTTAGTCTAGTCTTCTTGTGAATTACTTCTCATGTTGCAGCTAGTCTGATCCCTATTGGAAAAATGATTGACTGCAAATGAAGAGCTCAGATTTTTGTGACTCAAGTTCTTAGTAATGGTGTGGTCACACTTGACATTGAATTTGAGGATGACTATGGGTCAATTTTCTCTTGTGGGAAAAAAGTGCTACTGGGACACTTTTTCCTCAGGGAGAACTTGATTGATTTCACTTTCAAGCTAGAAGAAGGGAAACAGGCAGCTGTCCCCTCTGGAACATACTGTTCGCCACATATGCAGAGACCTTGTCTTGATGTCAAAAGAAACCAAAAGACGGGGAGCTATTTATAAACTTCCAGTTATTGAGTATGAGGAAATTATGGCTTCATTTTGAACCTTTTAGCTTTATCATGATAAAAGTGCATAAAAAATTAATAATAGGAATCACCCACAAGATTATATGAAGTTATTAACTTTGATTATGGTAATTTTTGAAAAGTGATATGCCCACAAGGCATTGTGGGTAATTCATAAAATTGGTTTTTCTCGCTATGTTAGTACAAAAAATGACATTTTAGAATGTGATGTAAGTTTCCTAAAGCATTCTGTAGTTGTATGTTCATTTAGATCAACTTTTGGGAGGATAATGAAAAGTTTTGTATAATTTCACTGTGTTACACAAATGTACGTCATGCATGATTGTGCTACTCATCTAAATAATATTAAGGTTACTGTCAACCTTCAGGGGTGTCTTTCGGAAAATCACTGGTACATGTACTTGTAAAAAAATAAATGTGCATTGTTTTTAAAGAAACCCCAAGAAAATATATATCACTGGAAAGCTAATAAAATCAGTATAGAAGCTTAAAATAACTCTAACTTTGACAACTTTTGTTTTCGTTGGAAAGCACAAGCGTTCAAACGCAAATCTACTGTAACCATGTTTACTCAATGGAATTAATTGCCTGTGCATTACCACGGACATCCAAACAAATTGGACTAGAATTATCACTCAGGAGATAACAGGCCAACAAAGTGTGTGAGGCCTTTTTGATATTTCCATTGGTTCCTCAGAAAATCCATTGTAAAGTTGGCCAATACAATTTTTCTCCATACGTGTCACGTGCTTGGATGCCACGAGTTTTTGGCCTTCAAAGATTTTCACAGCTTTCACGCCTCATCAAAGTTGCTCTCAACGAGGTCATACTGCCGACCAATAGAGAACAACCAAAGAACCCCCCGAAGAGGAAACCTGACATACAGCTTCATTCATTCGTGGGAAAGTTGATTCCTCATTCAGTGACAGGCGAGGAGTCTATTTTTTATAGAGTGGGGAGGAACAGAATAGGGAGGAGGGAGAAGTGGCCCAAAAAAAGTTGAGAGGAGGGGGAAATAGGGGGAAAAAGTAGGGAGGAGGGAGAAAAAGAAAAGTTGGGAGTAGGGAGAATTGAACTGGATGGACCTGGATGAGTAGGGAGGAGGGAGAAATTGGCTCAGAAAGTAGGGAGAAGGGAGATTTACTCCCCCTGTTCCTCCCCCCTCTTTATATTTATTATTTTAGAATGGGAAGAAATAAGTTGGCCACGGAAAGTTCGTTGAACCCCACAAAAACGAGAAGACAGCCTAAAACAGCACGTGGAGTGAAAAAGCAAAGAAATTCACCTGAAGCAAGTGCTGGTTGCACCCTGTAAATGCGCACGGGTAAGTTTCTATTTCTTCACTCTGCTCGGATTTTTTTTTTGTTGCCCTTGTCAAATTTTTTTGGGAATCTTTTATGTACAGCTAACATCTAATCTAGGTTTGATGGCGATTTCTTTCCATGAAACCTTGAAACAAGCACGGAGATAAAAGTGGAGCGAGGAAAGCTACTGCGAAAAATGTTAACAGACTGTTGGATACCAAATAGGATTGTGACACCTCTCCCTGTACTTATTACATGTAACTTTAGTCGAAATCTTTTTTTTTTTTTAGTTTTTCTCATGTTGTTTTGCAAATGTTGTAAATTTTCTTTCGCCAATTGCTAGTATTATTCGTTTAACCAATGAGCGAAAAACTCAAATTTTAAAAAAATATGACCGCTGAAGGTTAACAGTAACTTTAAAGTGCTACTATGATCAAATTTTTAGCCCTTGAATTTTCAGGTTTATCACGTATTGTAGAATTCTAGGAAAGATTTAAGCTGCTGTTTACCGTTTTCAAATACCTGCATTGGTTCCGGAGATATTTGAGTCTGAAAAATGTATAAACTATACAAATGAGGGGACTGATGACATCATACACTCAACCCAATGCTATTATTAAGTATACAAATAGAGCTATCTCAGTCATTTTGAAGCAGAGACCATTGAAACTTGGTAGGCTATTAATAGTTATACAGGTATAAACACACCTACAGCTTTAAAAAATTTGGTTTCCATGGCCACTCACTCTTCTCCAATCCCATCCAACCTAATTTCAATATTTTAGTGATTTTCAGCGTGAAAAAAAATTTAACAAAGCCACAAACTCGACCTAACATATTTATATGCTTGTTGGATTATGCAGATGAGGCAACATTGGCAAATATCAAGATAGAATGCCAAAGGTAGCCAGCCAAGCCATTAATATCAGGGAGGTCTGGAACCCATTATGTTGCCATGGCAACAAAACTGGTAAGCTCATATTGTGGAGCACATCTGGTAGAATCTTACTGCAAAAAATCAAGCATGTCTGATACAAATTGGCTGAGATAAAGTTATCTCTTTTCATCTTATTTGATCAAAATTTAGTTGAGTTTATGACATCATCAATTGGCTAATTTGCATATTTTAAAAACTTGACTATGTCTTGAACAAAAGAGATATTTCAAAATAGAAAGCAGCATTCTTCTTCTCATACAGACTACTTGTTTGTATTTTAAAATGGCTCAGATAGGAGAAAATGCAAAGTTTGTCATAGTAGCACTTTAAATGTCCTTTGATACTGAAGTTCTGTACCCCAAAATGTGTAGACTAAAAAAAAGCAAACACTGAAATGTAAAGTTGAATCCCTGTATAATTTTATGTAGCTGGATTAACTCTGTTCCTTCTTCTGCATGCACTTATCAGTGTAGCGCTCTAATGCCAAATATTATTTCTTTTATTGGACCAGTCTCGGAATACAATTCTTAGCCTTCTAATGTTTTAGATGTAACTTGTAGCAGGACGTAACATGTCGACATGTCGATTCCAATAGTCGATAAAATTCGATCGTTGTCGATATCAATCAATCAACAAATATCAGAAATTGATAAAAGTCGATCACACGATTTCTTGTGATTATCGACTTTGTTCGATTATGATTGATTTTGATCGATTTCGATCGATTTCAATCGACAAGTATCAGAAATACATAAAACGATGTATGGTGGGAACAACGAACAACGCTAGATCTGGTAAGATTAACTGTCTATACATGGGTTCATACTCTCTGATACTGAGCAATCGTAATTTGTTGTATTTTTACTGTCATATGTAGGTTGCAGACTGGTACAACAATCATAGGCACAAGGAGAAGCAAGGGGCATACAAACCCGGCGAATTTAGCCAACCTAGCGGAGAGGGAGGACAGTCGTAGCAGCTTGTGTTTGTCAAATGTTGAGCAGAGTGAAAACACTGATGAAAATAAAATGCCAATTCACTTAACTTTTTAATTACTTTGCTGGCCTCGATTTTCCCTCATCTAGACTAAACTTTGGCCTCTTCTGTCCCCGCTAAGAAACAGGATCTCTCATCTCTCCCGCCTAGAGAGACCCTGGGAACTAGGTTGGTCCGAGTTATGTTACAGATCGCGATTTCGCTAAGCTGAAACTGGTAATCGATCATTTCTCGAGGTAATTTAAACATTCTATTCTGTAATGAATAACAGACTACTTGGTTGTTTAGGTTTTTATTTAGCTTTATTGCCATACAGATTAACTTTAGAGCTGTTTACACTTTCATCAAAAAAGTCGTTCGAGCTATTATTGGTTTGTTTACTTGAATTTTGTGACATTTGTCTATATTTTTGTCGATAAAATCGATAATCAGTTTTAAAAATCTTGTGATTATCGACTTTTATCGACAAATTTAACTTGTCGATTGACAATTATCGACAAGTATCGAATATTATCGACTTATCGACTACGTTTTCGATGATCGACTTTAACCGACATGTTACGTCCTGCTTGTAGTAGCAATGGTAAGAGTTTCTAGCACCACATGTGAGATTAGGGCAAGATTTACGCACAGCCCCATACATTAATTATACGTGCATGTTGTGACTCAAACTCTATTCGTATTTGGAAAAGGGTTAGTATGACAGTGAGGCATGTTTGAGGCTGTGTAGAATTCCTTCCGAGATTAGCACTAAAGAACATTAACGAGGAATTACTCCCTGTGCTAAAGTTACAGATCAAAGAATTTGCTGAATTTAAATTCACACAAAACGGACAAATTACATGCGATATCTTTCTCCAAGTTTGAAAGAGTGCAAAATTGTAAATTTCAAAACTAAATTATTGACATTGTGTTGAAGCTTACCTTTGCGTATCTTGTACTCTTGGAAACCATAATCCGTAAACAACCAGAAATCACTACATTAGAGAAACAAGTTGATAAAGATTCGCCCGAGGAGTGAAAAATGCTTATTTTATGCCAAAGCTCGGCCGTTCACAGAACAGTCACGTACTCGTTCTCCGATCAACCACGTTTCTTGGCAACAAGGTAAAGCGCGCGCACATAAACATGAAGAAAGACCGCTAGACAAAAACGAACTCAGGCGCCTCGTGCTTTTCTTGCCTTGTGTCACATTTCCAGTATCGACGAGTACTGAACAAGTCAAAGTATTGGTACTATTTACAATTCAGTGTATTTAAATATAAAAATAAAAGTGTGAAGAAGGAAAATAAACTATTTCAATTATACACCATAGGCGATTTCAAACCTTTCTCGAAGAGAAGAGAAGAGAGAGTTATTCTCTGCATTCCTCTAGGCATTCTGGGTCCACATGCCGATTCAGGCTATGTCCACACTGATGCGTTTTTGTTTGAAAACGCATTGATCTGTATGCGTTTTGCCCCCCCGTCCACACTGATATGCTCGAAAACGCTGAGCGTTTTCATCGAAGACGGATCCTTTTGAAAACGCTGTTGAAAGTGAATCGTAATGAAAACGCTACGGTATCCGTATCAGTGTGGACGCAGATCAATCGATGCGTTTTTACACCTATCGAAAACGCATTAAAAAAAACGCATCAGTGTGGACATGGCGTCACTTTCAACAGCGTTTTCAAAAGGATCCGTTTTCGATAAAAACGCTCAGCGTTTTCGAGCGTATCAGTGTGGACGGGAGGCCAAAACGCATACATATCAATACGTTTTCAAACAAAAACGCATCAGTGTGGACATGGCCTGAAGGCTACTGATGTACAGACAACCGTTTATTTTCGCTCTGGTTACATGAATGTGATATCATCGGCAACAGTCAAACTGCAAAGTAAATGAAAGAATTGCGTTTGAAATGTGAAATTACACTTGAAAGCTAGAAATATTCGCAGCGAAATGTTACTTACAATTCTGTTGGGTAATCCGTACATCTTACACAGCTCTTTACACGTTCATCTAACAGATATGTTCGGTTGATTGTTTTGGCCGCATTTAAATGCGTTGTGCCCGTTTAAATAAAAGGCTAATTAGTTCCCAGATCCCTTGCGGCTACATTTTGGCGCCAAAACGAAACAGCTACACAAATACTTACTTACTTGAGGTATGAAATGAAATTTCTTTCGTTGCACTGGTGCAAATCACCCGTCCTCTGCAAAACAAAGCGACATGACCATCTATTTCATGGTTTCTAGAGAACGTGAATGCGTGACGACCATTTGGTTTTTCTTTTTCCTTCCTTGGATGTCGTTTTTCATTGTAATTTAGTCCCTGGATAGTTCGCCGGGATTGTCCAAGTTAAGCAAATTGAAATATTCGCAAAAAAGTTACAAAAACGAGAATAACCGGCATTTTCTAATAACGTTTTCATCGCCGTCGCTGTCGTCGTTGCTTAAGCTCCCTAGTATCATCTTTGGGTCGCTCTTTTGTTGGCAACTAATTCACACATAAGTTTACAAGGAGACATCAGGAGCAAATCAGCAATCTAGTCAAAAATCTGGACTAGATCGATTAAACCTGGCTTCGCGTTGGCTCGACAACTTCAGAGAAATAGCACTTTGGTTCAGAGGGTTTTCGCGCGGAACTTTAAGTCTTGATTTTTTTCAGGCTTCTTTACGCAATTCCATATAATTCCGTTCACAACTGCGAGGATCAGTCTTCATTTGATTTCATTTCCGCAGTTCATATAATTCACTTCATATACATCACTCACAGTAACTGACAAGTCGACTAGGGAACCGCGCAAAAACGCTATGGCACCCAGGGTAGTATGCAAAGTCATTTGCATATGTTAATAATATGCCCTGGGGACTTGTAAATTATAAATACAAAGGTCCGTCTTGGGCCCGACCCTTGCACTATATACTCTAGGTCGCCGTTTAGATCAGAGTCCAGCGACTTGACCGGCGCTCCAAAAACCCGTTTTTTTTCCTCGCTTTATGGCTGAACAAGTGCCTGCTGCTCCGCTGCAAAACCAGGTTCAAGATGTTATTGATGTCGCTCTAGCTCCAGCAGTTCTAGCTCCGGAGCCTGTCTCTGCGGCTCCAGTAGCTCAGGTAGAAAACCGGCCTCCCGCGGCCACCGACAACGTTGCCCAGAACGCACCACCTGAGGTAACTGTTCCGAATGTTTTAATCCCTAGCCTGCTTTTTAGTTGGTTGAGTACACGTGTTCCTTTTCTTTCGTGGTTTTCTTAGCGGTGTTTACTTTATTTTGGTCGTCACAGTTCATTTCGCCTCGGAGCTATTACTCCAACAATTTTACTGATCTTCACGGCGATATAGTCTACGTGATATTCAGTCCAGGACAAATGGTTGTTAATCAGAACACCTAAGTGCTTAATATATTCCTTACATTCCAGATCTGACGATATGTTAGTGCTGTTGTCTATTACTTTTAGTTTAATCTCATAACTTAGCGATCGCTTACGCTTCGGTGATCAGTTTAAACCCCTTTTGTGTCATATCTGACTCCTATTTTATGCAAGATTTCCGCACAGCCCCATACAATAATTATGCATTTACTTTGTTACTCAAACTGTACACGTTTTTGGAACAGGGTTAGTATGACAGTGTTGCATGTATAATTAATGTATGGATATGGAAATCTTTCCCAATTTCTTTTTTATTTGACTTAAAAAGGTGCAAAATCTATCATGCTAGAATTGGAACCCTACAATCTTCCCTTCCAAAGCTTATTTGAAAATTTGGCCTCAGACATGACAACGTTGACAACAGAAGTACTTTACCTCCCTGCCCTGCCAACTCATGAAATACTCTGTGCGAACTGGATTCTATACACATAATTGCGTGTTTGTATGTTTCCCGAAGACTTCCCGAGCAAACACGAGTGAACTATTCCATGCAAAAAAGTAAATAACTTTGGCAATTTTAATCCATGGGTTATCGTAAACACTGTACGCTGAAAAAAAAACATTGCGTTGCCATTTCAGTGTTTTTTATTAAATACTTCAAACGCTTAAGAAGTTCAAGAGACAGGATTTGAATCACGTGTAATTATTGAGCTCCTGTTCGAGGTAGAAACAGAATATTTTAAGGAACCTGCCCTGAATATTTCGAGTATTGTCGGTATTAGTGCTCGCACTTCATGCATATTGTTTCCATAAACGCATACTGATCAGTGGCCTGCCCTCTTGACCTGAACTGCACATTCAGGATATGGTAATATCCCTCCTCTGATTATGTTGTTTCCAAAGGTAAATCTATTTCTTAGAGTTCTTGGTCTTGAGCAAAACTAGTGTCCGTGTCTGTAATTGGACTTCCAAAGCACTTGCGTTTGCTCGCTTTTAATACATGAAAAACTGGCGTAATCAATAAGGGCCCCAGGACAGATAATGGTTTTGGGGGAAAAACAAACAAACAACAACAACAAGGAGTGTAAAACGCGGTTGTCGTAAGTCACACTCAGTACTGTCGCTTTTATAAGTTAGCGCGGCTTAGTTAATGCCGGTGACCAGAAAACGTTTAGGTAACAGCATGTTATGATTGATTGTTGGTAGGAGACTCAGCAGCAACTATCTGGAACACCTGTCCCGTGGAGTCTTTGATAACAATACAAGGCTGCGATCGCTGTAAGTGCAACTATTCTTCAGTTTTGCATGTGTTCCGAACTGACGCTGATTCCTATTGTTTCTGTCCAGTTGGAAGCAGATAGAGATAGAAAGTGCACTTAAAGAGTTCGAGTATCAGTATTATAAGGAAACTACCTAGCGTGCGTATAGGATATCTGCCAATTATCCATTAAGCGGCAGAAAAGAAAGGATTGAAAGTCTCTCTTTTCAGATCTATTGTCAACATCCGTGACTTCATGTAAAAAGAAGCAGATGACATGACTTGGCATGTTTTTTTCCCAGCTTTTTGACTTCGGATCTCGTGGTAGTGCAATGATATCGTTTCAAACTCTGCTTGATGTTGGAATAAATCGATACTCCTTTCCAGTGATAACTTTGCTCTCGACAAGGCCGAAGTGTGTTTGTTTTTGTTTTGTTTCTTTTTTTTTACAAAATTGACATTCTACTGTCCAGATCAGAGGTCATGACAATTTCATATCGATTCAAAGTTCATAACAAATACTTTATCCTCGTAATGATTCCAACCTAAATACTTTGTAATGATTGATGGAGGTACTAGTAAAGAGAGTTCTAAAACGGCTGGAGTTGTGTTCGACCTAGTTTTAATCTTAGGACATCCAATCAGAAAAACGTCTTCTGACATGAAATGTCAGCTAAATGACTGATTTGATTATGCAGGTTAATTACTATTTATAGCCGAGGATATGTAGTGTTAAGTGAGATTTGTACAAAATTGGCATTTTCCGCCTTCACGATTTCCTTTTAGGTTGGAGTTTAGGAACAGTTCATATCTATATTCTTAGCAAATCGTAATACTTTTCTTCTTTCCTTTCCCCGACACTCTCTTCTCAAAATGGGCCCAACTTTAAGGCTTCTTAATGACTGACTGACACCATTAGAAAAGAAAGTTCTAAAACACCTGGAATTGTCTTACACTTAGTTAAAAAAAACAGGTATAAATAGTTTTATCACTCTATACCTACTAAGGGGCTGAGAACGAATCCAAACGTTATTGAGAATCTTTCATTGAACTAAAAACAGGTTTCCTCTTACGAAAGGACATTTTAAAATTAGTACTTTTGGAGTGTTTGACCAGCAGTTAAACATCACACAGTTACCATAGAAGAATCTCTCCAGTGTCTTTTAGAAAGTGCGTCCGCCCAATCATACAATAGACAATATTCGTATTCTCGGTATTGAACTGGATCTAACATGAAGGGGAGGCTCTTGCGGGGTAATACATTTCCATGTGAAAAGACTCCCCCGCAAGAGCCTCCACTTCATGCTAAATCCAGTTCTATACCGAGAATACGAATATTATCTATTCAAAGCGCAGGAGGTTCGCAGCAGTTTTTTGGCATGTGGGTGTACCTGTTGAAATCAGAATTTCTCAAAGAAAACAAACTTGGATTTTCTTGACACTACAACACGTATGACGTATGATGTATGACGAAAGTCTATTTTCTGCACTTACCAGAAGTGAATAGTGAAACGATAAACGAAAATAGTCAACAAATCCTGGAGAATATTGGATATGGCCTGAGAGTAACGCCATAACCCACTTTAATGATGGTGAACAAACTGAACATAACTACAATGACCTCCAATACAAACTTCTAAACGAATGCAAATTGTCAGATCCAGAGGTAATTGAGTCCTTGTTCGTGGAGATTACAGTTCCCCATGGGAAAAACATTATTGTTGGATGTGTGTATAGACCGCCAAACCAAAACACGGCTTTGTTTCTAGACAAATTGAATGATGTTCTTTCTAACATTTCTAGGAATAACAAACAATGCTATGTTATGGGTGACTTCAACCTTGACCTTCTCCAGTACAATTATCATACACCAACTCAAGAATTTATCGACACCTTATTTTCGTTTGCATTTATTCCTCTCATCTCCAACCCAACACGCCTTACCTCTTACTCTGCAACTCTAATTGATAACATATTCACAAATAATCTTTCACAAAACGTCTTAAATGGTGTTGTCCTAAACGACTTATCCGATCACCTGCCGGTTTTTGCCGATTTT
>OX419344.1:16573494-16600994 GCA_948470475.1 Galaxea fascicularis
TCCCAAGCCGATCTAGACTCTATAGCTAAGTACATCTGCCTAGTCAGAAGACGGGAAATAGGCCCAACGGCTAAGGCAACCAAAACAATGGAATCGGCAATCCTGGCTAATTCACGATAGGACGAGGATTCGTTGTGAATGGCAGAATCCAAAAGCCGCTTGAGCCTGCAGACCTTCTATTCGGGTATCTGAAACGTCATAGAAATGGTGTTGATCACAAAACCGAGCCACTCGCCCACTTGCATCGGAAACCCAGTGAGACTTCTCCTCATTAACAAGGAGACCGGAAGAGCCAAGGTCCTTACGCTGAATAAAAGCTGCTGCGGCGGCGGACGTCCTCTCAGGCTGACTACCAAAACCGTCGTCGAGGTAAACAAGAGAGACATGACCCATAGATCGCCAGCGCCTAACCAACGGGCGCATCAATTTAGTAAAACAAAAACACGCACTGCTGAGACTGAGGGTAAAACCGTAAAAGTGAAATACCTTAGCCGGCCGTTAAAGGGCCAAGCAAAACCTAGATACTTTTGGTGGTCTGGAGAAATATCAACATGGTGATATCCGGATTTGAGGTCCCAGGTAAAGAACCAGTGACCTTCTTGAATAACCTGTGACAGGGAACGAAGGTCCTCGTACTTAAACTTAAAACGAACAAGGTGACAATTAACGAGCCTAAGATCAATCACTAAGCGAAGCTTCTTGCCTTCCGCAACTGTCAAAGGGTTAACGCAATATGGAGGCTCACTATGTTCCACAACACAGCCATTGGCCAAAAGCTCAGAACTGATTGCATGAACAACAAAGTCGGGATGCCTAACAGCAGGCAAATTATTGCTTAAAAAACACGGGGCTGGGTAGCTGGCGAAAGGAAGCCGATAGCCGTGGGAAATGGTATCGAGAGAAAACTGAGGGGCGTCTAAGGTGGAAGCCCAAAAGCTAACGGATGACTTCAAACGCCCCTTAACTCCTACACATACATTGCCGGAACAAAATTCCTCCGAAAAACAAATGGAAAGCAAATCACACTCAACTGAAGGAGAGTCCTCCCCATCATCTAGTCAGTCGCGGCGAGGGTTGGCCTTTGAAGAATCAGACGACTTAGAACAAAAAGCACTCAAGTGGCCGAACTCCCGCACCATAGAAATAAAAACAAACAAATATGATCGATTGGGCTGAATGACTGGAAAGGGCAAAAGAAAGGGCAATAAAATAAAACAAAACGAAACTGTGGGTTGTAGGTGTTCACAGACCCGAAGGACGAATATGAATGAACAAGACACTTATTATAACCGTATGCAAAATCCTTAACACCACTTAAATACCGAGGCACATACAGACACCACAATACACCTAATTAACAAAATAAGAACGTGCAGAAAACAAATATCTGCTAAACTGCGTACCGCAGATATTTTAGCATTCCCATCGATTTTCGAGCTACAGCTGTTACCATACGAACTGTAAGGTAAGAGGGCTCATTTCATAAACGCTCGATTATCTCGAAATCCGGTCAGACACTTCATCACAGCTTGCAGGCCAAACTAGAAAAAAATCTGCCAGAGTGCTTTCAATAAATTGCAATTAAATATTTTGTTTTGTTCATTTCCCTATTTTTCTTCAAGATTTTAAAGAAATATGAAACTTTCACACCATGTTTTCTCGCTTTAAAGAATTCTAATGAATAAAAGGCATTTACAGTTTGCATTGAGCGTCCTTGGTGACTGCGATTGTACGATATTTAGTACCAAAGCTCGTAAGTTGCATAAATTCGAACTGAAATATCTTGCGTTTACAGTCACCAAGCACGCTCAATGTGAATTGAAAATGTTGCCATAGGAACGGGAACGCAAGAGCGCTCAATTTGGAAAGGCTCAATTATATGGAAATCCAGTCAGACATTTCATAACAAAACTTTGACAGTGTAAACTACTCAAGTCCCACAACTTCTAGGCCAAAGTAGAAAAAGAAAAGTCTGTAAGAGCGTATTTAAATAAATTGCAAGCAAATTTTTAGAGCCTCATTTTGTTCATTTCCACCTTTTTCTTCAAGTTTTTTTTTAAAAAATACGAAACTTTTTTCACCATTTTTTCTCTGTTCAATGATTTATCATAACAGAAAAACATTTTCAATTCACATTGAGTGTGCTGGGTGGCTGGGGATGGAACATATTTGAGTTTGAATTTATTCAAATTACAAGCTTTGTGTCTTTTAAATCGTACAATCGCAGTCACAAGGACGCTCAATGTGCAAAAGGATGGGAGAAAACAGGAATAATTAAGATAGTAAATGGAAAGTCCAATCTCCCTCCTGATGACACGTTTGTTCTCTCGTGGATTGTAATAATGTCATCGTGAATTCTAATACCTGTGGTGAATTGTAATATACACCTGTCATTAATTGAACTAATAGTTGTCGTGATTTGTAATAACGTACCTACCGTAAATTGGTATAACATGTTGTCGTGAAACTTCTCTGGCTCGATTATAGACAAACCTGTTTTCCGTCAAGAACACGTGACCTTATTGCACGTGTTCTTGCACGTGGGTTCTCGGACTTAAGTTCTTTAAAGCATGCGAACAATTTCCTGTACGAAAGTCACACAAAAAGCAAAACGTCTGGACAAGGGTTCATAAAAGGCACGACGCCAATTGCACGTGTCTAACAGAAAACAAAAGCGCGCTACCACCTAGAAGGTTATCGTTTGAGATAAAAACGTCGAATACTGTGAAATAGACACAAGAAGGAACACGGCATCAAGAGTGTATTTTACGAGAGGCAACAACCAATAAAAGTCCGGAATATTTTTCGATCTGCAGATACTCTGGGCTCGGTTGTTTAAAAGCCGGTTAATGCTAATCCAAGATTTAAAATAATCAAGGAGTTTATTTCTCTATTCCCAAACATTGTTTAAATTTTATTTATTCATTTATTTATCCAGGGGCATCCAATCTAGCAAAAGCCGATAGTCTGCACAATTTCACATTAGGGGAAACTAATCCTGAAAAACAGAGAGCAGGAGAACAAACATTCTCCTAAAGTTAGAAAACTGAAATCAAAGTTTACACTAATCCTGGACTCTTTCTAGTCAAGCATAAATCGCGCGTAAGAAATTTCTCTCAAATAAAAGCTTTTATTTTTACAAGTAGTCACAGTTATGTGGCAAATTATACCTCATTTTAAAGGTTATTTAATAAGCTTCAAGGGAAAAATATATCGGCAGAGAATAATCATACACTAGAAAATGAACGTAAACAACTGAGATCCGCGAGAAATTTCGCAAAAATCGTTTTAAAAGCGAATCCGGCCTATCAAGTTGGTCACCGGGAATTTTTAATCAATTCTGAAAAAGTTTCCTTACCATATGACCTTCACGTGTCGAAAATTTCGCAAAGATCGATCAAATGACGAATTTTTGAGAATTTTTTCCGTAACGCAAGCTTGAAATCTGATGCCTAAATCAATAGTACGGATCCAATTGCATATTTTGCGACCCGTTGCTAAGCAGTGATAATTCAATTTTCACATCTGTCGTCACAAACGAGTCCAAACATTCTTTTATTGCCAAAATATCGGTCCCAAAGGATAGAATATGATTTTCTACATCGAAATATATCGAAATATAAGCAAACAACAATTTTTACAAGGAAAAAAAGCGAGCAAAACGAAGGAAAACAGCAACGAGCAACACGTGTTTGTCCTGTGTGGATATTTAACTGCAAACACGCATAAAATTATCTCTGACCTTTTCGTCGTTTTCTCGACGTTTCCTCGCTTTTATATGGCCTCGAAAGGATAAAGATGGCTTCGCTCATCCCTGGAAATGCTTTCAGTGTCCTTTTCTGGCTAAATTAGACCTTTAAAACCTTTTCCAAGCGAGTTTTAGTTTTCGCCGACGGGAAACTACTAGCGGCCGAGCGCGAGCAGTCAAAAAATGCGACCGGAAGTGACTGTGACGTAGACTTCTATTGTCCAATCCTGTTAAAACTTGGCTTCTGATTGGCCAATTATATAGACTTCCTTTGTGTGAGGTTTCAAGGCTACCGGATGTAACGCAAATTTTCGCTGCCCATTTCCGCTAACGGTATAATTGTACCGATAGATCACGCGCGTGGCTGGGAAAGAGAAACTATCTCATGAAGGCTAACATAATAGGAAGATTGTAAGCATTCCAATAATGCTCATTCTAGATTCTGAATTCCGGATTCCGGATTCCATGTTTTAGGCAAACCCCTCAAAGGATGAAAGTAGATTTTATTTTCCTCGAATCCCAGTCATACTATAAGGAAGTAGGTTTTTATTTACACAAGCTTAAGTGGCTTCAAGATTTTCAGTACCTGAAATTGACAGCCCATATTTTGCCATCCTTCTCTCGATGGTGTGCGTGGATACCTTTAGTAGCGGAGCAATGACAGGCACTTGAAAGCTCTGTTCAAGAAGAATAGAGAGCTGCTCTTCTTTTATCTCAAATGATGGTCGTCCACGCCTTCCAGAATCTATTCGAGGAACAGTTTCGAAGGCGACAAGAGAAGCAGGAGATTCTGAGTCAATGTTGTTCAGGTGTACTACGGTTTCCCGCAAAAGGCGAACAATTTCCTCAATTTCTGAAAATCCACTACCTATATTCACTAGTGTCCGAGCTACATAATCAAGCCTTAGAGCTATTCCATCAATTTCGTAAGAAGAAATTGGATTTTCTAGAACTTCTATCGTTTGTTGCACAATATCGTGCAGTCTCCGGAACTCCGCCATGTTGATGGTTCCCCCCAAGAAGAAGAAGAAGATACTTGCATAAAATGATCAAACTTAAATGTAGCACGAAGGTGCTGGGATATTGAATGACATGCACCGAACATGAAATGTGATTTAAAGATCTTTAAATGTCGCATGGTGACACTTGAATATAGCGTTGACGTACTTCAATCTACCACTGTCGAATTTGAACATCGAACGATAAAGTAAGAATATCGAAGACGGAACTGCGAATGATGTTTTCAGGTTGCTCTTTGAAAGTAAAACCTTGCACGTCGTATGAGGAAACTACAATATTGCACTGAAAAACTCTAATTTTGCATCATGAAACTTAAATGTTGTATTGTGAAACTACAATGTCGAATCACAGAGTGTGAAGTTGAAATGTGAATTAAACATCATAAAGCGTAAGTTGAATTTTGGCGGAGATATAACGCCATAGCGGGGGGGGGGGGGTAGTTGTCAAATTCACGTGTAGCGATCGCAGATGGAACGGGACGATGATACGCCAAAGAAAGCGGTAAACAAGGCAAAATCAAGAGGAAATTTGGCAAACGAGGAATATGGAATTTGTAAAACGAGACTAGTCTTCCGATATCGGAAAACAAGTTACGTTTCAACGGAGAACTTATTTTTCATCCCGAAAAGAAAAGAATACAGTGGCCCCGAGTTTCAGGATTTAGCGAACAAAAGTTTGTATGAGTTATCTTGTGAACTTGGTTGCAACTTTACGCCTTCGTCTGAGTTATTAGACAGAGTTTGCAAGCCATATGGTCGCAATTTGCTAAGCACGTATCGTTTTTTCAAATTACTCAAGTCGGTCGAAGACAAACCTAAAACTTACAACAATGGTAGTGAGTCACACACACAGTGTTATGTATGGCCAAAACCGCTGGTCCCGAAACACGACTGTTCATTTTTGTCTGTTAACCAATCACATTAAACCACGCTGGTGAGCTTCAGATCCAACATGGCGTTTGTGTTATGATATATGTAACATGGTGTGGACTTAGTGGGATCTCGAACGCCACTGTACAAAAGTGAGCATAGCAAAATGGCCGAAGAATACGCTAATTCGTCGTTCAACTGGCCAAGAATGAACTGGGCCGCTTCAGACCTGAGTAAAGAATGGGAAAGGTTTTATCAACACTGCGAATTCACGTTCGGAGGACCTCTCAGCAAATGCAACGAGAAGGAGAAAATATGCAATCTGATGAGCTTCGTCGGCGACAAAGGCCGGGAAATATACCTCACCTTCCAGTGGGAAACTGTGCAAGTGGGATCTGGCTCTAGTACACAGGATGTCAATGAGAAAGACATACTCGAAAGAGTGGCGGGACAATTCAAAACTCACCTCGAAGCCAAGAAGAACCCGATAATGGCGGCAGTCAAAATTGATCGAAGACGTCAATTGCAAGGGGAATCGTTCGACTCATTTGTCACCGATCTCAAGCTGCTGGCCAGAGGTCTGGACATAGCAGAGACGAACAAGTTAATTCGAAACGCCATCGCATGCAAATCACTAGATGAACGAGTACGGCAACGCTGCTTGGAGAAGAGTAAAAACCTTACGCTTGAGACAGCAATTGACATCGGTCGAATGTTCGAGGCGACCAAAGACGGAATGCAAGTAATGTCTGGTGAGGACCCGAAGGTGGAGGTCAATAAACTAGCGTGGAGGAATGGTTCATCTAGGAGGCCCAAAATGTCAGGGAAACCTAAGACATCTAAAGAGAACGATGAGCAGCCTCAAAAATGCGGTAGGTGTGGATACAGCGCCCACAAACCACAGGAAAGATGTCCGGCCAGAAATGAATTGTGCAAGAAGTGTAAGAAAACTGGACACTTTGCCCAAGTGTGCAGAAATAGGAAAAGTAATGTCAACCTGCTGAATGAAATGAGCTATCCTGGAGAAGACCCTTCTAGTGATGAGGAGGGTTCTGACAGTGATATGCACCTACTGCATGTAGCAAGCCTAAAGATGAACAGCATCAATGACAATAAGAGTGGCTGCGATAGTGATGATTGGTGGGAAGTTGTACAAGTTGGCAACACTACTCTCCGCTGTCAGCTGGACACTGGTGCCTATGCAAGTGTAATTAACACCACACAGCTCAAACATGTAGCGCCAAATGCCTATATCAAGCAAACCAAGAAGACCCTGGTGTCATATAGCCAACACCGAATCACCCGAAAGGGTTATGTTACTCTTCCTGTAAGATTCAAGGACAGGCGTTTAAATGTGAACTTCTATGTCATAGATAGTAAACAGAAGCCAATATTGTCAGGCAAAGTTTGTCAAGCCCTTAACTTGGTCCAGCGAGTACATGATGTACAGGTAGATGCAAACCTGAAGGAGCTGCTGGACCAACATCCCAATCTGCAAAGTGCGTCAGGAGCTATGCCAGGAACCTATTCCATCAAGATTGACCCCACTGTACCGCCGGTAGTACATGATCCTCGAAGACAACCCGCTGCACTCCTTCCCAAAATTGTAGCCAAGCTTAAGGAAATGGAGGAAGAAGGGCATCTAGCCAAAGTTATGCAGCCCACGGATTGGGTCAACTCCATGGTTGTGTCAAGTCGAGGTGAGAAGATCCGAATCTGCCTAGACCCTGGTGACCTTAACAAAGCAGTTAAAAGGGAACATTATCCAATCCCCACGGTAGAGGAAATTGCAGCCAAGATACCTGATGCCAAAGTGTTCACTGTCCTTGATGCCAAGAGTGGGTATCTACAAATGAAACTAGATTACGAATCTAGTCTTTTAACAACCATGAACACTCCAATAGGCAGGTACAGATGGTTGAAGCTGCCTTTTGGAATAAAATCAGCCCCAGAAATGTACCAAAGAGCCATGGGTGAAATGTTGGAGGGTATAGATCATGCATACGCCATCATGGATCACATACTGATCGCAGGACGTGATATGGCCCATCACGATTCAGTACTAGAGAACGTTCTTCATCGTGCTAAGAACTACAACCTCAAACTGAACTTTGATAAGGTCAAGGTGCGAAAACAACAAGTCCAGTATGTGGGTCACATCATCTCAGCTGAAGGACTCAAGCCAGATCCAGAAAAAGTAAGAGCCATGAGGGACATGCCACCTCCTGAAACAAAAGAAGATGTGCGTCGATTTCTCGGATCTATTCAGTATCTAGCCAAATTTCTTCCATTGCTGGCAGAAGTTGAAACGCCACTGAGAGAGCTCACCAAGAAGGATGTACTCTTTCACTGGGACAAGCCACAAGCAGCTGCATTCCAGAAGCTTAAGGATATGTGCTGTCAAGCTCCAGTGTTAGCCTACTATGATGTCACAAAGGAAGTGACAATACAGTGTGATGCCAGTAAGAGCGCGATGGGCGCTGTTCTCCTTCAAGAAGGAAGACCAATAGCCCATGCGTCCCGCAAACTTCGAGAATCAGAGCTCAATTGGGCGCCAATAGAGAAGGAAATGCTAGCGATCGTGTTCAGCACAAGGAAATTCAGAGAGTACATTCTTGGAAAAACAACTCTGGTGCAGACTGACCACAAGCCTCTCGAGACAATACTCCACAAACCTATGTCAGCAGCACCATTGAGATTGCAGGCGATGATTTTAAAAGTGAGTGGCTATGACCTCAAGGTGGAGTATCTTCCAGGCAAGAAGCAAGTCCTTGCAGACACTCTCAGTCGTGCGAGTCTGAATGAAGAACCACCATAGGATGAGGAAATCCTAGTGAACATGCTGGAAAGAATCTCAATCTCAGAACCAAAATATGCAGAGCTCCATCAAAACACAGCAAACGAGCTCCATGAACTGTATGCCATTATTCAAGCTGGGTGGCCAGAAACTAAGCAACAGGTTCCACATAACATCCGGCAATATTGGAGCACGCGCGATGAGCTTGCGGTGGTAGATGGTGTGATCTATCGAGGAATGAGTATTGTAGTACCCCCAACTATGAGGCCAGCCATGCTGGAGTTGATACATGGATCACACGCTGGAATAGTAAAATGTAAACAGAGAGCTAGAGAGGCACTTTACTGGCCTGGAATGAGCGCGCAGATAGAAGAAAAAGTCAAAAATTGTACTGTGTGCCGTGACTACGCCCCTGTGCAGCAGAAAGAGCCATTGATTCCCAGTCCTGTCCCAGATCTGCCTTGGGAAATGGCTGCATCAGACATACTAGCCTTCGAGGGAGAACACTACCAGGTACTTGTTGACTATTATTCCAAGTACATCGAGGTGACCAAACTGAAAGAGCTCACATCCCAGGAGAGCATCGAAGCTCTGAAAGAACATTTCAGTCGCCATGGCATTCCAGCAAAACTAGTCACTGACTGTGGTGTCCAATACGCAAGCAAAGAGTTTGAGGCTTTCGCCAAAAGCTATGGCTTTGAACATGTCCTAGTAAGTCCAAAGCATCCCCGTGCAAATGGAGAAGCAGAAGCAGCAGTGAAAACGGTGAAGTCACTGTGGAGAAAAAACAGAGACAAGAAGAAAGCACTTCTTGAGTATAGAGCCACCCCAATTCCAGGGATTGGACTGTCTCCATCTCAGCTTTCCATGGGACGCAGACCAAGAACAACGCTACCTATAGCACGTGGTCTACTAGAGCCTGAAGCATACAACAGGCAAGAGATAAGGGCAAGAATGAAGCATAGTAAAGAACGACAGAAGTACTACTATGACCTCCAGAGTACCAAGGAGCTGCCTCCACTTAGACCGGGTAACCATGTTAGAGTGAAACCCGAGCCTGGATCAAAGGTGAGGAGAGCCGCGACAGTAGTGGAAGAGCATACTTCGCCGCCTAGGTCATATGTAGTAGATATAGGTGGCCGGAGAATCAGACGAAACAGAGTGGCCCTGAGGACCGACTCCTCAAAGTCTCACAGGGGATTCCAAAAGTGCTACACAGACACTATCCTACAGCCAGAACCGGACCCAGAAAATGCTCATCCAGTACCATCACTCCAGACAGGCACACACAACGAGCACCCAACACAGGTCCACTACCCAGATCCTTCAGCTGCTCAAGAAAGCCCAACCCAGGGTGAACCACTCTCATCTGGTGTAGCAGAAGTCAAGAACTCGGCCCCATACACATCTAGGAGTGGCAGACAAGTCAAGAGGCCAGTCAATCTAGACCCGTAACTGAGCCGTAATGGAACTATGAACACTGAAAGAAACTGTTGGACTAATGTTTGAATGCATCTTTGATTTCTTTTGTTTTTGTTCTGTTTGGTTTGTTTTTATTTTTATAAAAGAGGGGAAGTTATGTATGGCCAAAACCACTGGTCACGAAACACGACTGTTCATTTTTGTCTGTTAACCAATCACATTAAACCACGCTGGTGAGCTTCAGATCCAACATGGCGTTTGTGTTATGATATATGTAACACACAGTGCGAAGAAGCGACAAGATTTAAGCGGTAATTGTCTACGACGATCTCGCCAGAAAGAACACTCTCAAAAGTTGGCAGAAAATCAAGCACAACACAGAGGTCACTCGATTTCAGACAAAAAGAAAACAAAACCTCTTTTTTAGCGCACTTGAATGTAGAGAAAACTTGTCAACAAGCCGGCCGCCACCGAGGTAAAAGTTTTTTTTTTGTTTATTCTAATGGAAACGCTGGAAAGCCGCAGCTCTTTCTCTAAAGAATCAAAAACACAGATTCAAAAAGAATTGGAGGACTGTAGCAAACGCAGTATTCAACCATCACTAGATTACGCCAGAACTTTCAGAAACCTTACGAAGAACCGACCCGTGGACGGAGAGTTCAACTCAGGAATATTGCAGAGATAACCGGAAATCGATGTTACTTACAAAAACGCCTGTCGGAGTTTGCCGATTTTCCAGCAAAGAATTCGTTGAAGAATTCTCCCTCTCCTGCTCGTTTTGGACTGCTGGACTTAAAGGAGCTATTGGAGTATGAGACCGGAAACAATCGAAGATAACGTGAAGACCCTCAATAGTATGGCTCTATCTACAGCATCTGCAGAAAAGACAAGAAACCGGAAGATGCCGGCGTTTGCTTACCGGATATCAACCATTCTGTTTCACAGTGGAGTTAAAAGTGAAGATCAAGAGCGGCTTTGCAATCTAATGGGGTAGGACATTTCTCAAAGTCTGAATATATTTATGGCAAGGATGTGATAAAACACTGCATAGCTACCTTAGATGGAATTCCTAAGGATGGAGGTAAAACAAAAGGTATTGGCTTTTGTGGGTCCCTTTTCCCCGAAACTTTCCTCGTAGGACACCGTGTAAAGCGGGAGAGATTGAAAATATGGCCGACAGCAAATTTAACATTTTCCTATCCGTATAAGGCGTCACGAAAAGAGCGCGATCTATGCTGATCACCGATTGGGCACAAAAAATACAATGCCACAAAATTTGTGCCCAATCAGAAAGACGGATTTGAATGGGTTCTGAAACTAGTCTGTTAAAGGTGTGCACCCAGGGGCTCTCCCGCTCGCGTTACAAACTTTCGCTAGTCCCGATCTCCGTCCCATCCCATCCCATCTGCCCCTGGGTCTCCGCGGAAAAAGTCACGGTAGTTAAAAAATAAAATCATCAATCATCCAATAGATTAAGTCAAGAAATAGAGATATTTTAGAAGGGTTATAAATAAACAAAATCCCAAAGTCTCAGAAGACTTCGATATCCTGTACTCGAGTTATTCTTCTCTCTTTTGAGCTTGCAAACTTTTGTATTTTAAATAGTTTTAGAAGCGAACAGTGAGGAAAAGTAAAACACACGTGCGTACACCAGAGATTATGTGTGGCAGCTGTTTATTTGCAGCCTCTTACATCACGTCACCATCACTAACCAAAATACCACACAAACATTCCCAAAGACGCTTCTTTTGCGATGTAGGCTTGTCAAATCTCTAAAAAATAAACTGAATCCATTCATGTATGTCACATGCTTGTGAGCAGACATCTTTATGTCAATCACTGGGAAAAAAAAAACTCTATCATTCAATCTGTTTAGAGCACGATACCGAGCCGAAATCATGAAAGCAGATATATGTCTTAAGTGTCTTTTTACGTGTTGAAGCTAAAACTGGAAAACGCTATTTTCTTTTGAATTTTATTTTTATGATGTCACGGCGTGAAATCTAAGAATACTTTGTAGGAAGAACTGAGTAACTTAAGAAGGGTTCACCTTAGTGAATTAAGTCATTTTCATTCTTAATATCGACTGAACGGATCCCTTACTTACAAAGTGTTAAGATTAAGAACCTGTGAGACGCGGTTGTCGTAAATTTCACTCAGAACTGTCGCTTTTTTTAGTTTGCGCGCTTTACTTAACCCATTGACTACCGTGCCGGCCAAAACCGGCCGCACAATTAAGACTTCCATGCTCCAAAGCATTGCAGCTTTCTCAATCGCACGAATGTTGCCTTAACTGTCAGTTGTTACGAAGAAATGGAATGTCCTTTAAATTTGGATATCCAATAAACGCAACAAACGTAGCGATTTTCACCAAATATGGCCTTTTGAGTTTGGACAAGAACGAAAATGACCGTTTTTAACGTCAAAGAGAAACGACGAAAATGCCCCCTTTGGCCTTTATGTTTTTTAAAGAAGTCATTGTCTAAAAACAAAACTTCAACCACCATAACAAAATTCAGTCATTGTTCTAGCTTAAAAATGATTTTTTGTTTATATTCTTCTCCCGAGCGTAGATACAGCCTTTTGTTCCAGTGCATTAGGGCCTTCCCGCCATGTTCAATATTTCAACCGCATTGCATGCTGGGAAATAACGAGAATTTTTGACAGCGCGCCCGTTCCTTCCCCCAATTCTTTCATATAGAAACTCAGCCACTCCAACCTACTGCCAAAAATTCGTGCTTGTGGCGATTTTCAGTGCTCACAAATTCCAAAATATGTGGCGGTAGGTCGAGAAATTCATCAACAGTCGAGTCCCAAAGGTACTAAGTGTCCGACCGGCCAAATTCCCAGTTCGTCCAGTAACAAGCCAAATTCGACAACAAAGTACATCAAGTGGACTCTTAGCTACCGTCACGCTTAATGATGCTCATCAGGCAGCCACTACAGATGAAAAATGGCTGAAGAAGCAAACCGAACTTAAGCTGTTCTTGTAGCCCCACGGATGAAAAATAGCTACGTCATAATGACGTTTCCAGAAACCTTGAGCCTCCAGTGCCTTAGGATAGCACTACTTTCCATGGTAGTTTCAAATAAAGAGTCACGAGATGCTATGGATCGTTTGTGGGTGGAAAATCACTCCCAAAACGGCTGGTAGTCAATGGGTTAATAACGAAGGATTGTGGACAGCATATTTTGATTTATTGTTAATAGGTACCTGGATAACAACCAGCTGAAAGACCTGCCTCCAGGAGTTTTTGATCACAATAAAGAATTGTGGAGGCTGTAAGTGCAACTCTTCTTTACTTTTGTATTACGAATTATCATTGATCCTATTGTGTCTGTCCAGTGAAGAGCAGATTGAGGTGGAAAGTACACACGAGGAGTTCTAGTGTCATAAAGATACTGTCTACCGTTTGTATAGGATGTCTACCATACATTTATTCCGCATTGACTGAAAGCTGGCACTTGGTGCAAAACTCTCATTACATTATCAGTAGTAAGTCAAGCGCTACAACCAGTTGCAAAATTGTTGAGAAATTCGCAATCAAAAACATCTTTTCTTTCTCTAAAGCGCCGCTGTAAGAAATCTGTGAGATACAATGCACACCCCCTCCCTCTCCCCCTTTCAATGTTCTTCCTCAAAGTTTCGAGCATGGCGTTGCACTGTTAGCAACTTGATAAGAGGGGGAGGGGGAGGGAAAGCGGAAGATCATGGAAACATCACTAATAGCCAAATGACGTACAGCGTCTCAAATATTCTTGCAACTCGTTGTAGCATTTTGGTCGTTTGACTGCTTCTTTGTTTGCTGTATCATCGCTGCTATAAAATTAACATTCAGTACGGGAAAAGCCGAATGCAAGAACAAAACCTATGGAACAATTAATAGCAAACAAATATTGGACAAGAGACTCAGCTGACTAAATGTTCACAATTTTAGAAGGCTATTTTACAAAATTAATAAGCAAATAATCGAACACATGTGAACTTAGTGATGAAGTTGAGAAGAACAACTTACGCATTTAAATGTTTTATAAACAAATAACTCAAACCGAGCAGATAATTCACCCCATTTATTTAACAATTCGGCAAAGACTCGGAGAGGAATTGTAATGAAGGCATTTTTCTGTTCATCTACAAACACTCCCAAACAATGACTATTTTCTTTATTAATCTTCAAACTAGTCGATCGATGCTTTTAATGTTAGGCTAAGCGTTACTAATGTGTAATATTTAGCGACACACCACATAAAAAAATAACTGCAGACTCAAGCATGTTAAGGCATGGCTCAAGCCTCATTTGCATAAAATCTGAAAAACAGTAATTACACTGTCAGAATTTGGTTTAATCATTGCAGAATTGGCAGGCTAACCAATGTCGACGGCCTTAATATTCTAAGACCAATAAAATCTGATAAAATGGGTCACGTGACTATAATTAATTGTTTTACTTTTTGAAAAAACAACTAAAAATGGGCCGCCGAGATGACATACAATCACTGTCAAATTTAGTATTTTTACAATTGTGCTAATCGCCCCTGCAAGAATCTGTCCTGAATGACCGACTAAAATATTAAGCTAAGAAGTTATTACGTAAAAAAGGTCACGTGACCTTCAATCTTTCCATATATAGCCTTACATAATTAAGGAGTTCATCCATTCAGGACAGAAATAGTTGCCTTAGAAAGTGGTTAAACATTTCGTATGGTTAGTTTTTCGTGATACCTCCCTATCCTTGGCCCATTTTAGAATTCATCTTAAGAAGGCTTGTGACGTCACAAGTCACGTGATCACCATAAAGACACCTTAAGAAATTTAAGGATACCAAATCTTGTTTGGGGTAGGTTTCTGGCTCCCCCTGGGATAAAAACAACGTTGCTTTAGATCAAAAACGTTTTTTTCTTTCTGGTGGTCTGTACTGGATATGAGCCTTGCCTTAACACGCTTGAGAGATTCCAAAACCATGTTCCGAGAAATGGACTTCCCTGGAAGACAGTACACTCCTGTAGCCGAAAAAAAGGGATCAAAGGCAAACATTTAAAAGTGCACTAAAAGGCACTTACGTTTTATAAAGGTGTGCAGATGTGGGATAAAGAGCGTGGTTTGGGGGTCATGTTAAAGCTATGATATGCAAGCAACAGGTTCCTGGTATTCCTTTCCGTCCTTATGTCTCTTCATCCTACCCTGCGACGGAGCAGAGGCTCGTTCGATCTTCCTTGCCAAACTCGGGCAATCGACAAAATATTCTTTCCCAATGGTGTGCGGATTTTACAATGATTGTGAGACCATACTATAACAGACATTGTCACAAATTTTCAGAATTGAAGGTCGAGTGCGACACATGGCTTTAAACTTCATATTCATAAAGAAACAATATTGGCAGTGATGTTACTTATACCATGAACGTTTGAAAGACGATATTGACGGATTGAATGGAAGTGCAGAAACATCGTTTTTTATTGCACAGATCGCGCTTGGCTTTGTGATAATGCTGTAGGTCATTAAAGTTAGTTCTTTTAATAAACGTTGTTTTGTGTACAAGTTTTCTCCCCCAGAAGAACACAAAGGAAGTTGATTTCAGCACTGTGATCTAAAACCTGTTTTGTGTCATATCTGACTTTCTTTTTTTTATTTCGACTTATACTGAACGTTATCAATTTTTAAAGGGGAAAAATGTATCATGCTGGAATTGGAAGCATGCAATCTTACCTTCTGAAGCTTAATTAAAGATTTGGCCTCACAACACACCTAGTTTACTTCTCTGCCTGTCAACTCATGAAATTCTTTGTCCGAGCTGGATGCTTGGTCAGAAAATTGCTTGTTTTTACGTTTCAACAACAAAATTTTCGTATCAACGCTACGCAGACACATACCAGTCATCGCCGAACAAGAATACATTAATTACTCTGATAAATCGTTCGTTGTTTATCCACAAATTGAGCATTGATAACAAGAAGATTGCATGCTCGCCATGTCGGCCAAGATGGGTTGAGCAAGTGACAGAAGAAACTCGGTAAATGGAACGATAAATTTCGGTCGGGATATTCCGACCGGAATATCAGGACCACCTCCAGAGGTGATCCCGAATATTCCGGTCAGAGGAAACCGAAACGGACCTTTCCATTTGATTTCCGACCGAAATTTCCGGAATCTTTGGCATAATGGAAAGCACCCAAAATTTTTGAAGGCACCTTTCCGTAAATATTTCGATGGTCGGTATTAGTTATCGCACTCATGCATATTCTTTACATAAACGCATACCGATCAGTAACCTGTCCCACTTAACCTGAACTGCACATTTAGCGAATTTACCAAAAGAAGCCCTATTTATAGGCTTAATGGGTTATTGATACCATTAGAATAAAAGACAGAATCGATTACCCATACTTCTGTGTCTCTCTTAAAGGTGGATTTCCACTGGCGCGTAATTTTTACGTACATTCGGACGTAAACTTTAAATGGCTTTACGTACGTAAATAAAATAGAGACGAAAAACGAAAGCTCGCGCGTAAAAGTAAAAGTTGAACCTTGCTCAACTTTTACGTTTACACGCGAGCTTTCATATATCGTCTCTATTTTATTTACGCGCGTAAAGCAAGTTAAAGTTAACGTCCGAACGCACGTAAAAATTACGCGACAGTGGATATCCACCTTTAGTTATTAGTTTACGTTAATATGGTCTCCACTCTCCAGCGCACCGGAGGCTTTAAAATCAAACAGAGAAACCATCTTCGCTGTCATGCAGATCAGACACAGACACACAGATGAATCTCTCCTTTTTTTATTATTAATAGACCCTATGCAAAAATGGCTGTCTTTAAATTATTCTTTTGTTCATATTTAAAATAGACAAACTAACCTGGTTCGCGATAACAAATTGTATCAAAAAGAGGTTAGTTGGGCTATTTTGATCATGAACAAAATAATCATTTAAAGCCAGCCATTTTGGCATAGGGTCTAAAGTATCATTAAATTATAAATCTTATATATAGCTCTAAAGCGGATTTACTAAAGCGCCCAATAAAGAGAGGGAAATGTTAGATGTTAGTTAATATCAGTTGCGATTCTATTACATATTATTATTGCGGTTACAAAACAATCCGATTGCGGTAGCTGCCCAAACAGGGTTTGCCGGAAAAAGTTTCCTTTTGGTGACAAGAAACCCAAAAAATAGTCGTCAAATGCAAAAGAGTAGTCGCCAGATTGTATAAGAACAGGAAATCGGAACGGTTCTATAAAAGGTTTTTCTGTTGCTCTACGATCCTGTACCACTAAGTAACCATAACAACCCAAATAAAGTACGCCGTGTTTAACTTTGTTCGAAATTCAAAACGTCTTCCGTGGAAGAAATGCCACGCCTTGATCAGGAGCTCTCCTTAGAGCTCATTGAATCCCCAGTCAACCCTGCTTTCTTGCACATGTCTACACCTCTTAAAGGGTTACGATCCGATGTTCCATCTACAAATCAACAGGGGAAACCCTCTGGCAGTGATCGCTCTATCAGCAGTCCAGATGCGGAAATGTTTGGTACTCTCCAGTATAATTTGTATCAAATTGGTAATCAAATCTCATCCAGTTGCCGAGGTCGTGTAGCGCTCAACGTCTGAATGGAAGAATGGCCTACGTTACGAAAAACATTCCTAACGCAAACAGGAATAAAAGACGCGATGCCGTAAGATCAGTCTGCACAGTACTGGCCCACCACTGCACGTCACCCCGATGAATTACCGACACGAGACGTTATCGCCAACCTACAAAAAAGGGAGAAGCAGAACTGGTTAGAGAAAACCAAAGACTGTCTAAAGAACTTCGAGGTAAAAATTATTAATTATTTAAATTACAATCCATCAATTCATTGTAACAAAAACAATCATATTTGATAACGTTAGTGTTATATCGTGGCTTTTGCTGGTTTTGTTGCGTCATGTGTTGAGTTGCGTGTGTGCGCTTGCGCACTAGAGAGAGATTAAAGGAATACAGTTGTGTGTCTCGTAAGTTTCGTGCTTACTGATTATTTCGGCTCGGGGGTCCTCGGTTATAACATTTTGGCGACGAGGATGGGATCCTTTTGTGATTTACTACTGTTTCGTCGTATTTGTTACACCGGATGAAATTCTTTCAGTTCGTTTTGCTCGTTTGTACTTTCGCCCACGTGCTTGTTGGCGTGTTTGTGGTTGCCGCCATGGCTTCACCGTTGCTTGGTTCTGTTGGAGAATTCGACCCGTCCTCTGAGGCTTTTACTGTGTACCTTGAAAGGCTTGACCAGTTCTTCGTAGCCAATGATATTGGCCAGTGTCCTGCTGATGCGACTGCAGCTGTTGTTCGGGAAGCCAGTAAGAAAAAAGTCGCCGTGATGATCTCCCTAATTGGTAAGAAGACGTACGGCACTCTTCGCGATTTGTGCAGTCCTGAGAATCCGAAAGAGAAAACTTTTGAGGCGTTATGTGAATTACTGCGACAACATTTTAAGCCCAAACGATTGGAGGTTGCCGAATCTTACAGATTTCATCGATGTTGTCAAGAACAAAATGAAAGCGTGTCGGTTTACAGCGCTCGTTTGAGACATCTGGCTTCGACTTGTAATTATGGTGAGTTCCTGAGCCGCTCGCTTCGTGACCAGTTCGTGTGTGGTATTCGCAATCCAGCTACACGGAAAAAACTCTTGAGTGAGGATCGAACATTTCAACAGGCCCTTCAAGTGGCTGTCGCCGACGAAATTGCAGCTAAAGAGACTTTACAAGTCCAACAACAAGAATTGTCTCAACCGGTGAATTCAGTTGTGAAGGAGTTTTCCACTATACCTTCCCTTTCCCGTGGAGATTCACGCACAAAGTCTGCGTCACGGACATCTCCTCGCCATGCTTCGTCTACGTCTCAGCAAGCGACGTCTTATGCTTGTTTTTCGTGTGGGAATTCTGACCATGTAAGATCGAAATGCCAATTTAGGAACGTTGTTTGTCACAACTGCAACTTACGAGGACATATTGCTCGAGTTTGTAAGAAAGGTGGAGTGAATACCATGAGTTTCGAAGAAGAGTCCCCTCTGGAGCAGTTATCTGATGAAGATGAGTTGCATGTTGTTTATGATGTTAATGCTATGTCCAGATCTGAAATTTGTGTGCCCCTGAAGATTGAAAACAATGATTGTAGTATGCAGTTGGACACTGGGTGTGCACTGTCCCTCGCCCCAATTACTTTTGTGAAACAAGTTTGCCCCAATGTTGAAATGAAACCCTCAAATGTTGTACTTTCAACCTACACTGGTGAAACTGTGCGCCCCTTGGGAGAAGCGTATGTGAATGTTGAGTACAAAGGATCACAGCATACACTTCCTTTGCTAGTTGTACGTGAGGGAACTACTGCCTTATTTGGTCGAAACTGGCTTTCTGATGTCAAACTGGATTGGACGAATTTGCCTGGTTTAAATCACATTGGACCCTTGCCATGTTGTTCCTCTACAAACCCTGTTCACCCAGAAAACCAGACATTAGAATCAGTCCTGGAACAATATAGTGAATTATTTCAGTCCCCACTTGGATGTTACACTGGAGATCCAGTTGTGCTAACTGAAAGTAAAGAGGCCAAATTTCACAAAGCCAGACCAGTTCCTTATGCCTTGCAGTCAAAAGTGGAGAATGCTTTGCTGAAGATGGAAAAGGATGGTGTGATTGAACGGGTGACGTCTGCGAGCAGTGCAGCTCCTATTGTAGTCGTTGGGAAGAAAGACAGTGATGATGTCCGTGTTTGTGGAGATTTTAGTGTGACATACAATGCAAGTGCTCGCGTTGAAACCTACCCTATGCCTGAGATTGAGGACATGCATTCAGCTTTAAGAGGATGCACTGTGTTTAGTGTCTTAGATATAAAACAAGCCTATCACCAAATACCAATTGCAAAGGAATCACAGTGTTATCTCACAATTAACACTCACATTGGTTTGTTTGCTTTCAAGAGATTGCCAAATGGCATCCATTCCGGTCCAGCCATCTTTCAAAGAATCATGGATAATCTGTTGTCTGATATTCCAAAGGCTGTTAGTCGTTTAGATGATATCCTGGTTGCTGGCACAGATGAAGAGGACCACCTTTGCACACTATCCCTAGTTTTAGAGCGACTTCTTAGTGCCGGATTCAGACTGAACAAGACAAAGTGCAAATTTCTTCAATCGTCAGTGGTCTACCTTGGTCATGTGATAGATGGAGAGGGCTTACACCCCACTGAGGATAAACTTAAAGCCATCCGTGATGCTTCCAGACCCAAAGATGTAACTGCCTTGAAGTCTTTTCTGGGACTTATAATGTTCTATTCGCGTTTCATGCCTCATCATTCTACAGTACTAGCACCTTTACATCAGCTACTTAGGAAAGGTACTCCATGGAGGTGGTCGAAAGTTGAAGAAGATGCATTTGTTGCAGCAAAGCAGCTCATCCTCAACTCACAAACATTGGTGCATTATGACCATACATTGCCGCTTTTCCTTTCATGTGATGCTTCATCTTATGGCGCTGGAGCAGTCCTGTCTCATCAAATTGATGGACAATTTCGACCTGTGGCTTTTGCTTCTTGCACCTTGACCCATGCTCAACAAAATTACTCGCAGCTAGAAAAGGAGGCCTTCAGCATCATCTTTGGATTGAAGCGATTCCGACAGTACCTGTATGGCTGTTCGTTTACAATTTTAACTGACCATCGACCTTTGCTGACTCTCTTGGGTCCTCAGAAACCTGTTCCTGCTCATGCAGCAGCACGACTTCAAAGATGGGCACTTATCCTTGTTTCATACAACTACAGGATTGAGTATCGCAGTACTGGAGCACATGCAGATGCAGACAGCATGTTTCGTCTTCCTCTACCTCAGACATGGTCACCCAGATGTGAAAATGTTGAATGCTACTTCTTGGACACTGAAGTTGTGACTAATGTGACCAGTCAGATGATCAAGAAAGAGACTCGGGTGGATCCAGTTTTGTCTCAAGTGTACAATTATGTCATTAGTGGCTGGCCATGTGTAGTGGATCCCACCCTGGTACCATTTAAGACTAGGAGAGACGAATTAAGTACCCAGCAAGGCTGCATATTATGGGGTGCTCGAGTTATTGTCCCTCCTTCACTGCAAGAGAACGTGTTGCAAGAACTGCATGACACTCACCCCGGAATATCTCGAATGAAAGCGTTAGCAAGATCTTATGTGTGGTGGCCCAACATTGATTCTCATATTGAAAGAACTGTTTCTTCATGTAGCACGTGCCAGTCTATGAGATCAAATCCTCCTACCGTTCAGATTCATCCTTGGACCTACCCAGCACGACCGTGGTCTCGTATTCATGTAGATTTTGCTGGGCCAGTCGCTGGATGTACTTACCTTGTTGTTGTAGATGCTTACAGCAAATTCCCAGAGGTAGTGAAAATGACTAACACGTCAGCTAGAACAACTGTTACCGCATTGCGAGACATCTTCAGCAGACACGGTCTTCCAGAAATCATCGTGTCCGACAATGGGCCACAATTTACGGCTACAGAATTTCAACGATTTTGTTCCAACAATGGAATTTTGCACCGTACTTCAGCAGCGTACAAGCCATCCACAAATGGACAAGCTGAACGTGTTGTGCAGATTTTGAAATCAGCTATTAACAAGCCCATGTTACGAACGCTGACGTAGCTGCTGTCATCGCCAAATATTTGTTGGTTTACCGAAACACGCCACATTCTACAACAGGTGAATCACCTTCGATGCTTCTTATGGGCCGGAGACTCCGCACCCGCCTGGATTTGCTGAAACCTTCAGTTGAAAAACACGTTGAGGCTCGCCAATACAGTACAATGCTAAGTCGCACCGCACATAGAGGCCTTCGCCAGTTCAATGCCGGTGATCCTGTTCTGGCTCGTAATTATGGAAGGGGAGAGAAATGGGTGCGTGGAGTAATTAGTGAGGTCCTTGGTTCTCGTCATTACATTGTCGAGGTGGCAGGTAATTTGTGGAAACGACATGTGGACCAACTGTTGAGACGTCCTGAAGATGCTGCTCCAACGTGTCGCCCTTCAGCAGTTGAACACCGGTCTGTGCCACTTGATGTGTCCCCTAATATGGACCAGCCTTGCGAGATGGTTCCTGATTCAAGTATTCCGTTTGCTCCTATGCCTACTACGCTGGATGAGCCCCCTGTGATTGTTACTCGGGAAGATCCTCACGTGGCAAACCAGTTACCAACAGTGTCAAAGCCAATTACTAACACTGCCATGTTTTCTCAACCTAGTTCATTGCCCGAGATTTCTGATTCTGTCAGTGCCGATGACACCTTGTTAGTTCACCCGAATTCTTTATGTGAAAATTCTGTTAACACTGAAAAACGTTATCCTACCAGGACAACTCATAGGCTTCCTAGTTATTTGAAAGATTACGAGTTAAAGTGATGGCAGTAACGGACCAAGAAACTTTCTTTTCTATTTCTTTTAAGGGGGGAAATGTTATATCGTGGCTTTTGCTGGTTTTGTTGCGTCATGTGTTGAGTTGCGTGTGTGCGCTTGCGCACTAGAGAGAGATTAAAGGAATACAGTTGTGTGTCTCGTAAGTTTCGTGCTTACTGATTATTTCGGCTCGGGGGTCCTCGGTTATAACAGTTAGTGTCAGAACTAAATTTCCGCTCAACTCAATGTTCTTTAGTTAATTGAGTATTTGAAACAGTGAAGGTTAAAATATCAGATGGAACAAGAATGTCCCATAGTTGCAACCTACAGTATTTCATTGTTCCTTTGCACTGATAGAGGATGGACAGAACTGAGATATTCTAACCGTTGATGGCAAAACAGTTAAGCTCGAGCTCTACTTGGGAGGTGACTACAAGATAAGTCTTTCAACAAAAGGCTGAGATTTCCTTTACATTAAAGATTTTCTTAACATTGATAATATTGGGAACCACAAGGGCTAAAAGATGTTCTTTCTTTTTGTTACAGTTTTTGCTGATTGCCATGGGCATGAAGAAAACATTATCAAACAGCAGCTGGAGCAAACATCATAAAAATGAAAGGTTGCTGATGTGGATTTAACTCCCTTCGCTACTTTGAGTTTAAAGTTGATTATAATGATGATATACTGTAATATTATTATCTGTTTACATGTATGTTGGTCTCTGGGTGCAACATGTCACACTCCTGCGACCACTTTCTTGGTGGAGCATACAGTGTAAGCCAGAATTCCAGATAACACAATTTTTAGCCCAAACAGCTAGGCTGTCATTCACTTCCAATGTTCAACATTACTATTCCACTTTCAAAATACTGTCCTGGATGAGCCCCACCCAATGCTGTGAATTACAGACAGGTTGAAAGAGGGCCTCATCTTTCATAATTATCCTCAAATGAGACCCATGGGAAACAGTGAGTAATTATCCACACAACTTTAACAGTTGATAACAAAATAACACATGCAAAGAAACTAAGACTTAATATTACACAAGCAAATCTTGTTTTAGGGCTTCAAATAATTATTTGTGCATCAAGTTTTAACAGTACAATATTATATTGGTGTATGAAATTGCAGCAGTATAATTGGCTGATCTCACAGAGAAACACTAATAAAAGAAATTTAACCCTTTCAAACCCAAGAGTGGCCGGCATCAAAATTCTCCTTGTAATTTCAATGGTTTACAAAGCAGAGTGGTCACGAGAATTTAGGACAGTATCACAAAAGATGAATATGCTTGATATTTTAACAACTTCTCCCCACAACTTCTGTAAGAAAAGACAGTGTAGAGGCAACAAATGAGAATTGAAATTTTTATCTTGGGGCTTAAAGGGTTAAAGCCACAACTATACTTACAGGTACTTTAAATTTTTTAACAGGATGACAATCACAGCAGACCCCGAAACATGAAGACAGAAGAGTACCTTAACAACTTTATCTCAACAGTGCGTTTTCTTGGTGACACTGATGGTGAGGGTATACAAAGTGAATGATACATGTAAGTGGGAGTAGATATTCTTGCTGGACTGGTGAGAAAAAGGTTCTACTGAGAAACCTACAATGTACCAAATCACTTTGAAAAGATTTTTCCTGCAGAAAAAATTAAGAGAAGGAAACTGTGGATTGTAAGTGGCAGTTATCATTCCGTTTAAACAAAACAGTCAGTTCATTTCTTGTTTTGAAAAAAACAATTTGAAGTTCTTAGTTTTTTAATATTGAATGAAAGCTGTAAATATCGATTTTGATGTCTGTCTTTTTCTCACTCATTGAATAACATGGAGAATACAATGAGGGCTGCTGGAAAAATTGAATAAGGAACTCATCAAGGATGATGACGTTAAAGTCAAAGCAAAGGTTGGTGATATTGAAACTATCAAGGTACATGTAGCCGTGATCTTTTGCAAGCAAACACTATAAGGATATACCACTGAAGTTTTACTTTGAAAGTCTTAACTCAACCATCAACTATTTTTGTGTTGCAGGCATTAAGGTGGGGCAAGGAGATCATTGGTATGTCAGGAAGTGGGTCTGGTCACATGAAAGGGATAATAAATTATTATTATTATTATTATTATTATTATTATTATTATTATTATTATTAAACCCTATGTGTACTAGCACAGCATGATCTTTATGTTCCTACAATGACAAAGATGCATGGTACATGTACTTTAAGGTAATTTAGTGACCATTCCAGGTGTACTACATATGTCTGATTTGCTTATGGATGAAAGTGAATCAGAATTTAAAAAACAGTCATATCTTGATAATTGCTCAAAACTGCATTTGCTTGAATGTATCTACATGGCGTCAATTAGGCAGATGACCATTTTCTTCTTTGTTAAGGGGTCATTGACATAATTTACTTCTTCACCGCTTAATGTCAGCTGGATGTTTAGTGAGGGGGGCGGGGGAATGTCAGTGTAGAGCATTTTTTAACAAAAGCAAACTGAGCCAATTTTTAATAAAGTTAACATTACTTTGACAATGACACATGTGGCATTATTAAAGGCAAAACTCAATTCACAATTATCTTCCGACTGATTGAAGCCAGCAGAAAAAACATCAATAGGAAAAAGCAGGTATACAGATGTTGCAACAGAACAGGTACAGTGTACATGTAGCAAAAAGCACCATTTGATTTATAAATGTTTTCTCTATGTTGTAAAGCAGAAAATAGTATTGAAACTAATCATGCATGTGGATAATCTTCACGTAAGTTATGTCACTAATGTACTAAACTTTAGCGACGGAATCCACTGATTTTTGGGCAGCAAAAAATTCACATGGGTGTTAATGGTTGACGTTAAGTGGGGCAGAAGTGAAAATGTCACTGGACCCTGTAAGTCATACTTTAATTTGCAAGCATTAACCAGGAGCAGATTTCTAAGTACACCTAATTTACTACCAAGTTCCAAAAAAAGATACACAAGTGAACTGTGAGAACCCTGAGCAGCCACACTGTCTTTATGACAACAATGATGGATAGATATTTATTTTTGAATTCCTTTTTTGTTTCAAACAGGGGTGGAAAGCTTATGGAGAAGCGACAAGACCAGCTATTAAAGGGAGAATGAAAGGGGAAAGTGAAGTTGTGTTAAGAGAAAGACATCATTCTGGGTTGAGGGTAAACAAGAATCACCAAAAAGGTAGTGTGCATACATGTACATTTATCTGCACCACTCGATCTGGCAATGGATGAGGCTGCACAAAGCATAAGACAGGGCTACACCCACAAGAACATCAAAAATGAAAGTGTCAGATCTTGGTGTCCTCAGTGAACTAACATTTAAGGAAAGTGCTCAACCAGCAAACAAGTAAATAAGACTTGATTTAAGTCTTAATGGCAGCTTAAGAACCTGGGCAAATTAAAACAACTCTGGATCCTTTTGGAGCTAACCAAATCCTGTACATTGTAAGTCTAATCGTGGTGTTAGATACACATGTACACATGCACACATGTACTGCACTTGTACAGGAACCATTACGGCTCCTTTAGGAGCATACATTGTACACACCTGTAAGCTTATTGTGTCTGTGATGGTAATTAAAGTTTTCTTGGTATTTATACCAAGGTAGAAATCTTATTAAGATATTGTAAGAATCTTGTTAGATGGCAATTAAGATTAAGATTTCATGTATCTTAGAAAGATCGTTTCAATTAATTTTATTAATAACCAATAATGATGATATTTTAAAGATCTTATTCATGTTGTTTAAGATAAAGCTTTGATGTATTATCAAGAAGATCTTAAAACTTTTCCAAATAAGATCTTACACATAAGGGTCAATAAGATCATGTTATGATAAGTCTTAATAAGATCTTTGAATTCTTACAAGAATCTTCACAAGGCCCTACTAAGCTGGAATGAGATCTAACTAATGTTCTTATTTCATGTAGACCTTAATAAGAGTAAATTATTAATTTTAGAGGGAACTAATGTGATTCTTTAAACCAGATCTATTTATTTTTCATTTTATGGTCATAAATCAAAAAAGTAATAACAAGAAACTAAGAAACTAACCGAGAAATGTGTAAAAGACTGCCTTTACTTTTGTCAATTTGTTAGCGTTTGTTACATGTACATGTAGTTCTCATTTCAGACAGCAGTAGCACTGAAAAACTAAGCTCAACTCTGCTTGTGAAAGTTTACATGTATGCGCTACAGTAACATTTGTTTGTATAAACGTGCATGTAGGATGTACATGTATTCAAAGCATTTGACAGGGATAAAAAATTAATTGGCCTACAATAGATTTACCTAAAAATGCACACTAATAACAATTCTCCAATTTGTTTCATGCCTTTTACAAGCTTTTAAAATGGCTTAAAATGTTGGATTGTTTTTTTGTCAACAAACATGAGCTGAAATTTTGGATTTGACTAAGAGATTCCTGAGAATGAGGCAGATCAATCCCATGAGGCCTCTGGGTGCTATATTTGAAAAATCTTTTATACATTAATGGCTTTTCAGTGGGTGTTAAATTCAGATAACAATGGTAAAATGTACAAATGCTGGTTGACGAACAAAACAAGCTAATGAGAGATCTATTGTTTACCGTCCACCAGCATGGCGGCGATGACGTAACGTGAAAATCACCTATAATTATAGAGCTTACATTTTGTAATTTTTTCATGTGCATGTGTCTGAAGTGATCGTTTTTATGTGATCACCTAAAAAATATGTAAGCATGAACTTTTAATAGCGAATCTACATGTAGGAACTATAAAAAAACATCTTAGTCTAGTCTTCTTGTGAATTACTTCTCATGTTGCAGCTATTCTGATCCCTATTGAAAAAATGATTGACTGCAAATGAAGAGCTCAGATTTTTGTGACTCAAATATTGATTGTGTTTTCAATTGTACTGCATGTACATGAGCTGTAAAATGGAGACAGAAAGGCTTCAAGAATAAAGTCACCACAAGTCCTGACAGTACTGTATGTTAAGAAACCTTGGTTCTTTAACATGAAAGAAATGACTTTAAAAGGCTGGAATGACTAAAACAGCAAACATTTTTTTCCTGTCGAATTTAAATTCATATGAACACAGGAATTACAGTGTACTTCTGTCTTAGTTTCTGTCATGTGGTACTGAGTCTTGATGTATCACTATGATTGTTCTTACATGTATAAATCAGTGCTGGAAATAACAATCAGTCATCAGGCAATTTGTCTGACG